>CM062208.1:2702500-3302500 GCA_031216445.1 Lateolabrax maculatus | reverse complement strand
AGGGGCATCTCGGTAGCTTCCCCTCCATCCGAACCAAATGTATGCCGTCACTGAAATGCCGCCAAAGTCAGAGTTCATTTAAAGGGAGTTCAAAAAAAACTCACAAGGGCGCTAAATGAGACTACTCGATAGTGGCTGAATGTAAAAGCCTCTATAAGAAAAGAGATCAAACAAACTAGACAACTGTCACCTTACAAACGGCAGCCTGCAGGATGGCGTCGAATCCGCCCTCTGGGGCGTCCCGGTTGCGAGATACCATCTGCTTCTGCACCTCCTCGTTAAAGCGGTCCACTTTATCCGTCAGTGAGAGGATGTTGCGGAAGCCAAAGCTGGGGACACACTTGGGGAAGGGTTTGTATCTGTGCAGGGCGACAGACAGGTAGAGAGCCTGATTTTTCCTCTGAAAGTCACATCGGGACAATATTCAAAGCAGCAGAAAGGTTTGGCCTTGTTGTGTCTGTATTTATTGGTGCCATTTATTTACAAAAACATGATAAAGCTTATTTTATTTTGAAAATATTTGCATCAGAGTTACTTTGAAAGGGTCACTGATGGTTCATAAAATCAGACATTCTTTGAGATCCAGTTTAAATGTCGGCCGTCTTCTTGTCTTGTATAAACAGGGTGACAAAGGGCAGAAGTGAGCTGGGCTGCTTAGGGGTCAAAATGTTATCATCTATCTCTTTAAATATTTCCCTGCTGTGCTTCACTGTGTGTGACGGATACACACACACATACGTGCACCCAACCGAAGCCATAACCTAGATGGGAAGTGATGCGCAATGGCGGGCGCTGAGTTAGTGCAGTGGAGTCCCACCTCCGGGGCAAACATCGGGCACCACAGCTTTTTGCGTCTCTATCTATTCTGCTCCCTTTCAGTTTGCCCTCATCAACGACCCAGAGGAGCGCGGGAGGAAAGAGCGGCCATTTTGAAGAACTGCTCATTTAATATGAAAAATCTCTCGTTCTTGCAACTGCAGAACTATAAATGATTCATGAATGTGCAAAAATAGAATGTGTGGCTTAGAGTGAATTATTATTTCAGGATTTCCCTTTCATCCTTTCATCTACTGTGGCACGTTTACGTCACGAGAGAACAGTTCTTAAAGCTCAGCCTCACATACTTCTCGTATAAATCTACAGCTGACATCCCTATAATATTAATCTGTCCATTAGGATTTGAATCCAACAGACATCAAAGCACCATCCCACTTAAACATGCAGTAAATCCTGCTGCCAGTACCCACCCACTGCATGGATTCTCCTGATACTTGGGGGCCGTGTAGGAGAAGGGCGACATGTTTTTGTCCACAAAGGAACCGAAGCCCAGCCTGAAGTTGCTGGTGAGCTTCCCCATCTCATTTGCCAGCTTGGTGCCCAGGTTACGAATGGTGTCCAGATCGTCTTTCATGGAAAGAGAGAGGTCCATCAGGTAGTACAGGTCCACTGGGTAGTCCTCCACCTGCCGCACCTGCAGCCCAAACCACGTCTGGTCTCCTGGAGGTGGCAAGAAGGTGTTAAACGTACGAGTGAGAAGCCTTCCCCGGTGCACGTGCAGTGGTGATCCCGGACTCTAAATGTGTATAACACTGACCTGGCCGCAGGCTGAGAGAGATCCTCTGAGGCATGATCTGTACCACGTTGTATTGGGTCGGCCCGGACCCTTTAGAACTCAGGGGCATGTTCTGCAGGACAGAAATGCTGCTGGTGGGGTACTCAACGAACCTCGCCGCGCAGCCCCTCTTCTGCAGGTTTTGACTAAAATCGCAGCGTGATGTCAGAGTCCGTCCCCTCCCAAAATCCTGCAGGATGGAAAACCCCAAACCTTGCATTACTGATTATTGTAACTTGCGAAAAAGTGATTAAATATAACAACACGTGCGGCGTACAATCATTATTTCACCTCTGTGGAAACACTGTACCTGCACAGCGTATACACCCTGAAAATAAAGCATCTCAGGTAAGTTATACCTCTTGTGCGCACCAGGCGCAGCTGGGGTGAATCAGGAGGCATTCTTCACAGGACGTAGCGCTGCCACTCATGCACATGTTGAGACCTGGGAAGGCGGGGGGGAGGTCACAGACGGGGAATACAATGGAAAACACAAACACTACTGTAGTTCTGTAAAATGATTGAAATTAAGGAGCAGAAAAACAGAAACCCCTTATGCACGGTAATGAAGTCCAACACAATTATTGTTTTTAGTTGTTGGCAATGTGTCAGGTGTTCATTCAGCTCTGTGGTTTGTTGACTTGCACTGGAGTGCATTATGTTCTGGGATGTTTCTAGTATTTCTATGTATCTAAATATGTAAACAAGGTAGAAATAACAAAACACCACTGGGTGCCAACAATTACAAAGTATGATATTCCTAAAAGACTATGCATGGCATTGTAAGGGTGTTTCTATGTTTCAGGCCAGTCACAGTATAGAGTATTAGATATTTGTTATATTCCTTCAACATAAAGGCCAGTAGGGGTTTGAAAGCTGTGTGTTTGGTATATTTAAAGACTGTTTATTACTGTATTTTGTTTTTAAGGAGGAGGACTTGAATGAGACACAAATATATTGTATGACAGTATTTCCTCAGAGCCATATCTCCAGCTTGAAGTGTAAACTCACAGTAAACATAAACCAAGTGTTGTGCTTGTCTGGCCTCCATGTGGCTGCAGCTCACAGAGGCTCTGCACCCCACCGGCTGCTGCGCACACAACAATCATTCATGGAAGATAATAGAGAATCTATCGCAGAGCAGACAGGCTTTGCTTTGTCCTACCTCGGGCAGTGTGCAGGAATGTTTCCAGAAGCATGCAGCACAGAGCCGCTCGCCACATCCACGTCCCCGGGCTCCACATGCTGTCCCCCGGCGTCTCTCTCAACGCTTTGCGGGATAAACCGGATTTGTATCTAATCGCAGTTGACACCGAGTTGTTACTTTACCATCAGAGCTGTGACTGGATGTGGTCCCGGTGATCTGTGCAGCAGGAAACAGGCGCTCAGACCATCGCGGCCCCGGAGAGGCGCTTACTGTCGGCTCATGACGACGGATCCGCGTGAAGGCACGGACACTTTCCCATTGTTTTAAAGTGCACTCAGTCCTGTTGCTCTTCCTCTCGGGTGTCTCTGTGTGGACGCCTCTGCAGCCCGGACTACTTCACCCATATCTGACGGCAGCTCCAGAACTTCTCCATCGGCTTCACGGCACTTCTGTCGGTCCGACGCGGCCAAAATGTGCGTAAAAGTGGAGAGAAGACGGACCTGCAGGGGCCCGGGGAGGAAGCACACGCACGCAGCTCCTGCACTGATTTTCGTGTCCAGATTTCTGTTGCTTTCTCTGTTTGTGTCCCAGCTGGATTCTCCGCCCATCCCCGGCCAGGGATTACATTAACCCGTTCACTGCTGCGCCGCGCAGGGCCGGACACCTAGTGGTGGCTCCCCGGGACCGGGACCGGGACCCGGCAGGGCCCCTGGGTCTGCTGCTCGGTGTCCCTCAAAGCTGACGATCAAACCGTCAGCGAGCATTACAACACACAACAATAAATAAACTTTTTAATGTGCTTCCCTTTTATTGACAGGACACAACACAAACCAAGCTGCTGCATATACAACTGTCTGCAACCGTAAACTGCACTACAGAAATCTTTATAAACCAGAAAATAGTTTAAGACTAATTTAAGGGGGGGCACTTTGAAGCCCTCACACCTTCAGAGCACCAACATATAAAATCCAACAAAACCTTCTCTCAAAAACTATCTGAGGCTACTTACAAACTCTGGTAAACTTTAACAAAGTCTTAAAACTTTTCCAGGCCAACTCCTTTTAGATTAATGTTTGTTTGAACTATCTGAGTTGTAAATGAAAACTCGAGGGGTCGTGAAGTTATTCTAACAAATAAAGTCCAACAAAATCACTGGTAACAAGAACAATTTTGACGCACTGAGCGCCGCTTCCTCATGACTGTGTGGCGCCCGCCGGCCTGCTCAGGAGCTCCGACGTCATCTCCCTGATGGTCCTGAGGGGGAGGCCGCTCAGGACGCCCTGGTGCTTGGACCTCAGCGCCACCAGGGCGTCCACAATCCTCTGCCTTCCGACGTCCGGGTGGCGCTGCGTCAGCTCGGCCATCAGGGTGTCGAAGCTGCCCATGGTGCCGTAGTGTTGGGGCACGCAGGTTCCCTTCGCCGTGGGCGAGATGCAGACCACCTTCCTGTTCTTGATGCTGCAGCCAAACGGTGGCTGAGTTATCGTCTGGAGAGAGGACAGATTGTACTTGACAAAGGAACGTTCATATTCAGCTGTTAATAAACAAATTGGATTTTCTTAAATCAAATTATTGTTTAACAGTGAAAAGTACAAAAACCTAAAATGTATTCAGTTCACTTTCCGATGTAACAAAGGAAAGATTCAAATCCACACGTTTGAAAGCTTAAATCGGAGAATGTTTTGCTTGGAAATGCCTGAAATAGTTGCAGATTAATTTTTCTATCGACTAATAGTTTCCGCTCTATGTTATTCAGCAGCCACCACAGAAACACATATTCTCACCTTTCCTTCGGCGCTGCTGGAGTCAGTCTTGGAGGTTTGTGGTTTGACGGCGTCCTGTGGAGTCTCCGGCCCTCTGACGGAGGCTGCGGCCCGACTCTGGCTCCCACCGACGGCTCTGTTGATGTGCTCCACATGTAAACGATGGCCTTGCATGCTGGAGCCGTGCAGCTCGCTCACAGCCGCCTCGGCAGATTGAGCTCCACTTATCATCACTATGGCAACTCTAGAGAAAGAACGCAGCCAGTGAGACAGGCAACAAATTGCTGTTTTGACATTAGAACGTGCTGATTTAACAGCTGCATGAAGAGCTTGACTTTGATAACTGAGGCTGATGAATGAGGACTTCAGACGAAACAGGCGGCAAAACCTTACATACAGGCAACAACATGTGAAGCCAATGCATGGGCGACGGAGTAATGTCTCACTCATGTGTGTTACAGGAGATGTTGTCAGACAGCAGAGCAGCAACTCACCTCAAATCATTCTTTAAAGCAGAGATGCTGACGTCAGAGGCATGGTATTTCTCAAACCACAGCATCACATCACGCTAGCAAAGACAAAGGTTTAGTTAAAGCCTGCACTGCCCTCTGCTGGATATAATGCTGCGATACAATGCAAATCATTACAAACTGGGTGCTATTTAAACATTTCCAACATATTTTTAATTACATATGACAACTATAATAACACTTATTCCCACGAGTATGACTTTTTTTAAAATTTTATTTGGGACATGCACAACTAAAAGAGCAAATCTTATTTCCATCGTGGTTCTTTTGTTGTAGTTAGATGTCGTGGAGGTGCGTACGGGGCGTGGAGACAGTGGAGGACGTCATTAGCGGCATATAAAAGCCTTTGAGATGTAATGTTTTAATGTTTGCACTTTCAGTGACAGAAACTCACCTCTGTCACATTACTGGGTAGGTTGGAAACACAGAGTACTGAGCCCGTGGCCTCCTCACTGGCTGATTCTGTGGTTAAAACAAATTCACCACAAAGAATTTGATCCAATTAAAAATCTCTACATTTGCAGCGACAGTGCTTTAGCTACATTCACTGAACGCTTACCATTGGTGGTATCTTTTGCGATCACTGTTGTCTCAGCAGCTGCCGAGGCTCCTGCAGGCTCCAGGTCCTCCTCAGCATCGTACCACGCCTCGCTTGTGTTGAGCTCTTTGCATGCAGCTGCTGTCCACACACACAGGATGGCACGTTTTATTTAATCAACCAGGTAATTATTTAAATATGAGAGATGATGCTTTTGCTTACTTGTCTGCTTGGGTGCATTATGGATAGCATCTCTGTCCTGGGGGACCAGAGCGACAGCTCTCTTGGCTTTGCTGTTCTCCTTTTTGATCCGTTTTTCATTTTGCTGACTGTGCTGGAAAAGAAATGAGCCAAACGCCAAAGCTGTTCAAACTGATGAGGACTAAATACCAAATTGTGTTCAATAAGCTGCAATAAAGCAACTAAGCTGTAGGATTTTGGTTTTGATAGTACTCCTCACTGACTCAGTGACTCAGCCTGTAAGCATACCTGGCATCCATTTCCTCTTTGTTTTTGGGGACATCCATTTCTTTCACCTGATGCATCATGTTTCTGTGGGTCCTGGGAGCTCCTTTGGATCAGAAAACACAACATTACAGTGTCTAGAAAAGTCAAACACCTACTCTGCTAAACCGTTGAAATTAAACACACATGCATGTGCGTGCTGACATACCGAGATGGAACCTTTCCCAGCACATAATCACTGATCTAAACAGGGACAAGGAAAAAATAAGACGATTACTACTACAGCTGTGGTTATAGAATATATGAAAACACCACCCAGATCACTGGGTTAGTAGACTGACTCTTACCTGTGCAGGGGTGTAACTTGTTCCCATGGTTATCCTCTCAGAGTCAACAGACAGAGGCTTAAGTTGCTCCAGAGGAACCCCTGCCAGGATCTTATCCCTCATCTGATTAAAGTCAGATTCCAGTTTTTGCAGAACACTTAAAACCTGTGCAGAGGGGTTCTTTGGTCTACAGAGAGAGGGAAATAATTAAAGTCAATCCTATTTGGCCTAAACAGCTGGCTTCCCTTTGCAATGCTGACTCACATTACAAAATCCATTTGGATAAATATACTACATTAGAGTTTATTAACTGTAGTACCGATTAACTGTCTCAGTGGAAGAGCAAAAAAGCAAACACGGGTAAAATCGGATCAATAGCGATCGATGTCTCCTTACATCGGGGTGAGCTGGCCTCCCTCGGCAGAGGTGCCGTAGAGTCTCCAGCAGTGCTGTGTGCACATGCTGTACTGTAGAGCCAGGAGGCACAGCTCTGCCTGCTGAGCACGCTGGACACAGTCACATTCCTCTCTCAATTTACACCCTGAACTGGAAAAATATAACATAATTAAAAGATATTAGTCCTACTGCGGAGTGAATTCCTTGAGGGCAAGTCTAATGTAGCACAGTGTGTCTGATACCTTTTCATTTTCTCTTTTTGCCCTCTCAGTTCCTCTTTAGCCGACTTGAGTTTGATAAACTCCTGAAATGTGAAAAAGAGGATGTGTAACGTCTTGCCGGAGCTACTACAATGACACTGCTCTTCAGAGTCAACCTTACCTCAGCGAGATAGTCCAGATCTGCCATGTGGACTTCAGTAACGACGTGCTTGTCAGATGTTCCTGGATCCTCCGTCTGGGTGAAGGCGGACATGCACGGTGCCGGATCGTTGCCAACCATAATGTCACAGGTATTAACGCAGGGCAGAGGGGGGGCGTTCATCTCCGTGACAGGCTGATCAGACTTCAAGGTCTCACTGCTGGCTGCCAGTGCTTCACTAGTAGCGGTGACTGGACCTGAGTGAGCCCCACTGTCATGTGCTTTCAGAGCTTCACTGGCCAGACAGACAAGTATGCTCTTATCGTCCTCCATGATGCTGTGGAAGTTGTCACTCTGTTCTTCGGAGCTGAAGCTGGCTTGATCATCGTCCACATTACCGCAGACAATGGAATCCAGACTCCATTCCATGGTGTTATTTTCCTCGACTGGATCCAGAGGAGAGCTGACATGTTCTGGCTTAACTGACGGGATACTGTCTGTGTTCTCTGGACCGTCCATTTGGATACTGTCAAAGCTGTAGTACTCAGAAGGAGACTCTTTTTCAACTGTTGGCCATTCTGGTCTGTAACATGAACCAATATTGCTCATTTCAATATGAATTCATCTTGCACACCGAGATGATACAAACAGTAGACTCGAAACTGTTCCATAAAAAAAAATTACATTTGGATGTGAACAGATCAAACACTCTACAGACTTGTAATATCTGACATCCATGTTTATGAGTTTTAGACTAGATTAGAAGATCTTAGATGGCAACGAGCTGTTAGAAATTCACAAATTACACACTGCGTCAGCGATAAGATTCATACTCACTGTAGCTGACTGACTGCAGCATATTTGAAGGTAGCACTCTGGCCCTGTGTCATGGCCATCTGTCTCCTGAGCTCAGGCTTTCCCGCCTGTCTGTGTCTCTCCAGCTCCATGTCCACAGAGAAGCTCGCCAGTGATGCTGGATCCCTGCACACAGCAGCACTACTAGCCATCTGCCATGATGAGCTTTCTTCATTCAGCTGAGACAGTGATGAACCCTTCAAAACAAAAACAAAACCTGTATTATCTTTTTACCAAAAAAGGAAACCGCGCATTTACAACAACAGTTAAATACTACACCAGTGTTATAACTTTAGCTGTAAATATGAACATAGAAAACAGTTTGTACCCTCATGGTGTGGGTCGGCTGGTGGTTCGGTTCCTGTGTGACGGGGCTGTTGAAGGCTGTGTGGCAGATTTCCTCACGTGGGTGTTTTTGTGATCCACTGCTGCTGTTGCTACAGCCAAGCAGGGTTAATGTCTCCCTCACATTATTGGGAAGCATGTCCAACTTTAGATCTGTATGGGGCATTTCTTGCAAGAAGAACAAACACACAGAACTGTTAAGCTCTGTAGCAGAAATGCTTGTGTGTGCTGTTGTAATTTAAAGGGTTTTTGTGGTGTAGCCCCATTTTCTGTTTGACAAGGACGTGTAACCTGAGCTACAGTACTTAGACATTATATTAAATAAAAATAAATACCATTGCTTGCAGTGTATGAGATCTGCTTCTTTGCTCCTGACGTTCTAGATCTGAGAACAAAATATTGTGTTTATTTCAAAGATAAATCTCTGTAAAGTCTTAACTCATTTGATGTAGTGTGTTATTAATTTACTGCCTTTACTGTGAGACATACGTATGCTCGTTGGGTGTGGTGGTGGTTGATTGGGCAGGACCAGTTCTTCCAATGTTATCTGCATTGTTTGTAAAGGAAAAAAAAAGGTCAAAATCTGCACATTTATTAGAAGATTATAGCATCCTAACAGACTTACACTTCACATAAACATGGTGCCTAGACAGCTCTAGGGCAGGATGTCTTTGCAGGAACTGGTGAAACCCTCCTTCATCTATGAGAAAGGAAAACAATTCAATTGAATTGATATTAATCTCACAATTTAACACATAAGAATGAGCTACCACCTGTACCCAAACTTTCCTCCTTCGATATTACACAATGCTGTGAAAATAATGGCTGTCTGCGGTTCTCTTTTCATTCTCAAACATTTTCAGTTTCTACTTAGAAGACGAAGCAGAACAAAGGGAGCAGAGTCTTTGGATAATAGGTGTTTTACTACTTATTCCATGTATGTTCAATCAATGATTAATAGATTCATCATTTGATCTATTAATTGTCCAAAAATATGTGACCTCCAAGGTGACCTCTTCAGAAATGTCTTGTTTCGCCTGATCCACAGTACGAAACCCAAAGAAATGACGACTGGTCAAACTAACTTGACCGTTGATCAATCATCCAAGCGTTGGGTCAATGCCAGCTGCAGTGTGTTGTACAGGCTGGACTCACACACACCTTGTATGATCTTTCTGTCCTCTGGAGACAAACTGAGGTACCAACTCAGCAGCTTCGGGTCAGTTAAGGACAGGTAGGGATGAGCGTCCACCAGGTCAAACACATACCTGTACAACACAGGGCCGTTATTTATTCAGCATGTAGACATACGAGTAACTGAGTATATTATTTTATCTTATTCTAAATTTAAATATTTGTATGTATGTGTGTGTAGCATGAAGGGACTTACATTTACAGTTACATTTACACACAAATACATGCACAGGATACACTACATATATACAGTTTATAATCAATACAATCAATATTAACGTTGTATTTATGCTCCACATGTCCTGATGCTTTGGCAGCATTGTTCTTGTAACTTTTAATGCCAACAAAGTCTTTTAAAATGAAAGAAAACTGGATTAACTGACATAATGTGGCTGCATACCTGTCCAGAAAAAACCTGCGGCTCTCCTCTGTTGATGGAGGAAACACAGTTACATTACTATGACCGACGAGGCCAGATCTTCTTGTAGTGAGCAGATGAACCCATGGATGTATAAACCGGTCACCCACTCGGTCTCCGGGCGCCGCTGCTGCAGCCGCAGGGCAGGAGCCGCAGGCCGGGGCACGGCGGCCGGCCAGGGACACTCAGCTCGTACGGCAACGGGAGCGCGAAGGCCGGCCACACTGTCTGCAGACAGCCGGGGGCAGAGGCCCGGAGGGCGGGAGAGACGGCCGGGACAGACCGCCGGAAAACACACAGACAACAAGTCTCCATTACAAACACACGCAAACACTCCCGTTAAAGTCATTTCAAGTCTTTTTATCTTTAAACCTGATGAATCTGGTGTTACCTGATGCGTCGCCATTTTGTCCGTTAGAACAGTTTAAACCAGACAGAGACCCCGCGGTGCCTGTCTGTCTGTCTGTCTGTGCCTGTCTGTCTGTCTGTGTCTGTCTGTCTGTGTCTGTCTGTCTGTCTGTGTGTCTGTCTGTACCTGTCTGTCTGTCTGTGATCTACCTGCTCTCACCTGGCTCATCGATCCACCTGATTGGTGATTAACTACAGTGTGTGAGCCGAACACCTGTTCTGACTCTGTCCACTTTTCACTGAATTTGTCAAAGTTTCTGAGTTTTTTTTTTCTCGCTTACATAAAAAATTAAATAAAAAAACAAAGTGTGTCTGTACAATACTACACAAGGTGTGAGATCCAACGTGTTTCTGATCGATCTGGTAGGCGCTGGTGACCTACCTGTCTCTGGAGCTGCAGGTCAGTCTGGGGCCTGCTTGATACTTTTAGTTTTGGCAGTTTGAAACATTTTGAGGGAAACATCAGTAACTTCTCTTATTATTTACATCTGATCCTCACTTACTGAAATAAATACCACGATGCTGTACCTCACAGCCACACAAACCTTTCACCATTTTACCTGTTTAAATATTTAATATCCCATCTTTATCTAGAGTTTTGGCTGTTTTTAGTTATTGATATATGATGTATACTTGTATTTCTTCTTTTGTTGGCCTATTTTCTAATTTAACTTTTTCTAACTATGTTTTTTTTTTTTTTTACTTTACTACTGACAGTTTCAGTCCTGCATGTCTGTTTAACATTCAGTGAACAAACTTCCTTTAGGTCTGTGTTCGCTCATTATTTACTGCAGAAATATCTGTTTTTTTGTCTTTCTGTAAAACCCAGCTTACTTTAGTCATCGCCTATTTGACACAAAACTCCTACAATAACAGCTATATTCCTTTCTTTTCATCAGTTTTACATTAAATGCAGTAATTGAAAATACAATAAGCGGAAACTTTAATGCTGGCAAACACAAAATACACAAAACATTTTTTACAGAACTTATAATCTACCAAACTCAATACATTACTCTGACCAGCGGTGATGTTGCAGTGCCGTTCACCTTGAAAATGTTGTTTAACGATTTAAAATATATAGTTTTAGTGACCCATATATCTAATAATAAAGTAAAAGTAAAGTAAGGAAACCGGGGCGGCACTTTAAGTGTTTTGCACATTAAAAGAAAGAGCCAAACAGTCAAATACTCTGTGTTGACCTACAGTTACTTTAGTTATACCTCGGTTGAATTAAAAACACCCAGATGTGCTGCTGAGGAATTTCAACAAATATAGCATTATTGAATATATCAAGCTCTCTCAACAAGAAAGGCATATTTGAAATAAAGTTATATCTGTACAGTTTGAGTCTCTTTTCACTGATTGTTAGTGGTCAACACCCCCGCGCATCATTGGAGGATCCTGCTGTTGTGGCTCCCTCCCAACCGCCACAGGGAAGACAATTATATAATTCTGACGTCATGCGTGTTTAAAATCCAGAGGATTCGATAAAGTGACTGTGTTTGTCGTGCCATCGGGATATGTTCATGTCTCAAGTGCTGCATTTTATTTTCTGCAGTTCAGTTCAGCAACTTAATTGTCCTGGTGTGGAGAATTCAATGTGCAGCTTAAGAGTGAAAAACACACATATTACAACAGCTTCAGTTCTCAACTCCCACACTCCACCCACGAGTTACAGAAAAAACGAGAAAGAGAAAGAAGGGAAACTGCAGCCTGTGAAGAATTCAGCTGCAATAGGGAACAATTTGTTCATCTATTGACCAAAGTCTTACAGGGAAGTCGATGTCTGACTGTTTTATGTGTTTTCTTTTCTATCTAGTGACGCACTTTGATGGTTAACTTCTGGTGCTGCAAAATCCACTACACATCCTCTATGTTGGGATGTACATTTTTCCACTATTTTATTCACTCAAGGCCCATTAGCTGTTCTGAGGAAGAGGAAGATCGTGTCATCGTGGAGTTTGCCAAAGAATGACGGGACACTTTCAGTCTCAACTTTTAACCACTTTCATGGACGAGAAGTCCTTAAAGTGCTCAGAAAAACTGAGCTTTTACAATTCAATGATAATCTGGGGAAACTCTGTCTGCTGAGGAAGAGAACTTTCAGTCTCAACATTATCACTAAAACAATATATTTTTTTATATCTGGGATTCATTAGGATGCAGCTGGTGTCTGGTAGGTTTGATGGGGGGGAATCATCAGGTATACAGGACGTGCTGCAGACATGCTCTGTGTGGGATAAACAGAGGAATAACTGGGTTGTTTAGTACCTAGTGATAGTTGCCATGATTGAAGAGTGAAAAGAAAAAAAGCACCAAGCACAGAAACTTAAACTTCCATCTGCTGAAAATCCAAAGAAAAATATGACACAGTGTAAAAGCCCCACAGCAATGATGACTAAACGATCCTGCAAACAGCAGTCAAACAAGCAAAATCATCGTCTATCAGTGGCTGTTCTGGAGCTCCTCAGGACGTTGCCCGGTCGCCAAGGGAAACATTTGGGCTACGTAAACATTTCTTAGTAATAGAAAAAAACATTTCATTGTCAATTAATGTTTTCCTTAATTAGATTTTGTAGGCCTTGCTGTACAGGCAAGACAGGCTCCAGTAGTACAGGCACCCATCCACTAGAGGGCAGCCATGCTTAATGTAAAATAACATGATCTCTCATGAAAATCTGAAATATATAATGACTTGTGGGTGGTGTGTGTGTGTGTGTGTGTGTGAGAGAGAAATCAGTTACGTAACAAGAGCTTTAGGAGCAAGGTCTCACCATGGTAATTAGCACTCAGCGAACACAGCGTGTTGGCCAAATAATGTGAAAGATTTGTGCTGTTCCCTTCCCGGCAGCATGACCCATATTTCTCAGCACTCGTAGCCAGAACAGAGTGGTTCACTCTCTCAAACTACAAGTAGATGGAGGCTTTGTGTGCGTGTGTGTGTGAGTGTGTGTGTGTTGACACACTGAGTGCCTGCCATGGTCTGAAGATTCAAAGCTGAAACCACATTATGCCCGAGCTGCCATGTCTTCTATCTGGATCAATAATTTACTTGGAAGCAGCCAGTGGTCATGTGGTATAATGTATGTTGAAGGGCTACCCATTTGGTACGTCCACTCCTCTCCCCACCCGAGCCCAGGGCCATGGATCAAGCACTCTGTAATTGCGTATGTATTGATTTAGTGTGATGTTTATGATGCAGCCTTGTTTGCTCGCATGTGTGAAGCCCTAAATCATCCCTCCAACATGTACACATTGTGTCCATACCTCGCTGTTAACCTTTGGCAGGTCAGTAAGTGGCCCTGGACGAGGGGCAGCCGTTCTGCGCTGGTGATTGAGCGTTTCCAAGGTGACGGGACATTTCCAATTGCTCAATTTTGCTCCCGTTAAATGGATCAGGATCATTGTGTGCGGCTCATGGATAACAGGTGTCTGGTTGTTGTTGGAGGGAAAGGTATACAGAGCAAGAGAACATTGTAGTTTGGTCTGAAATATCCAACAGTGATTTGACAGATTGGCGTAGAAAATGGGCCCAGACTTTCTGTGGCCCCCGGGAGGATGAGACCTACTGGCTTTTCCTCTCCGTCACGAGGTTGGCAATGAAATGCCGTGACAACTAACTGATGGGTAGCTGTGAAATTACACACAAACATTCATGTTCCCCACAGGGTGAATTTGAATAAATTTGGTGATCTCCATGATTTTTCATCTAGCACCACCATCAGGTCAAAAATGTAATGTGTCCGATACATCGATTTATGGCATTCCCATCCCTTTGGGTTTTGTGCCAATCAAACATAAATGTTTGGGTGCTACCATGGTACACTTAGACGGTGTACATAGTAAACACATGGACTGTATAAAGGGTAAACACGTAGCTCAGAGTACCGCTGTCCCCTGGGTGCAGGCCTCACCGAGCCACGAACACGGCTGTAGACTCCTGTCTTGTTCAAACAAGGACTGATGGGTGTGTGACCATACACAGATACTGGACATGTGATATTCATTTAATGTCCATTTACTCTGGAAACAGCAGGCAAACCTTGAGTTGAGAACACTAGTTAGGATCTTTTTGTCAAACTGCTGTTTCCATGGTCAAGGATGAACTTTGACGCTCATGCACTGGACGGGCTCAAGGTGCGTTTTCGTCAGTGTTTGTTGTGAATTGTTCCATGTGAATCTGACGAGAGAGCCGTGGGCGTCTTTTTGAGAATTCACAGCTAAGGTGTGAATATCCACATTTCAATTTCTACAATAATATGCATCTTTACTTAATTGGGATCTGGTCAATAGATAAAAGAGTGTTATAAACAGCAGATTAGGTGCATAAATGCTTGAGTTTCTGCCACAGTTTTGCTTATAAACTAACATGATCGACAATATCTCTCCTCTCTTCATAGAAGTCAGTCTGAAGTGGACATGATCCAGGACTCCCACCGCCATCAGCTGTTTTTAAAGAAAGAGGAAAGCAGCTCGGAGTAAAGTTTATTAAAAAAACCCATCTGTTATGAGTGCTATCAGCTACTATACTCACACATACTCAGAAAATCGGGGCAGGGCACCTCCCATGAGCACACTAAAAGGTCTTTCCATAGCATTCAAAGGCACTCTGCTCTCTCAATCAATGGAAAGCTGCCTGCCAGGCTGAGTTACTGGAGACCAGAGCTCTAAAGGCTCTGACTCAACACCAGGCAGAGTGCTGCCGGCCATCAAAACAAAGTCTGAGTCGAAAGCCTCACAGTTTTACCAGATACCATTATGACACATATTTCAGTTTGAGACAGATTCAACGTCACGGCGATATTACGAGCCAGGCAAAAACAAAAAGGACTACACATCACTTCTCGGGAAAGCATTTCAGATGTTGGGAAATTTTTCAATGAGTTTGTTAAAACAAAAGCAAACATCACAAGACAGCCGTGATCTTAATGTAACTCACATCTCAGCTGGTGTTCACTGGTCAGTCCACTGAAAACACTAAAAACCCAACTCAGATCCACATTACATGCAGCACATTTACTCAAGTATTGTACAATTTTGAAGTCCTTTCCTGCTGCTTTATGCTTCCACTCCACTACATTTCAGATGGAAACATTGTGCATTTCACTCCACTACATTTATTCGACAGCTCTAGTTGCTGTAGTTACTTTTCAGACTCAGATTTTAAATCCAAAATACATGATCGGTTTATGAAATGTGATTACCGATCACAGAAAGAGTACATGAATCTTTTAAAATTAAATCATTTTAAGTACTACTTAAATGTTAATGCATCAATAATATTGATCCAGTAATATAATTTAATATAATAATTTAACACTGACAGGGGTTGTTTAGTATTATGAGTACTTGTATTTTTGAAACTTTAAGCATTTTGTCACTTAAGTAAATATTTATTAATATTATATTTTCTAGTGTGGTATTCCTACTTTTACTTAAGTTAATGAATACTTCTTCCACCACTACATACATATGACGAGTGTGAAAATTGTTGAGCCATTGAAACCTTTCATACATTTAACACAAAAACCTTTGTAAATATAGTCTTGTACCTCCGTTCATTTATCTCAGCTTGCAGATTTCACTTTGACCTCATAGCCATTGTGCAGGAGAGCATGTAGTGGATATTTTAATATTTATGGCTTCGTCTGTGCTCTCAGTCAAGTTTAATACATGAAGTCATGAATAATTCTACGCACTCAAATAAGCACAAAACAACAGCATCAATCAAATTCCTTCCTGTGCAACCTACGCTCGGAGATCACTGTAGGGTTTTACGGCATCAAACTGTGAATTATTTACTGATGAATCACACTTGACCACGAGGATATTAAAGTGTAACTAATCCTTCACCTCTGTAGCCTTGACTTTGTGCCTCCGAAACATCATCATGTGGATTAATAAAAAATAAAGAGTTACACTAATTACAGCCGTAAGAAAATGAAACACATGGAACGGGTGTTTTTCTCCTCGTACGCAGTTAACCAGATATTGCTCGAACACATTTGAGTAATCATTTACCAAGAAATGTATCAGAGAGGGTCAGGAGAAGCATGTGACTCAGAAATCAGCTAGGTCAAGCACAGTGACTGCCAGACCACAGCAGCCAGTCAGCTGACTGACTGACTGACTGCAAGCGGGGGGGTGGGAGAGAGAATGATGAAACACACCAGGACTGCAGGCAATGAAGCATAAAGGACCGTTTATTGTACCCAGTACAGATCGTCATAAACTCAGCAGTGTAAGAAAACACATTGTGAGGGGAGGGGACTGAAGCCTATACAAGTGCAGACAATCCCCCGAGCCTGGGGTGGATCCCATGATATAATGTGTGTCTTCACCGTGGCCTTTGCTGGAACTCTGGCCTTTGCAAAGACACACTCACACACACTTTATAGGCGAGATAATAACATCTTCCATCCATTCTCCAACCCAATACAGAGGCCTCTTAAAGAAACAGTCTGCAGTAGTAGTATCATCAGGATCGAGATAGTTTTTTTGTTTTTTTTAAAAAGGTACGTCTATTAGAGCCAGAACTATACAGCTTATACATTAAAATCAAAACAAATGCAGCCTTATAGCAAAAATATATACTTTATATACGTTTGTCTTTGCCCCTGTTCAGAAACATAGATAATGAACAAAAAAAACAAAACAAAAATGCAGAGAATATCACAAATATCTTCTTTGTCCAAAGACAGTAAAGCGATATGTTAGTGGACACACAGTCTCGACTGATTACACCATGCAAAGAGAAGCAGAAGTCTGTTGACAGCTTGTGATTGGCAGAGAGGTGTCCAGAAGAAGGTGGCAAAATTTCACCCGTCTCTTTTTGTTTTGATTTGATTTTTGTTTTGCATGCAACGCCTTGATGCTCCTGCCATACTGGTGCATCAGAGGAACTAGTACACTGCCGAGGAAACAAATACAAAAAAAAAAGAAGGAGTGACCATTTATCATACATAATAACTTCTTAGGCTTTTATGAATTATCGACGCCTCTGGGAAAATATGTACTCTCATTATGTATCCCTTTTGAAATGAAGGAGATGGAGTGCTAATCATCTCTAAACTTGAGCGATGGAGGACCCAGCGGCGATGAGCAGACGTGGGAGGAGTGTACTGTATAGACTGTGGGCTCCTACCGTGGGGTGCAGTCTCTAAAGGGAAGCAGATACAATCTCTTACACGGGCAGAACGATTAAAGAACGTTAACATTTACACGAGAGAGCAGCCCAACCGACTAGCCTGAAATACAGCAACGCCCCAGAAACCTGAGAGTTCTGGGTCTCTAAAGTCTCAAAGAAATTGAGAATAGAACAGCTGGCATATTACAAAAACAATGCAGTCCTATCTACAGAAAACAAACTCATCTGTGGGTTTAGAATATGTTTAGTTTTTTTTGTCAATCCGTTTTTTTTTTGCAAATTAAAGCCCTTTCACGGATCTTGTAGTTCAGATGTGGTGACATGAAAATGGGGAGACCCAAAAAAGGCAACTATAGAATAGTGCTGCATTTAGAATATCTCATTAGATTTTTTAATAATTTTTTTACTCTGTTGGTTATTTGATTGTTTTTAAGAAAAGCAGATTGTCACAAAATCAGAAATGTAACAACTCTTGCAGTCTTGTACAAAGGGGGGGGGGGGCTCTCAGTTCTTTTAAAGATGGCGGCATGTGGCCTTGCTTCGTTTGGACTCCGTAGCAACAGCAGCCTCTTGGCCTTACTTTAGGAAGCTTGTAAGGTGGGCAGAGCTACAGTGTCCGGTTCACCCTCACTGGTTTCACAACCCTCTCTCTCTCTCTCTCTCTCTCAGATGATGGCGCAGTAGAAGAGCTGTCGCAGGTTTTTTTCCCCTCATTCATTCTTAGCTTGGGAGCTTACAGAGTTTTATGAAGGTTTTTCCACGGAGCAGGAGAGCGAACCGTGAAGGATCGGAGCGCAAGGTTTTTTTTTCCTTCCAAGCAGCTCAGCAGTTCCAGCTCTGGATTTGAAGAGTGGGCGTCGAGAGACTTTGGGAGTGTTTTGCGTGTACATGTGTGTTGTGCGTCGGGACCCCCGCTGCTTGTTAGTAGCCGTAGCCGTCTGGGAAGGGCAAGCCCGCCACGCACTGCTCCGCGGCGTCCAGCAGGTAGGGAGCGGCATCGTCGTAGTGGGTGAGGGGCACCGTGTCCTCGTCCAGCCCCGTCAGGCTGTCCGGGTCGACCTTCAGGTTGGGCCTCTGGTTGTCGGGGAAGGCCATGGAGAAGAGAGCCTCGGGGTCGCACACAAACTTGTACACGTACCTCTCGCCAGCCACCTGAGAAACAAGACAAAACACATATTTAACTCCCATATGAAACCTCCTGATGTGCGCATTTTGAATGCACACGTAATACCATGTTTAGAAATTTGTCCAGGCTCTTGACTCAACTGTATCAACTGTACTGTTCCAGTACATTACCCTGACCCTGATCCACCCATACTACATGTGTAAATTCACTTAATTTGGATCTGGTTGAAACCTGAGGCACCAAACCCTGAACATAAATAGACTAATATATTTAGTAGAAGAAGAGATGTGGCTGAAGGCTAGTATTCACTGCAACTCTTTAGCCACTGGCTGTAAAAAGACCCTGCGACAGAGCACCGCACATGGCTGTAATCAAATATCACTATCTAGACTGCTTTAGCCACCACGCAGCACAGAGTTGCTGAGGGTGGAAGAAAAGAAAAGGGTGAACGTGCCTTTACCTTCTGCATGATGCCCTTCTCGTAGTAGTAACGCAGCGAGCGGCTCAGCTTGTCGTAGTTCATGGCCGGTCTGTTCTTCTGGATGCCCCAGCGACGAGCCACCTGAGACACAAACACAGAGGGTTGATATGTAAGTGCATCGATCGACGTGGATCCACAGATTACAAACTTGAGGCACGAGTGCAGCTGTGGACGGGGGGGGACTCACCTCCTCGGGCTCAATGAGCTTGAACTCCATGCCGCGACCAGTCCAGGCTATGAAGTGGCCGTTGGCCGGGTCATCCAGTAGAGTGACCAGGAACTGCCAGAGCTGCAGGGAGCCACGGCGCTGGTAGGGAGGTCCGTCACGATAGGCAGAGGGTTCCTGTTTTACTTTACCTGTGAGTGGAAGAGTGGTAGAGGAGAGGATAGAAAAATAAAAAGGAGGCAGAAGGGAAAAGAAAAGCGTCAGTCAGCACTGCGCTCGCCACGGCCACAGTGTGGTGAGACATTCCTGCCAGATGGTGACTGTGAAGCAGACTTGCTGTTCATTATGCACCATGAGCAGTCAGAGGACTGGACTCTGCCCCAGAAAATGCCCAGTTGCCCACGCTATGGGCTTACAATATCTAATACTTTCATTCTAACCTTGGGTTTATTCTGAACATTTTTTCCTTGTTTGTTTCAGTCTTACCTTCTAATCTTTCAGGGACCACACAGGTATCGTCAAAGTACAGCTGGGGATCTCTGTCAAAGGAGAAGCCTGAAATTGAAAAAAACAGGAAAGAAATGCAACATTAATGGGATGAAAGTGCTTCAGCAGATAGAGCGTGGGAAAGGCTTTTGTTCTGACATGAAGGCCAGTGACCACGTTCAACCCACAGATCCAAACTGCATGCAAAGCAATACAGCTGGGCAGCTCCCCAAGAGTGGAGGCTTGTATTGTGCTGAGCTTCTGCCCGCCGCTGATGTGAGAAATGCACTGTATGTGTGAAGCAGCTACACAGGATTCATTGATGGATTCGCGTCCCCTTGGGCTGTCATTTCAATGCTGCTGACCGCTATTCTTTCAGCCAGCTATCGCCAGTGCCGAGCTTTTAGCAGCTCGATAAGTCGCGGGGTTCGGGGTGGCAAACAATGGACTACACTAATGAAATAATTGAGACATGAAAAGACAAAAGCAGACCATAATCTGAACTTACTTTCATGGTTATTTTGGTAGAAGCTCCCCGCTCTCCCAAACGATGACTGGCAGTTAGGCACTTCTGTAAACAAAGAACATGGGTGTGTAAATTTAGACCAGAGACACCCTCACTGTCATATCAGATGTGTAATACATCAAAATCCACCTCGCAGCTGACAGATATAATTGGATCACTGCCACTGTGTACAAAGATACATAGCTTTGATACTTAGCGGCAGTTTGCTCTATGTTTATGGAGACATTCAGTCCAAGCTATATGAGTGTGTTATGTCACATTGATAAATATGCAGTAGGGGTATAAAAAAGGTCAAAACACATGGTGGCTGCTTTTCTGGCCAACCAATGGCCATGTACATCTGCTGCGCCAACAGCTGGGCTGAAAAATGACCAATCCCAACATCACCCACCCACACACGCCTACCTCAGAGTGGACTAAAGCCCAGATCAGAGCACACAACATCCCTCGCATGTCCACCAAGCCCGTAAATAAGATTAGCACCATGGTTGCTGTTTTAAATCTCAATGACAATCAAGTTACGCCAGTCATCCCCCCCAAGGGGTCACGGCCTGTCTTCCGTTCGCAGTGTCTCTGCAGTGTGTAAAACCCTCTCCACCCCCTGCCATTATTCGGTTTCCTGCCTACTGATAAGACAACCAGAGATCAAGCTTGACCGAGTGTTTCCTTATGTCTCTGTCTCCTCTTGTCTTCACTTTAGGAGAGCGTCTGCAGGAAGTCATAGTTACTGTCTTAGTCTAAGAGGGAAATTCTATCAAATGCTGAATGCATGGATTCAAACTGTGGCTTTATATGTACATAAATGGTTGTTGCTGTCTGTAGACCACCAACACTGGGCAAACAATATGTTCCATGTCGGTATACCGAACACGCACTTCCTACGTCCATTGAGGCGATGCTAGGCCTCTGTGACGTAGGTATTTAAAGGCCATAAGAAGCTAAGAGGATTTGTCATTACATCACTGGCCGGCCAGCCGGTCACCCACAAGGCAGAAAAGGAACGGGAGTGTATGAGAGTGAGTGAGCGAGAGGATGTTAATGCATCAGAGCAGGGACAACAGCTGGGTGTGTGGGCGTTAGGCTCAAACAATGTACCGGCAGTCGCTCTGGCTTGTTTGACTTTTACCATGCGAGTAAACAGCATCTCCGCCATGACTGTTTGACAAGGCTTTTTGGAGAGGCACCATTTGGGCCCCCTTGTGTATTCTGCAAAACCAAGTTGAGAGTTTCTGGGCTCTTACAGTCAACAGGCTGTGTTGCAGGTCACCAAGTCCTCTGAGGGCACTGGCCTAGATCTATTCCAGGTAGGCTCAGTGAAGAGGTTCTCTGCACCTGGCTGGATGACCCATTTACTTTTTGCCCTTGGAGGCTTAGGCTGAGCTAAAAGACCCACTTTTACTTTACTGCCATGACTCTGGAGGAATGATGCACATTAGACTTTCAGAGAGCGTGTGTGTGAGAGAAATGAGCACCTGTGCACTCAGGCCTCTGCTGCATGCTAAAACTAACAGGCGCATGTTAGTGCCCAGAACAAACATGGCCAGGCACATTCCTCACCCTGTGCCTGCTCTACTTGCAAACAGCCCCAGACAATCAGTTTCCCACAGCCAGCAATGGACATCCTCGCCGAGAAAGTACAGAGAAAGAGATATGCAGAAAGCTCCACAGGGACATCTAGAGAGGTCTCAACTTATTTTATGAACAACTACCCCTTCTCTACTCACCAGAATCGAAGCAGAAGTCACGAGGCTCCTGCTTGATGGCCATGGGGTGGAAAGCAGCCTGGCGTGGAGGGCCCGCGGGTGGACCTGGGGGGCCCATGGCGGGGACGCCCTGCTCGGTGTACCGTGGGTCGATGAGCTCTTGCTTGAAGCCCTGAGGAGGCACGGCTACCAATGGCTCTGACATCTGCCGGTGGTACGGTGGCCGGCTGCTGTTGTTGCTGCTGCTGGGAGGCTGAGGCAAGAACTGGGGGCGCCCTTGGCTCTCTGATGGGGGAAAAGGTAGACATGGCTCTGACATCTGCCTCTGGAACCTAAAGATGGAGGAAAAAAAGTGGTGAGACAATGTGACTGAGTGTCTTTTTCAGACCCAAAACACTAAATTAAAAACACTGAAAGCAAAAGTCCAGATAAAGAGGTGAACTCGGAGTGCTCACCTGTGCTCAGGTGTGAAGTTGTTGGCATCCTGGCTGATGGGAGCGCAGGGCACAGCGAAGGGCGGGCTGTGGCTGTGGACTGGGAGTGCTTGCTGGTTGGGAGAGCCTGCTATTGGCTGTCGTACGTGCACTGGACGCGGCCCTGGGGTCTGATTGGCTACATGGGGGTGAGGAGGGGCGACCTGCTCACTCAGCGGGTGCGTTCCTGGTGTGCTGGTGGGGCTGCAAGGAGAGACTGGTGTTGAGGGGGGAGTTAATGGCTTGAACCCAGGGGTGGGCTTCCTGTCGCAGGCACTGTGGATGAAGAGATAAAGCACACACTGAGTCAGAAAACCCTTTTACCAGAGAGGGATAATCAATACGCTGCTGTCATGCCCTTGGTAGACTCCTACAAATGTAATTACCCACTACATACCTGTAGCTGTAAAGGCACTTCTCTCCGTAGGGCATGGGACTCCGGTCCTGGCGACAGGGAGAAAGCTCTTTGGGGGGAGTCAGCTCTCGTTTGATCTTGGCTGGTGGCGGGCCATGAAACATCACTAGATAGGAGGAGACACACAGAGAAGCAACACAACTGAGTGCATTAGATAAACTCCAGATATCACCTAATTGAAGCCATAAACAGAAGTGCAGCAGTTATCTTAACCACATTTGGAACTGATGGATAAATGGATGTATGGACAGTGTCTCTGTATTCCCTCGACTGACAGAGCCACTTAGCATCAATTTATCATCCGCCCTAATGACGGTCGACTCTTGGCTCTGAAAACAACCATCTACCCACCCCCGTTAGGTAGCATGATACTAACTGCACTATACACACAAAAGCTATCAAACTCCTCGTCTGATTCCCATTAGGGCAGGCCAATACCAATACCCATGAATCACTGTGGCTGTAATCTAATGGCGGTGAATGATTTTCTTCTCCCGTGCTGTAACCATTAGACACTAGCGGCAGCTTTCTGTGTATCGGCTGCAGTTTCCGGGGCGCCACATAATAGCCAAGTAGAAACTAGATCCCTGGGCACAGAGGAGCGGGAGCCAAATAAATCACCCATGGTGCTGATGGACCTAAGCAGAGCTAACAATGGGCACGTGAGCTCCCTTGTGCTCATTGTTAAAACTAAGGGCTCAACTGAGAAAAAGTAAGTATTGGGGCATTTTTTTCTTAGTCTGGACCGGTGCACGCAAACTCCTTTCATCTATCATCTCAGATAAAACACGACCACCAGATAGATAACAGATCTCAACTCCAGAGCAAAAAAATAAATAAAATAAAACACAGATCGGGCCTGGGTCGGTGAAACTGCGGTTCGCCCCATGTGATGTCCTACTGACTGAAGCTCATATCGGAAAATCTGGTTTTGGTGAATAGGCAACTTGTGAGAGAGAAGAGAACATGCAGCCTAGCAACAGAAGCAACTGCCAAACTCACTTCTCTGAATCTCACACATACCCGCAAACACACACACACACACACACACACACACACAGTGTACTGACAGTACAAGGTCATAGACTACCCCACTACAGCACTTTACAGTGAACTGACTACATGCAGTATAAACAGACACATGCACACAACATTGGCTGGCATGCTCTGTATAAATACATGCATGTCAATAAAATATGTTGCGGCACTGTAGTGGTCAGTTATGCCACATTAACCAAGATTTAAACGGCAGCCCTGACAAAGACAGGCAGCAACCACACCCTGTCTCCACCTCCTACGCATCAGACGAAAACATAAACTCAGAAAGACAGAGCGGGGGGGGGGGGGGGGGGGGGGGGGGGTCATAAAATGCTCCATTGGGCATAATTCAAATATATCCCACGGCTGCAGCCTAAAGGCAAAGTGCAGAGACAAACAGGAGGCTGTGTGGAGCAGTTTGGGGGGACGGGGTGCCGGTAGTTTTGGGAGAAAGACTGGAACAGGCAGCTCTGAAGCTGCCCTATCCACTGGAATCTAGCCCACTTCAGCAGCAGAGCCTGAGTGCGGGAAAGTGTGAAATCAGATTAGGAGCTTGGCTCATGTGATGCCCCATGCCAATCGGCTGATTAAACTCAAAATGGAGGAGAGGGAGGGGGAGAGCAGCCTTTCCCAGAGCTGTGTTTTGAAGACGAAGAATGGTGTTTGTCCTCGGCAGGATGAAGACATTTTGATAAAAGATGGGCGACCTGGACATCCGGTCAGGGACAGCGATTCAAAAAGAATAAGAGCTCTTTCCTCAAAGCAAAACAGAGCCCATGAAACCTTTTTAGTTGTGAAAATTCGTGGTGCAGTGCTTCTAAAACATGGCTTGATTTTCAGCCTCAATTGCCTCTGCTACTTGAATCTCTGCCCAAAATCAGGCAGGGCTAAAACATCAAATCAGTATATGAAAAAAAGCAGTTACTGGGGACACATACAGACTCGCAGCTTTCAGAACAATAGAAATCAGGTACTTACGGCTATCCGACTGGAAATCTGGGACAAATTGTTCGTCATCAGGCACCTGGGCTGTAAAGATACAGGAGAATAAGGAGAATGTGAGAAAAATCCAACACATCCCCCCACTATAGCTAACAACCTAACAATGACACCTTTATGTGCCCAAAAAAGTGAAACAAGGGACAGAAAAACAAGGAAAAGTGAGTAAAAATGTAACTGCCAAAAACTACTTCTAGGCAAGACAAAGGGGGTCAGCAGTTCCTTGTGTGTAGGACTTTGCTCTTCTTACTCTAACTGCTAACACAAAAAAAGCAATATTTCACAGTCTCATCAAGTTAATCTTTAATCCTAAAACTTGCTCAATTTCATCCTGTTCACCGTTTAGAAACAAATGACTGAGAGGTGCTTCCTCTACAGAACACACTCTCGGGTGGTTGGTTGTGTTTTTTTTCTATGACAGAAAACATTGGCAGAAGTGAAATAAAACTATTCTAAACTAAATATAAAACTCACCTTCTGCAATCCAGATCTCTTGCAGCTGACTGAGGTCTTGGAAGAGTTCTGGAAATCAAGAATTGAAAATATATTTTATACAGGTTCCCACCAATGCAACTGCAGATCTGATTACATGTTAAAACACTGTAATTACAGGGATACTAACAGGCACTTGCACTGTTCATTCACATCAGCAATTACCTTCTGTGTCCTGGGCGAGTCCCGTGTCGACAAATTTCCTTTTCCTGTCGTTCAGAGGCCTGTTGTGAGACAGTTCATCCACGTGAGATTTGTGCTGTTGGGGAGGGAGAAGACGAAGAAATGTCAGATAAACATAAAGATGTCACTTGTCAATGCAGATGTTGTGTAAGTGTATGAATGTACGGTGACCAAAAAGGAGGTCCAGTCATAACGCAGAGGGCTGAAGGTGTTGAGGATGTGATGTGTCCACTTACACTGGGTGGGACCATAAATGGGACTTGCTGGTCATAGAATCCGTCCATGTTATCTGGGTGATTGTTGGGGGGTGGGGGGGGGCTCCGATATTTGGGGGGAGGGGGGGCGTTCGCTTTAAAGCGACAGCGCCTGGGTCACTTTGTGGGTCACTGGAAAACACAAGATTGATGGGTCACAAAACTGCAAAAATATGTCCACTTTTGCAATAAAATGTATTTAAGTCATTATAAAAACAAAATAAACAGTCAGACCCTACTTTTAAATTCAATAAAACTTAGAGTTTTGTGGTTAGACTGTGTTAAAGCGGCCGTGATTCCCTTCTATTATAATTCATTATGTAGTAATGTGTTTATCTAGCAGCACAACAAGTTCCTCTGCATTATATTGTCATATTCTGATGCTGCAACAAGGCCACCGTCCTCCTCCGGCCCTTTATTTAACCAACAAACAGCTCTTTGAACCGAGCCACGCACAGCGAGAGGAAGCAGCCCAATGTAAACACACAAGTCATTATGGAACACAGGCAATACAGTTATATAAGCCACGCTCACCCGCCATCTGTGGGCACTAGTTTCCACTATAATCAGCTTGGAGATAGTGAGTAAAAGACTTGATGATTAGTGTCTTACAAAAGGCTTGGACCTAATGTCGGGTGACAATGCCGGTGTTGCATTTGGCAGAAGCTGAACTCCCTGCAATCCTGTAAAGTTACAAACACTAGTAACAACATAAAAAGTTCCCTTTAAACAACAACACAGCCACAACCATGAGGCACCAAGCACTGCCCTCTATTCTCACATCTCCCTCAGCAGAGTGATATGACTCACTCCTCATGTCTCCTGTTAATGGATGACGAATAAAGAATAGCTGCAGGGCAATAATTGCATGAGCAGAGCACAGATTACAACATTAAAACTCATTGTACAGACCTCAATGTGGAGCAACTGATCACACAGCACGTCAATCACAGTTTCAGTGCCTCTACTCTGACATGTTATTTACACATATATGGATTCAAATGAGGGAAAAAAGTTTCTTTATTATGAAAAACAACTACATAATAACATCTTACTGATATTTGACAGAAGCGTCGATGTTTAGAGTATTAGAAATAGGCTGAACCTCGGGAAAAATACCAATATAATGTCAGATATGGTCCCTAAACGCACCACGAAGTAGCCAAAAGTTGACCACACACAAAAAGTAGATAGAGAGTCAGACTCGGACGCTGCTTTCATCACCGGAGTCACATTACAAAATTGGCAAACTTTGAGTAAAACAGCCAGGGGGAGGGGGACGAAGATCACCCGACACCCCCTCTCCTCTTCCTCCTCCTCCTCCTCCTCCCCGCCCATCCCCCACCCATCCCTCTCTTGTTTTTCTCAATGAAGTGAAACTCGACCCGAGTGGAAACACAGAGGGAAGGGGGGAAAAAAATGGCACGTCCATTCATAAAAAAATCACAAACAGTCGCCTGACCTCGCTGATAAGCCAGAGCCAACATCCCCGCAGATAACACGCAGATAACACGCAGATAACACGCAGACCAACGCAACACACGCTGCACTTGAAAACACGACACACGGCGCCTGTTTACGCACACGGGAGCCGACAGAAAATGGTTGCCAAAGTAAATATCTTTAAATAAGATGGCGTTAGGCTCGTTTGTAGTCTAAAGAAAAAAAACACACACACACAATAAACCATAACAGGGCTTCTGGGAAAAAGCTCGTTGTAGTTTTAAATATAAATATATCGCGTCTCACCTCGTCTGTGTGTTTACGTCCTCTGTGGCGGAACAATGCGGTAGAAATATCCACAAATGAGAAAGAGCCCCGGCGTGTCTGCGGCGGTGCGTCGGACGGACTGATGCTCCTGCTTCGACTCACAAAACTTGACTGAGCTTTTCGTTAATGGGCCGCTCGGTTTGTCCCCCGGGCTCCGGCCGGGCCGCGGAGACGAGCGCCCATTGGCCGAGCCGCGCTGTCCGTCACGGGGAGCGGCCAATGGGCGGCGCGGAAACGATTAATTATGCATGAGGGCGCGTTGGACCAATCACGGCGCGGCGGCGGCCTATTTTTATGAATGGCTGGATTTCATTCACATTTTTTTCGCCCATCAATGCCAAGATGTGTTTGTTAAAGGGCCAGCAGCGGTGGAAATGTACTAAAGATCCAAACCTACACAGAGGCTGCTGCACAAACGTCACCCTGGAATCTAATAATAGATCATTGCTCTTCTTTTACTCTCTCTGTGGTGGGAACAAATTGGATTTTAACTCTGGCACACTGTACCTCAGTGAACCAATCATTATGGGCGACATTCAAACATAATTTTAACAGCCAGTAATGGAGCAGATTTATGTTTCAGGCGAGTGATGCAAGAAAGATTAATATGTTAAAGCAGAAGAAAATGTGTTTTTGGTAAATCATAGATGGGAATGGATTATATAAAAGTGTTAGTTAGATACTTCAAACCATAAATGTCACATAGCAGCTGCATCTAAACTGCTGCTGCATTATTTATTTATCTATAAACACATACAATTAACCTTTTAAATCCCACTGACCAAGTTCCCACTCAATGCTGAGCATCCAAATATTGTTCACACAAAACTTTATTTTCAATTTTAATGGCGAGAGTTTAGAGTATATAAAACCATACAGCTGACACTGAATATATGTGATGCTGTCAGACAGAGTGCAATTACATGATTTTCCTGATCTTGAAGCTACTTAAGGGGAAATAAAAGAGGATAATGGAATGATATCTGCACACAATCACAACTGTGATTGTGGTTTTATTCATTAACCTTCTTGCATTGTAAGTGAAGACGCTAAAAGATGATGATGAGGTTAGTCAATCTGCTCCAGAGCAAGATGACTAGACAAGTACTTGTCAGATTATATTATCAAATGTAACATAAGTCTCTATTTTTTATTTATTATTATTTTGATTTTTTCATATTTTAGTTATTAAATTAACTGTTCAATTACAGTATATATGTTCTATGTATTTTATTTTCTAACATTAAGTTCTAAATTACTGTGGGAAATCTTTCTTTGGCCTAGAAGTAAAAAAAAAGATTCAGTCTAGAAATACATAAATCTGTCTATAAAATAAACACCCATCATGTGTTATTTACAGAAACAATAAATGCTTTCTTTTTCCACCACTGGGGCAAAAAGTTACAATTATACCCAAACCCATTTAATTTAGACATTTTTCATGGAGGATCGCTCTGAAATGGCTCCCCAGAAGATGAACCATTCCCAGCTTTCCCACTTTTGACCATCAACGTTCTTCAAACAACAACCTCAATGTCACAAGGACAACTTTTCACACAAGATAGCTCGTAAACTCAAAACAATGACATTTTCTGAGCACATTCCTGCTTTCCAGAGGATGAACTATTGCAGATTCAATGACATTTTCTCCAGCGTCACCACATTTTAAGCCCCAATACTGGCAAGGCTCAAAGTGAGGCAACATGGTAAGAATGTTTTTCATCTTCTCAAACAATTTTGGCTTAAAACAGAGGTGTGTATTGTTTTATAAGGTATTTTATTTTTACAATTAATAAAATACTTTTAATTTCCACAATTTTAAAATTACAATCCCGAAGTCTTCCTAAGTTTTGACCGTCGTAAAGCAAATAAGACATCATGACTTGTGTGTGAGTGTTGGCTCACAAATATGTGTCACAGGGAGCGGCTGTTGAAACCCAAAGGTCAGAGGTCATCAATAAATAACCTTTGTCATTATCACCTCCGTCACCGAATTAGGAATCCCTCATATAAACTCCATATCGCTGCAAACGTCACTCAGAGTTTAAGACAAATTCCAGAAGCTGGTATGAAAACTATAATCCCTGGCAAATCCCTGCAGCCACTATGCAGAGATTACGAGCCTGCTGCAGAGGCAATAATAGCAAGAACAGACAAACCCACATGTAGTTGCCACATATAGGGTACAGTGCTATCTTTGCTGGTCGTCCCAGAGGTCTGAGGCCAAAGGCAAACAGCTTGTCTTTCAGGATACGGGCTCCACTTGGAGACGTAGCGCTACGAATATGTGGAGGTGAGAGAGGGTTTAAAAATACCCGCTGTCAAATTCAATTGTACATGTGTGTGAAGCATTAAATAGCAGAGGACGTATCGATGTGAGAGCGTTTCAAAGGCAGCCGCCGGCCTGCAGGTCCACTGTATGGTGCACCTCTTCGCTGGTGCGGATGTGGTGGGTGGTCACTTGGAGGCGTGTGGAGAGTGAGCACATTGTGTTGCCGTTCTTAGTCTTTCCTTAAATAAATGTGCCATATGCAAAGGGTGACATGCTGCTTGTGTACATACCTCTCTCTATTTCTCTCTCTCTCTCTCTCTCTGGATGACTGCGAGCGTGAGAGGGGGCGTCGTGACGGCAGGGCACGATTTAAAGCGCCAAATTTCCTGTTCCCTCGATGACTGCTACTGTAGGTTAGTGTGACACTGATATAACGGCCAGGTCAGCAGTGACGAACTGTGCGCAATGTTGGCTAATCCTGATCCTAAGAAACTTTACTTAAGCCAAGAGAGGATGGCACAAAAACACTAAGCCCGGGACCTCTGTGACCTCTGATCCTTCATGTACGCGTATAGCCACCAAGCTGGCAGACAATCTACTACTAGTTTCAGGCTCAAAGTAAATTTTTGACCTTGGAAACAGCAACCTTTTGATCACATCGCATAGTCGTCATCAGCTGATAGAGTTTGCCCAGTTGTAATTGACTTGTAGATGTCCAAATCAGCTGAGCACTTTTAAGACTTTTGTCCTTGTTGGATTAAAAGAGAACTCACCGATTCAGCATCGCACTTCTACGACACTGTCGGACTCATGAAGGACAGTTTGAAAAAAAAAAACGGATCAAAATCAACGCAGGATAAACCAGATATATCGTCTTTTTTATTTTTTCTCACACATTCTTCTTCCTCGTCAAAACCCTGGTGTCTATATTACCCATGATGCAACTCGACTGCAGACAGTTCGGCCAGAGGTCCAGGTGTGTTTGATAACTAACGGCTAATGTGGCCCAGGTCTGGTCAGCTCACTTCTTTCTAACTCTACAGACTCAGATTTTCATCTGTAAACTATACTAAACATATACAAATTAACATGGAGATGTATTTCTTTTAGAATTTGAATTATGATATATATTCTCAGTCATGAGCCCATTAGTGAACCTGATCTTTAGTCTCATCGCAGCTTAAAAAACGGAGCACAAGTGGGGGAGCAGTATAACTGAGAGTCCTGGCAGTGTGTCCTAGCTTGCAAATGTCTGTCAAAATGCACATTTCAAAAAGAGTTAAAGTGGGAAAGCAGTGCCTCTGGGCGCAGGATGCTCTCTCACTGAGGGACAAGATGTGACTCGCCTGCTATTAATAGCACTTTGGGAGATAATTCCTGCCTTGTTATCTTAGCAGCCGTACTCAAGACGCCTTGCCAAAGGCAGTCTCTTCTGAGGCTCTGAGTTGTATAACCATGCTCTCTTTTATTATCGCTCTCTTGTCTCTATCCCATTCTTAATTCAATGCCTCCTCCTTCTTTGACATTTTCTCTTTGCTTTCCAGATTCTCTGTCTTTCTTTTGCTCGCTCTGATTTTGCTGCAGGAATCCACTCAGGGCCAAAAGGGCAAAACAAATATTTAAACACACTGCAGAAAATGGCGAGGAACTGCAAAAACCTTCCCTTTGTTCTGTAGTAATTAGCTTATCGAGGGTTTTCAGTAATTGTTTTCCATTGCTTTCAGGTTTCAGATTTTAACACAGCGAAACAAAACACGCTTGAAACCAAGTGCACAACGTTGCACATGTTAACTTTTAAGAAGATTAAGAATCTGCAGCCAAACTAGCAGCTCTGTGAGGCTGCACTAACAGGCACAGCAGTGGTTTGAGCTGCCAGATTTTATTGTGATCCATCTGGCAGTGGTCGAGTCATAATTTAATTCAATAAAAAAAGAAATTGTAAACCTGCAGGTGGTGGCGCTGGAGTCAGATGATCACCAAAGTCAGTCAGTTTCATCCTCTGGGGACCACGAATGTACCGTGAATATGTTTTGTTTCATATTCTCTGACAAAGTTTGAGATGCTTTGAAATTTCATACTTTACTGGGATAAGTAGCAGCCTGTGATTTAATTAATTTCTTAAATTGTTAAATATAAATATCCATGTGCGAGGAGAGGAAAGTGCCAGAAGAACGCAGTACAGCGATCAATAATACCTTCATCAGAGGAGGAATCTAACTAAGTACATTTAATGACGCACTGTGCTTGGTTACAAATTTGAGGTACGTGTATTTTACTTGAGTATTTCAACTTCTTGCTACTTTATACTTTTATCCCACAACAGTTTAGAGAGAAATCTTACTTACTTTTTACTTTAAAGATTGTGATTTTTACATACAAAACTTTATAAAACATAATGCACTTATATAACTAGAATAGTTAAAAGTAGCTCCACCTCAACTAACTATATCAGCAAAACTACTTAGACATTAAGAAATAATTTTGAAACTTTAAGTACATTTTGCATTTACATTAGTATCTGTTATTTTGGCCAACGCCTGAACTCTCAAACCTCTTCAAACCATTATCTCATTGTTTGCTCACTCAGTCTTTCTCATCACAGATTTCCTCTCAGATTGAATGCGACTGTTTAATGTCATCAGTAACTCACAGTTTGTATCTGTCTTCAAATGATCCATTAAGATGCAATTAAATCAGGTTTCTGTGTTTATCAGGCTGCCCTAACAGATATTATGTTACACATTCTGATCATATCACAGGTGAGTGAAATATACGCATTTTTGTTAAGTAACAGACGTATCGTATAGAGTTTATTGGACATATTCAAATCCAACCAACTTGAACACAAAGTTGAGTGCCATTCGTTTAAGTGAAATAAGAAAAAATAAGGGACAAAATGCATATTCAACCTCCTCTGTTTATTTGGTAAAATGTTTTGTCCATCAAAATGCCAACAGCTAACAAACAGTGAGGGTGACATACTGTAGAGACAGACACAGGGCAGACTGCAGAGGCTGGACATATTGATTTTTCAACCTCTTTCATCCAATCAGGTCCCGGACAACATGGGGGATGGTCTGCCCTTGACCCTCTGTGGGCTGAGAGTCCCCTACCATACCGACCCTGAGGGGGAACAGAGGGCTAATACCACAGACGTAGAGTTTTTTAAATCAGATAATTTGATTAAACTGACCTTTTGGTTACATACAGTAGCTTTTTCCTACCCTGTAATAATCCCCTGAAGCTCAGTGATGACTTTACTCTTGTGATATGTAGTATCTGATTTGCAATCCGCTCTGTAAACTCTATTTCTACGATTTGATGATTGTAATGTACATGTAGAGCAACAATACACAGCCAGGGCTCTGAGTGACATCAGAGGCACAGATACGGCAGCTAGTCCGACCCAGGATGGGAACTGGATCACACCAGTCTGGACCGTGGAGCCAGATAGTTCCACAAGGGGAGAGCACATGGAAACAAATGTCTGGGATTGTTGATCAATGAAAGTGCTGCTAATTAATAACACAGAGTTGTGTGGTGGTTGTGCATGCGTAGCCTTATACAGATAAATTGCCTGCACCACAGACCTACTTTTTTGTCCCAAAAACACATCAGTGAGCTGCACAGCTGCTCAGGGTGACACGTTCCTTCATTATGATGAATATGGGCACTGTAGTTTTTGAGTAAATCCCACATACACAGAAATAAAGAACTAAATGTGTGTTAATCCACAGCTAAAAATAGTCCCCAACAAATGTTCCATTTACTCCTGTTTATGTAATGTTTGCTTAAAACTACAGAGCACAGCTGTTTTAGTAAATTACTGAGCCTTTAAAAAAAGATTTAAGTGTTCAGCAAATGGGCTCGGGACTGAATATTGAGAGGTGGAGTAACACACTGTTGGTTTAAGTCTTCTTTCATGAGATTTATCATCTTTAAAGACAACTTGCTTCAGGAAACTCAACCTGTAGATAAAAGATGGACCTTTGTTTGTTAACACATGTAAACTCAGTGGCAGCACATTACATCAGTCTATTACCATGATGGCAACCAACCTCTGCTGCTAAATTAAGGTTAGGGAGACACTAAAATAACCAGGCTGGGTTGCCAAATATTGATACATTTTGTTAGTCTGAATGCTGTGGGTCAGCTGTTGACGGTCGAGGTTAAAGCAAATCCTTTTTTGGTCATTTTTAGGGCGATACGTTGCTACAAACAATCATCGTTTCTATTGGATTTGATAATTTCTACTTTTCTCTGTCTCCTGTGCAAAGCTGTGAGCACAGGGCGGGTCTCTTTGTTTTTTCAAGGCAATTGATTACTTCAAAGGACAGGAACAGACATGACTTGTGTGACACACTTTGGAAATTCACTCCGACAGGCTCTGTGTGGGCTTTCATGTTGCTGCCCGTTCAACGATAAATCACAAATGGATATTGTAAATGTAGAAACTTCATCTGGAAATTCTACCTTCTTTTCTTTTTAATGTAATAAGACAGCTTCTTCCCTGCCTTTTCTTGCACATGATTATAAACATGCTGCCAAAGAAAAAAATAAAACCACAACAAATAAATATCAGATAAATGGAATTTCTAAACAAAGAAATAAATGTGAATAGTCTCGTCCACACTCTCTTTTTTTGTTCACTCTCCTTTTTGTTTCAGCAGGCATGCGGTGATGTAAGTTAACTTCAGATAAAATATTATAAACAAATATATACACTTGGTAATATAGCTGTCTAAAACCATTCTTTCAATAAATGTAAAGTTACTGTAAACATGCACTCTTTTCCCACTGAGTTCTCTTGGCGCCCAGGCTCCATTGGGGACAACTACAAATTAAGGAGAAAGAGATCACGATGCTCTTTATTTCTTATCTTGTGACATTTCCACAGTGGTGTTGTAGTCTTAATTTCATGGCAGTTGTGTTAAATTGCTTTCAATTGTCGCATATTTAAACATAAACCACTGAGATGGATGAAAGTGGCACGTGACTAACCTGAACTCCATCCCAGTTGTAAGTTTGTTGGAAATACCTGCAGCGTACGAGGATACGCTGGGCGTCCCTTCTGTTTTCACGGAGCCTGGGTGCGAGAGTCACGACTCGGTGTGTTTTTAAAGGGAACGAGGGTCTAAAGGCCAGAAGCCGGACCCCACGGTGGAGCTCAGTTTGTGCCATCAGAGCGTCTCAGCAGCCTCCCTCCGCCCTGCACGGTTAACACTTACATTTCAGCAGGGTGCAAGACAGTTTCCCACGAATGTCCAACTCACGTCACATGAAGATGATTTGAGTTTCCACATTCACACGTTTACGTTCTTTTTCAGTTTTACATTTTGAAGATATCAGTATGCATTAATCAGCCTGGTTGACATCAGATTTTCTGCGTGTGACGAAATAATCTCAACTCAAGGTTCAGGTATCATTACTTTTACCCACAACTGATTTCTGAGGCCCATATCGACATTCTTTTTTTTTACATAAACATAAACAAATGTTTTTCATAAGGATCTCCTGAATGTGTTTTTTCAAAGAAATCTGACCAAGATATGTTCTAAATTGGACATTTTACCGTTGAAAAATAAAGTTGCTGGACTAACAATTTAGTGGAGACACTGTTTTTGGGATTCAGTGAGATTCTCCACAACTATTGAATGGATTGCCATAACAATATAATAACAAAACAAGCTCTTTGTCGAATGGCCGCAAACACACACGAGTACACCAGTACCGATATATCCGCAATAAGCATTTTTATTATCGGTCTAACTTTTAACCGATATACAAGCAATCGAGCCAGCTTCATTCGCTAACGAAGGCCATGTATAAAGCTCTGGAAAAAGTTAACGTGAACCATGAGATTATTTTGTCACACATTACTTTGTAATTTTCTTTCTTCTACAAACTTTCGAATCTCAAAGAATCTGAATTAAACAAAGTGGAAAACTGCCTTCAGAGAGCGACTGCGGCGGCTCTGTACGGTGAAGAATACTGATCTGAACCCCTCTAAGCTAAGATTTCCACATGAATAACAATGATATATTAAAAACACATTCGTGTGTACAGTATATATGAGCTACACCTACTTTCCAGAAATATACATATACTCTTTCTGCACATACTGTATAATATAATTTGCCACATTGTGGGGACAGTAATATGGATACATTCTTAATAAACACTGAACTAAGCAACAGTTTCTGAATGATATATCCATCTTCTCTGGTGAAAACCTCCTATTTTGTCTTGTTTCCTCCATCTTTTTTTCTTTTTTTTGGTGTAGTTAAACAAATCATGAATGCATTAAAGCCGCCCGGCACCCTGCAGGAGAGGCAGGCTCTGGGATTTGCGCTCAGACAGCACACTTGACATTGTGAGCTGATGTTTGACACGGTAATTAGGCGTAGGGTTTCACTGGTGGAGAGATAGACCCTCGCTGAAATAGAGGGATAATTTTAGTTCCCCTGTCAATGCGCTGGTAAATAAAAACCCCGGGGCCACTGCTGTTATACCCTTGAGGGGATTTATTTCAATCCCTGACCCACTAGAAGCGTCCTATGGCATACGGTGCACAGGAGCTGCTGTCGATTCGATTTTGATGGTAGCGAGTTCACCGACCACAGAGGACAAATGAGTTTCTCAGGAAAGCTAAGATGAACAACAATGTCGCCAGTTTCTACTTTCAATCTAGATTCCTGTCAATTTCTATAGTGATAACTGTGCACAGCCGGACAGGCACTTCCTCTGCTTGAAGTCTACAGCCAGATCATCTACACGGTCTGAATATACGGTTTAAAGGATCTTTTTTTTTGTAGGTCAGTGATGCTAAGGGGATATGAATCCCTGCATTTTCCTCCCCTTCCAGGCCACGGTTATACCCCACTGCCATCAAGCCACAAACAAAATGAGTCAATAATGCATGAGGTTTTTTCCACTCCTCTCCTCTCCTCGGCTGCACCGTGCTGTCAGTCTGCGGGGAGGCCCTGGAGCGAGCGCTCTTACAAGCAACCGCTGTTTCATTATTCATACAGGTGTTTTAACGAAGAGGTGGATCTTACTCTATTTACTCACCAGCCTTGTAAACAACCACGATTGTTGCCACGACACTTTCACTTTAACCCTCTTCTCTTTCTCACTGTAGTGTGTTGGAACTCTTTCTCTTTCTCTACTGGTTCGTCGTGAAACCTGTTTCTTTAACCCCTCCATCCCCTCACTGTAACTCCCTTTACTTCATCCCCAGACTGCGAGGGAATCCCAGCAGCCGAAGTTGTGTTTAGCGGGCAGTGCGGTACTGGCATATGGCTGTTTTGGGCAGGGGGCGGCTTGGGCTGAGAGAGGCTTGGCTGTTGCAAGTGGCAGACACTAAATTCATGGCTGGGATGGAGGTTTGGAGACTAGAGGATGATTGTTACACAGGAATAGGTCGGTACTGTATACTGAGAGTCTTTTCATTTCGGGTTCCTTTGGGAATGAATTGTCTGCAGGCATCCTGACTTGAGGAATGTTCCATTTGTCAGTGTGATCCTGTTAATGAACTTCCCACTTTCAAACTCCAACCTGGGAACAGGAGCTGCCTGTGGCATGTGTGTGTGTGTGCATATATGTGCTGTATATGTGTGTGTCTTTGCGTCTGTGTGTGTATGCATGTGTCCTAGTCGCGGCTCCGGTTGCGTTTCTTGAAGAAGAAGAACGGTGTCTTCTGAGGCGGGCCCAGTAAAATCGGGACCTGGTTCTTGTGTGTGATCCTGATCTGTAAGAATCAGACGGAGAAGGACATGAGAAGGGTATTGGGTTTGTACAGCAATCTGTTTTCAATATACTGTTTGGCAAATGTACCAGGTCTACAGTCATCACTTCCTGGGTATTCACAACAGAGCATAACAATATCACTCACTGTGACCTTGCAAATAGCTGAAATAACACAACGAAAAGCTTTCTATCTTCTGCCTCCGTGAAGGTCCACTATGACAAAATGGAAAATATTCGAAATGCCGAGAGGATGAATAGGTAATAGTTGATTTCCTCCTTTTCTATGAAAAATACAGCCGGTCTGTGATATTTGATGGCATGACAGTGTTGGAGCTTGACGCTTGTGGTGTGCCGAGGAGGAGGATGAACAAAAGCCGGGAAATGAGCCAAGACAGGACAAAAGCTGAGAAACACTCGTCTCAGTCCGGCATACACCTGACTTGACTGGCTGTGAAGGACAAATGGCTGTCATCTGATGCTTAGAAGACCCTAAAACCTCATCCAGACTAACACAGTGACGCGGGTCAGCCTTGGTGTGGTGCTCACTGGTGAGCCTGACTACATAATATAAAACAATATAATTATTTGATTTTCCAAATGAGGTCATGTTAACAGCTTGAATTTGAACAGATATTTTTCCTTTCTCCCTGGTGAGTGTGATGGAAGATAAAATGATTTCAGCTGTGAGACCTTTTCAGAGTTTTGGCACTTTATCGACATGGATCTATTACTCAGACTGGACTTCCTGGATTGTATTTCATCATCTTACCTGAAACAACACCCCTCCAAGGGGCAGTAAGTTAAAACACTGGATGTAAAATTATTTCTATAAAATTCTTAAGACTCTTGTGATTGTTTTGGATTTTGGAGTCATACGTTCAAAGATCTCATCTTCATCTTTAAAAAGTACAGTTTGATAAACAGGTCAGTCGAGAATGTAATTTCTCCAAACTACCTCTCTGACCAGTGATTTCCCTCATGTAAATGTGAATTTCTATCTCAATCTTGCCAGTGAAAACAGGCATTAAAGAGTTACATTTAGGCAACTGCTATGCCTGAAGTTTATCATTGTCGTGTACTGTCCTTTATTAAAAACGTGTTTCCCCAGAACTGACAACAAACCCATACATTTGGTTATATAACACAAATGTCTCTGGGATAAAATACACATATAAACGGGGTGTCTTGGGCCTAAAGGGGTCCTTGATATACTGTATTTTGCATATCAAGAACCTCTAAAGTGGCATGTAGGAAGGAGAATTCCTATCTTAACACAGTTTTGAAACAGTGATTCTGATTTAACTCTCACCGTGCAGGGGGTCTGCATCCAGGGCTCGCCATCAATCTGCATGGGCAGCCGTCGGGACGTCCTGTGAAGGGAGAGCAGAGAGGAGCAAGGGGGGGGGGGGGGTTTGGAGGTTGTGAAGGTCAGATCACACACACCTCTGAGGCACGGGAGGCCTGTTCACACTGTCCCAGGACAGGGTCAAACACTGCACCCTTTGTTCCCATGAGACCCATTCCCAGACAGGCCCCCACTCTTTAAACTCACAGACCCACTGTATATACACACACACAAGTACACACACACATACACACGCACTCAAAGTTGGTTTAAGACTTTCATGCATGCCTCTCCGACTACAGAAACACAGTATGGGAGAATGACTGTGATGAATGCTCTTTTAATTCTGGCCTAGGAAAATATTCGGGGCAGTGAGAGAACAACTTGTAAATGTCACTTCTTTGGTACAGTAACTGGCTCACTGCAGATGTTAAATGGGCTGAGGCTTGCAAGAGCAACAAAAAGGTCTGAACTAAAATCACTTTCTCTGAATAATAAAATGTGTCACAACTAAAAAGTGGCCATGGTGCCCTTGGATGTGTTGGCAATTTATTGAATCTTAATTCAGTGTCAAATGCGCTCATCATATCCGATCCTTTCTGTTTCCTTATCGTATTTATTCAGGTCAGCTTTCAACATTTGATAGTAAGTTATATGTACAGTAAATAACACAAACTCGAACTATCATGGTTCTCTACCTGTATCTCCAACCTGAAAATGAGTTGTGCAACAGAAATCTTCAGGTTTGTTGTAGTAGCATTACTGGGAGGTAATTGCACATTGAAAGCCTCACTTTTATCCACAATTTTTCCATCCATGCTGTTGAATTCATAAGGCTTTTACACAATGCTTCTCCGGTATTTGGTGTCTCAATTATTTGATCAGAATGGCATGCTAGTTTCCTTCATTTTGCGTTGACAAAGAGAACAATAGCTTAATTTGCTGAGGGCAACCGGGCGCGCAAAAGATATAGTGAAAAAGTTATACTTTAGTTTAGTAATTTGGTCGGTATCCTTACAAGTACAGAGTTTGGTACCTGACTGTAGCTTATACACACACATCAATTGTTTAATGATCTCCCACGTTCAAAAAGTGACCGAAGCAGAGGGCACATCATTTTTCATTTTGGCCTTTTTGGTGACTTGAGGGCCAAATACACTCCAGATAATCTTTCATTCTGTGATTGCACGTCAGTCCTCAGCTCCAACAGTCACTTAGTAAAGCATGCAGGTTGAAATATATAATTCATTCAGTACAGGCATGTTATTGTTTGGATCCTGCAGGGATTTCAGCCTTCAAATGCACAAAAACACTCAGAGGGAATACATTTTTGATCATATGTGTAAATAAAGGACATGGATTTTGTTCAGAATGTACAGCTTCCAGTTGGCTGACCAGAAGGAAGATAAAAAGAGGGGAGGGCGGCGACATAAGACAGACGAAGGGAAGAATGGAGAATGGAGATCAGAAGGTGACGGCAGGGAGGAAGACAAAGATGTATGAAGCAGACTGGAGGTTCTGACCTGATGGTGACGTTGGCACACTGAGCCAGTCTGCGTCCAGCACTCTTCAGTCCAGTGTAGATCTGTCCCATCTCTATCGCCCCTTCAAGGCCAACCACCTCCAACAGCTGGTCACTGAGGTCTGGAAGTATTACAGGGAAACACAGAGAGACGTTAGGACCAAAAAAAAAGGTAATTTCTTTGCACTGACAAGTACATTATTCACAGACGCACTCATTTCCATAAAAGTGCAAAGTTTCTGGTGATTTAGAATACAAATTTGTACCAATTAAGTCTGAATAAAAGGTAAATCAGTTAAGGTAGCTGCGTGAGGTGCATGAGGTGTGGCGGTGAAGGGGAAAAGGCACCCGTCCCCTACTGCCAAGACCCAGATTCACTCTCCAGAACTGGTGTTTCCAGCTTGGCCTCATCAAACACAATTGGTTGTGTTTTGTTGGTGGGAAACTGGCTGAAGAGCTGTTCCAAATGATAGTCAGCATGTGTCTATTATGGAAAAGAAGATGCACCATAATACTAAAGCAAATTGTCTCAGACAGTGATATGGTGATTAAACACATACTTGCTGACTGCTGGAGGAGAGGAAAACTCTGGACCATGACCTTCTTTGGCATGTCTCAGACTTTTGAGCTGCTGAGGGTGAAGCTGACAGATGGAGGCATTAATAGACACTTTAAGTTCTCCTTGCACTTTTGGCCCGTGGTGTCCTGTAAATGTCTTTTGTGTGTGTGTGTGTGTGTGTGTAATCGATTCTGATTTGTACTTTGTAAGGTATCAGTATGCTTCAAACTAAGGGCTCATCAAACAGCATCTGAAACACGTTAGAATTAGGGGGGCTGCGTCCAACAGTTCTCGCCTGTCAAAGTTTGAGCCCTTATCCCCATTTGTATGATTCATTGCATCTCGGCCCTCGCTATGACGGCTGGCTTCTCGCCCAGACTTCAAGTGCGTCCATTTGGAACAGCTATAAACACTTTTTGCATTCAGGCATCCTCGGACGACGCTGCATACCAACTAGTTTGTTTCAAGCTTACCCTGGCCTTTAAAACTGTAAAATTAATTAAGATTTATTCTGAAAAGAAAACTGGTGAAGATTAATTTCATTGTAGCAGCAATAGTGACTGGTTGGTTAGTTTACTGTGTCGACACCCTGCAGAGGTTAAAGGTGGGATTAAGCAGCCTCAAAGACTTGGGAGAAAAACTTCTCAGTTATAGAGCAACATTATCATTCATTTGGAGACGTGTTTCTGACAAACTGATGAATGTTAGTCCAATATTCACTCTCTTTTAGCTCTGTTTTTGGTCTCCACCAACGAGTGAGGGAAATATCTGGTAATTTAGCTGCTAAACTGCTTGGTTCAGTGAGCGACCCCTTTCATACTGTCATTTGATACACTGTTGTAGTAAAAATATCGCTTATAGCTTTAATGTCCTGCTCTCTTCCCTCTCCTCCTCTCTCCTCCCCTTTCAACCCAACTCGGTCGTGGCAGATGGCCGCCCACCCAGAGCCTGGTTCTGCTCGAGGTTTCTACCTGTTAAAAGGGAGTTTTTCCTCGCCACTGTCGCCAAGTGCTGCTCATGGTGGGAACTGTTGGGTCTCTGTAAATAATATTTTTAAAGAGTATGGTCTAGACCTACTCTATGTAAAAAAGTAACTTTGGCGCTGTATGAATAAAGTTGACTCGACTTGACCATCTCAATGAGACTTTAATCTGGTTAAATAAAGGAAAAGATAATCGTCAATATGCACACACATAATCTTAAAGGTCAGTGATGATGTCATTTGACATTTCGCTTTCAATACACTTTAGCTCATAAAAAACCTAATAAGATTAAGAAATTATGTGTTTTTTATGGCCGCAGTAACCTCACATGTTTGACAAATGCTGTGTGAAATGAATTATTAGAGGGAAATCTGAGAAATGTTTCGTCTTCACAGCCAGTGCGATAATTTGTGAGGCGCTACAGCAGAATCACATCTCAAACCCGCTCATACAACTGTGTTCATGCACAGAACACATCTTGTGTTTTTATTCTGAGCTAAGTTTTTACTGGTTTTTATCAGTGGGTTTATGTAGTACGCTCCACACAAAAACAGACCCTGAAGTGAGTCAAATCTCTGCCTCTATAATGCATTCTCCATGGCCAATCATGCAGGTTAGTGTGGCGCTCTCGGACTTGACTAACTTTATTCAGGCAGGCGGGCTGGTGCCAGCTGAACACCTAAACGTATTCCAGTCCTTTCTAATGCGCCGGGTTTTCCCCTGATTGCCTTTCTGTTTTCGTTCAGTGCTGAATCACATCATCTTAAAATGTCAAGGAAAGACAGAGAACGACTCCTCTGAAAGTTCCCATCCATTAAAACTTTAAAACTTGTGAATGCTTTTTGTATGATTACATGTTCCTAATGTTAATGCCACACAAAAAAGGTCAAAAGAATAAAAAGTACAGAGAATCTATATAAATATATATGCAACGAATCTACTCGATTTAATGGCTGTAGCAGAGTTTGTTTCGGTGCAGCAGGAGAGAAAAGAAATAGTGTTTGTGAAAGGCACCCAGGGAACCGTTCCCCGAGGGTCTCAAACCTCCAGGCCGGCCCAGACAAGCTGCGACCAGCAGGTCGGCCTGTTGTGACTGGATCCGCGGGCTGCAGGTCTGTCCGTCTGCACCAGTGTAAACAATGTTCATAATTTCCCAATGTCGCAAGAACTCGCTCACCCTGTTGGCTTTGTTTCACACTACAAACAGGAAACTGTTGTGTTTTTGTGTTCTGCACACGTCTGACAAGTCTGACAATTCATGACTTTTCATGTTTGGAAGAATTGAAGGTATGTAAAGATGAAATAAGCACCATTTAAATGTGTTTTTTTATGCTTATTCCTTTAATAAACTTTAAAAACTGTTGACAACACATTTCATATTGTGGCCAATCAGATATTGAACTATAAACCCTCAGTTAAAAAACAATTGATTTCTTGATTATTTAAAAAATGTGGTGGTCACTCTTCATCAATTATTCTCTCTGTGGTCAAAATAAAACTACGTACAGCAGCTGGGTGACACAGGCTGTGGTGGACGTGCAGTTTGTGCTGTTTCACTTGCATGAGTGTGGACCTACACGTGTGGCATTTGGAAAGCGCTGCCATTTCGTGCCTCGTTTCAAAGACGATCAAGGTTTATGTGGGAATAAGTTTGCTGCTGCTGAGTCACTGGCACTCTTTAATTTCAGATGACAATTCAAAAGAAAATGTCAGAGCAGAGTCAGGAGCAAACATTTAAAAAAATCACTCAAAGGTTGTACTTCAGTTTTGTCAGTTCTCGTAAGAATGAAACGCATTAGTACAGAAGTGCAACAACTTATTTCATCACATGAAAATGTGCACATCAGTATAAAAAGGTTGAAGAAAACCTGTGATGATGCAACTATTTCCTGTTTACAGAGTCAGATGACATTAATTGTAAGTCTGCAGAGTTGTTTTATATGTGATGTGGAAATTTGTTGGATTGAAAGGCTTGAATAAAATTATTTAAAGGTATCTTCAGTAGGTATAGTAGGTACTGAGAGCAACATTTATGATGTTAAAAAAAGGGTTTTCAATTAAAGACCTAAAGGCTCCACACTGTCGGATTGAATTTATTTGCTTTATATGATTAATTCATTTATTTGGATTGAAAGGATGTGTTTTTATATATTTAGTCTACAAAATACTGGGATAAGCCTGAGTCCAGTTTTCTGACTAACTGGTGAATAAACATCTGACTCTTCAGCTTCACGTTCCACTTTCTTCACCAGCTAGTCTGCTGGGCGGTACAGTAGTGTGCAATAGCTGCAAACCTGGGTGATGAGAGCAGCTAAGACTGAATCAAAACCACAAAGTTGCAGCCTTAAAACTAAAAGAATGAGCTGAAACACACTGGAATGCTCCATAGAGCTGAGGACAATAATAATCGGATGATAATTCTCTGTAACTTTGTCACTACAAGTGACCCCTTTCACATTACATATAGTCATCTCACCCGCTGTTAATATATACATATTGAGCGCAGCTTTAACTGTGTTTCCCAACATAAAGATTTGTTTCAAAGCTTTCTCCACATTGCTAACGATAAAACTTGATACTGAATCATTACTTTATTGAGATTAACAAAAGTAAAATTTGCACTGAGTCTACAAAACACTAAAATCAGCTTATAAAATGCAGCTTTTACTTAAAATAAACAGCCCCCCCAGTTTCCTGAAACTGGCAAATTCCCAGAAAAATATTCAGGACATGATCTCAGCTACAATCCTGATCACATGTTCATTTTCCTGCGTCAAATACAGAAATTATGCCTCATCTCCAGACTGCATGCTGCTGCACAGGCACAGACACATGTTCACCATATGCATCTCTCTGTCTCTGCAGAGCTTTCCAGGAAATAAATATAATAGGATTGGACATCTATTAAGAAAAAACTGGACAGTTGGAGACTAAGGGATCAAGAAGGGCTGGGGAGGGGGGGGGATAGTGACACAATGGATCCACATGACAGATGGGAATTAAAAAGAAGTCTGGATGTAAAGATGGATCCAGTCTGTCAGTTTCTGCAGTTGTGTGTGAATCTGTGAAAGCTGCAACGCAGTTTTATACTGCAGGGTTTGAAGAAAGAAGGAAAGTTCCAGTGTGTGTTGACATGTCCTATTTTAGGATTCAAAACAGTACTATTCATATATCCTTTTCCTGTTGCACTATTAAATATATAAACCCCCCTCCTTCGCACACCCACCTATACACCTCTACTTCCTCCAAATACCAAAAATGGGCATGCCGTCCTGCCCGTGTCCCAGTGTGAGAGCCTGATGGCAGAATAGCCCACTGTGATGGTTTTCACCTCAGTGATGATTCCCGCCTCATCAGATCTCTGCGCTTTTGACTCTCAGGCAACCAGCACTGTTACTTCTCAGCGAGGTAGAGCTAAGAATAGAATAGAACAGCCTCTTACATAACGCAGCCACGGTGCATTCTGGGATGGGATGGCATTGCTTTGCCAAGCAGCGAGAATCGTTAACTGCTGTGCTGCACTGTTCTCTCTGCTGTGCAGGCAATCTGAAGTCATTTAAATCACGCTTTGTGTAGTAACTGTATACAACATTTCTGATGAACTGATATTCAAGTATTCAGAATTGTTTAATCAAATACAACATATATAAAATATAGCTTAATCATAGTTAAAAAGGGAGATGAAAATAGAAACCAAAATTTTTTGGTTTCATGATGGCGGATTAAGATTATGTACCGTCTAGGTAGACAAGGCCATTTTTTTACATAAAGCCAATCAAATCTTCCATAAAGCTGTAATCTCAGTGTTGTACGTCAGAACGTCAACATTGTTTCTGACTACAAAAAGGGAAGACCAATGTGATTTTAGCTGAATATATCAGAATCAGCAGTATTGGCCCGAATTATATTTGAAAAAATGGGAGTTGTATTATATTTTTGTCACAACATCAGATACCCGGGGTGTTGCCTCGCTGGTCTAGCCTTAACGTTGCTATAGGCTAGAAAGTCTGTTTATAATATCTGTGTTAGTTAGTCAGACTGAAGTGTTCAAACCTACAGGAGTTTCTGATGGCTCATGTTACGTGTGTTTACCGCACCGTGACACAGTATGTGGGATCAAACAAAAATAAAGTACAGCGCCCACGTCATCGTAATGTAGGAACATGTCACTCAACAACAAAGGAAGTCTATGGCACAGAGGAATAAGCTGTATCAGGCTCTGGATACACTGGCAATACTTGATGATACTTGATTTTGTAGCCTATCTATTCTATAGAGTAGTGTTACCTTCATGATCAAAGTAGCAACGTGTAGTCGTGGAAGAGCGAGAGAATCATAGAGACACCCTGCTGCCTGTAGTATTCCTTTAATATTCCTATAATATTCCTATAATATTTTGTGCTGCTGGAACTACACCCCCAGACAGCCTCTGAAACAAAATACAACAAAATTAACAACTACTGAATATCACCACACTTGTCCTTCATGTTTTAAATTTAGTAATGAGTTATTTATAACAACTCTTCAATTAGAAACTGAAAGATGAATTACAGATCCCCCGCGAGGAATAGCTGCAGCTTTCATTGTGCATCAGCTTGAGGTGTCGGGCTATAATTACAGGCAGCCGTATTTGTGTATCCTTCCTCCGCCCACTCGCCCTCCCTCCCCGACCGGCCTGTTATTGTCTCAGGGTGGCCAGAGTCATGGCAGATGGTCAAGAGGAACTGCAGATCACCTCGCCAGACCCTAACGGTGGTAAAGGTACTGGGGGGAGAGCACTTGGCCATTAGACAAAGAACACTATGTTACTATGATACAGTACAAAAATACACCACACACACACACACACACACACACCCATCTCTCTGAATCCTTGTGTGGACTATGAGCACTCACATGGTGAAAACTCAACCGTCATGAGAATTTTCCAGATGGGAGTAAAAACAATCATGGGAAAGAACCCGATTAGTCCTGTTAAAGAAGCTTTTAGAAATGTCTCGTGTCATCGTTTCCATTCCTATCCCGTTTGAAAGCGATTGGCCTCTTTAAGGATCGGCCATTTGTCGTTCATTAACGTTGAGTAAATGTATCACTGGAAGGTCAGCCACTCTCCCACCATCCACTGAGAGCAACTCAGCAGCTTCATGCAGGAACTATTTCTAACCACACAGACTGGTGGGGGGGAATCGAAGTAATTATAGTCTGCTGTTTCTGTTGTGTGAGAACTAAACAATGTGCAGTTTCTGGATGCTGATCGGCCTGACATAGCCTCCTTCGTTGGTGTGTCACAGCTTGACTGTTGGTGGGGCGGTTGGCCGGGGGTTTGTGGGGAGGAGGAGCAGGAGAAGGAGAGGTGAGGGGAGGGAGGTAGTGATGGATGGAAGGGGAGAGAGAGGAGAGAGTCCGACAAGCAGGGAAAGAAAACAAATGAGTCATGAAGGGGAGAACATACCTGAAATAGCAGGTTTCTAAAAAATACAGCACCAATGTACTGCAAGAGTTTAGCAACTTGTAATCGATTACTCATTACCGATTAATAATTACTCAAAGCTACTACACCATGTCTCACTTTTATGTCTTTAAGTGTTAAATACAGAATATGGAGGTGAGTAACTGTAACTGTTCCTTCTGCTGCTCACTAATCAGTAATGTAATTAGTAATAAGACAAGAGTAATAACTACCATACTTCATATATTTTACTATTTGGTAGTTCAGCCTTTAACAATATATCATTTTAGAAACTCATTCAAGGTTTTCTGTGTAAAATTTCAATCTGAAAGGTATCATATAATATTTCCCTGTGAATTGTAATGGAGGAGAATTATAAAGTAGCTTAAAGTACATCAAAATTGTCCTCAAGTACAGTAATGTACTTAGTTACTTTCCAGCAGCATTGAAGTAACTGAGCATTACAGGGATTAGTATCTACTGGATTTAAATTTGTTACTATTATTATTACATTGTTATAACCTGTGACTGAGTGCTGCTGCCCGGCACCGTGTGCAGCAAACTCACGATTCCCACGCTTCATTCCGTAGACTACTGCCTGCCACATCCACTTTATTTGTGTGCATCCTTTCCAGCTCAATCCACAGCAGGAAGTTGCGGAAATCTAATCCAGGAGTGGGGAGGAAATAAACAGGGGAGGGGAGCGATGGTGCAGAGATAAAAGTCGAGGAGGAGCGTGGCGATGGGACGGGCTCACAGCGTGAATCCTGTTCCTGTGAGCAGCTCCGGCCCTCACTGCGTTTCCCTCGGCTCCTCTGACTGTTATCTGTCTTCACTGACAAGAAGCGACCTTTGACCCCTCTTCACTTACAAATTCAGACTTTTCCCCTCCACTCCACAGCACATCTGGAAACTTTAAGATTTTCTCTGTCTCCATTCACTGAGGCACACTGGATTACACTGTTTATCCCCCACCTGGCATGAAAATCAGGCGTTTGCTTCCGAGCTAAAACTAAAAATACAGAAAAATAAGTGAAAAAATAAAGTAAGGCAAACTAAACAGAAACTGAAACTTGAAAATGTTGGTGTTATTTTTTACTTAAAAAACCAAAACTACGATAAACATGAGAATGACTCTACTCTGAAAAAAAAAATTAAGTTAAAAGATTTCAGAAACGCTGGTGTAAGCCCCTAATGTTACTCATGTTACAGCAGGGGCCTCGCGTGTTGTCGAGGCTCTTCCATAATGTCTATACTGACAGTTTGACCTGATCAGTTCTTTCTGTAGATGAGTACCTGACCTGAGGCTGAATATTTACGTTGAGTTCAGATTGAGTGTGAAGTGATTTAAAAAAAATAAAAAATGCCATTATTAGTAATCGATGGTAGAGAGATGACCGGAGACGAAGGGAGAGAAAGATGAGACCCGACACCCGAGGTGTGAATTTGAACTGGACAGTGAAATATTTGCCCTTATCTCAAGACTATGATTCCAATTCATGAACATACAGATACAAATTAAAAAGATACAGATACCCCCTTTCCAAATGCAAATGACTGGTCTGTACGGATGGTACAATACGCAGTTTGGGGTGAATAAACATAGATTGTGCATTGCAGCCATCCACTTATGTGCAAATAATGAGACAAAAATCAGTCTGAACACACCTTTAAGCTTTCAACAGCAGTTAAACAGGTTCTTTCTTCCAGTGTAGGCACTGTTTAAACCGGGTAATAGATGCAATGTTTGAATGTCAATGATGCAAATGACTGTATCACAATTATACGTTACTGTAGGCTGTCTCTGTGTGTCTGTCTCAGCTGTCGTTTCTGTCCGTGCAGAACAAAAACCAGAGCAGAAACACGGTGACTCAGAGGACCGGCGTTTCAACACTGAGGTCACAAGTGCCCAGAGCGTCTTTCATTCACTCTGGGTAACCCTGGCTGATTGCATTATCTTCAGCAAATGGATTTAAAAGCTTTAGTTTATTGCGCCAGAGAAAGCAACTGCCATAAACAATTAGCTGTATGATAAACATGCAGGCACGCATACACACTGACACAGCACGCTCGCACATGCACACTCTGATGCACGCAGAAGCTGAGGTGCAGAAATGCATACCTTACACGGAGACGCACGGTTTTTCTCTGAAACTAGAGCACTCGTCTCTTCCAAATAGCATTAGCAGGAGAAGTTAATTTAATAAGGGTTAAATCCTGAGGGACAACTCGGGAGCACAAAGATTCCACCACACACGTTCTGACATGCACGGTGTGAATGAATTTACACAGAAATGTTCACATATTTGGCTTAAACTGCCCCTCAGAGGTGAAGCTAGTGACCCAAACTTTACACTGTTCACTCTAAAAGTGAATTCATGTATGTGTGCATGTGTACCAAAACATCTGTGTTTTAGTCTCCTGTAGAGGAACGAAATATGGGGGAAATGCTATTATAAGGAATTTCTTTATTTCATTATGTAATTAATTGTGGAACCGCCATTTTGTTTGTTTCTTTTACGAAGCTGAGTGGAGCAGAAATCTGTGCTTCTGTGTTTTTACTAGTGGATTCGTGGAGACGTGTGCAACTTTACACTTCAGACACTGAAACTGAAGAAGAGCTGGATTATAAAATAACTCTCACCCACAGAACACCATACATTCAAACTATTTTTAGAGGTGGGCAGTAACAAAGTACAGATACATAATTTCTATACTTAAGTACTTTACTTGATTACTTATTCACTTTTTACTTTTACCAGCTACATCTGAACACAAATATCTGTACTTTCCACTCCTTACATTTTCAAAACGTTATTTTAGTTTTAATGCATTTGAGGGGAATTATCGATTATTAATTTATTTTGGATCATTGCATTCAACCTATATGGACGGGACAATAACACGTAGAAAAGACGATTCTTTGGTGTATCCATCAGTGCATATCACACATGACAGATGACTTAAAACACTAAGAAACAGACAAGTACTTTGAGTAAATTTTAGAGCCTGAACTTTTTTCACTTTTACCTGAGTAAAGTTCAGTACAGACACAAGTATCTGTACTTCTACTTGAGTAAAGAATGTTTGTACGTTTGTCTCCTCTGCCTATTTCACATTTAGTCCTTATTTCACCCACTACATGATGTTAAAGGTCTCAACTCCCCTCTAATACATTTAAAGTCTTAAAAAATCTTAATGAGGACAACATATGCTGCCAAAATCACATTTTTTAATTTACCCAGTAAATTCTACCCCCCACTTAAACTTAAAATGCAGTATGAGTGCACCGACTGCATCTACGAGCAGGTAGATATGACTGAAAGTGACTGATATGAGTTATCCTCGCTTCTTCTTACGCCATAGTTTCTTTCACTCTCTACTTCCTTGTTGTCTTCCTTCTCTCCTGTCTTTTTGCTCTTCCTCTCCTTCAGGTTTTACATCAGTGTAGCCATGACATCTCCATGGTAACAAGTTTTAGTTCAGTCAGCAGAGATGAGGAGTGAGAGAAACAGTGAGGGAGACAGAAGTGGGATGAATCGAGAGAAAAAAACCTTGGTGTTGGAGCATGGAGTGGGTTATTCTCTAATGTTTGTGGACATCAAATTCAGGCTGAAGCAGCAGCTGGGAGTAACTTATCCTGGAGATATTATACAAACGCAGACTGGTAAGCATTAATAAGGACCAACGTGGCTTTCATGGATACCACTGTATCCATTGTACAGTTGTATACATTTACACTTTGTCTAGAGAAAAAATATTGTGAGAGAATCATCATTTCTGTCCGGCCTTTACAATAGTTTAAATATACGTTTTTTTTTTTGCTTTAACGTGGAGACAGAATGCAAGAAGCCGAAGAGAGAAATGGTGATGTGAGAGAAGTCCTTGTCTGGACCTGAACCTTGTTAGTCACACATACACCAACACCACACACCAAACTGTACACTCGCTATAGGAGGCATTTCTAGTGCACAAGAGTTGGCTTGCAAATAAAAAAATATATAGTATAGTATTAAACTTCCATAAAGTAGGAGGATATTTTGGCTCCTGGCTATTTTTTGCAGACTTGACAAAGCTCCAGAGGCCCAGGTTCGTTGTACAACTGTTTCAAGGCTGAGTACTTCACCTTGTGATGAGTAAACTGACCTTTATCTGAACAATAGCAGCAGAAAAACTCACTCGGGTAGTGAGCATGCTCAGCGCTAATCTACCGGTGTCATACACTGCTGAAATGTCACTGTCCAGAGTGACATAACCCCAAATATCAAGCATTTTTGATATGGAGCGGCATTTCTTAAGAAGCAGCTGAACAGCAGAAGCCAACAGTGTGGCGATACCTATCAAAATCTATATTTTCTGAATCTGTTATTCCAAAGATGTGTCTGTCAATGAGCACCACGTACAGGGATTTAAAACTAAAGCATTAATTATCAAACGCCCAGCTGTGACAGAGGGACATTTCGAGAGACGTGACAATAAGCAGATGGATATATGTGTGGAAACCTCTAGGAAGTCACATGTGGTTTACAGAAATAGAACAAGCAGCAGCAAACAAACATTGCGGAATATATTAAATAGACGTCTGACTACATAAAGATTTAATCAGACCAACATTATTGGAAATAACAACGCTGCTACAAATACAATGTGGTGATTTAAGAAACTATAACTTGCTCTCTGCTGTAGAAAAAAACTTCATTGATGACGGAGAACCTTTAATCATTGACCAAGTCCAAACTCAGTGGTAAATCGATAATTGCTATAGAGAAAAGTAACACTCTAACCACATTTAATACTATATAACATTCATTTAATCACAGTCTACACTTGTGCTACTTTAGTATGAACCAGGAACAAGCTGCTGCTACATCAAGCGACCACTAAAGGGTCAGACACCCTGGGTGGCTGATTACAGGCATTGTTGTGGCTCTTTATGTCCATATACTTTTTGGTTGTGATTTTGATTTAACACCACATCGGTGACTATACAGCGCAGAGTTTCCCACAGTGTTATTGCAGTGGAGGTGTGCCGCCTGACCCTATTAACGTCTAAAAAACACATACTGTACTCAGGGTGTGATCATCATGTTTAACCTAATAGAGTCAGCACTGAGTTGAAGATGGTTGACCAATTTAGGTTGTATTAATGTCAGAAAGTCTGTTTAAATTGCACCAATGTCCCTGATCAGGGATTGTTGACAGAGGATGATAATTGTTAGAGGCTGGTGGAGACAGATAGACGGCACAATTCTGATAACCCACACAACTCTTTTTACCTGGTGACATCTTATATTTTATGTATATCATCTTAGAAAATGTATTATCTTTGTTCTCTGTCAACAGCACAATGCCCCGACATGCCAGGCTAACTGAGACCTGACAGTAACAGACTGGGCCCCAGTATCAACTGTCCAGTCATAAGAGATGAATAGTTCACAAACAGTATTTAACCCCGAGAAAGCAACAGTTGTCAAGGTGAGTTTGTTGGGTGCTATAAAGCCAGCTGCTACTGCAGTGTGATGCTTTGTGGATTACAGACAAAGGATGCTTTGGAGGAGTCTTTAAAACAACTATGTCAGTGACTGGACATTTCTCGACTGCAAAAACTACTGCTCGGCAACATGCTGCTTTTGAATAATTAAGTCAACATTCAATACTATAATCCTTAACTGAAACTCATCATCTGTGATCAATTTCAAGGTGACAGTCTGGATAATAGGCTTGAAACTACAGTTTAATCTCTCTCGACTTTTTTATAAAATACTAGACTCTTTTTAAATAAAACAATCTGAAAGGGAAAATGAGTCTTGTGTGAAGAAATACAGGTTTTATTCAATAAAAGACTATTTATTATCATCACTTATGAAGTTAGAGGAGGCGGTCACTAATTGGTGGAGCCTACTCTTTACTGCATTATATATGCCTATATATGTTCGAATTATGAAAATCAGGAGTTGAGATGTTTTTTTTTTACGCCACACTGCTCAGCCTTTTACGACAGCTTCCTGTAAACACTCAGCGTGTCCTCGTTCGTCTCCCTTGACTCACCTTGCACGCAAAATTTGAGCTCTTTAGCGTCCGTGACGGTGCTGGCCGGCATCCGGTCGGGAACCTTCTTGCTCATGCGGTTGTAGTTCCTCCTCTTCTTCGACTCGCCCCACAAGTTGGAGCCGCCGTGCATGCTGGGAATGTTGAGCACGGCGATGCCCTCTAAGGAGGTGTTGCTGAGGTCCAAGATGAGCCCGTCGCACTGAGGGGAGACAGAAGGTATCATTATGAAGATTATGATTCCGTTTAACGTGAAAACTCAGTTTATCGCTGACGAAGACACAAAAGTTTCAGACAAATCTGATTACTGACCTGCTGAATGTACGAGGATTTCCAAGATCCAGGTTACTACAGTGCGTGTAAATGATTTCTCTGAGTAACGTGGCTTCTTGTGTGCACTTAAAGGTAAAATATGTAACTTTTCCGCATTAAAATGTCTAAAAACGACCAGAGCTATGTTATATATTTTGTTGAGTTGTATTCTAACATTATCACAAATGTTTCCAACAATTTTCAAACCCGGGTAAATTCGTAAAAAGGCAACTGTGCATTTCATTTGGTCGCCTGTCAAAGGCATCGTATCCCCTCTGTGTCAGCGTTGTGGAAGCTGTCATAAATGTACTTTAAATAAAGTTTTAGGCCACATTTTTAGAACACACTATTTAGATCTTGGTGGTTTATTACTATATATTTTAACCGGATGAAGGATTTTAGTCATCGGAGAAACAAGCCAAGAAACCTTAGCGGCAGCTCGGCTTGCAGCCGCTCTGGGACACCCTGTGTCAGAGAAACACTGATTTTCAATGTGAAACCGATTTATTCAGTGTTTGTTCTGGAGGGGAGGAGACCTCTGTTGATAATTCAGAACACTGAAGGAATCCTGAGCGGGAGAAGCTGATCACGGCAGTGGTGGTGAAGACAACCACTCCTGTGATCCCACGCTACTTCACGACGGCAGAAAATGACATATAATGCATTTAAATATACAGAGTGAGAGAAAGCTAATGTTTACATCTAAGCTAATGGATACAACAGACATTACAGCTGCAGTGTGTGAGTTGCTGAATAATAGAGTAAGATAGCCATTAATGCTTTTTTTTGTTTTTTTTGCAAGATTTATTTTGGCCCGATGTATTATCTGGACAGAAGCCAAATGTGCAGTAGTGTGAATTAAATAAGTTGCCCCAATGTCAGTACATACTGTGTGATATTAAGATAATAAAATAACCCTATTTGGCACTCTTGGCTTTACTCTGAATAATACTGTGTCTAATTAATTAAAAATAATTAAATAATTCAAACACGGCAGAGAATGTCAACAACACATTGCTGTGACTCAGCATGCACGGTTGATTCAACGCAGCCACAGAAATGCTGAACTTCACAGCGCACCCACAACATGCAGGCAAACCACAGAGGGACCATCACATACTGTGTGTGTGAAAAACTACGTAACTCATGTGGAATATGATACATATATGTGCAGACACGAGGCAACGCACACACTTCACTTCTAAACTAATTTCCCGGACTGTTAAAAATGTTTATAAGAGTAATCATACTAAACAATAATACCATTTAATATGATTAAATCCCATTAAGGTTCGTAAAATAAGTGATACTGACACAAAGTGGTGGGCACTACTTTACAATGATTGCACTTCGTCTTTCAAACAACTTTTTTTGTGTGTAACATCCAGAAAAAAACGTACATTAGGACCAATAAGATCTAAAAATGTTGTCTGTATTGGTGTTAGTATTCACTTAACAGACCGAAGCTTCACTGCTTTCTGCTCCAGTCCTCCCTTGTTAAGGTCATAGTAATACAAGCCCAACAATTAATGCATCTGCCTCACAATGAACCTGTGTCTACACAGTTTCTTATTAGACATGATGTCACCGTACGCGGAAATCACACCCACCCCTCTGAGTGGAGAACATGCACATGAAAGACCTGTTCTGCACAGACAGATTTAGAAATAATTCAGGCAAAAGCTTTTACGTACCGACTGCTTAAGAGAGGAAACTTAACATGATACTAAGAAGAGGCTGTATTACAACAAAATATAAGGCTTTCCAAGTCAAATGTGATAAAAATCAAATATTTATATTTACAATATTGCTCCAGGACAAGAAGATTAGGCTTTTAAAGTCCTAGATATTTAATCAGGCTGACAAATTCAGCTTTAAAACAGGGACAGGGTGTACAAAGTTCAATCTGCCCACGTTCCTTGCATGAAAAAGACATATAGACATATAGAGCGTGGTTCAGATTAAAAGAAGTTATTTCTGATTCCTGCTCTGCTCAGTCTAAGCGTTCGATAAAGGAAGAGGAAGTGACGGGAGTTGTTTCTGTGCACTGTGACTACCATGAGTATGTTAAAGTAGGAACATATGACACCATACAATGACAAATATCAGAAATATGTTTAAACAATGAATCATCAACATAAATATTGTAGTATTGTCTGAAATAGCTTATTCCAGTTAAAAACACACATATGAGCTGGGTGACATGTTTCTTTATTACCATCAAAAACACACACTGTAGTTTATTTTAAGCCAATCTCGTATTCACATAGTTGCTAAAGCGCCAAATGTGTATCAATCCGCCACTGAAAATAGTTCCCAACAAATGCACTATTTCTCCTGTTTGAATAAGTTTTGCGAAAAACTGCAGTGGCCAGAGCCTTTTTTTTTTTTTTAAATGAAAGATTTTTGAGCTTCTCTGAAAGATTTATGTCCTCAGTAGGACGGAGTAACAGACGGAGTAATGCCTGCCTTAACCTCAAAGAAAGTAGTAGAACTCTATATTGATTAAAGCGATATTTCTCAATATTTGTCAGTAAATACAAGATATCGTATCCCATTTTTCAGCCACAATAAATCAAGAAGCCACTAACCTAAGTACTGAGATCTTGAATATTTTTGTCTAACAATAAATATTAACACATTAACACACAAAAGGTGTGTTTTCTTGTGTGTTTTCTGGGAGTCTTGCTGTGCTTTAAGCACCCAGGTGACAGATTATACAGTGCTGTGTGACAGAATGAGGCAATCAGTGACTTTATGGAGCATTAATCTCATGATGTGCTATGAATAGCCCACCTCATTAATATGAGAAAAGCACTTTGTTGTAAATTCCTGCGACGCTTTTTAGAAAAACATGAAAGGAGACCATCACTTAAAAGTCTGTCAGCGAACAGACAGAAAATGTGTACACAAGATGTTTCATATTTCACTTTTTTCGTATCAAAAACTGTATATTCTTGGGTATTTACAGAAATGTTTCTTCAGTTACACAACCAATCACTTTCTGTCACCACTCGTGCATTATGCTTCGGTGACAAACAGCCTTGATAAGACTGTGACTCACCTCGACTTCTATGCATTCGTTGAGTTTCTTGCAGGTGGCTGATATGGTCTCGGTGGTGCCAAACTCAAAGTACCAGAGCTTGTTCTTCATTCTGAGGGGCGAGAGGAGAAATAGAGGACAGACATGTTTTTGAGTAACACATTAGAAAATATTCCCTGTCCTAACTTGTGAGCCTACAGCGTGATTTGATTTGGGTGCACTGGACACATATTGAAGCTGTCCCGGCGCCTCGAGTCATCTCACATTTTGAATCTGACAGCTCAGGACAGCGAGTGGCCACGTGACCACAGAGGTCAGAGCTCCATCGATGCACCCTCAAGCCTTAAAGCGGAGACACTGGGAGCGTTGGCTGCTAGATACTGAAAGTTAACCCAGCCATCTGTCAGACAGGCGCTCTGCTGTTGTTCACTCTTTCATCGAAACAGTACACAGTGACGCCTCGGTGCCCGTATACCAAGCGTTGAAACGTCAACATTGCCTCTGGAGGGGACACGGGGGAACATTGCTGGTGGAGAGTATAAGATCTGGGTAAATGTTATTGTGATTCACAACATTCAAAGAAACCCACAGGACTGACTGAGCAATGGTTCGTTTCTGCCTTGCAGGCGATTTGTCAGAGGTGACCTGATGGATGCAGTTTTGTTTATATCCTGATTTTTTGCAGTTTTGGGACTGGACAGTGTCTGAGCAACACAGTTCATAGTCAAGGTGAAATCTCTGCTTGACCAAACATCAACTGCAAAAACCTTTGATTAAACACCAGCCCCCCCTTTTTAAGCCTAATTCTATTCTCATTAAGCATTAACACATTATATTTTCTCTTTTGGCCTTTTTCTTGTTGTTCAGCCCAAAAAAAAAACCAAACATAGGAGCTCTTCTTCTTGCTCTTGTGAGGTTGCCATAATGCGCACACTTCTTTTTCTTGTGGCGGTTGGCAAACAACGTTACAGTTGCATTATTGCCACCAACTGGAATGAGTGAGTGTGGATCGGGAAAGGCGCACGCATAGAACGCCAAACCGACGCGGACTCTTGATTGTAGTATGAATGGAAGCAGTTGCACGACCGGTACAAGTCTGCAACTGTCCACCTACGCAGAACGCAGAAAAATTTTAGAGCCTTTACACAGAGGTCGTGCAATAATGTTGTAAAAAAGGAGACCAACTAACTGAAGAGAACTGGGGGTCACTGTGGAAATGGTGAAAAGGGTCTACGGTCTGGGTTAAATCCTGCACTTAGGTCACGTGACACCGGAGCCCGGTACGTGATCACAGGTATGTGTTCATAGATCAAGAATTACCAGAAACCTCCTCGCTCAAGTCTACGAAATGATTTCCCTCACCAGCATTACTGTAGAAATGACACATATTTCATGATATGACAGTAGGTTTCATGGCATGTGGACACGCTGCTGACACTGACAACACAGCTATTGACACAACAGCTCAGTGTCATGTGGGCATACCAGTGCCAAGGTTACGTACCACATTCGCACTGAGAACAGGAGAACAGGACGTAGAACATTTAATCAGAACGCAAACTAAAGAAACCCGACATATACTCAACAGGCACAACAGACATCAAACAAAGCATTTAAATGACTGTTTGTCTTGTAACTGAAATGTCTGAAGCCGCTGTACTCGTTCACATGTTTTTCTCCCTGCTAATTGTCTTTTTGTCCCTTGTTCTCTCTCTTTCACCTTAATACCTCCCCAGAAACCTCTGCCGCTGTCAAATCAGGGGATTATGAGCATATTTGAGATCACAATTAGGAACAGTTGCGATTCTCAACGAGGCGAGCTGCCTAACCTCATTAAGCTGCTTCCACTTGAGGACGCCTGTAAAAAATGCAATTAACTCGTGTTTTTTTCCCCTCTCTTATGGACAGAGAGTGCAACAGGGAGGCAGACTACTTCCATAAGCCTTTCCTCCATTAGTCCCATGTTTCTGCACCAAAACTGGTAAAATACTAGAACAAAAAGGATCTTAAATAATCTTAAATTTTATTTATTTTTTGGTCCAATTATGACCATTTCTCCAATGGTCTCCCGTTCAGTTTGTAAGGCTGGGTGTGCTGACCCCTGGGGCCTGGGTTTAGTGTTTGACAGTGTGCTTGCAAGAGCGAACAACTGATTCCCTGACAAAGCAAAGCACTTACTCATTCTATTCAGCTTTAATGAATACAGTTGTTGTAGGATAACGTGTCTCCTTCAGACTGTGACATTTCAAAGAGAGCTCAAAGACCAGGTGGAATCACATTTCACCTGAGAGAGAATAGAGATTTGCACCATATTGGAAAACATTCCTTTCAACTCTCCTGTATCTGGTTATCTCTCGCCCATTGTGCCCCTGCTACCTCCCTACCCCTCCCTACAGATAAGCATCTCCTCTAATCCCCAATATGAGCAGTGACCTAATGACCCCACCACCTCTTTTCTGCCCCTTCCTCCTCCTCCTCCTCCTCCTCCTCCTCTTTCATGCGAAATCAACGAGTTGACCAGTTAGTAGCATTAAGTTATAGAGGGTGGCGATCAGCTTTCGTTTTCCATGTTTTGTTCTTTCCATACTATTGCAGATGCTGACTGATTCGTGTTTGACTTTTTCTCCATTGCAACATGGGTGGTCATTTGAATTCCCCTCAAAATGATTTGATTTATTGATCAGGTAAAGTCTGGAAGGATGTGCCTACAGCACACATCTTGCTAGTGGTTTATAATAAGGGAAGTAGAAGGAAAATACTTCTTATGGTCTATTCATTTTAATATTGATGAATTTACAGAACACCTTAATGGAAGCAGCTGATTGTGGGTTAGGGTTGCATGCAGCAGACATAAATGCAAAACAATGAATTAAATCAGGATGTGTTTACCTGGCCAATTATATTTTAAATATATATATATATAATCAGAATCACATTCAGATTAATTGCGAAGTAGGTTTTCACATACAAGGAATTTGTCTTGGAATATTGGTGCAACAATAGACATAAGTATAAAATGCATTAATGTGTATTAACTGGGTCAAACCTGAGGTTAAAGTTTTTACAATATCAGCTTAAAGCATTTAAAGGAATGAATCCCTGATATAATCATAGTTTTTACAATAGAGCGTTACCATAGTGTTTGTGTTGTTTTGCTTCAGTAGGTGGAATGGGTCTTTCCAGGGAAAAGTCCCCTTGTGAACAGGAACTGATGCGTTTAATTTTCTAGGAGCAGTAACAGCAGTTTGTTTGGAATAAATAAAAGGGACCGGGTGGTGAATATGTGGCCAAACAGACGAAGAGCGCCACCTGCAAAGAAAATCCTCAAACTTAGTCACCAGAGTACCTGAAGGAAAAAACAACACTGTGTTTGCGTCATTGGAATGAGCCACATGGGTCACATGTGGTTGAATTTGTGTGTGCGTGTGCCAATGTTTTCATGACGAAAGAGGAAGTCCTTAAATGTGTGTTGTGGACATTTCCTTGTGTGCTTGTATGTCCCCGACAGTCTCACAGGAAACAGAGTCACTGTGGCTACATTTTCCATTTGAGTTTCTCACCCTCACTCAAAATTCGTGAGTGACACTCACACACTAAGCTTGGCGGTCATTTCTGATCACTTGGTCTTGGTAAGAAATGGAACAAATAAATGCTGAAGTGGGTGTGAAGCTTAACATCTGGATACCTTCACCTTGTGACCGCAGTAAGATGCACACAAGCAGGTCATCACACACAAATATACAGCTGAAGTGACGTACGGGCCGTTATTAATAAACCCGTCAGTGCTCTATGTAATGGAAAAACTATGTAATGGTGACTACTTCTATACTACCTCAAACATATTTTTGGTATTTCTGTGCTGCAGTTTCCTGCTTCTTCATAATTCTTCTTTATAATAGTTTGGTCTTTATAAATTATTATTATATAATAATTAATAATATAATAATTATAATAATTAATAATTAATTATCAGGTGAGCCGTCAAAATAAAACCTACACACACTAAAACACTTCATATATATAGACGATACAGATTTAGACAGGTTTTAGTTGACCTTGGGAACACACACCTGTGATTAAAAATATCTAAACTCAAGGTTCGCTTACTTAGCTATTGCGGCTGATATCTTTGGGGATAAGTGACCTTTAAAGAGGAACTCTGTGTGCTGTACACATAATCACATAGACTCTTTGTGGCATATGATAGCCAAGACTCTGAGTTGTCAAGGTAGCAAATACCAAAATATCTCTAGGTCGTCATAAATCCCTTTCACGCATCCACTGCAACGCTGAAGCTTTCTAGACTTTACCCGAGAACGCAAATATCTGAATCAGTTGGACCCGACACTAAACAGACTTCACCCCACCAGCAAAGTCAGTGTCATGGCCGATTCAGCCCGTGTGTGACTACAGCAGGTCATTGTCCGGTTTTCTATTGTCCAACTGGAAGAATTCAAACATCAGAGGGTGAAGGAGAAAGGACATTTACACGAAGATGCCAACGAAAAAAGTCTCATAACTGCAGAGATTCTGGAACTACACCGTAAACAAAACACTGTGATTTAGATTTCAGCGAACTTTTAGCGTCACGTCCCGCCACCCCTCACCTACAGCAAACTAACTATTCTCAGTAGTGAGAATGTGTGAAAGTTCTCATATGAGAAAACGGCTGTACACTTCATTTACAAACCTCAGAACAACAGTTCGCACCCACTCAGCCCATCACATTTTTTTTTTATTCTGGCTGGGAAGAGCCAGGCAAGAAATCAAGGTGCTACATACTCTTAAAGTGCACATTTTTCACAGGAACCTCATTTTGAAATGTGTTCAGGAAATAGGAAATATATTTAGGATAAAACGTGCAGGAGAAAACAATTATTTTCCCCTGCCATCACTTCCAAATCCAACTTTTCTTCTTTGACGCTGCCCCACCTGGGATGACACACACACACACACACACACACACACACACACACACAAAAACACACACACACACACACACACAAACACACACACACACACACACAAACACACACACACAAACACACACACACAAACACACACACACACAGTCAGACAGACAGCATTGTCCCCACTGGGAGAAGTCATTAGCACCTGGGCTTTGGGCTCCTGGCGGTCTGGCTACTGTGACCATTAGCTGCTGGTGGAGCTTCACAGGCTGAAGGTGTCAGGAGTCACACATCCCCTCTGTCCCAACAGGCCCGGGATGGGACGGTGACACTATGGGGGGGCATGGGGGGGGGACTCAGTATGTGCTAGTAGACAGGCGGGGGATGGTGTGTGGTGCGAGTGTGTAAGAGAGGCACACACATGCAGACAACGTGGGATAGTGAGTGGCACTGGACGGCAATAAAGCGCCGAGCTGAGTGCTGCACGGGGCCGTGGGCCTTTCTCACCGGGTCAAAGGTGACTTATCATCTGCTCGCCCGCGGAGGGGAAAATGCTCGCTCTCCTTTCAACTGAAATTGCTGCAAAAAGGACGGATATTTACCCTGCCAACACATCAGTCAGACAACAACAGAACAGTTGTGCTTGTCCATCAGCTGTCTGTTACTCTGTGGAAATACTAAAGGAGAAAATCCACAGAAGAACAATAACCTTCAGTGTTGGCTCACTGTTTGTACATTAGACCGTTGGTGTTATTTTGTGTAGGGGGGAGTGTCAGTACAGTTCATGTTTTGTGAACACTCTCACTGTTGGATCGGAGCCATGAGTGAATCACACAGTGATCAGGCAGCAGAATAGAAATAGTTTGAACCATCAAAGACCAACTGTGAAGCACATTTTGTCGGAAAGAAAGAGCTTTTTTAACGTTACTGTGTTTGACATCTCCTGCTCTCCATATAAATGCTTTACATCTTTTCACTGTGGCCTTTGTTTAATGGATCAAAGAGAGCGCCCCCAGAGAACAGAGGTATCTTTCTTTTATCTTTTATCACCCTCTCTTCCTTCTGCCTGTGATGCTGGAAACAGATATGGGACTAGAGATGGAAACTTAACATTAATTATTGAATTTCAAAGAGGAAACAAACCATCTCTCCTTTTCTCTGCTCTTCTTTTTTTTTTTTTGTATTTTCTCCACAGTATGTAGACTAATTAACTGTGGAGGGAAGCAGCAGAATACATGTTGTTGTCATCATGCAAACAACATGAAACACCAGCTGAACACACCGAGCTGCACAGAGTCTCAGTTCCCACGTGAGTCAGTAGCATCAAAACAAGCTTTTATACTTCACTGAGTCGTATAAAAGCGTTGGGGGTTCATTCTTTTGGCCACTTTTACTGTTTAACTTAATACACAGAATGGCTTTAAAGCAAACGATGGGTGCAGGTCTGCACGCGAGCCGCATCGCTGACACACCGGCCAACGCTTTGCATAGAGGGTTCGCTGTGGGACACTTGAGGACACGATCACATTCACGAACACGCTGGCTATGGCAAAGACAACAGGCCGGCCACAGAAGTCAGCCAAGCAGCACCGTATACTCATCAACAGTGATTCACCTCAGGGCTACAGTATCTGTCTGCAGAGGCTGCGGGAAATGAAAGCAGAGACACATCAAAGGCGTGTTTCCCCTGCAGCTTCTGATATTTGTGGATGTGTTGGTTTTGGGGCTGGAGGTGGGTTAATCCTTGTATTTTAAGGACAAGGCCGGAGGTATTCTTGATTTTTCCAGTTGTCAATAAATCTCACGAAAGGACGAACGCACATCGTAGCAGCCCTACTCGTCGCCCAAACTATCACCAAGAAGACAATACTACTAAACTCAACATCTCACAGTTGTTGGATCTCCTAACACGACAGATATCAATGGAACAACAATCAGTTCAATAAAATGTATTACACAACTCTCAGAGTATGTGTTTGTATGAAAATAAAGAATTAATAATATTAAACCAAAACCAACATGGAAAACTAGAAATAGGGTTTCCAAACAGATCCAAACCTCTGTTTATTTATTATTATTTATTTATTTGTTTCTTCTTCTTTATTTTCAAGTTTGTTAAAAAGAAAAGAAGTTTAAAAAAGAAAATGTTTTATTATATTTTCACATGATGTCCCCTGTTACTTATCTGTGTGGTTTCATGCTTTGTAAATCAATATCATCTGTTGTTGCCTTTGTATTTGTTAGTATGTTCATATTGTCTATATCTGTTATCTGCTGCACTAATGGATGAATAAAAAAAAAAAAGTCATAAAAGCTAAACTGTCGTCAGTGCATTCAGCCTCGTTGCTCTACACACGGACTGTTTAACTCAAACGTGATTGGTCACCAGGATGCTTCTGATACCAAAATCTTGGTCCCTTGGCTACAGATTCGGCATTAGTATGCAGATATCTGTTTAAAGAGATTATATAACAAGTAATTAGACGGCTATGCACTTCATACCTTCTCTAAAATTAGAATGACGTGAACCTCCATTAACGTCATAACTGCTTTCAATCATCTGTCCTCACAGCATTGTTTCTAATTAACTCCTCATTTAACTCTTTATAGTTAGTTGAGAACCAGCAAACCAAACATTCAACAGACGACTGATAGAAACATTTGTGGATGGATGTTGGAAACCGTGGCTCCAGCCTAGCTGGACTTCACACGCTCTCATGTCATAGCTCATTTCAGTTTTAACACAAACGAGGCCCTGCCAATATATTGATTCCACCATGCAGCCAGGTTTTGTCCCGTTATTGACTGCTGACGATCACGGCTCAGTGTGATATCGGGTTTCCAGATTAAAGTGCGAGGTCCCTAGTTGGTCATGAGATGGCTTGTTAGTTAATGGTGTTAAGACCGTGGAAAACAGGGAAGGTTATCAGTCTTTTTGACTGGCAAAACATCACGTGAAATACCACTATCACCGACCACTCAGTGCCGGTCTGTTTTACTCCTTCGGGCTGCTTTCAAAATATATATATAAATAGATATCTCACCTGCTGTTGAACTTCTCAGGGTGCTTTTCCCGCATCAGATGAAAGCGATGAGCAATGGAGGCATCCTGCAGGAGAGGACAGAAGAGAAGACATTACCTGCAGGACATCAGTAAAACATACACATTATCACAGCTTGCTTTAGGTCAAATACTACTACTGTATACTACTACTGTATTCACTTCCCTCACTTTTAGAACAGGCACCCTTACATCTAAAACAAGACCTTCATCCATATTTGTTCATTGAATTAAAGGAAAATTATGGCGTTTGCCATAAAGATAATTTATACTTTCTGCATCTTTGTGGCTGCAAGGGTCCGTGTTACTTAAATTATGCCATCTGCCAGTGTCCGACAGAGTCCTGGTCAGTGCATATCTTCTTCTGTTGAATGTGCAGGCTGACTTACTTTCCAAAAGCTGAAATGATCAAATCATCTACTGATTATTACACCGACAGAACATTAAATCGGCAACTATTTTCCAAATTGATTTATCCTAAACATTCTCTGCTTCCAGTTTCTCAAATGTGATGATTTGCTGCTTGTCTTTGTTGTATATGATAGTAAACTTCTTTGGGTTTTTTAGACATAAGCAGATGCCCCTTCGCTGATAAATCAGTGATAAAAATAATTATTTATATAATGCGCCACTGTTTCCAAAATCCCAAAACTGACAGTAGTGTACAAGTACACAGTCTTTAAGGTAAACGAGTGAAAACTACAACAGTAAGACCCAAAAATTCATTGTCATTGTGACTCATCTTCATGTACTGCAGTAATTCAATTTAACTCGGATAACAGCGTAAAATACTAAGAATATAGAGCAGTAACTTATGACACAAGGCAGCGAGGAGCGAAAGGTCAGGAGTTGATCCGAGTGGGGCTTGGGCTGGACCCTGCCCTCCTCTTCCCCATTTGTTTAACCCCTGACCTCCGGGGCAGAGGTGAATGTAACCCTGATCAGTCACAAGAGCAGCCTCGGTATGACCTCACTTACAGACAAACATAAACACCACCAGGGGATCACGCTGTCACAACAGCTTTATGGATGTTCTACATCTCAGACCATGCAGACACGTTATTATCATTATCCTTTTTCATTCTTGACAGTCACAAGAGCAAATGGTGCATCAGTTATGGAGGTTTCACCCTTTTGTAACGTAAATGTGTTTTAAATGCAATTTTAGATTTTTGTAACACCTCCAATATGGCTAAAAAAATTCTGCCTGTGCAGTTTTAATTGATGGAACTATTTATTGAGTTTGTGTTTGCCATGGGTTCTAATTTAAAGTATCACACGTCGTCCGTGGGGCATGGGAACTGTGTGTCAGTCATTTTGAAGGAGACACAGATTTCGTCATGTGCTCTGACGTCCGACGCTCGGCTGGAAACTCTACTTGAAAAGGTGTCGCCTTTGCTCCCGAAAGACAGACAGAAAGGTAGTAAATGTCCTCCTGTCGTGTGCCAGTAAGCTCCGAGCAGCCAAATCTGTGTTATAACTGGCTGAAGCCTGCAGGGATCATAGTTCTACGTAAACATTTATATTATGTACAAATCTAAATTACATTTATTCCACCTTTATTTTGATAGGGCGTCATAGCGACACCAAGGTTTCTATCTTAAGTGTTGAAGTTTGAATGACTTTATTTTATATTAGGGTCAAAACGACCCCGGTTGGTTTCACCATATAAATACAACACAAATAATGTTTACTTGAAATTACTGAAAACTAAATGATACCAGAATCAAAGGATGGGAATTAAGCTTTTAGGTACTAATGTGGTTTGTTCTTGAGGATAAAAGCTGCAGTTAACGAAAAGTATATATTTTTTAATTTTACATAACTAAAAATGTTTAAACGGTGCTCCTTGTGTGTTAAATATGTTGGTAGGATGAGGGTTAATTTGACCGCCGGTTGAGCTTGACCAGAGCTGCTTCTTGCCCACTCAGGCCCGAGGATGTGATCTGTCTTTCACAGATAAACAGCCGCTGTACACATATAAAATAAGTTCAAGACGCATGGGTTCAGAGATAATATCAACTATATGTCAGAGGAATATAATATAGCTGATGTAGATGTAATTCATACATGTGGCTCATGTGATGGAGACGGTGCACAGCACCGGGCATGGTGGATGGAGAGTGTCCCTCTGATGGTGGAGTCAGTAATGACGTTAACGTATGAAGGCAGAGTTAAAGACTCTGTCATTGTGAAATAACATAATCTGGTTCTGCTTTAAGTGCTTAACAGAGACACATGACACAACCCGGCCAACTTCCGCCAGTTACACAAAGACAAAACCAGAAAACAACAACTAACAAACTACTAGTATAACAGTTTTTATTACGTAGGTGTCAGGTAGCTACAATTACAACAAATATCAGAAAACACTAAAAAGATTCTTTCCATACAGATACCTCATTATGATACAATAATCAAATATGCAGCAATAACACATATATGGGGAAAAAATAAGCCTTTAAATGCAAACAAGTGGGTTATATAATTAAACTAATTGGGCCTCAATTAAGGATCGCAATTTGATAAATGATATCAGTATATATCTTTCGTTTTTCATGCATCTTCTGGAGATGTGAGTTCGTTATGACTATTTTTATATGATAGCTTTTTTTCACATCACACAGAATATCTGTGGCTCATCCACTAAGGGTATAATTTAGTAATTTCCTTCTTATTCAGCAACAACACTTGGGTAAGCAGAGAGGAAAATGGTGACTATGCATCTGTAATTTTTGAAAATTGGAAGCTTTAGAATTTAATGAGATAAATAAGTAAGGGGCTGAGGTTTAAACTGCACTTTTCACACTCACGGCAACGCTTAAATCAATAAAAATGCTGCACTTTCTGAGGTCTGTGTCCTTTGGGTTTATTTATTCACTAATCCTGATCAATTTAAGGCTAATTTTAGGTAAAAGTTATATCAGTACAGTTTGCTTTCATACATAATTATTACTGTCACCACAAGTTATAAAGCAGGAGATACAAGTACTCTGCTCATCCTCAAATTATTATAAATAATTGATGTTTTGTACATTTTATAATGAAGTAAAGAGAAATATGGAACATGAAAGTGGTACACAGCCTAAAAATAAATATAAACAAATATAAATTACTCAATGTGACATCTTTAACTTCACAGCGTATGCTCATATTACAAACCTGGCTCGTCATTTGGTGTTAAGCTGCCAATAGGATATAACAGGCAAATGAGTGAGCTGTTTTGTTCCCATGTTTCCACTTCCTGAAAGTATATGCAACACATGCTTTGTTTCATTTCATGGTAAAACTAGGTCAGACAAGTTATCTGTAATATATATTTCTGTGATTTGGGCAGGTAAAGGAGGAGTGTATTCGTCGTGCAGCTTTGACAGCAGAAAGCATCTGTGGTGACAGCCTGGCACCCTGCCTGCCTGTGCAGGTGTTTCAGTGCTCTGCAACAAGGAGAACGGAAGGTTGTGACAAGACAGGTGGACAGGTTAAGTAATTATACGCATCCTCACTTGTCACCCTCGAAACTGTCCGCCGGCGCTCCCCGGCCTGCTGCAACGCATCTCCTCAACCAGACACTACGGCGATGTGCTGAGATCTCACAGCATCAGCAAATAACAGATCTTAAAATAGAGCTGCATCTGCTGCTTTAACCGGCTGAGAATCGGATACGGGGACCAGGGGAGTGAGGAGACATCACAGGTGAACTGCTTTTTTTCTGCGGTGAGTCCGTGAGGCTAACTTTGGCCACGGAGCTCGAACTGAAACGCTGATTCTCATGGCAAGGTTACTCATCAACAAGCATACATCAGAGAAGCAAACACGGGATGTTCAGCAGGGGAACGTTGTTTACGATTTGCCTGAAGAGCCTTCGTCATGTGTCACAAAACGGGGAGTTGTGTTTTTACTGATTTTGGTACAATGTGGGCAGCGTGTCCAGCACAGCACGTGGACGGCGGCCAGACAATGACACAAAGAGGCCGCAAAGCTTTCCAAAACATGACGGGCTGTTTCAAGTCACCGAATCTGCTCTCAGTCCCCTGCTGCAGGCGATCACTGACCAGTCCCACTTTTATGCATTCTGTCCCCCCCGAAAAATCTGCCTGTAACAATATGTGACATTTGCCGTCGCCTATAGTCGCCCGTGTGATGAAGGTTGTTTTGATCTTGCCGTTTGAAGTTTTGCACGTGGTGTGTGGGGGCAAGACGAGGTGCTATTGGATGGGTGATGTGAAAAGTAGGAAGGGGGAAAAGAGAGAGAGAGAGAGAGAGAGAGACAAACAACAACAAAAACACCGGCTGGAAAATGTCACGTCAGTGTGACCCACAGCACCCGGTGGAGAAATGGGATGTCAGTTCACCCCTATTGTGTTTCACTGGCCTCTGGTAAGGGGCTTGGTTTGCTTAATGTCAGAGAGAAATGTCATAGTCAGCCTCAAATCTCTTATATCGGAGGGTTCTGTTATACAGGGAAGCTCAGGTTGGCATGCGTGATACAGAGCAAGCTAAACATACACGATCTATGACCACTTATTGATTTAACAGACTGTACTTCCTCTGCCAAAGAACCTACTGCTACTGATATGGGAGCACATTTCTGCCAAGAAAAGAATAAATACTTACGGTAAGTCAAAATTATGAGATACTAAATCAAACCTTTGACTTTAAGCTAAAGAAAACCGGTTCATCTGTTTTGAACCCTTTCAAGTTTAAGCAACGAAGGCTGACTCATGTTTTCACTTGTGCTCTATCGCTGTCCATTTTAGCCTTTTTTTGTTCTTTGGTCAGTTCTTTTCTATTTCTCTTTGCTGGTCCTGCCCAAATATCAGCCAAAACCATAAAATATAATGTAAAAAATAAAATATTCTAATAAAAAATCTCCCCCTGCTTCCTTTTAACTGGCTACGGTTAACTGCAAAACTGAGAAACTTTGCCTGGGAAAATGTAAATGTAAGCTGTTTTATTGAGTTCCCTTTTAGTGAAATGCCAGTGAATCTAAGTTCCCTCTGGTAAGCAGTGTATATAATCAGGGCTTTTATTGTGAAAAGTAAGAATGGAAGGAGTGAATCTCCTGCTTCTGACAAGGTTGAAGGAGCAATAAAGTGAGCCGTCGTGGTTCAAAATATTTTTAAAAATTTACATGAGGAAATGTATTCAACACATTTGTTAGACCGTAAGAATACAAAGTGTGTTTTGGCGAGAAAAACTGAATATAAATATAATACTTTATACATTTCTTTTTTTTCCCTCTGTGCTCTTCTCACTGGTGTGAACAGGGCGATGCTCAGTTTGAAACAGGTGATGTCATGTACGTGCAAAAATTAGGATTTAGAAACTCTTCTTTAATGTTCATTATTTATTTATATATATTTTAGGCTGCTCCAGGCTAATGTTCGGCCACGGGAAGGTGGAGTGGACGAAAAGGGATTCAGGCTCCTTCACAACTAACGTTATATGGTGGGTGCCAGTCTGTTGACTGTTGGGGCTGAAGGGGAGCTGAAGAGAGGCAATGCATTCGGGAGCGCGCTTAAACGTCACATCCTTTGGATTTTCCCTGAAATTCAGTCCACAGGCTGTTTACAGGCAACCGAGAAAGTCGGGGGAAGTTCTCATTTTTTGAAGTTGCGTCCGTTCACACGTTGGCAATACAAAGCGATTAACACATGTAAAAGTTAGTTATAGTCCCTGTAAAGACCTGTTTAGGTGTGTGTGAATGTGTTTGTGTGTCCACGTGTTTGACCATGTGTGTGTCTTTGAGCGCCGTTCCTCCCGTCTTTAAGACCAGCCAGGTGTCACTCAGCACGGTCATTCATTACCGTGGTAACCTGGCCTGAACCTGGCAGGCGCTTACTTCCTGTCACTGATACTTCCCCTGACCTTCAGTCTGTGCCAGCGCTGCTCCATCTCCCTCACACACACACACACACACACACACACACACACACACACATATCATTTTATATGCACACTTTCTGTCGCCTGAACAAACACTAACACGCTCTATTCAGGACAGCGTTACCTTTAACAGAGAAGAGAAACAGATTACTGCCTTACAAAATCAGCGTAATACATTTTATATGTCAATCATCGTGCACAAAATCTGTTCAATAAGCCAGGAAACATGAAAACTATTCCCTTCACGAGGCAGACGAGGTTTGAAAAAAACCCTCGTACAACCACACGTCATAATGTCTCCCTATAGTTTTATTTTCATTAATTCCAATTTAGGAATGAATAAATTCATATCCAGTGAAATGCTTTACATGCAAGATGTGAGCCAACAGCAGTTAAACTTCACATCCTGTCATTCAGTGCTGGTTCACTGTTGGACTTTATGAAACAGGCAGCAAAATTTTGCTCGCTTATAATGTTAAAAATTTATGTGGAAGGTTGTATTAGGGGCTAAAGAGCAAAATAACTTTAAAATCCATCAATTATGCAGCCCGTGAAAGACCAAAATCACTCCTCTTCCTACCGATCAGCTTACTAGAGTTTTAACTTTCAGTAAGTGTCCTGCTGTGTCTAATAAAGCTGCAGTGAACATTTACATAAAAGTCACCTATGAGCTATAAAACCTTAACAGAAAGATAAAGCTAACAATGTGACATATTCCACCTAGAGAAGAATGAAAAGTCTTTAAAATACTAAAATATAGGAATGTGATGATCCATGACACTGAGCATTAACCCCTTCATGTTAGCTGTCCCAGTGCAACTTCTGCCAATCAGGTGAAAGAAGCAGCTGGCGACTTATACGTCCATCAGAGGAGGCTCGGGGTAGTTTACACCATCCCGACTAACGGCGAAGTCAGGGGATTGCGGCACGTATTAGGAACTCGCCATTAACACCGGGAATCATTTTGCAGCGCGCGCACACACACACACACACAGACATGTGCATTCAAGTGCATGCACATAAGTAGACATTGACACTTGTGCGCCCAGCCACAGAAAGTCCTGCACAGAGACACGCGCTGCAGAGGGATCAGCTTCCTCACTGCAACATGAGGTGGCATCTTTAATGGCTGCTGACATGGTGTGATTTCCTTCTCTCAGATTCCTCTCACAAGATTCTTTCCAGGCTGCAGGTCAAGTGAAAGCGCTTTAGGGAACCGATACTGACCTGCATGTGCACACAGATGGTTAAATCTGCCACTGCATCAGCTTCAGTACTGGCAGTATCTGTATCCGTGTCGAATTATATGGAGGCTGAAACAGAGACTTCACACATATTCTTATATTATCCTTTCTGCTTAGTGTAATACTGCCAGCCCCCACAGTGGGCACACTGCTCAATGCACCTTTACACAGCCAGTAGCTCCTGCCAATAGCACAATGGCTGAACCTACTAAATCCTCTTCTTCTGTAAAGATAATACATATAACGTAAAACTGTGTTACCTCATCTCAAATACGGGAATAGTTTGGAACAGAAGTTACGTAATATACCCTCTGATTTACAGCTCTGAGCCGACCACATGCTCCACGCCGTGTCATCCACAATTAAGTCAGTGAGATAAAGGACAGATGACTGTGGAAGCTTTCAGATTCGGCCTTGCCAGCCTGCCGTCTCCATGGCAACCAAACCCCGAGTAGCAAGGTCTGCGATGGGATGGCAGGAAACGCAGACCCTGTATGGTTAGTAAACCAGATTTGAGGGTTACTAATGGCTACATCATTGGTGTGAGTCAGAGATCGGTTCGCTCAGGTGTCGTGTGCACCCAGATACTCAGCCATCTGTCACGACGGCTCTCCGAGGCACAGCGATCTGTCGCTTTATTTAATGGCTGAGCCAGGTTTGTCAGCAGCCAAGGAAAAGAGTCGGGCCTATACATTAAATGATGAAGCTGGTGTTAATCTTTATTTTTCTTATTGTCAGAAAATCCCATGAAAACATCAAAACCAGCAATGTGCCAGTCGGCCTCTCAATGCTTTCCAACTTCCCCAACATGTTTATTCAACCCTACTGTAGATGTAAATCTTTAAAAATGGGTCACAAATAGATTGTTAAATAAAAATCTATAATTGTTTTAAGACTTATGCCTTGGTCACGCTACATCAAAGTCATCAGATCGCCGTCTCGTAATCGGGACTCCACATGAGTGATGAGTGTCACGTTGCAACATCTTCCACCAGGAGGAATCCCCGACCACTCTGCCCCATCGCCAAACCACGTGTTTTCACAAAAACACACGCAAAAAGACTCACAGGAAATGACGTGATACCGTGCGTGGATGGATCAATACCCGCAAGAAATGTGTGGCCCAAGTTGTTCAGAGAAAAAAACAAGGGAGAAAAATAAAAAATAAAAATAAACAGGGGCGAGAGAATCGACTGGGAGGCAAAGGATTGTCTGTTCTGCAGAGACTTGGAGGTAAATAAAAGTTTTTTGCAATCAAAACGTTTAGCTGCCTGCTCGTACTGTGGTCCAGCAAGGACGACAGGTGACAAACACTGGAAAGCTTCTATAGAAACTATATTATTGTGCACCTCCGGACAAATAGATGCAAAATTGGATCTCCCCACACGACCAGATATTTAGCCGACTTGATATCTTTTTTGGACAACAACAGAACTTTATTTTTCAAGTTCCATATATAAAAAAGTGAAAGCATGAAAGCTCTAGCTTCAAAAAGCACTTAAGTACATAAAATACCAGTAAAGAGTGGTGTTTTCATGTTGTAGCTGGTCCCTTACAAGCCAATATACACAGGCAGGCACATTTAAAGAGCAACTTAAAGGTCTGCTGGAGAGTTTCTGACCTGACGCAGCGTTAAGGAGCAGCTTATTTTCAGTTGCTCTTTAGATATAACAATACAGCATACATTATGTGATCTCATGATATAATTTGTGTATGAAATCTGCAAGTAACTTCAACCATCACATAAATTAAATGGACTAATTGTACTAAGTATCAGCTAAATCTCTTGCTGTAAATGTATGTAGCTCCTTCCTAATTCTGCAGACTGCTGCATCTGATTATACAATGATGGTAAATCGATGCACTCAATGGCAACCGATGACATATAGTGTAGTGTGTGCGATGTGTTGTGTGTCTACACTGACACATACCCAGATATCAGTGGGGGTGCAGTTATATAACATCACTGTGGTCGATCCTCTTCTTGCCAAAACCCTCTAACTTCTACCTGTGCACATATGTCCCCTGTTTATTTATAACCATATGTGCTGTACTTTACATCCAATGTGTGAGAGGTTTTTGTTATGTGTCCACTTAATGGTGCTTCAATGTTTAAGAAAAGAACTAAACAAACAAACATCAGATGGCGCCTACTTTGGCTGTTATGGTGATGACTCAGCTCAAAGTTTGGCAGAAAACCAAGGTTAACAGTCTGGTTTCCATTGCTGCACTGTGAAATACACACTGTGCTCCTAAATGCAAGTTCAATATGATGGTGTTTATATGTTGCGCTGGTGCACCATATCTGACTTGTCATTGTGCACAGGTTGATACTTAAACTGCATCATTCTTGCGTGTCCAAACCACAATACAGGAGTCTGGTAACTTCTCGAATCCCTCCATGGCTGCCATATTGAAGAAGCCATAAAGAAATACTGAAGCAACACACTTGATCTACTTGCAGTGGGGACACATCCGCTATTTGACTGCACTGAAGCTAAATCAGCAGACCAGCACTGGGATAACTCCACAAAGTCCTTGTTTGTCACCTCTGTATGAACGTCCCTGAGTCTTTATACTGGTATCTCCATCAGGACAAGATAAAAAGGTTGCTTAGCAACTGGAACCTGGCAGCATGTTTCTTTCCTCCAATTAAAAGACGAAACCTGCCCAGGAGGGAGCAGAAATTCACTGATGAATCTACTAATTGCTTAAGTCCACAAAGACCAAATAATCTTTGTCACCATGTTGTTATTGTTACAACCCCAGTATGTCTCAGTCAGACAGTCTGGGGGCAGGGTTGTTTATCAGATGCACACAACTGTTAATCTGATTTTAATATATATTTAATATTTTATCTAGTATTTGTCACTGTTATTGAGGTTCCAAAGTTAGATTATTTACTATAAGAATAACTGAAGATAAAAATCAGTATCTGTATCTGATTCTGTGTCTGTAACCTGTTACAGGTCCGCTCCTGTATGTTTGTACTGACAGTAATGCTTGGTGTTGGTCTGCACCAAATCACATAGAGGTTTTTGATGAGTTTTTTTCTGTGTAATACCAAATTAGATTCCAGATGGTAAGAGCTTGTTTAATTTTCAATACAAAGACACCAAGTCATAGCTGATAAATATTCAACCAATACCTGTTGGTAAATGGATAATTAATTCATTTTCGCTTTTAAAATGTATGTAACATGGTATTTTAGTGGTTGAAAAATACAATATCTTACAACTGGATGATCCTTTCCCCAAGTACTATCCACCGCATCCAAGCCACACAGGAAATAGATAATGGAATCTGAATCTGTCAGTCATGTGTAATGTTATTGTCTGTATCAGTTTCCTTACCACTCCGATAGAGAAGTAGTTGTTGACGATGCTGTAGGGGACAGGGTCTCCCTTCTCCTCCTTGTCATCAGGGACGATGTCTATGTTCCAGCGGTCCAGCACCACCTCCGCGCTGTGCTCGATGTCCCGAAGGAACTTCAGCAAGCTGCCGCCCTCGTAACCTGCCGGGGAGAGAGGCGGGACAGGTAAAAATGCAAGTGAATGCACTGATACAAACACCAGAAAGGATGTCCACACTAACGTTGAGGAATTGACCATTTATAGGTAATGGTTATACAATTAGAATTGGCAGAAAACGCTCTGCAGTTTGAGGGATTTCTCAAAAACGATTTTGCTGAGAGAACTCCCTCAACACTAACATTTATCATTAACTTGAAGCACACAGCCAGATACATAAAGAACTGGTTTTCAGTTTGGTGTGGAAGGGCCTGACAGGCCTGCACAGAGCCCTGACCTCAACCCTAACACATCTGGGACTATCGACCAACAACATCAGCTTTGGACTTCACCAATGCTTTTGTAGCTGAATGGGATTTAAGAAGCCTTCAGAGGAGGGTGGAGGCTGGTACAGCAGCAGATTAAGGCTCATGGTTTTGGAATGAGATGTTTAACAATCCCATATGAGGGTCATATTCATATATCTTTTAAATCAATGCGTGTCCACATACTTTTGGCCAGTCATGTACATGAACAACCAGAATTAACTCTTTCTAAATGGCCAATCAGACCAACTCTTTACTATTATATGGGAAATTATTCCACGACATAATAACCTACATTTTTGTATTTTGTGAGCAAAAACTGTCAGAGATTTCAGATTTTAATCAGCAGTTCCTGACGATTACCTTTCCAAAATTATTATTTCACCCAATCCATATTTAAACCAGTGAAATGGTGGCTTATATCAGTTCAAACATGAAACACAATGGAACTGATTGGGCTGCCGTTTAGCAGAGGCCGCCCCCCCCTCACCCCCTCCAAACCTAGAACCTGACGGCACCCCGGGGAGCCCTCCTGCTCCGGAGCTGACGGCCCGCTTCAGCAGTCAGGCATCGTAACAGCGAATCAGAGGCGGAAGTATGTTCCAGGGGCGTCACGAGGGCGTGAGGCATTAACGAGTAGCGTCACACTGGGAGCGCCATGTGTGAAATATGAGTTTGCGTGTACACATTTTCTGACATACTGGTACATAAGTTAAAAAAGCAATTTCAGGGGGAACGAGTTCCTTTTCATATAAAAAAAACACACTCACTCACATATCGTTCACATGTGCATCACTCACGGAAGAGTCCTAAACAGCCCCAGAAAGTCAAGTCAGTCAGTCCGGACCAACCGACGGGCCGATATTGCCACCCCTTCACCCTCGCTTACACCACTTATTCATCAGGCTAAATGGCTGACTCCGGCTCTTACATCAGTGGTTATTTCTGGGAAAGATGATCTATTCAACTTTTAAGTCCCGAAGCCCCCAGGACCTGGCAGCTTATTGACAAAATATCATTCATAAGCCTGGGTAAGTGCTCTGCCGGTCCTCCCTGCAGCAACAATCAAGCAGTCATAACCAGCCATTCTAATTACTGGCCCAAAGTACTGCAACAAATCAATGGCTGGCAGAGGATTTACACCACAAGCGCTTTGCATATTAACAGTTTTTAATTTGACACATAAGAGCTCCCACTTTCCTCTTCCTATCGTTCATTTCCCGAAAACATGCACACACATGCCCACCTTCTGTATCCTCACATACGACTGAGAGCCTTCCTGAAACTAAAACCACTACTAAAATATGTTTAAGCTTAAAGAGCCTAAACGGCCGGAGACTTGTCACATGTCTCTATTTATTGTATCTAAATCATTTAACCAATGTTTAGACTGAAGAAACAAATGTCTCAGGACCATAAAGGAGTTTTAATTTTTTTGTTTTCTTGGGGCCTTTGGTTAGTCTTAGGTGTGTTGTAGGTTGTAAATGTTAATGTTATGTTGTATAATTTGTGCGCTTTTTCAAATCTAGATGTGTAATCCCACAGCACATAAGTGAATAGAATCATTTTAATCCGTTGAACCGGCCTGTGCTGGTCTGGTTTGGTTTTACTTTTTATTTTACTTAGGTTTCATAAATGTCTACGCAAGGATGGACATACTGTGAAAGACTGCACAGAAACACACACACACACACGTGCAGGTGATTGACCTCACCTCCTCCCCAGCGTAAGCAGCGTGCCAGGTCGTTCCCTGTGCCCAGAGGGAGGATGGCCACTGGAGGGTGCCTGGCAAAGTTGGCCTTATCTGCAAATGGTAAAAGACAACCAGATCGATCATGTATTTGGTTTGTTAAACAGTCCTTGAAGCAACTGTTTGTTTCCAGATACACAGGTGAATTAAATTAAAATTCAGATTTTATTACAACTTGGAACTCGTAGATTTGGTCATTATGTCTATTGGTTATAATAACGTAATGATGACAAGTTAACACGGCAACATTGCCACAACAAAGTCTGATGGGGCAAGAAACGCAAGCTGTCAGATGATCAGACGGGATGTAACAAAGCAAATTTCTTAGCCTTGTTATATGTATCGCCCACTTTATTTGGAGGTAGAACCAAACGTGACTGCACCTGTAATGTCGTTAATAATCCCTCATTGCACAGCAGAACTGTGTGATCGGGATTACGGCAAGTACAGCAGGTCAAAATATGAGCCAGGAAGTCTGTCTATAAACTGTGATGGATGTTTACAATCAACAGTTTGGGTAAAAAATTTACATTTTATCTTTATTTTCTCTGACTAAAAGGTGTCTGACTGCTCATGTTTGTTACCCCATCTGATTTTTTTTAAGCGATCGCACATCTCAGTAATTAATGAGTGAAATGTTATCATAACCTCTAGAAACCATGACCCAAACTCTGCAAATAACATCCAAGTTGTAACTATTGGTAATTTTCTGATGTTGCAGTCAGTAGCTCAGAGGACTGTGTACCTATACAGTCGAGGATCCAGCCCACAGTGCCATCACCTCCACAAGCAAGCACCCGGAAATCAGGGACATCATGGAAAAAGTTGAGCCTGAGGACAGAAGACCCAGTAAGTGAAACCAACACATGCGGAAACAAGTGTTTTACAAAGAAACTGTTTGGCCTCTTCCCACACAAAGCCCCTCAATCTCAATGTCAAAGTGTATTATAGGGGATAAATCTGTTTATTGGATTTCATAATGCTAGAGACGGGGATTTTCTAAGATCTGAATGATTTAAGGAACTGGACTAAAGGCTGATGGGCAGAGAGACACAAAGAAAGACAGAGGGAGAGGGAGAGCGAGTTTAATCAGTGCAGTGTGGCCTCTCCAGCTGTGCTCGCTCCACTCCTTTCCCTAGAAACCATCGCCACAGAGTGCGTGCCCTTCAAAGGGACCTTTAATGTGTGTTGGGACAAAGGTGTCGACAGTAGCTTTCATCTCTCTCCGTCATGAGACAGCTGCACGCAGGGCACCGACCCCTTTCACACCAACCACCTGGTCCTGCACAGTAATGACCCTCTAAACCGAGTCCACGCTTCAGAATAAACAGAAAAGTGGGCTGTGCGGCGAGTACTTATTCAGCATTATAGGTAGTGATTTGCTCTGGTTATGTGGTGGCACTGACAAGATGACAGGCTCACTCAACATTAACTTAAAGGATGAATATGGCCATATACTATTATCTCCCTACTGTCAACAAATCCCATACAAAGACTAAAACCAACAATTGATTGATCCTACTAACAAGTATTTCCTATGTAGCCTGTTAAAGCTTATTTCTCTTTGTCGTAGAGCCCAACTGTCGAAAAATACTCAATATTCCCCAACAAATGCACTATTTACTCCTGTTTCAGAAATGTTTACTAAAATATACAGTGCACAGCTGTTTCAGGAAATTGACAAGACTATAAAAAAAACTAAACTGTACATGTGGGACATGTCTTCCCAACTCTAACGTCTGCAGAGGCAGTAGGGAAGTTGGAAAGTACTGAAAGACGCAAACATTCCTGGCAGGTTCCTGTTAACCTTGTGATCATCTCTATAACAGATAAAATAGTTGCCACTGTTGGTTTTAAAATCTTGTGCCAGAGCTTTAGAAACTGCTGTGCTGTGTTTAAACCTCTGATAAGCCTTCATACTAACGGACCTGGACTTCCTGGATCGGATTTCATGCCTCACTGGTACCTGAAACAACAACTCTGCCAGCCTTATTCCTTTAAGCCTAAACAGTCTAAACATATACCTCTAATCAGCTTCCTCGGTTTTTGGTCTAATGTATTGTCTTGTCAGTGGTTCACTCCAATGAAAGTAGGTGGTGGATTATTTCTGGATCAGGAGGCCATGAGGCAAACAGCCCTCTCTCATGGACATGCAGGGAAACTACACTGGCGTGCACTCGCCACGGGGACATTTCCACAGCACGGAGCTGTGTATCGCATCCGACACAAAACCTTTCCATGTCAGCATAAAACTTTAATCGAGCCACCTGCATATCGGCTATGCTTTATGTATGACAGCTTAGGAGAAACACGCGCGTCAACCAAGAGCCGAGGTCGGAGGTTTTACATTAACGGGAGGCCTGAAACGACGTTTGTAATGACTGAAAGTACAGCATTCCCTAAACAAATTACTCAGAGTAAGCTGCCTCTCACCTCAAAGCCTGCTGAGCCTGTTGCTAGGGAGCCCATGGTAACAGTTGTGGAGGGTTCATCTGAGAGGAGGTTAACCCTCTGCGTGACAACAGACCTTCATTCGGCCCTGTGTGTTTATTTGTCTGCATGTGTTTAAATTAACTTGTTCATACTGTAGAGCCTCTCTCTCCCCCTCTCAGCAGCACCAGCACAACTCTCCCATTGCTCAGCGATAACAGTATTACATCACTTCATGTGAGATCTGAAAAAGGCCCCTGGAATAACAGACAATATATGCACTGGAAAAGATGGAGGAGCTGTTTTATTAATAATTACATAATTACTGCAAGTCCCAATTACAATAAATTGTTCTTGGACTGAGATAGTATGGAGGTTTATCATGAATGGACTGAAAAATTTACTGATAACCAAACTGGGCAAAAGAGACAAAACCGCATGTATCATCCACAGCATTTTCCCCCCTAAGACCGGAGTGCGTCACTGGGTCGCTTTTCCTGCAACGGGCTCTCGAGGACAGCCGCTCTGCAAGTCGTGACCGAGGGAGAGAGCCACGAACAGACAAGGGAGGGCAGAGATTCACAAGAATGGAAGTGAAAGGACGGCAAAGGGAGTGCTTCACCTTCAAGGTAAAGCATTCCCAGCCTCTTGTGCTGTGTAGGACTTCTTTTTCGTTTTTTGTTGTTTCCTCCCGTGAACGGACCAAAGGCGCAGCAGCGGCGTTCATTTCAAAGTACAAGCTGTGCTCAGCTCTGACGTACGCGCGAGTGTGTCAGGAGGTCAAATGCACAGCGTGGCAGTAATGCAGCATTCCCGTTCCCCTTCAGCGACCTCCACAGCGGGTTGGTTTGACATGAAAGGAAAGAGGCGGTCTGACGGCACAGCTCCTCCCTGCTGAACGAGTCAATAACTAACTGTACCTCTACTTTATATTCATGATGTTTCACAATACAAACTCCTGGTAAAGTCAGCAAAATGAATCTCTGGTAAACCTGCATCTTTTAATAAATTATAGCTTTGTTCTTTGTGTTTGGCTCTGTATATAAATTCTTTATCCTCTGGTAGTCTGAAGTCTGAAGTTTGCTGGGTAAGACCTGTATCTTAACACATAAGATAAATCTCTGATCAGGACATGCCTGATCAGAGATTTATCATGGCTGGTTGGAGATCCTTTGGTTTAACTCAGCTCAAGCAATAAATCCCGTCCGAATGAGCCTTACAACTGATATATTGATATTTATTTGATATTTATTAAGTCAAAAAGTTGCTGAGGTCTACATTATAAACAATGTCCTGGGACAGAAAAGATTGGCAAAGTCTTGCTCCATCCATTCACAGACATAAAAATGGTGACAAAGAGATGATTGCAGCAGACTTACCCTACCATCGGTCCCCCTCGCTCCAAACTGTACACCTGCCTGGGGTTTAGTAGGTACCTGAACTTCCTCAGCACCCTGCAAGAAGAGAGAAAGAACAACTCAGAGAATTGCACAATATGCTTATTATTTATACAAGATGAATGCTCCAGGTTATGAAAGAGGGTTTGAAGAATGAAAAAAGGTAAGTTAGCCTCTTAAGGCTCCAACATGCTGCGAAATAACCAATCACTGCATGTCACACTTTGCTGGATGGGTCAAATAAAATCTTGGTTGCAGTAAACTTTGAGCCGTATCAGGCGGTGCAGTAAATGTCTGGGGAATCGTAGCACTATCATAATAATTTTAACAGAAAAATAAATGCAATATCTTATGAAATAATGAAAGCAAAAAGACAGAGTGAGTAAAGATATAATAAATAGGTGGGACAGTTTCATTAAACACGAAATACAAGATACAAGACAAATTAATGCATGCTATTTTGGCCACTAAGTGCATTTCTTACTCTGTGCACTCTTCGTATAGAGCAAACAAAAATAATGTATGTGTGAGTGCATGTATGTATATGTCAGTATATGTGTATGCACATTAAATGAACATATACTTTCTTTTTCTTTTCTGTATTTTTTCCTCTGAAGGTAACACAAATTCAGTATGTCATCCTTTTTATCCCCTTTCCTTTAAGTGCGTTACTATGTTGTGTTTGTCACTGTGTATTATGTTGTTTAAAGATATGAAATTAAAATAAAGTTAAAGAAAAGAGAAAAAAATGCAACTTGTCATCAACTCTCATTGTCCACTTATGATGCAACCTTTTTATATCCAAAGAATAACCACATTTTCCCCAAAACGACATGGTGTATAGGATCCTTTAAACTCCGCTGGGATAACTTGATTGAAAAACAGTGTTTCAACTGCGTATATTTAAAGTTCTACATGAGATATAACATAGGTTGAATGAACATCTAGAATGGTGCAGCCATCAAAAATCATCTTGGTTTTTAGTATTAAAGTGTGAGCGTCATGTAGCTTCACTGAAGGCTTGTGAAATGACTCCTGTGCAACCTCCACAATCTGTTCCATACAGAAAAATCCTTTCAGAGTTCAGGGAGAAGAGGCATAACATAAAAGAGAGTTTAAGTGTGCATCCTCGTCACTCTTCCATCTATGTTCTTTTTGCTCTCGCAAACGTCAACACAAGTTTCCAGTAACCTTGTGAGGGTTACATAAAATTGCTCACTGAAGCCTGCACAATCATTTTACTGGCTCCTCATATGCTTCTATTAACAGTCAGTGTATTTCATTAGACTACCAGAACATATTTATACAAACGAGTGAATAGACGCCTTTATGGAAACTTTATACTCAGTAGATAAAACCTGTTAAAACTTTGTATTTAGGGCAGAATCTGTTGATAAGTTGCTGCAGTTATAAATGAAATCGAAGGTTTTCACACAGACAAAAATAGCAGCACAATGGCCTCTGGTTTCCTGTTCCAAATAATTTTTTTGTTCTTGTAACGCCTATTAATAGAGAATAATTTCCTTTCGAATGGTAATAAAGAGTGCGTTGCTATGGTAATGTGTCAGGCTGAGGCAGAGCAACAGGGTATGATTGTCTGTTGTGTGGTAGGTGGGGAGCGAAGCAACAATGGAGACATTTATTTAAAGATCGTAAAGGCCTCTTCATCTTTAAATTACAGCATTCAGGGGAAGCAGGGTTTTGCAGATACTATGGTGCCCTGGTGACAAATAATGGCTCAAAACAATTCTTATAATATTGCCACTTTATCATATTATATCTGGGCTTTACCACTAAGTCAGTGTATGTGATTCTATCCTATAGAGTTAATTTCCTCACCACCAGAGTCAGACACTCCAAAAAGTCTTGTTTCCTGCTGCAAGAAGACACTGATGAGCACAGCTTACAGTAATGAGATCCTCTCGCCATGAGCACAGCCCAGAAAATGCCTCAGTTAATAAAAAGTGAGGAGACAAGTCGGGACAAATGAGCCCCTTGCTGATTATGAACCAGAGTCCTCCAAAATCACACACAAAAATGAAATAAACCCATAAATCAGTGGTTGACCTGGAGTGTTTGTATGGAGGATATTTTTATGCAGAATTAAAATGAAAAGGGCACATTTGAAATTAAAAGGGAGAATGTGGGAAAAAAAATTATCATGTTGACAAAATCATATTTGTACCCAGATTTCTCTTTTTAATATTTTCAACCAATTTAAAAAAAATCCCAGATTTTATTTTGAAAAATAAAACAACAAAAAAAAGTAAAGGGCACTTATTTTCCCTGATGTATAAAATAATCAGGTCTCAAAGTGTTTATGTGAAGCCAAATGGTTTTCATCAACTTTAATCTTTAACATCTATGCATGGACTCCATACGTGAGATTGCAATAAATGTCAGAGCACCAGACCACAGCAGAAGACCCGGCGGGGCTGGCGGCGACTTACCGCTCCCCCTGTCTCCCTCCACTCTTGGGATTGACCAGGACCAGGAGCGGGTGGGTACCCGGGAGCGGGGTGATCTGGAGACAGGAAAACACTCATACTCAGGCATCTGATAACCAGCTTTGCTTTGATCACTTCAACAAGCTACAGGATGGATAGCTGCTGGATGCTGGACCAGCGTACCTGCAGCGCTTGACCGTCTCCAGGGGAGAATTTGAAGGTCTGATTGGTGTCATCAGGGCTGGTGCTGGGTGGTGAGTCCCCCTCGCCGCGCTTCACCACAGAATGACGGTCCTGTGGAAGAGGGAAGACTGATGGGCTGGACTTTAAATATTCTGCAGGTGCATGGGCCTTGTGTTAATGTATGAAATGCACACTTTAGATATGGATAATATGCATATAAATCACTTGTCAATGAGGTGTTTGTGAGGAAAATTGAGAAGTCAGATCACACGCCCGGAAATAGAGTCATCAGTAAGTGTGAAATTGAGGCAGGTGTGTGGTGGGGATGACTGACGCGACTCGTTAGAGGAAGTCTGTCGAATGGCAGCGTGTCACTAATACAGGCAGCTCAGGCATCAATCCATCCATTCTCCACTGCCCATCCAGAGGGGCAAGATAACCCAAGCGCCCTGCTCGTCACTGTTTTCCAGCTCCTGATATGTTCCCAGGTGGAATATGTGACGATAGGTGCGCCCCTGGTTCCCCTCCCATTTGGGCCTTCCTGGAGGTATGGCCCAGGAGGCTTCATGAACCATTTCAGAAACATTTATATAAACAGTGCAACTGATTTGCAATGGCAAATGTGTTTTGTAAAAATCACAATGAGGCCCGATAACATTTTTATCAGTGTATGAAGGAAAGAATCCGAAAACTGTCCACAAAAAGTTCCTCGTATAAAGAAGAGCAGCTGCGGCCCGCTTGGATATTTTCACAGCCGAAAAGAAGATCAAATTGTTCATAGAAACTTTCCACTTAAAGAAGAATATTTGGCAAAAAGGGTCAAGTTAGATGAACAGCTCAAAAATGGATAATGTTTCAGAAGTGGTTTGAGTCATATTTAATAAGGATAAATGCAAAATGATACATAAATATACACTCTACACTGCAGTAGTGCACTAAGATAGATCTTACCTTAAAGCAACACTATGTAAGTTTTGCTGAGCAGCAGCAACAGCGCCCTCTGCTGCCACAAGTGGTGATTACAGGACACATATCGCGTTTAAATCTGTTGATGCTTGAGCGGCTTTGAGGACGAAGGACACTGCACTATTGTAACAGGAAAAGAAACACTATTGAAGGGGAACAGACTTCGACACAAGACCGAGACGGAAAGGAAACATGTCTTCTACTGAGGTGGAAAGACTCTGCTTTGCGTTTTACTGTTGTGACGTCCCTCGTCTTCTCCCGGGAGATCCTGCCTGAGCAACCCAAGTTACATTGTGCAAGAGCAGGGTGTGCGGGGCGCAGAGTGGGAACGAAAGAGGCGCCATTCTCCCTATTACAAGTGAGTAATAGTTGAGAGTGTTCAAAATGATTTTGCAGCAAAGTAAAGTAGTGCCTGCTTTAACGCTTCTAATGTTCAGTTTTTGTTGAAACTGTTGAAGTGTTGATTTACTGTCATTTTGCAGGCTGCAGTTTGTGGTGCTGTTGAATTATATTGCTGTGTTTCTATTATTTTGTCCAGGCCCCTTTATATCAATGGGGGTAGGCTAAATAACAGAAGCAGCTCTCTGTGTAACACAATATAATTTAATAAACCTCAAACATGATAATACGTCCATGAAGGTATTGACCGCATTAGTTTTAAGCCTGGTGTACCCTATAAACTGGCAACTGAGTTTATATTTCAATCCATGACTTGACAAACTGTAAATTCAGATTGTCCACAGTCACTGTTTTCTGCCAACAAGGAAACCCATAAACTTTTTTAAAGTAACCTTCTGAGCCTGCGGTAACAATAACAGTTGTGAGAGCGAGGCCGAGCGTACGATCACATCAGTCAGCTCACGCATTCTTTGTGAATAATACAGCACTGAAACCAAACTATTCCTCCTTCCTACATGGAAGTGAACATATGTGCAGTCTTGTACACGGACAGCAGGGAAAAAGCATCCTCACCAGGACGACGGGGCAGATGTACGAGGGCAACAGAGTGTGGTCCCTCAAAGCTCCTCCATCACACTCCGGCTTCACATTAGATGCACACTTATTATGGAGCTGCAGAGGAGAGGAGAGGCAGAAACATAAGAACTGTGGGCGTAATCCATCTGCGGCACTGAGCGCATCAAATGATACCAGAATGAAATGCTTCACTTTTGAAGCCGTTAATCCCGACAGTATATACCAACTGTTTGACGGGCCACACGGCATCGAGTTAAAAAGCTATGTGCTATGTGCTTCTATGCAGAATATTTTTCATGCTGAAATGAGAACAAATGCTCTGTGAGCTTGAGTTTTGACAGCAGGAACAACGTTGAGCAAGTCAGGGGTGACATCTAGTGGATTAGAAAAGCAATGCAAGTAAAATGTGTAAAGGTGTGTGTATGTGCCTTTATTTATGACACTTTGGGGGGACATGAAGTTGTTGACACAGTACACTGTGATCCCTATAAAGAAAAGCCTTTTAACTTTAGGGTCAGGGTTTGGTTAACGGTTGGTGTTTGGCTTGTAACTGTTGTGGGGAAGGTTAGATAAACAGGGAACTAATGTACACTCAAGTTGCCAGTTTATTAGGTACACAGAGCTAAAACCAAAACAGTCTAAGACAACAGTCCTGCTATAAATCCGACCTTCATGGCCCTTATAATTTTCATTTTTTGTTGAAGATGTGTTGATTCAACATTTGAAAGGATGTAGTTTGTGGTGCTGTTGAACAGTTTGACATTACACATGAAGGTGTTTCTGTTATTTAGCCTTCCCTCATTGGGGTGGACAATATATATAATATAAACTAACCACACAGTTGAATCAACATTCTTTAAAACACTTTTAAAAAAAAACTGAAAATGATTGAAATTAAAGCAGGACTGTTGTGTTAGACTGTGTTAGTTACTAGTTACTAGGTGTAGCTAATAAACTGGCAACTTAGTGTAAGTCAATACAATGTCCCAGTGTGTGTCTGTAAGAGTGTGAGAGACCATAACTCATTGTGTTAACCTTCACAAAACACTTTTAATACATAACGCACTAAGAGAAGAGTAAACTATCAAAATAATAAGACTCTATAGTGAATCTATTGATACTACTGCGCACTAACAATGCTTTTCTATTGATCAATACAGAGTCTGGAATATGGCCACTGCAGATGAAAGTGTTACCTGTGTTATCTGTGTCTACTCACAGTGATCTGACACCAGACACAGTGCAGGCCCGTCAGGCCCTGGTAACACTTGATGCTTCTGTGACAGCGGTCGCACTTGGTGGGGGAGTTACCCTCGATCCAAACGTGCTGCATAGCCTGGAGGGCAGGAGAGGGAAGAAAGGCTCAGCATTTTGTAGTTACAGTTTTTTTTCCCGTTTTTAATTAGTCACTAAGTGAGGAGGTTAACAATCCATAACTATCCACAAAACGTTCACGCACTGTCGAAAATGTGCAACAAACAAACAAAAAGTAGCTGAAACAAACACAACTGTGATGATTAAAACCTGTGACAAACACTGTTTGTCTAGAGAGAAAAATGCATTCATGGAGCTAAAGAATAACATCAGGACAAATCAATATACCCTTTTCTGGACTTCAGGCTTTTTGCTAGAACATTTCACAGATGACTTGTCCTTGTCTAGCTTCAACACAAGTTAACTGTTTTTGGGTTGTGAGAACTAAAGTGTTAGGTACCAGACTACTTTTCTTAGGGACCGACCAAATTACGTCGGTACTACCGAGTACCAAAACATCACAGAGAAAAAGGCAAATGTTTGGCGTTTTTTACTTATCAAAATTGCTGATGATTAATTTTCTCATCAATTAACAAACAAATAAACAAAAACACACAAAACAAAACCACATTATTGAATAGAGGGAGTTTTTGAAAGTAAGTTTTGGTCGTTACCCAGGACTGAAGAAAAGTACAAAGCTCTACAGACTGTAACTAGCGTGTGACCTGAGCCAGAGAAATGCCTGCATAAAGCCTAATCACGTCACTTCTAAAACATACGAGGATATTAACAAGATCCAAAGACCTACATCACCCCAGACCATCCCATGATCGCTGCTGCTCTGCTAAACAGGACCATGAGCCAGTGCTGAACAGACCGGTCAGTGTTCCTGCTTCACCCCCCTGCAGCATCAGTCCATGCGATCGGCACGGCGCTGCTTGTTCAGAAGGAACCCTTTCATGCCTTTTGTTTGCACTTACGTTGGTGTGTCTACGTGACTTGGCGTAGGTGCTGATGCAGGCAGCGATGTCTTTGGACACACACCGTTCGTGCACTGTGTACTTGCATACTGTAGGAAAACAACAAGAGACGACAGTTTGTTAAGCTCCTACAGAACCACAGAGCACTTTACATCACAAACCAGCCTGAAACACATGGTTTTAATATTTTAATCTATCTTAAACTTCTTCAACATATCGGTAATAACTGCAACTAAAAACATGGAATTTAATAAAAAGTTTACCACATTAGAGATCATTTCAGATGATATGTGAGAACTCAACTGTGACAATAACATCAGCCTCAAAAAACTGCTCCCTGGCAGAATTCAATCAGTAAAGAAATTACAAGGGATAACATTGTTAATGTTTTTCTTTTATGAGTTTTAATTGAAGGCACAACAAACAAGTTACATTGTGAGTCAGATGCAGCGAGTAAAGGGACGAACAGATAAAGACGGAGGAGCGGACACTGAGGCAATGACAGGGATGGAGAGGAGGGGGAGTCAGAGGAGGAGCAAAAACAAATGGAGACAAAAAGAGATGCAAGGACACAGAAAAGTGAGAGACGGACACTCACAGGAGCAGCAGAGGCCCTGCTTGCGGACTCCGAGCAGCATGGTATGGCAGTAGTTACAGTACGCTGGTTTGTTGAAGTGCTTCAGACGCCAAACATGCTGCCCGTCTTCCTGCACATTCTAGGAGGAGACAACATAGGAAGGATGAAGCATCAAAACTGTCCTTTTAGTTGGGTCGGCCTTGTATTTTCAAGGATTTTGGTCTTTGTTGTTGCTACAAACAGCGCAGAGAATTCTCAAATCAACAACATATATTACAACAAAGGAGGCCAATATGTACCGTATCCATGCCCAGCAGGACCAGTAAAGGGATGGTGGTGAGGCCTCCTCTGATCCACTCCTCCAGTGTGACCGTCCCATCTCTGTCGTAGTCGATCTCTTCCATCATCTCCTTCAGTATCTAAAGTGACGGAGACAAAAAGACCATTAAATCTAAGGCCGAGGCACAGACTTACACTCAAATCAAGCACACACACACACTCTATATACTGCTACAGGGGCTAGAGATGGAAATCTATCTGGTGAAATACATGTCCCGGTTAAATAAACAATAAAATAAACACACTTTTATAAATAGACAGAGTTACACTTTGATACTGTTTCATGTTACAAGTAATGATATACTCAGCTCAGGGTTTGGTTTAATATTTAATATTATAAAATTATTTTTTATGAGTATAAAATGTGCATAAAATGTAATTTCAGTTTTCATTTTTGTTTTATTTTTTTAAAATTCGTTGTAAAATGCATGAAAGAATCTTTTTTCTAATGCAGCTCTAGGGGACAGGTGCTTTCCTCTTACAAGCCAGTCGTCTGTCTTCGTGGCACTCTGCTGAGAAAGCTGTTTCAAGCAATTTTGTCGTTGTTTTCCGACCTATTTGGAACAAAAATCTGTCTGGGTGTCACTTGAGGTTTCAGCCGGCATTGAGCGGTGAGTAAATAATGACGAAGCCCTCGCAGAGGGGCCTGTTTTCGTCTCTCTTCCTGTCTTGCTTGAGTCTTTATTGCAGTTGAGAGTTTGCTCACCGGTCGCAGCTCTGTTGAATCCCACTCCAGATACTCTGCCACGTGCACCATCTGATTGATAATGCGATCCAGCTCCTAAAAGAAGAAATCCAGACTTTACCTTCTACTAAAATAATCACCTCTCATACATTTCAAACATGGATGACAAGCCGAAATGTGAAACTTCTCCTGCTTGTGATGTGAGTAATGTGCTTTTAGTCAGTGTTCAGTAAAGTGTAACAAAGTCTGCATGTGTGCTACGTATTTCCCTGCATATATAACATATCCACAGGAGAGCTGGTGTGTTTATGTGATCACTTCAGCACATGGCTAATATTAAACTGAACAGAACCGTCACAAATGATCTTATGTAAACACAATGAGAGTGTGCAGGTTTCTATTCTTAGAGCTGCTGTGTGCAAAGAGTCAAAGCGGGAGACAAAAACAGAGAGAAAGATGAAGATGGGGGAGAGAGAGAGAAGAGAGAGAAGAGAGGGAGGTGCAGGAGCTTAAAAAGACTCTCACCGAGCTGTCCAGGACCCCGTTGCCGTCTGTGTCGTACAGCCGGAACATGACTGCAACGAAACGAGAGATCAGAGATCCCATGATGACTCAGACGCCAGTCAGACAATAAGCAGCTCTCTGAGGCTGACACATTTGGTTCCTGGACTCCCTCCCGGTGGCCACGGGGTTAAAGAAGCGGAGCGAGCCACCTCTGTACCCGGGGCATGGGGACCAGTTAGCAGAGATTAGTCTTGTCAGTGTGCACCAATATAGCCTGAGACACTAAAGAAGTCAATTGGACACAGCAGGGCTTAAGCATGTCACTGACCTGCCCTGTGTGGGAGGTGCAACCACCGTATCTGAGGCCCTGGGGAGGCAGCCAGTGAAGGAGGGAACAGCCTTATTACTCTGGCTGTCAGGCCGAGCTGACGGGCCCCTGAGACCGGCGGTGTTAGGGGCCTCGGCACATACACACATTGCATGGGACAGCTGCTCCCACTCGACGTCCCCCCTGAGAGGAGCCGACCCGTCCGCCCACCCCATGCCTCCCCCCCATCCCTGTCACTCACACTCCAGCTTGTCCTCCGGCGTCCCCCTCTCCAGCAGGGAAAGGTAGCAGACGATGTCCTTGAGAAAGACCACCTGGGGCGACGGCAGGGGGGAGCCTTTCTGGGGCGACGGGCTCCTCCGCAGCGACAAATGCTTCTCGGAGTGGCTCCTCTCTGGGGATGAACAACACAAGTGTTTTAAAGCTTCTCACAGCAGCCATCACTCTTCTTTTTTTACTCCACTGGTGAAATTAATGGAATGAATGGAGTAAAAGCACAAGCTCATAATTACACATTTAAGTATTAGTTTGACAGTTTTTAGAGAACTCTGATCCCTGTACAACAAGTGGAGACAAAACAGAGCAGTGGAGAAGAGGTTGATAAAACACTATTTACAGTACAGACAGAGGATGGAGATCGACCACCGGCTGCTGGCCAAAACAATATGCCTTCAGGTTACAGGGATAACAAATCTGAAAAGCTGTTACTGGATCAGCAGCAGCGAGACGGAACAAGTCATGTTAAAGTCTAAAACATATAGCACAGTTATACATTAAAATGCCGTAACAAAGCTCTCATTCTACCTGTTAAACAAACATCAGGCGACCTTTTCCAAATATCTGATCTCACGTTACCTTGCATTGTTTCCAACGAACAGGATCTGTAAACTTTTATAAATTATATATAATTTCTTTGAGTAATCAAGGCCCAATAACTAAATGTTGCAGAAAGGCCAGGCTAAGATTCCACATGTTGTGGCACAATATACTGCAATACAAACCTGTAAAAATATACATCATCGAGGTGAAAAATGAACTACGACATGAACTAAATCAGTTTTTTAATTTTATTTGGAAATGCCAGTAGATGCAATTAAATGTCATCAATTAATAAAGTGTCAAAGGTCTCACCACCCTCCTGAAAAAGTAATAGTTTGTGGTGTGTTTTAGATAAATGTTATTTTAAGCCCGTTCAGACATTTACCCTTTTATCCTTATAAGAACACTTTAATCTAATCTTAAATTTAGCTTTATATAGATAAAGACATTAAAAAAAGAGATTCTATTGTTGGCAACTAAAACTAAAATGTTTTGTCTCTCGCTTCTTAAACGCTTTGATTAGTTTGAAAGGGGCTATGTAAATAAAGTTTGATTGATCGATTGATTGATTATCATCTGTCGAGGATCCACTGCCGACTTCCACAGTCGGTCTTGTCTGAGTGTAGCTAAACTCACCTGGTGAAAGTTTGGGGGACACCGGCGACCTGGCTGGAGCAGCGTTGGGGGTCAGGGCGTTGCTGCAGCCCTCTGACGTTTTGACCTGGGTGCAGGGTGATCGGCTGGGGCCCCCGGGCGTATGGGCCCCCGCCCCCGAACGCTGCGAGGAGGAGCGAGACGAACAAGGGGAGGTGGTGGCTACCGAGCCCGCTGTGCTCATCACACTGGAGTGCTCCGGCGTGTGTCGGCCCATCGCAGACAGGATGCTCTTCCCGTTCATCCCTGTTGGTGGGTAAAATAAAAGAGACGGAGAGAGAAAAAAGGGACGAATGAGTTGAGCGGAAATTACGGAAACAGTGGAGGATGAGGGGAGGGGATGTTAGATGCACAAAGAGTTGGTTAATTGTAAGGAGCGACACAAAGGGAAACTGTAGAAATACTGTAAAACTTCACAACAACAATCCAAATACAACAAAAACTCAGGATGCACAGAGGAACAGGAAGCAGATAAAATGACAACACCGCGTTCAAAACCTCACACAAATACCACTCACGAAGCACCAAGTCACCCACTGATCCACAGGCAAAATACCAGGAACTCAAACCAACACAACAAGAGCACACCAAGAAGGGAGCAGGAGGTTGTAGCCTGCAGGACTCTTGTCCCATTAAGATGACATCACCCTGATGATACGGGCTCGTCGGCCTGCTCCGGTACCTGTAATGGGGGCACAGGCCACTTCGGTCTGAATAGAGATGCCTGCGTCAATGGAGCGGGCGTCTGTGGTCAGTCATTGTTTTGAGAGTGGAGGGGGAGAAAAAGAAAAGGACAGCGGCAGACGCAGCAGGAGTGAGTGGACATCAGGGAAGAAGAGAGAACTCTTTATGTTCTGCACATATAGTGTCTGAGAACAGACAAATGACTGTTTACAGACACGGCATTGGTTCAGAATTAGAGGGCCAACCCTGCGAGGAGAAAATCAGCGGGAAACAAGCTGAGTACATTAGAATAACAGCCCTATTTTGTGATCCTTTGTCAAGAGCAGAAAGCTAATGTTTCTACCTTAGTTGCATTATTAGTAGACATAATAGAGGTACATTATATATTTTATGTGTCAGGGAGCAGGAGGCAGAGAATAAAGAGATAATGTGTCATAGGCAGAAAAAAGAAAGCAGCATTTACATCTAGTGACACATTCTCACTGAAGGTAATGTTTTATTCTCTTTCCTCTGACTGGGAGCCTAGAGGCCTCCTGGATGCCAGATAAAGGAGTCTGTACCTCTACAGCCATTAGAAACAGTGATAAAAACATCACTGGAAGATACTGAAGGTTGATCAGCAGCTCCATGCAGAATGGTTCATGTCATGTTATTGAAGATTACCACCAGGTGTCAGTGCAGGCCCTGTCAGCTGAACCTAAACGCACACTGAAGCAGCCGATTTCATTATGTACAGTATGTCAGTTGTATTTGTGCTTCCTGACTTGGACAAGATATACTTGCTTTTTAACATACAGACAAGCAGCAGCAACGTGAGCGGCATTGTTCACATACCTTTGTTTGTAGCTGGAGGATCAAAAAGAATATCCATCAGGAAGCAGATCAAGGCAGAGTAATCCCTGTCCGCCGCGGGAATATATTCCTTGAGTTCTTTAGATTTTGCACGATGTTTGTATGACTTGTCGACGGACGTAACAGTTGAGTGGATAACCACAGTGTTAATGTTGAGATGACAGTTTAGCTTTAAATCTTACTGCTTATGTCACGTATTCAAACTGATCTTACGGCACATCCGAATAAACTTCCTGAAACAATTAGTCAGTTGACAATCAACCAGCAACTATTTTGATTAATAATTTCAGTCATTTGCAATAAGCCGAACATTCACTCTGAGGATATTTCTTTTTTCTTTGTCATGTATGATACCAAACTGAATGTCTTTGAGTTTTGGACTGATGGTTGGTTAAAACAATGAACTTGAAGATGCTACTTTGGGCTCTGAAAAGTCATAATGTCTATTTTAACTTTTTTCTGACCTTTTATAGACAAAACAATTTAGCTATTGATTGCGAAATTAAATGTCACATTAATAGTTAGTTGCAGCCCTGAAACTGCCCTGACCATTGATGGGCTTAATTGCATTTAATGGACAAGTAGCATTTAAAGTGTCCTGTGGAGTTTTGGACATCTAAAGGCGGTATGGAGCTGTTTTTCTACGAGTGGGTCCCATTTTTATTTCGCCTCGTGTGCATGAGGACACACGTGTAGAAAACCAGAAAGAAAAACGTTACTGCCGTTTCTATTAGATAATTCACAGTGAAGGACGACACAGAGAGTGAGGAGGACAACATGCAGCTGACGTCTGTGGATGAAGTCAGAACTGGGACATCACAAACTAAGCTGGGACCTTCGGCACCAACGCTGCTACCCAAAGTGACAATGCTGTCACTCACATTCAGCCTCTCTGCACTTGCTGCCTCTTACTTTTACAAGCAGTGTACCACAGAAATAGATTTCTAATTCAACAGTCCATCTGTCTCCTCAGCTGCTCTGCAGTGAGGAGCAGACAGGCAGAGCTCGGAGCCAGGGCCCACGCAGCCCTCGCATGGACGGACGGAGGCAGTTTACACGCTGCACAGAGCGAGCTGAGGAAAACCTCAAAGACCTACGGATGAAAAACGGCCAACTGATCCAACGGATTTCTGTGAAAATCCTGAGCTCGAACACGTTGCAACGCTGCGGCAACTTTACTGCAGCGACTGACACGTGTGATCTGCGCCTGCATGGGAGCAAGTAAACAGTCTACAACAAAAATAAAAAAAACAAACTAGCAAACGCTCACTTTCTATTTCACTTTTAAACAGTGTAAATTTTGTTTCACATTGATCTGGAATTTTCTGTTGCTTGTGTAAGGAGAAAGAACAAATCACAGGTGAAAAGTAATAAAAAAACTACACTAAATCAGGTGCAGTTCAATCACTGATCCACCAGCCTGACAGCTCTCCCTGGCCGACTGCCCTTGCCCCTGATTAATCGTGTGTCTATAAGAGCCAACTATAGTGCCTACAACGCTAGGGACAACAAAAACTACAGGTGATGAGGAGCCGCAGACGCTTCAGGGCGCCCTACTGCTGGGTGTGTTAGGTTCCACGTCTGCTCAGCCATGACGGCCGTCGCAGCTACAGAGTTTCAGTATAGAAAGTGTTCAGCATGACATGGTTCTCCTGGATAAGGTGTGCAAAACAGCACGTCATTGTTTTAGAAAACTGGCGAGGAGTGCCTATTAATCTTATCTTCTTGTAGGACGTTTTTGTTGCTCCCTTGTGTCAGATTGTGATCAATACAGCAACTTCTGGAGGGAAGCTGCTGTGTCAAAAAGTCTATGGGAAATGTGGTTATTTCAAAGTGAATCTGCATGGATGAAACTTTGTGAACAATGTCATGTGTTAAAAGATGCAGCTATAAGGCCTACCCAGTAAGCTCGTTCCTGCGCGAGACTGATCAGGAGAGCAGCGTCCTGTCTTGCTCTTGAAGGAGGTGAAGAGGTGCTGACAGAGCTCCTCCGGGATGTCGTTCTCCAAGTACGTGGCCATGAAGAGCTGGAAGCCCTCATAGTCAATGGGCTGCAGGGGAGAGGAAAGAGTGGGTAGGTTAACAGAATAACGGAGGTTCACTTGCGAGTGAAGTTTACACCAACCACGGATGGACAGTTAATTTGTTACACCACAGTTGAAGTTGATCTGCCCTGAGATGAAGTCTGCAGCCTTGATTTGAGGTGACATGCCAGTATTTTCTTAAAAGTAACAGCTTAATGACAATATGGTCTGAAGCTACCAAAGTGAAAACATTGTCAGTAGATTTTAAAGGTTTTAAAAGGTCAATAAAATGTCAGACCATTCAACTGACCACCACAGAATATCTCTTTAATGTTAGTGAGGGCAGAATGGAGCTGCAAACAGGTAAAACCAAAGGTGTTCGGAGGCCTGATGGCTCAAAGGAAAATGATGTAAAGAAAGCAGAAACACAACATGTCATTTTAACATTCCTGTGCTGTAATGTCGAATACAGAAATGTAATGCTGCTTCCATTTACCTCCTGCAACACCCCCTCCTCCCTCCCTCCCTCTGCTGCCCCACAGACAGCCATGTGATGGGTGCATAGAAGCACTGAACTCAACTCAGCGACCCCATGAACTCTGGCCTTTTCCCCCTCTGGCAGGGTGACAGACCATCTGTAGCTGACAGGGCGGGGTTATGTTATGTTAGCGGACAGAATGTGCATGCAGTCTGCTGACACAGACACCACACAGCATGCAGAGCCCGCCGGGCCGAGGCTTACTTGGTTGAGAACGTCTTGCTTCTGTTTAACAGTTGGAAAGACGAGGAGGAGAGGGAGGAAGGGAGGAAGGAAGGGAGGAAAGAGTGAGGGAGGGAGGAGTGGGAAGAAGAGAAGGTGGTCAGGTGGCAGAGCAGACTGCAGGCGCACATGCAATCACAGCCTGAAAGGCCACCTTAAAAAATCGAGAAGGAAATTTTGACCACATACTCAAATTAAAGCAGTAAAGAGTTTCAACGAAGAATTGCCTGCTTGGTCTCATTTTTCCTCGAACACACATAAAACTAACCAGATTATTACATGATGGCTGGATGTGAAATGGCTTACTGACACACCTAAAGTAAACTGAGCCATTGTTAAAGCTCAACAGCAGCCTGTTGCACTTACACTAAACAATATAAAAAAGGGAAAGTGTGTTTTAGCATCAAGAAACACCACACGTCAGGAATGAGAATGGCCTTGGAACCAGCCAGTGCTCTCTTTGTGTAGATGTGATTGCCAAATTATTGACCTGATCAGGTTATTTCACAACCAAACCAGTTACAACATTCATGCACAAAACATCTAAGCTGTCGTGATCTTTTTCTTTCTTTCCATATCTTCACCATCAGCATCCAGCACCGGAGGCTCTCATCTGCTCGCCAATTTTAACTCTATTCACTCAATTACTAAATAAGAAATGTTTGAGCCGGTACATAATATAATGACTGACGTATCAGCTGAACTATCCATTTTGGATATGTTCCCAGAGAAGGCAATCACATTATGGCTGCAACTAACGAGTATTTTCCATTTTTGATTAATCAGTTTGTTGTTTAGTTGGACATTGACAAAATTAATGGCCATCAAAACTTCCAAAACCCAAGGTGGCATCTTCAAATGTCTTGTTTAGTTCAACCAAAAGTCCATAATTCATTAACAAAGATATATGTGAAAGAAAAGTATCAAGCCCTCTCATTTGAGAAGCTAGAACTTGAGAGTTTTTACAATTTTTTCAACATTTTGCTTGAAAAATAACTGAAACTGAATACAATCAACTGTATTAAAACATGTTATTTTTCTTTGGATCAACTAACAATTTCAGCTCCAGATCACATCAGCACCTTCAAAGTTTTCTGTATGTGTTGTATGTAATCAAGATTTCCTCTCCGGACAGATATCCGGTGCAAGTAAATGCAAATAAACTAAGCAAACATAATAAGACTGGAGAATGGGGTAAACTAAACCCCTCTCCTCCCAGGGAACATTTGGTTCACACCAAAATAGGACAAAGTAAAGCTGATCCCTTTTGCACGTCAAGACTTTGTGGAAATATGCCTCCGACATGCCGGGTTTTCGAAGCTGCTGTAACTGACGCCCATGGCGGAGGAACACACCGTGATGAGGATCCTCCCTCGGCACGACGCTGTTGACCTAACCCCGAGAGCTCCTGGAGCCGGCCAGGAATTATTCATATCACTCTCTTCTCCTTATTTGGCCAAACAAACCATGAGGCTTTAATTTGCTATGCATCGTGTAGCACGGGCGGTTCGGACAAATATGCTCATAGAAAACACACACACACACAGCCACACTACAGATATTCTATGTAGGAAATCGTAAAATACAACAAGCTGTATTCATATTTTGATTGATTTTCCTTGAATGTAAGTACAACCAGGCGCATTTATGGAAATTCTCATCCCTCTGGAAAACCCGTTTACCCCAGAGTCTAACCGGCGATTATTTTCCCTGTGAGAGGGCTCACATTCAAGGCTGCCAATCTGTAAATATCTCCCAGGGGCAGCTATGACACATTTACATGGTTCATTTAATCTTTTTCATTTTGGCAGGGCTGCCGGAGTGATTTTGACTGACTTTCTTTTGGCATTAAAAGAAAGGACTATGGGAGCTACTGTCCTGTCTGGATCCCAGATTGGCAGAGTGGATCCGTCCGTCTAAAGTACGATGTTACCATGAGACATGAGAGCATCATTCATGATAAGCTGCAACCACCTTTGCTTTTATTTTATGTATTTATACAGTTTAAAGTTACAGGGACAGCGTACATGAATAGACACGTCTGTAAATTTAGCCATCTTGGCTCGTTTTCAGCTGCAGGCCCTGGGCAGAAGCAATGACAGCTACATAAATATAATATTTAAAACAAGGACAACAACACAGGAAACATAAAACAAAGTATGCTTCGGGTTATTTTAATAAGTTCCAGAGTATGTCCTTTAACCATGATTTTAAATTGAAATTTATATATGTCACTGTCTCCTAACAAGCCACGGAGAAACTTATAGACAAGACAAGCATCTGTAAATTTAAATTTCTTAGTCAGTAACAAAGGTGAAGGGTGTTTGGCTTCCTGTCAAGCACCTTAAGAGCCGGATGGCACACTGACTGTACAGGTGTGGGTGCTGTGCGGGAGGATAAATATCCTTTGTGTGCTAAACGTAGCTCAAGGCCCATCATTTTTGAAAAAATGAAAAAAGAATTTTAGATGGAAACTCATTTTCACACTAATTTGATGCTTATTGCTGTGAGAAACACCGTCAGTGTGTAGTTTATAGTAAACAAGGTCAAAGAATCCGTCACAAAATAGGAGATGAGGATAAAAATAGAAAGAAGGCGGCTGATCACGAGTCTGTCAAAGTAATAAGATAAAGTGTTTGAGCCGCAAAGTGCATTCGGATAATTTGTTTTTAACATTGATTTTTGTAGTATTGATTTTTTTTTTCAGACTTTTAGCATTTTTATTAATTCAAGATAAACACAGATAAATTCCCTTTTATACAACATACATTTATTTATATTTTGCACTGGATTTCTTTAACTGTTACAATGATAAAGAAGATAAAGTAGACATTAGGCTTCCTATTAATCCTTTCACTGTAGTAAAGTAAAAAAACATAAAGGATTTTGTCCCCATGAAATAATCTCCCAAATAAATTTTAATATCAAGCCATAAAGATTTTTTAATTTTGATTTTAACTTTCATTTATCATTTTATATTAATTACAATGCTGTGTTCGGTCTCTGTAAAACACTAAAACACACGCAAAAACATAAAATGGATTACGTGATCCCGGACAGCGATCCAGATTAAACTTTTTGAACAACTGGGGATGGACGATGCACGAACAAACGCTTACAAGAAATGTGCCTCACATTTCCAAGCTTGTCCAGGATTGTTTTTTTTCTTTTTTGTTTTGTTTGAATGGTTGCGGCCGCCATTACAACACGACAAGTAGTTCCCTCTAACATGCTCCTGTGGGTCTTTCTCCCACCAGGCACATGCTTTCAAACTGCTTTATGTTGACAATAAAATGAGAGTTTTTATGTGACAACTATGCTACATAAACACAGCACAGTTAAATGAGACGGTGATATCCGTCACGCCTGGTGGAGCCTGCGAGGGGAAACCCTGTGGGCGTAATGCACAGCGTCCGTCTCCCAGTCGCTCATCAATCACTGAGAATTATGCTGCTGCTGCTTGTTTGCTAATCTGTTCGATGGAGAAACTGACACCAAAAGTGTTAATCGTTCTTCTGTCTTTTTGTCTGCCGCCCTCAGCTCCTTCAGAGGCCGCTGATCGGCTAAAAATAAGCTGAATAAAAGAACTGAGCGGGAAGGAAGAGAGGTCACAGTCTTCTTTTGTCACCAGCAGGCTGAGTAGATTCCACTACAGCCGGCACAATGGACTGATGAGTCATTAGACACATACACACACACACACACACACACACAGGCTGATAGATGGCAGAAGCAGGGCCACAGTGAAGGACCACATGAACATTAAGTCTGGTTCCTACGGCGCCAAACGTCCAGCCGGGCTGTTAGTCACGTCATCGCAAATACAGAGGGAAAGGTTACAGCAGGGGTGGAGGCGATAATGAAGAGCGAGAGGAGCAGGAAGAGCAGGAGGAGTGAGAGGAGGGTGGGGGGGAGGAAAATGTAATATGTACATATTCAGACAACAGAGATGGCAGGAGAAGGAAGACATGTGTCATGATGTAGTCAAAATGATAAAGTCACTATCATAAAAAACATATGGATTTATAGGCAGCATCAACGGCAAATGTATGTGTTCTCTGTCGTGAAAGCAGAGACATCTGAAAAGTGTGAAATTGATTATGACAGGACTTGTGGGACCTCTGTGCATGTAACTTGCTAGTGTAAGATTATAAATGAAGAAATTTACAATCCACGATTTCTTGCATTGTAATCAGATGAACTACGTAATTACATAAAAATGAAGATGTGAAACAAGAGAAATTCTTCATCCCGATGAACTGCAACATGCCGTCTGTGTGTGTATCTTCTGCAGGTATGTACACAGAATCAGCTTTTGAAGTCTGCCTATTAAAACTGGGTTCAAATGAGAGGCTGGAGTTTTTACATTATAACCATTATTTAAATGGCAAAAGCAGTTAAAAAGTCAAATCCAAAAGCAAATTTACACGTGAGACGCCACTGCAGTAATTGCCGATTGTTTACTATACCATACTATACATCACTATAAACTTAATATTCCTTCAGAAGTTAAATTATATTATTTCTTTTTTCGAATGGTCATCATCAGCGTAGACCTCAAAATCCTCATATATGATTCCACTGCAGGACTTCCATCAGCATATATGGCGCCTGAAATAAAGGCCGCTCCTGCTATCACACCAAGATCCTTCACAGGAACACAGGCCACATATTTGATTAGTGAGGCGCCTGTTCGGAGCTTCTTGTCGCAACTAAATTTGTCACAAGACGAGATACAACGATTTGTGGATCACATTCTACTTTGGCTTTGTGGTAATTAATCAGATCAACGATGTAATGTCGGGAAAAAAGAAAACAGCTAGTACAGCAGCTGAAACACACAGATTGACCAGCAGCAGGTATGTTTTGTGAGTGTGGGGATCAAAAAGCTCAGGCAATGAAGCCAGAAAGGGAGGAGCGATCAGGAAGTCCAAACAATGCTAACATTGGTCTTTGAATATAGAGTTTATATAGAATGCTTCTTCCACTTCCATGTCAAACTGTTCCTGACAGAAATGCCTTTACACCATGAGACGACAAAGACAAAAAACTAAAAAACAAAAAAGTGAATCAGCAAAGTTGAAATGACAACTTTATACCTTCTCACATCACAAAAACTAGTGCTGAAAACAGGTTGACTGGCTGTGAATCATTTCGTTTACAGGTGCTCAGAAGTGAACCAAAAACTTCAGGTGAGGTAATGTGTCAGAGACAGAGAGCGAGGAGAGAGATGAGGGTCAAAACTGAAAATAAATAAATAAATAAAAGCCAAGAAATTACTGTCACTGTCCAAAGTCCAGACGGCGGGATCATAAAAGTCTACACCAACTGCTGCAGCCGCCGCAGTTTACAGCACAGCTGGGAGCTGATCTGCTGACGTCAGGTGCCAAAGTTGACGCTGAAGGTGTGTCTCCACCACTGCGTTCATCTAAAAATGACTAAGCATCTGAGGTGCTTGATATCACACTGAATCAGAGGAACCAAACGAGCATCCGATAAGGCCGCGCCTCGTGTTCGTGTGTCAGAATGGGACGAGAGCGGATGGAGGATATGAAGGAGTAGGGGATCGTGCTGCACACACACCCACCTGCTCTGGATTGTATTTGGAAAGGACTCCTTCGCCGTGGAACTCCTCCAGCACGTCCTTCAGCTTCTTTGTGGAGTCTGAGGAGGAAGAAGAGAAGAAAAAATAAATAAAAATTTGTTATTACATTTACTGCAGTGTGTTTGCTTTGATACACTTGGCTCCCTTCTGCAAACCGAGTGCATTTCCTCAAGCAGTTTTTCTAACTGTGTCTCTTAGTGGAAATGTTCCTTTGGATAAAATGCTCTCTCAGAACTAAATAAACACGCTGCATCTCATCAACGAATGCCCTGATAAATACTCATCTGTACTAGGAGGTGCTGCATCAGTTGAGCTCAGCCTATGAGTCACCCTTGTTTGGTGAAAAGTAAAAAGGGGACATGGCGTCTTTCTCACTTTTAAACGCTAATCCCATATCCCTTCACACACACACACACACACACACACACACACACACACACACTAACCCTAATGACCCCCTCCCACGAGCATCTGTCAAACAATTACAGGGGGAGAACGTACACGTGTGCACGGCAGATCACCACGCCGCCGCCATTACCGCACACATGTATGCATGCACATGCTCCAGACTGCGGGTGACACTTCATTACTTTTAGTGCTCGGCAGCTTTGCAGCCTGTAAAGCTTTCCTAGTCCTGTCCTGCATTAGATGTCCACCATGACAGGAGGGAGAGAGACAGAGGAGTCTCAGGTAAGATGAGAAACTGAAGGACAGTCTACTCTACTGCAGCAGCCGTGTGCACGACGTAGTTCCAGCCTCTAAAACGAGAGGATTTCCTTCTTTTATATCATCATACATTGAATATCTTTGGGTTTTGGACAGCGCAAATGTTGTGATGGGTGTCTTTCACTATTTTCAGTAATTTTTTTAAATGAAATGATTGCACCAATTGAATGAAAAATAATCTAGATTACTCCATATTTAAAATTGTTATAAAAAGCAATGTAACAAACAGTGTAAGAACCTTCAAAGGCTGCAAAAATTCTCTATTAATTCATCTTTTGATCATTTCTATGAATGATCGTTATTGATTTTTCTGGGCATCTAAAATCAGCCAAAAAATTTCAGTTTACAATTTTAGAAAATAAAGAAAAGCTGGAAATCCTTTTAGCTGGATAACTGTAAAGCAGAGTTTACATGTTTTGCATCTCTGCTCGGTAAATAAGATAAATGATCATCTAAATTAATATTGATTAATTTTGTTTATCAATTAATAAACCAGCTGCTTCAGCTCTAACTGGTTTATTGGCAACAGATGATCATTTCCATTATTAATTAATCTGCTGATTAGTTTTCTCTAATAAAATGTTGGAAACAGTTTCCCGGAGCCCTGATTTGTTTTGTCCCACGAACAGTCCAAAACACCAAGATATCAAGTTTATATCATAGAACACAAAGAACAACATAATTTGCTGAAATTTGAGAAGCTAGAACTGGTAAATGTTTCAAATTTACACATCTCAAATTTGCAATCGATTGATGAACCAATCGTTCAAACCTTTAGAGACCTGGAGCTTCAGCCCGATAGTGCTGCTCCCTCACGCAGCCCTGAGGAAAACACAGCCAGTGTCCTTCATAAGTCCTTGATTGATTGGCCGGTGATACACAAGCCTCCCTGTCTTTCCGCTCCTCACCATCAGTAAAAATGAGACCTTCCCCTGCAGGGGCCTTCCCAGGGAGCACATTTGTCATGTTTTGATTACAGTCCTTCTCTACTGCCACCCGGCTCATAAACCAAAGCCTCTGCTGGACCACAGCTGCAGCGACATGAATGGGCTGAGCAGAGTTTATCTTTATGTCCTCTCCTTGTAGAAGAACTGCTGGAAGTGAACAAATTGCACAACATCGCCTGTGCCACTTCTCACTCGCTGCTACAGAGCAGCCTAAGGCACTTTCCAACAATTTTTTATAAATTTTTTAAAAGTGTAATCTTGGAGACGAGGGACGAGCAAAAGAGAAACTACAGAAACTCAGAAACTACAACAAAGATCTTCTCCACTGCAGGATAACACTGACCTTCCTGTCCCACCACTGCCTCCCTTTTTCTTTTTAGTGCAAATCACTACAGTTTCCAGGAGAGTTACAGACAGGTAGAGTAAAAAATGTCATGGTCAGTCCCGAAGCCTGGAATCCCACAATGCTTTGTGAAACGAATTGCACGCCACCCATAGAAAATGAATTGGGGCAAACTTTGCGTCGTCTCACCTCGTCTTCAGTGTGTCTTTACCATTAACCTGTGTGATATGGTGTGACCTACAGTGTCTGTAAGAGGCTCCTGTGGCTGCTAGAGGACACACTGCACCACGTTCACAAGTTCATGACCTTTACGAGGCCGCCTTCTTTCTAAAAACACATAAATTATGGGGCCATTCTAAAATAACTTGAGCTAAACGCACACTGATGAACATGTTTAACTGTTTAACCAGCAAACAGTTTAATTAATGATGCACCCAACTGCCCAGTGACTGTTAGTGGTGTTTGGGAAGTGGGTGTTTAGTATTTAGTTATGTGTGTAACAAATGTTTATGTCTGCCTGGGAACTACACATTTTTTTCCACACTTGTTCTCTTTTTTTATAGCTCAGTCTTGGAGGTCTTGCATTAGATAGAAGATGTAGCATTAGTGTTATAGGATGGAGACACAAGTTAGTTTTCAGGTTGAAAAAAAGGGGCTATTCTGAAGGCTGAATAACAAACAAACGGAGACAACCTGTAAGTGAGGAGAAATGTGAAGAGGAAAGTGAGTTGAATAGCAATAACTAATGGTGGCCTCCCTTCACAAACAATATAATAATCAAGTCAAGATTAACCCTTAGTACAATCTTAATAGTTATAATCTTCTCAGTGAGCGTCCAGTGGATCAGTGAATCTGACTGATTGACCTGTTGTGGTTTTTTACTTCATACGGGGTCTATAAAACAATGATTTATGCATGACTGTGTAATTTGTCAACAGAATAGCTTGGGGGAGAGAGCAATACTCTATTCATCATCCTCTCAGACAGACAGGATCCACCAGGAACCAGAGGACAGATGCTCTTTTGACTAACAAATGTGGTTGCTAGTGAGGGAAGAGGCTCACCCAGCAGGTTAATTAGTGGCAATGTGAAAAAAGAATGGAAGACACTAATGTGACACCAATCCTCCTGGCTGAGGTCCTGGTCCCATGTTTGTTTTCCTTTTGATTTTAAAAAGCTTTTGTAAGTTAACTTATAAAAAGCAGAGTCTCAGGAGTGAACAAATGTCAGTAACAGACTGATTATTATCGGTACAGTGACTGTAAATAAACACGGTAAGGGATAGAGTGACTATATTTATTTATATTGATTTATATGTAAGGTGATTTCATATTCAAGCCAATAATGTGGAATGAATAGTTTATTTATCATGTGTTTGGACCAAAATTGGAACAATGAGGAGATGAAAAATTAAAAGAGCCGATAAAAGAAAAATGGGAAAGTAAAATAATTACATTTTTAATTTATGGACTTGATAGAGGAAAAAACTTAATTAAACATAAAAGAATGTATTAATCATGTATGTATTCAGTAGCTCTTCTTATTATTTTTGAAGGACGTGTGCGGCCCGTGGGACTGCGTACCATGTCTTGAATTTGAGTTGCATGAAGCCTTTGGCACACTATAGCACGAACACCACATTATTTGGTTTTGCAAACAAAGCTGTATGTGCATGCAGACACAGAACTCATCCATACACCACAATCTCCTACACACACACACACACACACACACACACACAAAGGAACAAAAACCAACGTGGATCTCCCAGATTCAGACACTCACACTCGCTGTATTGTTGCAGCTGGGCAAACTCAGCTGGGCTCAGACACACCCAGCTCCCGTCTCCCATCCTGCCTGTGGCCAGGGGTGGGGCTCTGTCTCTGGGAGGGCGTCGGACCGAGAGTGCCGCTGTGGGGGATCGATGGCTACCCCTGATGGGTGAGGTTGTGTGATAAGACTGGGGCGAAGAGGTTTCGGGGTGTCATCTCCGCCTCTTCACAGCGAGCACCTCAGGGGCAAACCGGAGGTAGAGGGTTGAACTAACTGAGGCCACGTGGAGTAGAGGTGGAGGCGAGAAAAATAAAATTGGAAAGACGAGATGCCGAGGTGCTCCAAGTATTGAATGTGTCACTTTGAATGCCAAAAGGGGATAAAAATAAATGAGCGTGCCTGTGGCAGTGAGGGTAATGTCTAGTCAAGTGTTTCTGTCACAGTAACTAACTACTCCTCATGACTCGGAGATGGCACAAGGTTGCTCAACAGCTCTGCCACACAAAACACCTTCTCTGACCTGGAGAGAGAGAGAGGGGGAGAGAGAGGGGGAGAGAGGGAGGGAAACACAAGCAGAAGAAAGAAGAACAGGGGAGAGAAAACAGCAGAACATAAATTAAGGTGATCATCAACATTCTCTGGACTGTATATAACATATAAAATGTATGAAAGGCTTTTCAGTCATAACAGGAAACTGTTACATCTCAAAGTCATTTTAGAGCTAGAGGGTGGGAGGAAAAGAGGAGGATGGTTGTAGAGGAAGAGGGAGGAGGGGAAGAGGCAGCAAGGATGACAGCAAAATATGAACAAAAAGATTTACAGCAGAAAGGGAGGTGAAGCGTGATGGAGCGTCTGAACACTGAGGAACGAGAAACACATAAAATGCCTTAAATTTCACGTCAGTAGCTGTTATTTATAGATGTTTTGAAGCGTCAGGTGTAACTGAGAAGATTATTAACTGCTGTGCGTCAGATCCCGGGCCCTGGCTTTCCTTCTTGTGCGTGCTGGTTCACTGAGACACTTAAATGAAACAGAGCCATCATTAATGCTCTAAGCTGCATCTCTGCTCGTTTGACAAGTCAAAGTGTTTCACTGTAAAAAAGAGACCTTAACACAGCCGGCGGTTTGAGAAAGACTCAAACTTAACAGTTCTCTGTTTTAAGGTGTTAAATAAATAAATAGAGGAATAGGTGATCTCTAGTAAGGACCCTTGCTCGTGTATTTTGTGTAAATTGGAGATGCTTTGGCTGATTTTGCCAGAGTACACACAGTTCCCAGAGAGAAGAGATAAAAGCATGGGTGAGTAACTCTCATTCACCAAGGGAATAACAATAGCTTATTTTTAGAAAAGGTTCTCCACCAAAAGAAAAACAGTTTCAATTTACTCTCCAAATGTTCAGATTAGCATAACAACATTGCACTTGTGATAAATATGATTCAGTTGGATGGATTAATTTAGTTATGGGGAATGCCCCAGTACTCCTACTCCTAATGTCTGGTTATTTGGGCTACAGTAGATACAAAATATGCTTCATTTGTTGGGGGAAAGTTAGTCCAAATATTCAAATAAAAAGTACTTTATGAATTGCCTAAACATAAATCTGTGTTGTTTATAAAAAAATAATAACTAACCTACTTTAACAATAACATAAACTTTACCTAACCATGAACTGTATCCTGAAAAGACATCAGAGTCAGTCTATTTTTAAACATTGCTCATCGCTCTCTCAGTAGTTTGTCCCATGAGATCAGCATGATTTGACTGTGGTCAGATTCAATGAAAACTGTTTGCATAGAAGAGCTGTACAGACATGCACACCAGACTGACTTAACTGCCGTCACGAAACACATTTCTTTAGAATACATTCTCTATAACATCTGCATTTTAAAGTTTAAGACTGGTTTTATTCTATGTTTATCTTAATGTAAAAAAAAATCCCATCAGTACTTTACCCTGCCCCGTCATTTTGTGGACGCAGCCTCCGGGTCGGAAAAGTGAAGCCAATGCAGAAGTGCCTTAAACGGCCAACAGGGGGCGACTCCACCGGCTCCAAAAAAACAAGATGGCAACGGCCAAAGTGCGAAACTCAAGGCTTCAAAACCGTAGACTGCCAATCACTGTTTTATACAGTCTGTGATTCCCACTGAGAAAATATATTGTAACACTTAAAATGGCTGATTTGATAGTCCGTTTGCTGGGGACTATTTTCAGTAAAACACATTCAGTGCGCTAGTATAGTGTATTGATGGATTAATGTGTGATCGAATGAACAGCACCCATGTTCATGACAATGAAAGGACATGTCAACTGCTCATTCACAGCAGGTTAGAAATACCAAAAATTCTCAAAATATTTTAATTGCATCGTTTCTTATCTTATATTGTTTGTAAATGCTGTTTCAAAGCCTTTTGATGAAATAATGATTTATTTATTTACTGTTAACAAAAGAAAAAGAAGTAAAATTTACTGGAAACAACTCTGCTTATAAAATGTTAGTTTTTAGTTGTACAGTAGTATGTTAACTCCCCCAAATGTTCACAAAACAATAAGGAGAACATGAGCTTTGTGTCCTCAGCGGTGCCTTTACCCCTGGACCTAGTTTACGTTTTTAACTCTTAACAATGTAGGTCTACGTTTCAGAGGAATGAGTTATATCAGGGTTCGTCTGCAGAGGCAATACTTGCTGTTAACACAGTAGGATCAATTCACTGTTGGTTTGAGACTTTTCATTGGATTTGCTGAGAATAAGGAAAATAGAGCCTATCACCAGCCTTATCCTTTAACCTGCTATTTGCTCCTTTTACGCTACCAACCAGGCTTTAAAAGTGAAGCAGTGTTCTTACTTTATTATCCTTCCCCTCTCCTCTATCAGCTGCTCTCTTCACTCCGGGACTACGCGGCAAGACAGCCGCTGGCATTTACCAACGGGCTGCACATGTTTAGTGATGTTAACAACGCACAGGCAACAAAGGGGAAATCTATATGTATATACTGCGGGTACGTGACAGAGAAACCGAGAGAGGAGAGCACGTGCCAATCGAGCGTACGGGGCCTCCCCTCGGTGCAGAGAGGGATTCTGTTTTGCTCACGAGGTTGCCCGGCAACTCTGACGTCACCAGAGTGCACGACAAAGAGAGGCACCATGACAGAGATAAACAGAGAGCTGGAGGCCGAGACAGATCGCTACGCTTACTATGAACAGATGCGTTTGTCTGCTTTTCCCACAAAACCACATGGATTTTTCATTTAACCGCAGAGTAACAGTTTAGTTTCTTAAAGAAATAGTAAATAATTTGTGTGTTTGACTATTTCTTGGCTGGTAGCAGGACATAAAGAGGAGACCATCCCCCATAAAATGGCACATTTTACAGTTTTTGTACAGATTAAACAAACATATAAGGTGTTAATTAGTGAGCTTTAGAAGTGTTGGTGGACGCTGGGATTTTGTTAGGTTTGGACGGAGCCAGGCAAGCTGTTTCCTCCTGCTTCCAGTCTTTGTGCTAAGCTAAGATAACCGGCTGCTGTAGTTTGTTAAATGTAGTGAACAAGTATCAATTATCAAGCCACTCGCTTTGTTAATCCAACAGTCATAATGTGCTTTGTTGCACAAGCCAGATGAAGAACACGAGACTTCCTTGTCGGGTAACATAAACATACGTTGTTTTAGGCATTTTAACTTTTATGGTATGACAAAGTTTTCCTGCTCACAAGAGTCTCTGGAAAACACAATCTGAGGATAAGAAATATGCCAACTTCTCCCCTAAATTATTTTGACTAAACCTGAGAGAGCAGGAAGCTGAAGACGGACTGTTTAATTACCATTTAATCACACCACTCCAGTCTGTTGCTGTTGTAGCTGTACAGACACCACCAAGAGGTGTTCCAAGACATAAAGCATGTGGAGACAGCAGCACTGCCAAATTAGGATACCGATGATGATTATATTGATAACACTGACGTGGAGGGAAGGTAAACAGAAACAGGAGCTCTGAAATAATTATATTCGCAGAGGACAGGAAGCTGCGGCACGACAAAAGTGGAGGACTGATCCAGAGTCGGTCCAGCCATCGGGTTCAGGCGAGTGTCTCTTGAAGTTGGCAGTGCTTGTCAGTATAAAACTGGAAGCAAAATGCCTTACAGGATGCTTCTAACTGACATTCCCCTGCAGAGGGCTGAGCAGGATGCTGTGGGCTAGGCAGGCCCTCGCTACAGGAAGAGAGCGTCGAAGGCCTGATAGCAGCAGCGACGCTCACCACGCAGACGCTCTCTCGCCGGGGAAGCGTTTTTTCACCCAGTGCGGGCACGTCTGCTGCCGGAAGCCGCAGGCCTGTGTGACCATATGATTAAATGGATACCAACAGCAGCTTTTCTGTGTCAAACATCAGTTTGTTTACAGCACCGAGATAATCTTCATGATCCAAGCATCTGCTAAATATAGACCTCCGGCTATAACTGGGTCGGTAGCCTACAACAACTCTCGAAACCTTCCATTCAAGCCCCAGTTCGCACCTGCATGATGAGGTGGCTCCCAATTGTACTGGTTGGTTATGTTTTTCGTTAACTGAAGCTCAAATTTATGTGCTTTAATTTGCTGCTGGATTATACCTCCAATCTGCACTAAACGAAAGCTCAGCTGCCCGTTACGCTTCCGTAAAAGGCCTTTAGGCTTTAGTCATGCCTGTGAAACCAATCTCACATGTAAATGTTATAACGGGGAAGCAAACTTTTACAGATTCACATCAATAACAGAAAGGAGGCGATAAGTGACAAGTTGAGGTTTGAATCAACTGAAATCTAGTAACAGGAATCCCACCAAAGGACCCAAGTACACTAGTTGTCTCATGGGAGTGTTTGACTGTTTTAACTTGTCTGCTTAACATGCAGAGTTCCTACTTTTAAGCATCGTGTGTGTCCTATGTGCACGCAGTATGAGTTTGGCAGCGTGGGTCCTGACTCTAAAAGCGGTGCACACCTGCAGTAGCTTGTGTCAGCTTTGGGTTGGATTTGCATTTTCCTGCGTGTAGGTGTGTTTGCCTGTGTGTTTGTGTGTGTGTGTATCACCTCCGCTTTCTGTGCATTCAGAGCTCTCTGAAAATAAGGAAATCAGACAGCTCATGTGTTTGTGTGGGCTGTGGTTTTTTAATTGTCTCACCCTTGAGACCAAAAGAAGGCCAATTCTTCAGTGTTAGTCACCAAGGCACTTCAATCACTTCAATCACCTGAATCCTATGGCAGGTTTCCTCTGCTTTGTTCAGACCAATTAATGCCTGTAATGGCTCGTTAGGCTCTTTGTAGTGGTCTAGGATGCTTGAGAAAATGCTCACAGTACTTGAACAATAAAGAAAGGCCATTAGCACTGAACCCTCAGTCATCAGTGTTAGTGTCGGAGCGTTTGAGTGCGAGGGCTCCGAAATCTGTATGATGATGAAGTGTGAGGATAATATGTCACATTGTATATATTTTAATGAACTTCATGCTTAATAATCCTGCAGACTTCTTCCATGTTTTGTCCATGTTTCTTTGTTTACCATGCAGAATTCCAGTAAAATCATAGTTTTAATATCATAACACTACACACTGCGGGTTATTCTCTTCAGCAATGTCTTCAAGAGTTTCAGACTGATAGAAAGTGTGCATGAAGGTCTCAAAAGGTCAATCAGAGACCCCTTAAACACTTGCTGATTTCCCAGTGGGGTGGCCCCGAGCTCTCATGGACTTGGATGAAAGTCTGGGAGTGGAACTGAGCCCATCTTAAATAATTACTGCCTCCAAAGGAATCGCAACACTCTTTATTGCTATTTTATTACATTAGAAAAAATGTTTTTAATTCTTCAGGTTCAGTACAAAGGTGTCAGTTACTGTATAGTTTTTGAACACAGACCTGCGGGATTAGGAGACCGGCCTCCCAGGATCAGTCATTTCAGCAAGTGACAAAGCCCTGTGGCGACCATCGTAATTAGCAAAGGAAGAAGTCAGGGGACGTTATGAAACAAGGATGAGGTCAGAGTGGACGGATGGGTCAACAAAACTTTGAACAGAGACAGCTGTTCGTTTCCAATGGAAAGTCAACCTGCAAAGCCTTTCATTCATATCTGTTCCAAAGCATCATGTGTAGTATTCACACTTTTAAACATCTCATATTGTTTTATTGCTTTATTGTCTTTATTTATGCATCCTTGATGCAAAAGGATTGTGTTCTGGTGGATTCATAAAGGTCTGGACCGAAACACTGAATCATCTTGCTGACAAAGAAGCTACTGGTGAATTCAATCAGTGGTGGCACACGGCTGCATACACCCTCCCCTGGGCCAAGAGAGGGAATTAGCAGTGATAACGACAGAGGAACTGGCCTTTCCTGATTGAGAGAATCATTAGGTCCCAAAACTAACCACTCCTCAGACGGTGGAAAACATTTCCCGCTGAAGTGGATTACTTTTTGATGTTTTGCTCAGGAACGTTTCCTTCTTTATGAGGTTTTCAGGGGGGGGGGGAACAGTCCAAAGGCCAAAGACATAGCTCAAGACAAATTTAGTGGCTTGTATTGTTTCACAGAAGTGGCTGCATGGGGCACAGTTAACCTTAGGGGCTGTAGGCTGAGCTTCATCTTTACCCATAAAAGGAGTCGCTGCTGATCCCCTGTCAAGACTTGACAAGACACACGTACTGTACACAAAATCACACTCTCTTCCTGCTTCTTGTCCCGGGCGATCTTCACCTCTCGCCCCCTTCTATCAAGACTCACAGTTTCCACTCGGCCCCTTAAAATGAAATCTCCCGCGATAGTTATTTCCATCTCAAGAGAGTGAATCATCCTGGTTTTCACCTCTGTTTTCACAGCTTGCAGCGGAGGCCAGTACGACCAACGTCAGATCTTCCTCAGCACCGTTAGTCATCTACGGACGTTCTGCCACACTGTTAGTCCCCCTACAGGAGGTGGACATTGTCAGGGTGGCGAGGATAAGAAAAGGGAATTAAATGTGAGCTGTGCTGTGATCCAGTGCAGCTGACACCCACGGCGCGCTGAGCAGACCCCGGGCTTGGAAATGGCACTGTAGCTGACACTCACAACTATCTGAGAACATTGTGGATTGATCTGCGATTAGCTCTGCTGCAGGCTAGGCTCACATAGGGCCAACCTACTGGGGATGAAGCCGCACAAATACCAGGAGTATTTATGGAAGGCCCGGGCGTCATGGCAACTGGGGGATTGTGTGTAAAACGCAGAGGGCAATGGAAAGGCCAAGCTATACACAACAACTGATTGCACTGTAGTTAAAGGGGAATGCCAACTTTTCAATTTGAAATAATAACGTGCTCCTTTTCTGGCCAGTGTTATGAAACATGAATATTTGTGAAATCCACTGGCCCAAATCTTTCGCTCTTGTTAATCTTAAAGATTCATTCCAGACATGTTTTAAAACAAATAAAAACACAACATTGGAACAATAATTTGTCCTTCTCCCTCGATACAAAATCCAGAAACTATAAATGTGCACGAAAGTTTAACTGCAGGAGACAAGATGTCTCCTACTTCACTGAAACTTCCATTCTCTCTCTTCAGTACTATAGGAAGTATCAAATGTAAAATGCGTTTTTAGGAGAAGTTTCTGTATTGTCCTTATTATGAGGAGGTAAGAATATGTCTGTTCAAAATCCACAAAATGCTTTGGTGCACTGAGGATGATAGAATGGAATGAATGGTTGTTTAATTTTAAGGCTTATAAGTTGGCTGCTTCTGTTTGTAAAGCTTGAAAAAACATCAGGATGATTTATTTGTTTAATATTATTGTAACACTCTGTTTTAAATGTATGTTTCTGTTGCTACTCTGGTATCTAGTTTCTTTTTTTTCAATTTCTAAATAATGATGTCTTGTTGTCTAAGACAGTTCTGGGCTGGGCATATAAAAAAAGTACAGTATATTCTGTCATCACCCACCAATCATGTAGCAGGTAGCAAACTCACGTTTTTTTTTCTCCTGCTGATGCAAACATGCAGGCCTCAGCATGCTTTACATAAAGTGCTTGTTACATTGTCGAACAACATCTGAAACCCCATCACAGAGGGGTGTACAGTTTTTTTCTTTCCGAAACAGAACAGACAATCACGCCCACCCCCACGCATGTTTGCAGAGGTGTTAAAGCAAGGCAGGATCTGAACACTTTATGCTGCTGCTTCACAACTGAATCTTTCCACTGGCCACCTGAAGACTATCATCGAGAAACAGTTAGTCTCATGTAGCGTTCGTTACCCAAGTCTTTACAAGTGACCTCGTGCTCCACTAGTAAAAGGTCTAACTAATAAAAGGCACAAATATTCTGACTCATGAGGACATATCATTTAATGTCACTGGCCTGTTATTATGAGACAAATGCAGTCGGTCTGCTGTGCAGAATAGGTTCAGTTAGAGAAGTTAAATCTGTCTGCAAACTAAAGCCCTTTAGCCTGTTACTTAAACATAGTGTTGTATTATGGGTTGTTTTCTGCCTTAAAGTTGCAAGGCTTATCAATTTCTATCTGTCTAGAGGCCGTCAGCTCCAAAAGTTTCCAGTAAGCCCAATTTAACCTACCAGAGTTTTCTACTGGCTTTTGTTAGCTACGTGTTTTCCTGCCAGAATAAATAGATTCCCAACAAGTGTCTCGTTAAGTCTTTACTGCAGGAAAGGACTGGACAGAGTCAGTTAGAAAGACTGTATCATGTCATGTTACAAGTGAGGATGCAATAAAAAATGAAATAATAAAATATTTAAAAACATGATAACTTTTGTTGTTACTTTTACTTTTTTATTGTTTATTAGTAGACATTGGAATTACAAATCACTTTACTGATTCTAATCATTTTGAACCAGTATTTTTATCATCTTGTTCAATATATTGAAAGCAGCTGTAATCAATATTTTATAATGACAATGTGAAAACAATATGAAAGTGGTCGCTCATAGTGATGTACCTACAGGAAGTTATCAACTAAATCTGCAGCTCCTCTCGGCTTCACGGAGCTTTAAAGTGACTTTCAGCTCATTGTTTATCTGTCTGGTCAACTTTACTGTTTTGGTTCACTCTCACATCTTTCATAGCGTCGTTTTCAGCAAAAAAAAAAGTCCATAAAATCCACAAAGTCCACAAATTGTTGTCCCAAACCAAGCAGTTTTCTGCAGGTTGAAGCTTAGCGGTTCCATCCCCATTCAAACACACATTAATAAGCAAACACAAAGTTAAACGTCTTGGATTTTAACAGAGTTCAGTCTGTTGTTTGTTCAAACTGTTTCATTCAGTTCAGCACAAAACCAGGCCTGCATAAGTACTAATGACGCATCAACCACCCATCTGCAATTGGGTTCTCACGTCATGCTGGTTTCTGTGGACTTTTTCAGCTTTTCAGTGGGTTTTTAACCTGAAAGTGAAATATTGTGCATCATGGTTGAGCTAACAACAGCACTTTCAGTCACCTGTGAGGGGAGCTGCAACGCCAAAAGCTGCTGTTTCAGTCAGTGCCAGTAATGACTCAGAACACTCAGTTCAGTTTAAGGATTTGGCGTCAAAGATTCGTGTATCAAACACCTCTATTATTTCATTTTCAGTGATTAACAGTGTTTTTATGTAAGTGTGATTTTACGTAAATGAAACACTACATTTAAAAGATGTTAAATATGTCAACCTCGTTTTGTTTAACAGTGTTTCTTCTCTAAAAATCTAAAAAAAAAAAAAAAGGTTGCAAATGGAGGTTGGTGTCACATAATCAGGGTTATCTTCTATTCAGGTCAGTACGGAAATTAAAGGAATGAGTTTGAGTGGGTCTGTGCATGCTCTCGTCCTAATCACACAGATCCATGTTCAGACAGGCGATTGTTCACCTCTTAATCCACGTGATGAATTACTGTCTGGTGGCACACGCATCATCATCATCATCATCATCATCATCAGGAGGCTTTCCACCACCGTCTTCACAGACCTCCACTGACCCGCCAGCAGGCCTCTCACAGAGGCGGTTAACATGATTTCAACATGCATAACACAGTTTGAATACACAGGGCGCTGTCACACTGGTGCTTAAACCCTTTCTTGGGACTCAGGACGTGAGCTGCATATCACAGCGCTGTTAAATGATCTTCTTCCCTTCACCCTCTATCCATCCTCTGTCTTCACACTCTCTCTTTCTCTCTCTCTCTCTCTCTTCCCTACTCAGTTGCTGCCTCTCTTCACTCTCTCTGTTGATCCTCTTCTGCTGATTCTCTCAGCTCTGCCCTCTCTGCTCGCTCGGTGCGTTCTCGCAGACGAGGCTCGGGCAGAGAATCCCTAATGTTTATCACCGACCGAGTGGATGCTGTCAAGGAATAAATAACCATCGCGTTTGGTGATTGCTTGATGAGATGTAATTAGGCGTGCCGGCTGCAGATTAATCACGAGAAGTCTCATGCTTAAGCGTCGCTGTCAAGGAGGCAGCCTGGGATTAGAAGGGAGTGACATTAAGACGTGCAACATATACTCAAAAACCAGTAGTGTTTAATTAGAGACGAAAATACAAAGTGGCAGCATTAAAATTAGAGTTCACATTAAATATCTCAGCAACTCACCTCTCCTTCTCAGGACAGCACAAGATTAAAATAATAATCTTAAATACGGATGTACATTTTTGGTTAATTTAATAGATCTCGGGTATTAATATATAATGATTAGGAGAAATCTTTTTGCAAAAAGAGTTATGCCCTTCGGCTTGCAACTCCCTAACAAAGGTCACCCTGCTGGTGAAACATGTTAGAGTGTATTTTCAGCTCATTACATTAGTCTTACAAAGACAGCCGCCTGATTCATTTTATCCCAGAAAAGAGTGACCAGGCTCTGAGGTGATGTTTGACGCTGTCACTGGATACCAGCTGAGCTGACTACAGTGTAGATCATATGTTGTGTTGAACTGTTTAGCCTCCAGCCGGCTCTTGAGCTGGAGTGAGTCCGAGACATTTTGTTTTTAATCCATCTCCACCCAAACACACCTCACATCCAGTGTTGTTCTAACCTTCTCAACTACAAGACAAGTTGTGATGCCGTTTATTGCAAAACCTCAACATACAGCCTCAAGAGCTGGTTCAGGGACAGTACATTTAAAAAAAATATATAAAAAAGTTGGAGTCAGAAAAGGTTGTGACACACAAGCAAAAAAGAAAAAAAAAGGAAAGGGAGTTCTGCCAGAAACAAAGAGGGAAATTTGTCAAAACAAAAATATTTAGTGCTGAAAAAAATAGAAACAGGAGAGAAACAGCAAAGACGGATCAGACGGCACTGATTACTAAAAGAAAAAAAGAAAAACCAACGTGATCATCGACATGGAAGCAAGTGAACAAGACAGAAATGGGAGAAGGGGAACAGGAGGAGTAATCACAGAGAAAGTCTTCCCTACCTCTGGCAATTGCTGCTCCCACTGTAGTCCATGTAACATCCCTGTTTTGTTGGTTTAGTGAAGACCCAGCAAGTCAGGCGGTCTGTCGGTCGGTTGGTCAGCGGGCCCCAGGATGAGGAGCTGTGGCTGGGCAGGGCTGGTGTCTGGTTCCCAGGCAGCAGGCAGCAGCAGCAGCAGCAGCAGCAGCCGAGTCGTCCTCTCTGCTCACACTAACACACGGCTTCATGCAGCACGACAGCACAGGCACTGGAGCCTCGGCAGAGACAGCAGCAACATCCCTCCCATCCACCCTGAATTCTGAATTAATTAAGCCTTTTTTTCCTCCCTCTGCTGCCCTCCCTCTCTCCTCTTTCTCTGTCCGTCTCTCTGATTCTCATGTGCGCATGGTTAATGCTTCCTCTCTCTCTCTCGCTCTCTCTCTCTCTTTGTGTTTCTGCTTCCCCCTGTGTTCAGTTTCCTCTCTTGCTCTCTTCCCTGTTTCTGTCTCGCTGATCATCAGCTGTGAATGTCCCTCCTCCATTCCACCTTCTATAGGGTTAAATCAGTCTTTCACATCTTTCTATTTCTTTTCTTCAGTGAATAACAAATCAGTGCACAGGAAAATGAACTTAGTATATTCTTATTTTTGCCTTTTTTGAGGGGAAAAATAACTAAACTAGGAGAAACTTCAACACTCATGACTGATGTGAGAGCAGCTGTGTCTTTTTTTTTCCCAAAATCTGTTTATTACGTGTTTGAATTCAACTTTTAACAAAAGAGAATTTATGACACTATTCAGCTTAGCAAAGACAATAAAACGCCATGTTCTGCAGACACATGTCAAATATTGCGCATCATTTTGAGTCATCTCATCCACTTTCCATACAAAAGCCCTAGTGAAAATGGCTGATACATTTACATGAACATATAACCATCATCATCCTTCACCAGAAGAGACACTGGGTCGAATTCAAGCTCAGTTCCCAAGTCCACGCCCCTCAAGGCTGCAGGAGGGCGCCTCAGCCTGCCCAAGCATACAAGCAAACACATATACTCAGTGGCCACTTTATTAGGTACACCTGTACAATCTAAAGCATTTCAATACAATAGCTCCGCCATAAAATCTATCTTTATGACGTTTACGATGTTCCGTTTTCGTGACGTGCAAATTCAATTATATTTTATTACTGCGGTTATAGTTAGAGGTGCTGATGTACTGGACTTTATAACAGTGTCAAAAAACCTGAACACTACAGGCCTCATTAAAGTAAACTTGATGGCAGAACACTTGTATTAGATTGTACAGGTGTACCTTTATAAAGAGGCCAGTTATAGCCTGTTAGAGATGTTTAAGCCCTATTCAGATATTGCCCACGGTCGCCTTGAGTCACGTTGGGTTCCACCTCTGTATACACGTTTATTGGCATGCCTTTAATTAATTATAGTATTCCTGAGTTATACAAGTTTCACAAATATATAATAATTCAAAAAGGTAACAGGGAAAAAAAAAAGTCAACAAATGGTTGCAGACAAATAGACACAAGAATCAAGTTGTTCACTAAAAACAAACTCAACTCAAATCAACCTTGTCAGACCAAGACAAGGTTGATCAAACTCTGCCTCCTAGTTCTTTAGATTTTATGTCTTCTCCAGTTATCACTATTGACATAACATTATCGTTCTGCGGGTCTCATTTTTTTCCCCCCTTACACCCACACAGAGTACATCCTGCACAGTGTGTCAGAGCTCTGAAGGTGTCACTGCAATGTGTCGGCCTGTTGTTGTGCTGCTGGCTATTTCTGTAGTGAAGTCATTGATGAATAAAGCCAGTAGCGTCCATCTATCTATAATCCCTCCCTTTCTCACAGCTCCTCTTGCAGCACACACACACACACACACACACACACACACACACAGTATAATTTTCTGTTTTCCTTCTCTTTCGCACACACACGTGGTGTTTTTGCCTCATTTCATAGAATCCTGCATGGCTTCCTGCTGCTGTCGATCTGAGCTAAAAGAGGCTGATCCCCAGAGAAGGAAGAAGAGAGTGCGTTATTTTTCCTCTTCTCCCTCTCTTCCTCCCCTCGTTCTCACATTTCCATCTTCCTGCCGCCTGGATGTTAACAGAGCCGTCGACAATTTCACAAAGTAAAAATCCTGCGTTGCTCCTCGTTCATTCTGCAGCTCTGTCTGACACCAGCGGCAGACAAACAAAGCAGAAGAGCGGGAGACGGTTGTACTGTAAAGACACAACCCAAAGATGGGGACAATCCTAACGATGGGAACTCTGTGGAAGGACAAGCAAAAAAAAAAAAACCTGCAGGGCACAAACTAATCTTAAAAGGGAAATTGGCTCTCCTGCTGCCTTGGTTCTCTTAAGTAGCCCAGAGGAATGTGATTGTGTTGGAGGAGAAAAACACCACTCGCTCCAAGTTTCTACCACTTCCCAAAGTATGTCTGACATTCACTGATAACTTCAGTTTTTGAGTCAGTCGGGGGGTGGGGGGGTGGCCTGTTGAATGTCAGAGATGATGACGTAACTGTAAAAAGCAAAGGTCACGTGGCGGGGATAAAGTCACGTTCTGCTAATTGAAACTTGAATATCAGTGCCCACCAGCAGTGATAGAGAGAAGAGGCTTAAACGCCGGCAGCAAAAACAAATAGTCAATAGTCAGCTTCATTTGAGAAGCAGGCGAACAGGATAAAAATAGCACAACGATGCCTCTTTTGTGATCAAAAGCAGATTGTTTTCGTCTGGTTTACTGACATCCCCATTACATACTAACGCGCAATAACCCAATTACAAGTCTCCTTAAAAAGATTTTGTAAAGGATTTTGTTTTATGCCTACCCAGTCTCCTAAAAATAATTTTATTTTGTCACATAAAGTATGTTGTGATGGGACGTTTTTCTCGTGTCACACTGAGAAAGTTTGGCGAGGGTACCGACCTGGTATTAACATCTGTCCAGGGGGATCTGATCATAAGTAGACAGCTCTAGCAGTGTGAATACAAATGTGTCCTGGGCCACATCGAAGGACGCCCACTCAGCTGACGTCCTCACACAGCTCAGATAAACAGATTTACCTGCCATAACGCTGAAGATTTACAGGTCTACTGAAAAAACAATGTATAAATATTTAGAGTGACATAAGTAAAGACACGTGCTTTAAATTTATAGTGACAGACATTGTTTTAATATGTTGTTAGTGTGTTTATGATGATCTGTCTCTGATTAGTGACGTTGGTTGATTCTGAGGGAAATTCTGCCGTTTTGAAGTGAAGAACAGCGAGCAGCCCTGATACAGACGCTGTGGTTAATGTAGTGAAATACTTTAAGTGACACCTTTTACAGTCATTTTATACATTGTTATTAAAAAAAAAAAAAAAAAAAAATGTATATAGCTTTTTAAAGGTTACAGAAAATGTGTCGTATTGGTTAAATCTTATTCGCCAACTAAGAGTCTTTCCTAAAATGTCAAACTATTTATTTCTTTTAACCAAATACTATAATCTTTCCCCAACCTTGGTGAGTGCTTGCACATAACAGATGTTAAACATGCTTTATTATTATTATTATTATTATTATTATTATTATTATTATTGAGTGGAAATTCTCTTAAAACTAATTTGCTGTTGCATATTAGTAGTATATAAAAATAATTGCATAACACAAGGGCGTTTATGCATTTTATATTACTCTTTCCTTGCATACACACAGGTCATTTATTAAGAAAAGTCTTTACAGCAGAACCTAAACCTCTCAGCAAAATCCAAAAAAAGAAAGCAAATCTAAGCAAGAAACCTCCTCTACAGTTTCCCTGATTGACTGTTTTTTCCATTTATCAAACCTGAAGTGTGTGGGCGCATCATGTGGGCTCGGACACAGGTGGCTTTTAACCGTCCAAGTGATGAGATGAGAGGACATCGGGCTGGTTTCATCACAGGGAGAACCGTCAGTTGCAACATCAAAAGCGTCATAAAGTATGGACACGGTGAGACTTCAAGAGTGGTTTGTGAGTAGATTTAAAGAGGCTGAAGGTCAAAAGTTAGACAGTTTCATGTGACACCTGCTACGGGGGAGGATGCATCTACTGCTACAAACTCTGGTTCTTTGTTTCAGTTGTGGAGATCCTCTGTAACTGTAGTGGTTTAGTTAGAAAGGCCCCTGCATGGGTCTTTACCACAGTCTGTTTCACTTCCTCTAAACTTAGCGTTTTCTCTTCATTATGCAGCGCAGCTCCGTTCATACCTCACCACCTCACAGTTTCACCATCAGTGTTTTTACTGTTTGAGTCGTGGACAGTTTTGTACATGGAAACACATGTACAAACATCGTTAACTACACACCACCCGCGCAGGCAGTGTCTCGCATACACACAATAAGAATCAATACTACAACTGCAAAACAGGAAGTGGGGAGGTTGTAATAAATGGACCAAATACAGAACCAGTGGCTTGAAGAGCACAGGGCAGCTGCACGAGCACTAAAGAGGGAGAATAACAAGACTACAACACTTAAAAGCTTTTCCATTCCATCGGTTGGGTATCGGTTGCACATGTTGAGCTCTTTTTCACCCAGTAACATTCATCCTCGATCGCACATGGAAAATTACAGCAGTGGTAGTCATTCCCTTCACCGTCTGTCTGGCCTACTCATGCGAGCTCCATTCATCTGCATCAACACCTCCCCCACAACGTATGAATCAAAACAGTTCACAAAAATCAGTCAGGGACGCTCTCCAGAGCCATTGGTAACATTTGTGCACATTTCATAATGGAGCACGCACCCGGCTGGCAAGCGGCTGACAACTCAATTACTGAAAAAGAGTGGGTTGTGTGTTTTTTTGTACTGTGGCCTTGACATTTCCTCCATCAGCTTGCAGTCATTTCTGAAAAGGCATACACATTGAGGATTATTTAATAGGCCTCAGACAAGGTGAGCTCATCTAAAAATATCCAGGATTTTTACAGGATTGTTACGAAACAGGCAACGTCTGAGTACAGAGTTAAACTCTAAACTGCAAATAAGACAAAATGAACATCAAAGAACAAGAACAAAACTTAAAAGTTGTACCAGTTAGGATTCAGTCCGTACAACAAGTGCAGTGTAACACTACTGGTCCCAGTAGAAGCAAACACTCTTTGAGCAGCTACTTTGCCAGAAATACAACAAAAAAGCCACTACTATCTGTTTACAGTGCAGCCAAACAAACTCACATTTTCTGTTTTTTGTGATACATTTTATGATTTTTTCCAGTTACAGGCAGTATACGTGGATGTAGTTGTCATTCATGAGTTTACAATATTATTGCAATTATGACTTCCAGTTTTGTGTTCGTAATATTCTAGCCTATTTAGTTGTCTGTCTTCATCCCTCCCTCCCTCCCCCAATGGCACCTGAAATTACCTCCCCCTCTCACAAACACACATTGTTTTAATTAAGAAGTCAGTCAATAATATTTCAAACTGCAATGTGATTTCATTCTGCACAGGACAGGACACAGTAAAGTTGGTTACTACGAATAAATTGTGTTTCCCGTAGCTGCTTAACAATAGAAGCCACCTGAGGTTTGGCCAGTTGACCCTTGTTAGTAAATGCATTACTGTCCAGCTCTGGATGGTAAACAGTGAGGCTGTTACCAGAGACATAAACTTACGCTGCATGCATTTTGTGAATCTCTCATGCTTCAGTAGGGAATCTAAATCCAACACGGGGTTGGTGGACTCCGCCACTACCAAGAGAGAGCGCTAACCTCTGTTGCACTGTCTTCTTTAACTCAATACAATCTCTCGTTCAGGATTTCTTTCATCAGTCTTTCTGAAAAAATTAAGCGTGTTTCTGGGTTTATTTCCCTTTATCTAATAGAAATAGGCACCCAAACAACAGCTTAGTGAGCACAGAAAAATCTACAGCTCCTCATAAAAAACTACAACTGTTACAGCACAGGTACTTGTACTATCGTAACTTGGTTTCTTTCATATCCATAAAATTTACCAACGCTCTTCCACTATAAGTTATAATCTCTGCAGTCCAAAAACTCGAAATGTTGGACTAGACCACGGACTCTTTTGTCGAGCTGTGATGTTTAACCCGCAGGAAGTTCAGGGCTCACGGAAAATGGTGTTCATTAAAGGCTGCTAAAAAGAAAATATTAAACAGAAATATTAAATAAGCAACTATATTAAATTGCTTTTCAAAAAACTACTGTCCTTATCTGGACATATAAAAATGAGCCACACTGTTGAGAAAGGCTCTTTTCCAAGGCTGGATGTTCAGTTTATAATGTTTTTACAAATGTAAAAAGGTACTACTGAATATAGCAAAAATAATGCAGACCCCTAAAATCTTAAGGATTTCAACATTTATGACGACATGAGAGTTGTTTCTCTGCTCTGCCTTTTTACTCTCTGGTGGTTGAACTCATGTAATGTATGCAGCCAATCCAGATACATCACAGTCAGCCAATAATGGGATTTATATTTGGAATACTGAGCAGCCTGGACTTCCTCTGGGGAGAAGAGGCATTAGGCTGAGCTAATGCTGAGCTATCACTCTGAGCTCCCACTGTGTCCATAGTACAATATCCGCCGCTCGGATACATGGATAAATACTGATACACAATAAATAAATCTATTGGATTTATTAAAAGCCAGTGTTATTCTATATTCTTAACTGAAACAGTTTGCCAATATTGCTCATTAACACAACACAGCCTCTCGAGCTTCTTGAAATGAAGTCAACATTAGCAGAGTAGCAGAAAGTCCCATATAAAATGCACTCTGGGGCACAGTTTTTCATTCATTAATTAACTAACAAGCTCCGTCAGTGCCGAGGGATGGAGCTGTCTACGGTTTCCTCAACTGTTAATTCCATGCACAGGCTTGACACTTGTGGCCAAAGGGGGGGGGGGGGGGGGAGTGAAACTCAGAGAAACAGTGTATTGATCGACTTCACCTTATGTAAGACGTGGCATTTGCAAGCCCAATTATTTCAAGATGCATCACTTTCCGTCGTCATGGTGTTAATGCGGCGGCTCATTGGCTGCTCCAAACAGGAGTAAGACGTAAAGTGACTGATGTGAACTTAAGCTGCAGGGACATTAGGAGCATATACTGACGTATGTAGGTCAGTATGCAGATGACAGCTTATGCATCTTTCAATATGGGACTTCTTTTAAACAGCAGTTGCGTTTACATACGTCCTTAATATGACAAAGACAATATTTCTACTAAGCTAAATTAATCTTCCCCTAATATTCCTGTTTACATGCAGCCGTGCATACTCTAACATAAAATTTCACATCCCCCGGACAGTACTTATGCATGGGTAGCAATCATTGCTAAATACATTTATAAATACATGAAAAATTCAACTAACAAACTAGAATTATATAAATCAACCTTTAAATTACTTTGGTGCTCGCCTGCTAGATTGATGGATAGTTACTAAATAAACAGAGCAGGACAACAGCAGTGGTTACACATAATCAATCTGAAAATGCCTCCTTTTAACCAGGTAGGATCAATAGCTATAGTAGCAACATGATAAATGTACATAATTATCCAAAGGCATCATCCCATCATCCCTGACTCCTTCTCTTGAGGGGAGGACAGCGGCATCACACAAAGACTCTGGAACTAAACCTAATGCAAAGGTCAACTTCTGGGCTGCTGCCTACTGCAGACTACTGATGGCAACATACAAAGATCAGGCTTTCAAAAACCTCCTGAAACCTCTGCTGCATGTCACATCTTGCACTCTCCATCTCTGCAGGTTTCCTCCCAAGAAAACAAAACAAAAACGACAGCGTCTGTGCTTTGGGAGAAGAGGAGGAATTCTATTAGTGTGACGACACAAAGCCCACAGAGGGAGGAGGTCGGGGTGGACGAAGCATCTGACCTTAACACGCTGTTAGTTTCCTTTTTCATACCGACACTCGACTGTTCCGGGTGACAGTTACCACGATTGTTCCCTAGCCTTAAACATGTGTTTATTATTAGCAGCAATTTGAACCCTAACAGAGTTGTTTTTTTCCCTAAACCTACTTGAACTTTAACGAATTAGCATTGTCAGAATATAAAACAGCGTCGACCTGCAGATCGTGGCATCAGATGAGGAAATTCTTACATGATGTGTCGTTCAGAGGGCATGGACAAATTACGTATTATGTCAATTAATTTTGAAGGACTCGGGGGAAGGACCCAAACGCAGACAAAAGCAGAGGATGATCTTCAGGGATTTTAGGAAGATACCTTACACAGGAAAGCAGGCAGGCACAGGTACAAGTCAGGATTCAGGTTCAAAAGTTCAGGAGATAACACGGGGACTGAAACCAGCAATGATCTCAGACAAACCAACAGAAAGGGGAACACAGACTCAATACACCACAGAGGGAAGCGTAATGAGGGACAGGTGACACTAATCAGGGCAGGAAGTAACCTGAAACAGGACTACTACAAAATAAAACAGGAACTAGGAAAGTGAGAACTGAAGTGTGTCGATGTGTGATATACAAAGGACATAATGTGCAAATTCCTCTTAAAGATAAATGATATCTCCAACAGGTGACCGATATAGGATACGGCTACACAATCTTTACATTTTACAAGTCTGAAAAATACATTTAACTGTGTGAAACCTTTAAGTGAAGAACAAAAAGAAAAAACAACTTACATCTCAGTCTCTTGCAATGCAGCTAAACACAAGGGGGGAACAGAGGCAGATCCTGACTAACACAGGTCATTAAATTACCCACATTCCCAGAAACATCATGACTGCAGTGCCTTGAGGCTTGCTTGGGATATTTTGGCTCTGGAAGGACGACAGTGTGGACTTGACTTGGACTGACTGGTCGGTATTAAAGGCATGAATGTTACTGATTATTACATGATCAGCAGCATTCTTTCTATATCACCTTCTTCTTGACTCTATTTTAAAAATCACTGCAAATACAAATACATTTGGGAAAAAAATGTAATGTTTATATGTGAAACTGTGAAATGGTTTGTTGTTTGCCCTTACACCAATTAGTATGATAGACCTCATTAAAAAATCCACTATTGTATCCAAACAATATGGCCAAATAAAGGAGAACGTGCATGTGGTTTTTAATACATGCGCAGGTGACTTCCCATGCTCATTATGTCTTAATCTGGAGCACACAGTCCCTTGAAATCACCCCAGATGGTCGACTCATGTGGGTGGATGTGGGAGCTGGGATGCAGAGGAGGCGGTGAAGGACACTAATATCAAGGATCACTTTGATCCTGCCAGGTAAATCCCTCTCTGATGTCACTGAGCCACTCCACTTTTCACATGCGGACTGTTAATGAAAAAACACAAGCCGTGTTACCCAGCCACGGTGGGTGGAACATGGAGTGGAAGTAGGCATTAAGCAACATATTCAAATGAAGAAGCCATGCATATTTAGGACAGTAATGAACTGTGTATGATAAATAAATATTATGTAAAGCTGCTCAGCACCGAACAGCAAACAGACACAGTTAGAGACCAGCTGGTGAACATAGAGGAACATTTAGCAGCTAAAGAGCCGGATATTTACCGCAGGAGTTGGTGGAGACAAAAAACCGAGTTGAAAGAGAGAATATTGGACTTACATTCATCAGGTGGACACAAACACAATTTCAAGTGAAAGGATCATGTGAGGTGAATTTGTGTTTACAGCTTGTTGTGCTGCTCAACGTGGCCAAAAATCAGTGATTTCAGGTTTAAATAAAATACATTTAATGTTGTATTTTCCCTCCGTCCATCCAGACGGAGTTACTTGTGCAGCAGTAAGGTCATGACCCCTCACCGGCTTCCCACCCATTGTTGTAATGCACAAGCTGAAGCTGAGGGCATCACCACTGGGAAATCGAATCCCGGGTGTTTGCAGTGGAGGACAATAACTCTTCCTTTTCTGCCTCTTTTCACACTCATTTTGTTACACAAAAACATACATATTCAGTGTCCTGGGTGGGAAAATCTCCACTGTATTTGTGCAACATTTGTATGTTTGAGATTTGCATTACAGCTGTTCACATTACAGATCTGTGGCCTTATCTTGCTGACCTCAGCTTCCCAAGCAACCTCTGAATTATTCAATGGTCCACTTCAATTATTTCATCTTTAATTCAAAAGAAAATGCATAAATTGGATTTTAAATATTCAAATGCATTAGACCTCCAGAGATGCTGCTTCTCAAATGTGCAATACGTACAGTAATGGACGGGACTAAAAGAAGGTAAAGGTGACGTCGTGGCTATTCTTAAATTTGATTCCTTATTAATAAATGTCTTTGCATTAAATTTTTAACATTAATGTTTTTTTGTTTTTTTTATCTTTCCTCTTTTTTTTCCACCTACATATATACTGTGTTCATTCATTTATGTCCTGAAAATCAATAAACATATAGCAAAGAAGCCAACTAACTTCTGGAGACGGTTGTGTTGTTCTGCATGTATTCATATGTAAAAGCTGCAGTTATCAATATTTTAATATTCAAATATAAACTGTACAGTACCTGCGCAGCACCAAACAGTAGGGATACAGTTGGCGACCTGCTGGGTGGGGTGTATATATTTATACTGACATTGACTCTGTCACAGCTTCTGCACATTATATTCATTAGACTGTCAGTGATCAGGGACAACAGGGGGTGATGGAGGGACAAAGTTGGGCTCATGAGATGTGCCCCTGTGCCGTATTTTCACACAACACTGGACATTTTATCTTTTGTCAAACTCCTGCTGCTCCAGATGACCAGTTCAAGCATCTGGTGCCTCAGTACCTGCAAATGTGTTGTTTGGTTACGCCTTTTGTATTCTTCTTTCCTTCCACGTCATGCATTTTTTATTGAGCTTTGTAGCATTTAAAAAACATTGCGTATGCTCCCCTGAAACATTGTTTTAAGGCCTTTCATAAGACGTGTGATAAATTATTGAGTCGAGCCTGAACCTGGCAATTCAGGCAGAACTGTTGGTCAGTATAGGATGGAGGTGGGAGATTCAACCACTTTATCAAACTGTGGACCTGCAACCTGACAAGTGTTTTTCCTTGGTTTCTCACCTGTAAAACTCACCTTTCTTCACCTCAAACTCTCAGAGGGTGTGAAAGCAGGAGCCGGGTGTTCACTTTAACGTGAAAATGAAGTGAGACAAGCAGATGCAAGCAGTCAACAGCAGAGGTTTGCTCCTAATCTGTGACATTAGCAGGCAGCAGACGTCTGGGCAGACTGTTAACGACAGCAGCAGACTGCAGGGTGGCGGAGAGGTCACTGCTCCCAAATGGAAATGTCACTAAGACCTTTGTGCTCACAGGAATTTGACATTCAAATCCGTCATTTGCCATTTTTCCAAACAATAATCCCCCCGTGTACTGTACAGATGCACAATCCCGCAACAGCTACACTTCAGACAGACACATACACTGAGGCAAAAAACTGAAATGCGTCATGAATACACCAATCAGCCAAAACCAAGCTGCAACTTCCGGGTCTGAAAAGTGAAGCCAATGCTGAGGCGCCTTAAACCTGCATTCTCTCTAACGGCCTCTCTAACGGGGCGACTCCACTGGCTGCAGAAAGAAGTCAGATTGTGTGAAAGTCAATGAGAAAAAATGACCCGACTTCTCATCTGATTTATTACCTCAGTGAACATTTTCCTAATGAGTTTATGGTCTCAGTCTCTAGTTTAAAGTCTTCTTCAGTACAGCAGGATGTTCACTTTGTAAATTATGGTCACATTTAAAGTAAAAAACACAATAAAGCAGAGTAAGTCTGAGGGCGGGGCTGCCGCATGATTCACATGACGTTACCACAGCAACCACCAATCAGGATAGAGGCAGCACTACCCTTTCGTCAGACTAATGTCGCTTCTCTTTCCAAAAAATAAAAATGGTGACGGCCAAAACACCAAACTGGCGGCTTCAAAACAGCCGTTCACAAACCAACGTCACGGAGGCTACGCCCACTTCTTTATACAGTCTGTGGCTAAAATATTAAAACCCGCCAAAACAGAAACACTGTGTGTTCTGACACCTTTCTATCACAGCCAGCATTCACTTTTTCAGCAATTTGTGCTTCAGTGGACGGGCTCGCCTTCACTCCCCACAGGCATCAATGAGCCTTGGTCGCCCATGACCCTGTCGCCGGTTCACCAGTTGTCCTTTCTTGGATCACTTTTGGTAAGTAGGCTACTAACCGCCATCACTGTTTGGCCCTCGTCAAAGCCGCGCAGATCCTTACGCTTGCCCATTTTTCCTGCTTCCAACACATCAACCTCAAGAACTGACTGTCCACTTGTTTCCGCCTTGACAGGTGCCATTAAAACGAGCTGATCAACGTTATTCACTTCGCCTGTCTGTGTTTTTAATGTTGAGGCTGATCGGTGTATGTACACATGTATGTAATACATTCACCACCATTATCCTGCGAGCACTCTAACAATATACAGTTCTTTTCTGGTGATTTTATTTATTTTTTATGAGAGAACGATTTTGATTAACTTGAATACAATATCCACTCTTAAAATAGTAGCAACTAAAGCATAGTTAAACTTTTTATGGTTATGTTTAGGCACCAACAACACTTGGTTAGGTAGGTAAGTCAGTGAATTGGTATGATGTGTTTACTTTATTAACATTAAATCCAAAAATGATGCTTTATTGTAGGTTTAAGTCAACATGCGGGTAATTATTGTTGACTACATATATCTATTTTGATAATTTTTCATATATTTTTATATTTGAAGACCTGATGGAGATTTAAAATTCATCCAGCTGAAATGGGGCAGAATGTGAGATTTTTTTCTAAATTTTTATATACATTATTGTATATAATTATGTATTAATTCATATGTTTCTAGAGATACACCCAATATTATTCATTCACCATTACATTTAAATTAAACAATCTTTCTTAATGTCTGAATAAGTTGGAAATTTTAGTTAGAAAGTTATGAAAGGAAACTAATTTAAATGATTACATATTGTCAGCAGTTTTCCTCTAAGTTTGAGTTATTACTGTATATAGTCTGATGAAAAATGTTACTTATATCCATAACCTTGCATTGCCCTTTGATTGATTTAAATTCTTTATTGCTCATTAAAATAAATAGATTACAGATACAGAAATCATCAAAAGGATAAAAAAACAAAAGAACTCTGATGGCTTTTTTCCATTTTGGCCCTTTCTTTGCAATAATGCTCTAGTTTAATCAAGATAAATCACTTTTTCCAACACACCAGAAATATTAAATGATGAGACTGATTCCGACCCAAACATTAATGAAAGAACCCATCCCTCACATCAGGAGAGCACAAGCTGTGTCGTGAGAGGAAAAAGAGAAGGCCGAATGGGCAATTAGCGAATTAGTGAATCCCCAGCTGAATGGTCATCTGATTAGTTTCGTCCTTAAGCCTTATGTGATCAGCCTGGATCATTTTCTTTCATTTCCGCTGCTGGTCATGGATGTGTTCCAGCTGCTGGGAGTAAACACACTGATGTACTGTTCGCCATCGCCCAAAAGCTGCGCTCCTAATGCGATTAGCATGCTTTACTGTATGAGCCCCACTGTGGAAGTCCAGAAGACCAATTACAGAAGGGATGGCAACCCTAACAGAAATATTCCCCGAAATAAACAGAAACAGTGAAGCTTTTTCCGCATGTGTCATATCATGATTTACAGGATCGCTGTTTGCTGTTGTTGATGTTTAATAAAGTGTTTATTTTACACTGATGATGACACAAGCGTTGGTTTATTTCCTCATCTCAGTGGCGACACTGCTCACTTTCATTAAAATCCCTCTCTGCTAATCCTCCGGTGATTAGGCACATAGAGTTAAATCATAAAGATTTCAAGAAGGGCTGAAATTATTTCCAGAGGAACGCCAGTAATTCAAGTAATAAAAATTCTTTAAATTCAAATTCTTTGCTTCAAAGCTTCATTTAATAATGGATCAACTTTAGAGGAGATGAGTGCCGGGACAATGTTCACTGTCGCAGAAAGAGCTGATGCTCGCCCAGTGTCCTTTTACAACAAGTCCTCCGATTTAAACGATAAAACAACTGACCGGCATGTGGAAAGGTTATGTAACGTTTGGGCTTTAAAGAAAAACAATATTGACCGTCGAATGGAAACGAACAGCAGTCTCCTGTGTGAAAGTCCAGTGTTTTGTTGACACATCCGTATTTGTTCATCTTTAATAATGTCACCTTACTTTCTCCTTTCATAATTATCTACAGTCGCTGAAGAGTTTTGTCAGTAATAAAGACCGAACCCTCACAGACAAGTTAAAGTACGACACATTAGCCTTCCTTTCATTGGAACTGCCTGTTTGTGTCGTATCAAAGTTACCATACTTTTTTTGAGAGTTTTTTAAATATTGTTCATGTCAACGACTGAGTAATTATTTAAACCAAGAAACAAACATTTTTCTGAAAGTTTCATTCATTCATTCTAGCTTTTTTTTTTTTACTATGGGAATTTTTATACCTTTATTGGAGATTTGACAGTAGGGATAGATCATAGATCAAAGTCCACCAGTCGGCTAAAGGGGGGCATCGAAACAGGAAATGCATGCTTCAATTTGTCAGTCATACAGGCTTCAATTGGAGCGAATATTTACAGGACTGAAGGGTAATGTGAGCGTGCCATAAGTGCCTCGGTACAAGAGGGTGCAGATGCTGTTTGAGGAATAAGGAAGCACTTTGTGAAATCATGTTACCCTGACAGAAGCATTTCTGTGGCCAGCAAAGTGCAAAGCTCGTATTCCTGGTGACTGTTGGTTGCTCACACTTACATACCTCCACATTATTAGTAACATACAGCAACATACTCAAACCCTAATTGATAAAACAAAAATGTTTCTGTGTTAAGAACATCTAAAATAAATCTTAACCATCACCTCATTGTTGTTGAATCTTCCGCTGTCATCCATGTTTTTAAATTAAGACCTCCATCAAATGTGAGCAAAGAAATCGAAACAAATCAGTGCAAAGGCGGCATCTGTTTTTAGAAATACATCAACGCCAAATGGTTTTTCCCTGGAAATTATTTGAGAAGCACAGACCCATGAAATAAAGTGTTCAGTCCGTCCAGTTGTTCTAAACAGCCACACTTGAAGGTTTTCAATTTCGATATTGATAACAGTGTCTCTCCTGGAAGTCATTCATAGTGTTGCATTTGATAATTCTTTTTATTCCAAAGGAGGGTAATGTACAGTGCATCTCAATATATATATATCTATATCTATATATAGTATATATATATCTATATACATAGATATATATATATACTTTGCAGATTTTCAAAATTAGAGATTTGTGCAAAAATTGAGTACAAAGTAGATGAATAAATAAGTGAATAGAAAATAATTAACTAAATAGAAACTAAAACAAGAAATCCATAAGACAGTAAGACACACACACACCTTCACCTAACTCCCCACTGTGTCTGACTGTGGCTAAAATACAGTCTCGACAGGAAAGAGAAGAAAAAAAAACGAAAAAGCAACCAAACATACGTGTAGTATAGGCGGGTTCAAACTGGGATCAATCAGAAAGCAGATGATGCAAAACATTAAAATGGGTTATGAAGGGCTGCCATGAATGAAAAAATTTCTCCCTTAAACCTCTCAGTTTATGTTTTATTTTCTCAAGTTTGAGAAAAAACATCTTTGAGCCACTTGGATATAGAAGGACTCTTGGCAGAGTTCCAGTGGAATAGTATAAAACGTCTGGCTATGAGAGACGTAAATTTGTCTTTGTTTAGAGTTAAGAGCATATGTTTTGTTAGGGGTTCCAAAAATTGCTATCAATCATAGTGTTGCACTAGTTGTAAACATGAAAAATGATAGTGGTGAAATGAAAAAAGGAAAACTAGAAAGAAAAGTTCAAACAACTCCTCCGCAAGATGGGAGAGGGTTTCTGAAGCCGTCCGACCATCTGACTTCTGGTGGAGTATACGGGCACCTAAAGACACCACAAGGGCTCACATGATGAATCTGATCACTCTCTCTAATCTTTGCTTTTTTTCCTTCTGTAAATTACTGACTAATTTTACTCATTGAAAGTGACTGAAAATGATTTAAGCCAAAAAGGTGTGGAATCATTGTTAGGTGATGAAAAGCTCCAGCTTCTCTGGAAGTCTCATCTATGAGGGATTGCATATTCATAATTATATTATCCTGTAAGAGTGTTGATGCCCTGCACAGACTTGGAGTGAAACACCTACTGGAGAATTTTTTGTTATAATGTCTCGAAAAGGGACTGAAATAAACTCACAAGAATAGCAGGACGAAGGGAAAGCTTTTTGGGAGAGAATTTCGGCTCCCTGTAAAGGTAATAATTGGGTTCCTGTTATTGGTTTTCCTCAACTGAATCCGGTGCTCCATAGTGTGCTGCCTACACGTCACAGGAATGGGAAGACTTGTCAGCGGCTGCCAAGTCTTCTTCCAGGATCGCTGTGTCTCAGCAGTTTTTAATTAAAACGCTGCATTTGTGCCACCTATCCCAGCTGCCTGGGAGAGAAAATACAAGAGAATAAATTACTGCATCCATCCCTGCTGGCTGAGCTCTACTGTTTCACAGCATTTCATTAGGACTGATACGCCACTTTTAAAACAACATCTGGGGGCTTGTTTACTGTTATTGACTAAAAACCTTGATGAAATGCTAATTTCAAGAGAAGACAAAAGATGCACATGGTTCTAAATATAGCTTCACCTTATTTTATCTGTGACAAGAGGTTGTAATATTCCCTCAGTCTTTTCCTGATCTATAACCTGCACAAGAAACACACTCAGTCAATTCATCCATCATATTAACTTCTGATATCATATTTTGGTGTCACATGTATACAGCACCCTCTTGCAGTGCACATACATCGGCCATAACAGCAGTGCAGCAGGAAGAGCTGTGTACATACTTTATGTTACATTCATCTTCCTGAATATAGAGTGAGACACTAAAAACTTGATTTATTCATTGTTATTTAAAAGCATATTTCTGCCACTGCGAGGCACAATCAGCTTACAGTTCACTGCATATTTTTGAAGGCACAATCCAAATGTAAACAAACATGTAGCCGCGTCCATCAAAACTCACACATAGCTGACAGCTGCCATCGCTGTCGAAGTGACTGACAGGCGGTTTCACGCGTCGACAACAACTAGACGTGTTTTCTGATGCCGTTAAAGGTTTGAAAATTCATAATTTCTATTATGATTCATTGAGAATCATAAATAAACTTCTATAACTTCACATTTATGTGGTCAAAACGAGACACGAGACATGGAAACTAGCCTCCGGCCCTCTGTGAGGCTTCTGACAGCATTCCAGAAATCATGACCCAGTTACTCAAGATAATCCACAGACCTTGTTGTGAGCAGTTTAGGAACTATTTACTTTCTACCGAACTACACCCTCCAACCGTATCACCGCGCCCCGTCGTTGCCACTGACGCTGTTGCTTGTGAGGTTGTGTTGGGCCAGGAGGACGATGACCCTGCTACTTGCCGGGACATCCAGATGGATTAAAAAGCACCACAGGTAGGAGGAAAAATATGTATTTTTGATTTTGGGGAACTGTCCCTTTAAGCATGGCAGACTTCATCAGAGAGGATGGACATTTATATTGTGATTGTTTACATGCAGATGAAGGCAGCAGCATCCTAGTTAGCTGCTTTGTAGGATTATGTGCTGCTCTTCATTCTGTGCGTGTTTAGTCTGAAACCTGCACAAACTTTGGGGCTTTAAAGTTTAAAATGAAAACAACATTTTACAATATAAGAGACCTTATTCATCAGTAGACCTACAGAGGTAAGAATGTGTAAAAAAAAGAAAATTATTTTATATTTCTGTCTCAGAAAACGACAATAATACATTCTTACTGCTTCTGCGTCTCGAAATATTGTGCCACAATTTACAGGCCCATGACAGCCATTCGTCAAATCCCCCCCCCCCCCCCCCCTTCCTCCAGGAGGGAGCCGGTCCTCCATCGTTTACCTCCCGTCACACTGACGGCCATCACTGCATTGCATGGTCTTCTTATTTTCCCCCATAGGCAAACAGCACTAATGTTACACAGGAGCTGTGTTCTCCTCTTGTTCATTTACCAGGCTCCTCACCATCCCCAGTCATGTTGGAGTGATTGCACCTACTGAGTGGGTGACCCCCCCCCCATGTCTATTGTCTGTGCTGAGCATCTCTGTTGATCCTTCATTAACATTTTGTTGACAGAATCCCACGTGTTTGGTGTATAAAAGTGTCTGAGCGGCTGAACACTGTAAATCACCCCTCATTCATCTTCCTGTGGACGTTACACAAACACACCAGGCTCTGAATCACTTGCCCTGACTGATCATTACGCCCAGCAAATCAGTTTCACCTCCGTTCAAACAATAAGCGCGCCAGATACATCTCGGGGACACGTCGACAGAAAGCAGAACCCGTCGACACACTGGAGGACACTCGTCTTAAAATATTGATGTTAGAAAAATAAAAAGAAAGAAGAATAATGAGCCAGAAAGAAAGAGATTAATTTATATTGAAGATGAAGAGATGTTACCTTCTTCTGTCTACGTTTGACCGGCTCTCTCACGCAGGTGAATAATGGTCGCTGAGCTATTAACCTCATGTGCAGTGCTTGTAAAGGCTAGTTTTGTACTGAACTGAACGTGACAGCTTGGCCTAAAAGCGTGCAAATTGAGTCGAATGCTTTGTGATTTCCACCTGTAAACACTGTACCCTGTTACAAGTGAAAGTATTTATTCAAAATATTGCTTGAGTAAAGTACGTAAGATAAATGTATCATTATGCTCATTATGATATGTGAGGCATTAAAATATAAGTAGAATTTTAATGTTGTAGCTGGTCTGGGTAGAGCAAATACTGTTTGGTATTTTAATCAATCCACAGTCCACCCACACAGGTGTTTTCTCTTGTGTTGCCTAATTAGACGTTCTCTCATGACTGACATCTCCCTCAGCTTTCTGTTGTACATCAGTACAGTAACTAGTAGCTATAACTGTCAAATAAATGGAGTGGAATAAAAACTACATTTCCCTCTCAGATTAAGTACAGTAGAAGTATAAAGTTGCAAAACATGGAAACACTTTGAGTAAATTACAAGCTTTCCAACTAAAAGCCATAAGTCCTTGGTCAAGAGTGATCCCAGCATAAAAAAACCTTCACTTTTTCTCACAAGATGGAAAATCTCATGTATCAAAGACATGCTGCTTCTTTTCAGGTTTGACTGCAGGCTCAGGGTCTGCCATTTATCTGCCACTTCTGCCTCCTCAGCTCAAACACAGGACGCTCTCACTGGGATCTCAATTAATGTGACGCAACCGGGCTCTCTAAACAAACCCCACAGTGCTGCCGCGGGACAAAACTCAGTTTATGTTTCCAAGAATAGATGCGGTAACTACCATGTAATACAAATCTGGTGACGATTAAGAGGAGCGCAGAAGCCTGCAGTTACGTAAAAACACGAGGGAACCGGGGGGGCTGAGATGAAAGGTTGAAGAAAGGAAAACATACCAGTTCATCCCAGATATGTCCGTTTTCCAGACCGCGAGGGCTATCAATAGACCTCGCTTTGGGAACCTCTGATTCCATTAGGAGCTTGTTTTGCTGTTTTTTCCTCCATGATAATTTCCCTTCAAAGAGAATGCTACAGAAAGCTAACTTCCATAAATATACACGCATTGACCCGGAAGCACTGACGGGGCAGCTGAGGTCTTCTGGTTCAAACCTCATTTCCTGAGGATTGTCCCTCGTCTCTGTCCCAGTGTCTTCTATTTTGACTTGGCCAAGGACAGGACTTCAGAAAGTCCAAATTCCCTGGAACTTTTTTCTCACTACATGATGATCTAAATACTGTTTCAAGGACTTTAAAACGGTCAAATTTTAGCTAGAATGCTTCATAGATCTGAAGGGAACTGCAGAGTTGGGTGATAAGCGACTCCCTTCACAGTACACAGAGTCAGCCGGTCTGTTGTTAATATAAAAATATTGGTTAGTGCAGCTTTAAAGATATCGAGTGTAAATTATACCAGAATCAGCAAAACCAAGGACATGACCTTGTTGTTTGTCAACGGCAGCTACGGTCCAGAACATGGTGCGATGATGATGTTACCTTCCTGTCATGGTGGCATTTTCATTAGTTTGTACCATTGGTACCAAGCGTTGAAGGGCGAGGGGGGGTTGGGAGCGCAGGGGGAGATTACACAAGGCGAGACATGACAGGGTGAGATGCTGAGTCTGTTGTGGCAACCCAGGGAGGAAACAGTGGCAGGCTTCATCAATAGTTCTGCAGCATATGACTGTCTGTTAACATTCCCATCCACCACTACTACACTACAGGCTGAGGCTCGAGTTCACCGCCTGGTCATGTCAAAGACATGTGCTGCAACTTGCTCCTCATGTAAATTTAAAATTTGCTCCACACAGCGGTTCATTTAACACCGTGTCTGTGCTGCTGAGTAACATCCTGCAAACACTGGATATGTAAAAAGAGAGGTGAAAGAAGTCTCTACGATGCACGAAATATTCGTCTGAATTTTAAACCTGCGTCTGCGTTTCGACCGAGCCGCGGGAGCCTTTTTCTCAGCAAACAGGAGGTGTTTTACTGCCATCCGCTCGTCTCTTCATTAGAATGCAGCACCAGCCTGCAGCTGCACGCAGAGCGGAGAGAGAGGAATGATGAAACCAGAGCTAAAAATAGCAGCCTCCCAGGATCCCCCCTCATTCGGCACTGTAAACACTCAGAAAGCCAGCGACAGGCAGCACCAGCCTAGGCCTCAGTGTGTGTGTGTGTGTGTTTGTGTGTGTTGGACACATTGCAGTCCTCCTCGCCCTCCCCTCAGTCATAAACTAGTGTTTGGTTTGGCAAGCATGCATCATCGAGCTGCTGTACAATTAAAGCCATCTGTGGGGTTTTTACTTGAACAAGTCTGGGGAATGTTACCGCCTCACGGCTTTGCAGCAAACACAGAGCAATCGCCTTGATAAATCAAAGCTCATCCCTCATTTGCCTTGTAAAAGCACAAATTGCCATCAGGTAAAAAATGGGCATTATGCAAGCATGACAGCAGGCAGCATGTTATTCAAGGACAGTCGCCTTTATTACAAGGTCTGTTATTACATGACAGGGAGTCCACTTTTTACACACTATAAGCAAACAGTGTCAAAGTCTGGACACACACACACTGAGGTTCCTGCTAATCTCAGAGTAAATTAGGCAGCGTCATAAAAGTAAGCTGTTATGAAACTGACAGACGACCTCGGGTGTTTCTGTAGAAAAGATCATACGATCACATACATGAACACAGAGTCATGTCATCCAATTTGGAGCTAACGAGCATTTAAGGGGCAATAAATCTGTAAATATGTTCATTTTGGATGTTTTCACAGGAATTGTGACACCGAGACAGAAGGGGGCGTTTTTATTCGATGCAAATAAAATTAGGAAGATGACGTCAGCAATCAAACAACCGCAAACCCCGACACAACAACAAATCCATGTGACTGGAGAGGACAACACGTGCACCACAGCCTGGATGGCAGTGGAACCTCCCTGGAGATATAAACTGTGTTTTTGGGCCAGATGAGCTTTTAACAACCTGAAAACCAAAAAGTCTACAGAGCAGCTTCACCACGTTCAGCCCAGACAGTCGCTGAATGCTGATTTAGAGTATTAATCCCCCTGATCAATGAGACCAGTACACCTTATGTGCATCGTCTGCTCCTCGCCTGTTTTGCTGTCGGAAAAGTTGAAATAACGTTCTTTAAACATATTTTACAGCATTTCATACGTATTCTCGTTGTGTTTACACTATAAGTTTGTCTACATTGATTCTGATTTATATAATCTATGCAGACATTATAGACATTATACAGTCTGTGGTAATAACATTAAGACCCAAGCATGGCTGCCGATTGCCAACATACAAAAAATAGTTCAATACAAATAAACATTCACGTACAGGTGTGTAACAGTTTTTGATGTTTTTACATTATTTAAGGTTTTTATACCAAGCATAATGTAAAAGTATAGTATTCTGGAAATGATAAGCTTTAGTATAATTACATTTAGTAATTTAAGTGATATATGATATACACATACCAATAGGTCAAAACATTGCTACATTTGGGTAAATTATAATAACCGTATGTGGTACTAAATGAAGAGCCCGTTAGGAACGGAAAAGAACCAGCGAAAGGATCTTGCTCACTAAGTGCCGGAAATCTTTATAATGAGCAAACAGTGAAGGGCTCATTCTAAGCTTACAAAAACACAAAGATTCTTAGTTTCAGCTGATTACAAACTAATGAAAACACAATTATAAATACTGATAACACTTTATATTAAGATACACATTTTCCCCATTAACTTGCTCATTATTATCATTATTATTATTTCTTGTGCTGACTTTATTGTTCTACCACTGAATGGGAACAGACCCTGTTCATCTCATAAGACCTCCATTTATTCCTACCAATCACTTTGCATTTTGCATTACAGTAGTCGTGTGCTATAATGGATTTACTAAGTGTGAAGAGGAAGCAACTTTAGAATAGGGAACCTGTGTGGGTTAATAAGTGTCAAACTACTAGTGAATTAGTTATGAGCAAGACCTCACTTTAGACTGGGGAACATATTCTGAGTAAGAAAGACTTAATGGACACTATTAACAAATGCAGTTTTGTGTTTTGTTACATAAGAATAGATCTTATTTATTAAGTGTTATGAAGGGAGATGATTATTCTTGTGGTGCTACCACCTTAAAGGCCCATACTGAGCAAAGCACATTAAGATTGTAATTAATGTACAACAACTTCCTTACTTATTATCAATAAGCAGTAAATAGGAGGTTATTGAGGGAAAACTCTTGGTTAATGGCCTAGTAGTTGTAGAATATGGTCATGCAGAATAAGGCATGAATACGTGCTTTATAATGACTAATAAAGATGCTACCAACATGCATACGTATAAGCAGTTAATTAATGGTGAATATGTCAACCTAATATAAAGTGTTACTTAAATATTATATTCCATTTCTGCCAATAGATGCCCTAAATCCTACACACTGGTCCTTTAAGTTCCTGTTATGAGTCTATTAATGGGACTTATCCACAGTTACACTTTAAACAGGCAATAAAAGCTATTCATGTGGCACTCTGTCATTAGAGATAAACATGAATTCAGGGACAGAGCTGCCGTCCAAAAACATTTTATCATCAGTCCCATCCAGTCGTCCTGTCCACACGCATGTGGTAAAAGGATTGTCTCGCTTGTCTCTTGGCATGTCTGCATGTCTGTGCAATCATACAGCCTTCATGTTCTCAGATCCGGGATGGATCAGAGATCATAGAGAAACTGAGGGAGATGGGTTTCCATGGCAATACTGTTTCTTTTTCCTTCTCCCCAGCTTGACGTCACATCAGGCTCCCCGGTAAACCTTTAGCACAAAGGTGTGTATGCACAGGCGAGAGCAGAAGAGGGAATGAATACAAAAATGGGTGCAAAGATCCATATTCACCGTGGCTGCAGTGAAAGTAGTGTGAATCATCTACTGACTGCCGAGGCAGCACCTCCTGTTTCTCCTGCCTCACACGACTGCCTGTCTTACATTTATCTTATCTGCCGTGTTTTATATACAACTGCTTCAGCAAAATAATTACCTTTAAGTCTCTTATCTGCATTGGAATTCATTCAGACTAAACAGAAAAATCCATTTTTACTCTTCACTTGTAATGTTTTGATAAATTGCCTGAATATCAGATGAGGCAAACCAACACTGACAGCTGCTTTTAACTGATGCTGTTCCCTTAGTGGTGCACTTCAATCAGCTTGTAGAGATTATTTGGTTGTATAAATGAAGGCTTACCCCAGTTTAATACTCTTTTGTACACTGTGTACAATCCTGCCATCTTGTGGTCTCCAGTGAAACTTGGACTTGTAGGTTATTTAAGAATTTGAACAGAAAACCCCAGTTAAAATCTTGTGATACATTTTTTAATAACAGGATAATATAAGATCAGAATTATTATTACTTTAAGAAGCAGTAGTAGTAACATATCTAACACTATATTATATTACAATATATTGCTTTCTACATAATAATAATAATATATTACCATTACCATTTATCTATTTATTTATACTTTTTCTACTCTATTATTATAAATAATTGTTATTCTAATTCATGTCACTATTACACCTTTGACAGGTGAATCAGGAGGGACTGAGGGTTTGCGATCCCAGTATGGACATAGTATACACAATATTCTATATATTTCATATTATTACAATATTATTGTAAGGTGGTTTGCACATTGCACACATAGTATATAAAATATATTTTGTATAAGATATATTTTATTAATAGTTCCAACAGTTCTCAGACTCAAACTATTGGATGATTGTTTTATAATTTCTGCACTCTCGTCATAGCATCTCAAATCGGGTTCCTGCGTAGACCTCAGGTCCAAATTAAGGTCCCAGCAGGTCCGTATGTGCGTGAGGTGCACGCTGTGAAAGGTGTGAGCAAAGGTGTGTTTGAGTGGCAGGTGTGTGAAGGAGGCTGTGAGGATATTGGCTAACTGAGGGTGTGGCGGGCAGGGAGCCACATCACAGAGACACGACCTCTCCGCAGGGGGGCTCCTCAGAGGACAAGAGGGTGACAAGAGACCGAAAGCAAATGTATCTTGTCCAGCTCCAGCAGTGTCGCTCTCTGGGTGAGAGGCATGAAGATTTGTTCCACAAAACAGAAAAGTTACACAATCCACTTAGGATACAGTTTTGAGACATTTAATAAACTGAATGAACGGGTTAATTTGCCTGAGGAACAGTAGAGTTTTATAAGCCTAAAAATATGTTTTGATAGATTTTCTAACCATTAAATTTCCACCTAATTTACTAACTACTACCATAGTACCTAATGTACTGTATAGTACATTTACAGGGATATCTGAAAACAAAGAAACATTTGAATCAAGATTTATGATGGATTATATATATGAGAATTTAGGCTCCTTAAAAAAACAAAAATCCAAAATAAAATCCAGTTATAAAATGCATTTATTACAATTTTGAAGGGTGATAGTAATTTTATCAACGAAGATCTGTTTTTGTTGTAACTGGCAGCAAATATTGGCTTATAATGGCATCATAATCAATAAATAAGTTGGGAAAATCATAGTGGGAATAAAGGTGTTTCCACATGTCATATATACAACTATTCTTCAGAAATGTTGGTACTTTTATGCACCTACACCCGGACCTCTGGATGCAGTGCAGGGCGACACAACACTAATAATTAACAACTCTAATTGCAGAAGTATAACACCAATCAAGCCTCCTCGCTGCCTCTTTCCTGGTGGTAGAAGAGTGAGCACAACCAAACTTGTTGCACACGTGGTGCTTGGATCGACCAGTTAGGAAAAGTGTAACAACACCAGTTCTGAAGAAGCATACTGGGATCTTAACCATGTCCCAAGTTTGAACTGTTGTTTTATGAATGTTTTCTTAAGAAATCTCTCCTTCTTGCTGTCCCCTTTCTCTCTGTCGCACACATACTTTAACATTATATACAAAGTCTACAGACAGCAACTGCTCTTATAACTGACTTTGATGAAATATTGTCAAAGTGTTATTATTTGTGCAGTTTCAATGGATCAAAAAGGGAAAGAAGTTATAAACACTGGCTCGGCTTCACGCGGCCTCAGGTTCGTTTCTCTGACATCATACAGTGTTGCCACGTTAATAACAGCATGTCGTTTTAGTGCAGATCAAAGAGCTTTTACATGAAGCTGTAGAGGTACTCATGGCTGCCGTCATCCCCAATCAGCTTCAGGTGAGACTTCAAACAGTGCAGGGTGTCGTGTCGCAGCCTTTCATCGGCTGCATCAGCAATCATCATTTATTGAACAACCCATTAGGAGTATTACTGGCTGACATTTTTAGGAAAACTAGGCATACATCATGGTGGGTATCACTCAAATAAAAATGATGCGTAACACCACAGGACGACGTCAGTGTTTCAGCAGCTTTATCTTCAGCTGTCTGAGTGCTTTTGCTCAATTTTAAAACAAGCTTTCTCTGCTATTTTTAACCCTGCAGCAGATTTTGTTTAATGTATTTGACTTTGTTTCTGTCCATCTATCTTGTCTGTGTGTTCCTGTCTCTCCTCGCTGTCTCTTACTACAGCCCATCTCTCGTTTCCCATCCATCCATTGTTGCCATACAAGGTAACACTTGCAACCAGAAACTGCATTCTTTTCCCGCGATTAACATAGTTCCTCTCAACTGCTGAGCGAAATCGTATCCACTCAAGTTATAAATAACTGGGCTGGAGGAAACATGGGGCTGGGGGAAGACGTCCCACTGCAGAAATGTTTAGGCTGACTCCTGTGACATTTAAGGAGGTTTTTGTTAATACAACATCGAAAGAAACATTATAGAGATGAAACTGTAGATCGGGAGAGTAAACATGAGCTAGTTCCTACAGGCATGAGTCCATTAATCTAGATTTGGATTGTAAAAAAGGCTTCAGGGCACAAACAAGATTACAGGAGATATAAAGATCAATAATTAGGAAAAACCTTAATCCTGACCTGTAATTCTAAACCTTAGTCTTGACCTGAGCTTAACTGAACCAGGGCTGGGATAAAAGGAAATCCTGACAAATCAATAGGTTGAAATAAGAAGAAATATTAACATCTATATGTACATGTAACATGTCAATATTCAGTGTTTATCCTCATGTCCTGTGTTGCTGTAGCAATGCAGCATTGGTCACTGTGACTAAATTACATATTGATTTCACAGCTTTGTCAATATTGATGTGTTCTCCTCATTAAGCCTGCAGTATCTGTATTTAATCACCTTAACCGTGAGCCAATTAGCCAAGAAAACACAGTTCCCAGATGACCGTCATGAGCGATTGTTATCATCTTTCACACATTTCTTATTTTGTTGTAACAGGTTCAATTTGTTTTAAAGCCTCCCCGCCACTAATAAGCATTAATCTGCTGCTGTAGCAGCCTCCAGTCCTCTGGTTTCAGGTTTTTCCAGATTTTCTAAAAATAGCTGCAGGGATTCACTCCCATTCAGGCTCAAGAGCATTACACTGACGCTGGGTTCTTTCCAGTTCATCCTAAAGGTGTTGGATGGGGTGCAGGTCAGGGCTCTGTGCAGGCTGGTCAAGTTATTCCACACCAAGCTGGGAAAACTGTGTCTTTATGGACCTCGCTTTGTGCATGAGAGCAATAAAAGCACACTAAAATATAACTGTATCCTGTAGCATTACAGATGTCTGTTAACTTAACTAAGGGACTTAGTCCAAATCATGAAAAACAGCCTCACACCACAAGTACACAAAACTATCTGGGCTGCAGCTCCAAGCATCATCCACAAGAGGGTGCACACTGGCTCAATGTGAGGTGACCTCCCTCTGAAAACGCCTCACTTTGTCTCTCCTATTACCCACCAGAAGCATCAGGGGTTGCGGTAAACAAAGAGGCTTTAGACGTGAATAACCCCAGCTGGGAGAACGTGCTGGCTGGACTCCCTTTGTGTTGTTGGGGGGGTCACAGTGTTGTTCCAGCGAGCCGAGCGTCAGCACTAACAGCAGCTGGCATGCTCCGGGTTCTTACTGGCAAATCCCACTGAGTCATCAGCAAGCCGCACCTCTTTGTCCACAGGTTTAGCTGATCTCTGTGACCTCCCTCCTGTACTCCCATCAGCCCCGAGTCATAGGACTGTCTGCAGTGACGCTCAGCCACACCAGCGTGGGATACTTTCAGTGGCAAGAGGAGGCGGAGGAGGACCGACGGGATCTTGAGAGCACAAATATGCAGTGTGTGCGTGCACCTCAAGAGTGATGCCTCAGTAATCTTTACTCAAATGCATTTGATGTTGAGGCTTTTTTACTTTTGCCGTGGTTGCAGGTTTCTTTGCTGACATAAAAATGACTTCTGCTCTCTTTTTTACCTAATTGATGCATTTTTGTGCAAATGAATAAACTCTAATCCACACCACAGGTTTCCTGTGTTTTTTAAATTACATGGATTAAGAAATGTGTGTGGAAGTCTAACAGTAAAAGTTACTTTGTATTTTGCTGGTGTTTTTTTTTTTATTTCATATTATTTTATTGATATGTATTTTTTTTTTTAAAGTCGATATTGTGGCCACTTTGTGTCATAGGATTTTTCATTCACTGCATTCAAGACAAATATGGACTCATTGATTCAAACTGTAACTGAAGGTCTGCAGGGGCAGAAATATGAGTTGAATGTATTGATTTTATTCATGTCTCCTTTTTTATAAGATGTTTCATATTTATAATTATTATATAATTATATTACTATATTATTAGTTGACACAATGGAAATCCACATATTCACTCTAAAAAATAACTACTGTTAGCAGCTACAACTTCCACATGAAGCAACCGAACAAATGGGAATATACTGCGAGTCATATAACATTACAAGCACATAACATCAGGTTACAGAAGGCCATGTTTGATTGATCATATTTTACGTGTTTCCTTTGATGAAGCATTAAAACCCTTTTGTCTCTCACACTAGTTGTCAGAAACAGCCAAAAAGTTATATTATTTTTTATGAATTTTCTCAGTGGAGGCCATTGATCGTGAGCTACTACAATAAAAACATCCACTCTTTCAAAAGTGGAAAGACTGACTGGTCACAATGTATTAATGGATTTTTACAGCCTTTTAAATCTCATCAATTCCACTGTGTTGCATATGTGTGTATTGAAAGCAGTCTGTTAAAAATGAGAGAGATTCAGAATTTATGTTTCCTGCTGATTTTAATTGGCTCAGAATTTCTTTGTAATTGAAACCACCAGTGATGATCAGCAGTCAGCCGCCTTGTTTATAGGGGAAATACAAAGACAGAACATGTAGGGGTGAACATACGGAGCACAGTCCTTTTTTATTACATTTCCAAAGAACAGTATGTCAAACATGAGCTAAAAGAGAGACGGTCTAGAAGCTGTGGATGCGTTTCAAGGACCCCACATTGGGGTTGACGGCGGCCCACTCTGTGAAGCGGCGGTACTCTCCTCTCTCCAGCAGGTACTGGCGCCCGCGGTAGTCGGGCCGCTCGTAGAAGACCCAGGCGCCGTCCTGCACCTGGGCAGAGTGGACCTCGCGGAGGGGCCAGTGCTCGGGCAGGTTGCTCATATCTTCAGTGAAATCCAACATCTGACCACCGAAGTTAGGACGCTCGTAGATACGAACCCTGAACACATCAGAGATCTGCAAGACAAAGACCAGTTGGGTTCAGCAAGGGGTCGCTCAGCAGCTGAGATATATAAAAAAACCTTGACTGATGTTAGTATATTGTTGGTTTTGAGTGTATGAGAATTTGTTTTACAAGTTTTTTTTCAAGTCATGTTGCATTTATCGAAGCTTTCAAAGATTATAACTTTCCCAGTCAGAATTACAACTTTCACCCTCCAAGTTTGACTTTTTAGACTTTTTAGTAAATATTTAACTAAGGCCAGAAGTTTCCCTAACCTTAAAGAAGTTCTGAATGCCTGAACATAACCATAAAAAGTTTAATAATGCATCAGTTGATATAAATGGATATTGTTTTGCAAGAGTGGATAGAGTTTCTAGGAGACAGGGTTGAAATATCACACTCTGGTGAATGATTCTTTAGTGTTTGCATGAACCTTCGTGAACTTGTCAGGACCACGTGAAAAGATGCAGAAAAACTTGTATTGTTCATCATATTGGATTATGCAAGTGCGTCATACTTGCTAGCTCTTTCATATGTTTTCTGACTCACGTGTCGAATGATCCGGCAGGACCTGATGCTGTCATTGTAGCCCATCCAGTGCAGGTAGTCTGGGTACTCCCCCCTGGTCAGGATGTACTGGTAGCCCAGGTAGTTGGGCCTCTCGAACAGGACCCAGGCCCCGCTCTCCACACGAACAGAGTTGCAACGGCTGAAGTGGGTGTTGAGCTCGGGACAGTCACTGTTGCACTCATAATAACGACCTTGGAAGTTTTTGTCTTCATAAAACACGATCTGGAAGAGAACAAGGGGCATTCAGTGGATATTCTAAAGTAATATATATGCAATAATGCAGAATATACTGTATACATATATATGTGCTAACTCTCAACAGTGAACTAATATGCAAACTTACTTCCAACAGCGAACCCAGTGAACAATAACAACAAATCTATCTTGGACTTAAAATAGTGTAAACGCACAGTGTAACAAATCAAGCAACTGTAGGAATTTCAGGTGCAATGTGAGTCTGAAGAGACGTCTCCAGTTTTTGTGTTCTTTATCCTACAAGCGATGCTGGAGTTTTGACTTCTTTTAACAAATGAAATGATGCAGACAATGTGTCTCGTGCGTCACCTGCTTGTCTGCTTACCTTTCCCACACGGTCCATGTTTGAACCTCTCACCAACTTTTTGCAACTGTTTGTTAATCCCACCTTTCACATTTATATATACAGTGTATGTGGGCACACTAAAATGCACTGCCGGGGCTATCATTGTCATTTTAATTGCCTCAGCATTTATACCTGCACAATGGCTGATGCTGCAATTGTTTCAAAAATGCTCGGCTTCATACAGTGTTTACTCACTATTGCATTGGCTGACCTTTTGATCTGTTCAATGCCAGTTCCAATTCCAGAAAGGATTTTTTGATCCAGTTAAATTGTGTCCTCTGCAGTTGGTACTGAGACTGATGCTGTGAAGTTGGCTCGTGGCCATGCTGTACTGAGCTCTAATATCTGTGTGGCAGGGGATGGTTATATTGAGACTATATGCTCCACCCTCTGTCTACAGCCACATCTCAGTACATAGTCAGCTGATTGCTCTCAGACGAGCTTTGAAAGACCTGGTGGATGAAAGGCTCATTGTTCTGTAATTATAGCAGCTTCTCAATGTATTTACAGCCATCAAACAGCATGACTCATTTTATTTAAAGTGTGCAGAAATGGACGACTTTATTCTTGCTGCATTAGTGTGGTCAAATTATATGACAGATGACGGGACGTTGTCCCACCTGACTGCACAACTAGAGCTGATCAGTCAATTAATCCATCGGTCAATCGACAATTGATCAACCACTATTTTCATAAATTATTAATTGTAATCTTTCAAGCACTTTCAAGCTAACATTTCATCTCCCCACCTTGTTATGCAGTCATTTCTTGTCTTACACTACAATAAATAATATATATTTAAATAATAAATATCTTTGGCTGTTGGCCTGTTGGTCAGATGAAAGAAGCTATATGTTGCACAAATTTTTAGCTTAATATACTTTAACCTTTAGAGATGACTTGAAAACCACTTATGGTGATATTTTTAGGTGTATACTGGACCTGTATTGCCAGAATGAATAATAAATTATATACATTATGTTGTGTTTTATATTATATTCTATAATAAGAGAAGACAGGCACAAACATTAGCGTCAAATACATTTATTGCAACGCATTACATCAGAAGAAACTGGTTGAGTTTCACAGCTGCATGATTCTTCTGATGGAGCCCACAGTTGCTTTCAGAGCTCCCCACTTTGAGTAGTGTGGGTACTCCCCTTTCTCCAGCAGGTACTGGCGACCACAGAAGTTGGGATGTTCGAAGAAGACCCAGGAGCCGTCTAGGACCTTGCAGGACTGGACATTCTGTCTGACCCATTTCTCCTGGACAGATTTCATGTTTTCTGTCAACTCCAAAGAGTGGCCGTCAAAGTTTGGCCGGTCAAACAGCGTCAGCTTGTGTGGACCTTTGGCCTGAAACCAAAGCAGTCAAAGAAATGTGTTCAATTTGATGCACGAGGAAGAAGTTTGTTTATTTTTTCCATGTTCCTTTTTGTAGGGTCACTTACGTTTTTGATGATCCTGCAGGATCTGACACAGTCATTGAAGCCCATCCAGCGGCGGTAGTCATTGTACTCGCCTGGACCAATGACATACTGGTAGCCCATGAAGTTGTTACGCTCGTACAGAACCCACCAGCCGCCTTCTACCTTGACCGAGTTGCATCTGAAGATGTAGCCATGTAGGTCGGCCGAGTCCCCTTTGCAGTCGTAGGACTTTCCCACAAAGTCCCGGTCCTCGTAGAACACAATCTGGAAGAATATATTTAGACAGGATTACACACTTGTAAATAAAAAGAGGGTTCTGTGTTTGCACGGATTTAAATCTACTCTACTAGTTCTTTAAATCTGGTGCAAGAAATGTAGACGTCAGATTAACCATCTGACGTCTACATGTCCTGCACCAAGTTAAGAGAATTATTAGCACCTGCAACTGTAACTGACGACATTTAGAATACTGTAATTACTAACCTTCTCCATCTCTGGCTCTTAAAACACTAGATGCCATAACAAATGCAGTACTCTTTATAAATGGCATAGACAATACTACCAAATGCATGGTTAGCAGTGCATGTAACAGTTATTACAATTCAAATATTCATCTAGAGTCTCCCCATTGTTCTTACTCACTGAATTGCTTTTCCACACACAATGGTTGTTTAGCAGTGCCAAGAACCTGAACCTCAGTCGTTGCTCAATCCAAACTGGTCTGGACCGCAGCAGTAGATGTGTTTTGTTAATGCAGTTTTATGCAATTTTTCTCTATGTAAACATTTATTTAAGCTTTAAGCTTTGATCTGCATTTTATTAACAAAAGGTGTAATACAAAAAAAGTGCATAATCTTTATTCTTTATTTATTTTCTATATTATTTTCTGTATGAAATAATATCAATAAACTGTGTGCAATGATAATACTTCTATGTTGCACTGACAACAACAACAGAAAATCTTTTTTAAAATTATGTTGCAGAACTAATATGAGGTAGGATTTCTGAAGGATTTAAATAAACACATTAAATACCACATTTAACTGATCTGAGCTGTGCAGTATTGTAGCAAATTTTGACAAAAAAAGACCACCATTTCAAATTATTATATAATTATCGTTAAACCCCACAGTGTACACCACTATGAAATATGATTGACTATGAAATCAAAGGATCATTGCAAAATGCTATTTCATGTCTTATTCATTAAGAATTAAAGTGAGTAGTTAAATATAATGTTATCACAAACAGGATTACCATCACAGTGCATAAAGATTGGGATGATATTATATCAAATTTATATGTCTTACTTTACATATTTCTACTGCACCTCTATTTTCATACAGTATAGTATAAAACTATGAATATATTTCTGAACTCATTTTTATTTTATTTATTATTATCTTCAATTTGCAACAAGGTATTTTTATTGGTACAGATGCAGTATAAGACAAATTACGAGATTATGGATGAATAGTAACTTTAACGTTTTTGACCTGAAATATGAAATTATACATCCCAAATCAGGATATGTGCGGACAACTTTTTAGCTCACTAAGTGGCAAAATGTTGATGTTGAAATGTTTTTAACCATTGATTGTCTAATTGTTTAATGTTAATCATTTTGTAAATGAATGTTACCAGTAATATTGCACATATTCATATTCTGTCACATTTTAATGTTTCTTATTAAAATATACGCCTGCTGATGTTTGGTATGATCTGATGTCAGTCTGTCTTAAGATGTAATTTGTGTTGAATAATTTTACTGGTGGACACTAGGAGACAAGACTAAAAGCCATTAAGGTGTCAGGTACCTTAATAAGAAAGAATACAGAGAGCAAAGTTATAGGTAAGAAATACTTTTATTCATTTGAGTGCAACACTCGGGGTTCTGGGGAGAAGGACAGATGTCCAAATGGAAAAAGCAGGTGGGAGGCTGAAGCGTTTTCAAATCTTAGCTCTCAGAAACGCTGAAGGCCTTTAGGGGCTCTAGAACTTCCCCATGATTCCGGAACCTCAGTGGCATCAGGACTCTGGAACCCTTAAAAGAATTTGGAACTTTGTTTGCCTTGGTGCTTTGTAACCTTGTTGGAGTTCTACAATGTTCTAGAACTCAGGGTTCTGGAGCTTGATTTTCTTTAGAATTCTAGAACTCTGATGGCCTTAGCGTTCAAATAACTCTTTTAGGGGCTGCAGAACCCTGCATGCTCGCTGCTGCTCTAGAACTCTGTGATCATGCGGAAGGATCCCACAGCAGGGGAAGTGGCGCCCCAGTCTGTGTAGCTGGGGTACTCGCCACGTTCCAGGAAGTACTGGTGTCCTTGGTAGTTTGGCTTCTCGTAGAGGACCCACGCACCATCCATCACCACGCAGGAGTGGAACTCCTGGAACTTGAGGACCTCGTAAACCGATGGGCAATCATCAGCACACTCTGCCACTTGACCCCCGAAATCCTGCTTGTCGTAGAATCTGATCTTCCAGAACTTTCCATATATCTTGAAAGAGTTGAAGAATAAGAATTAATGAAATTATGTTAGTATTTAGTATCTGAATCATTTGACCTACTTTTGTTCCCTCATTTACTTTGAGCTCACATCTACAAATGGGTTTCTTGGCTGTTTTCCTAGTTTCCTTCAATAATTGATGTGCATGGGCATGGACATAAAGCACCCTGCTGCCAAATCATGAGCCTTTTATCTCTCCTTTTTCTCTATTGGCCTTTGACTGATTACTGCTTGGTTGGTGCACTCTGTGGTATTTGACTGGAGCTGGGCACACTCCTGCAAAAAAAATTAACCCAGAAATGTTAAAAAATCATGTATCCCCAATTAACTGTAAATGACTTCCCAATTTGACTTTTGTTTTACCTTATCTATATCTTCGTGTAGTACATTTACACCAGCTTAATGAAACAGGTGCGACAATATTATCACATGAATAAGACAAATATTAGTTAAGGATGATTTTTAAAGCTTTGTTACCCTTTTGGCTAAAAATCATCTATTGGTTATTGAACTTACATTTTTGATCGAGCGACATGACTTGATGCTATCATTGAATCCCATCCACTGTTGGGGATCAGGGTATTCCCCGGGGCTCAGGATGTACTGGTAGCCGGTGTAGTTGGGACGCTCGTACAGCACCCAGCAGCCACTCTCCACCTTAATGGAGTTGCAGCGGCTGAAGTAAGAGTGCAGGTCAGAGCAGTCAGTGTTGCACTCATAGCACTGGCCTTGGAAATTCTTGTCCTCGAAGAACACAATCTGCATGGAAAGAAACAGACAAATCCTGGTAAACTATCATTCCAACAATGTAACAAATACAACAATAAGTTATCGTTGTGCCTAAATACTATTAAAATGACAACAAACTAGACAAAAGAGTTTACATGCACAGTTACTGCCTTGAAAGATCTTGAAAACTTTAGAAAATAGCATTTGCTCCTTACCTTCCCCATTGTTAATGATATTGCTTGCCTCCCACCCAGCTGCAGCTGTGTTGTGGTTTATATCGAAATGCAGAATGTGCAGATGAGGGAAAACTATTGTCATCTAAATTAGCTTGATTTGCATATCAGCAAAATGGTTTGGTCAAGTTTGATTTCCCTTTGTCCACATTTGATGGCCTCATATTAAAGAACTGCCAAAACTGACATGTAAAACTTATAAAGGCCAACAGCCATACTTAATGACAATTGTGTGTATTGTTTCCACAGAGTTCTGCCCTATCAGATGATTACTTATTTGTCATTTGGTCCCTTCTGGCAGTTATTTTTTGTGGGACGGGAAATGATTTGGTCAGTTGTCTTCATTTTGCCTTTTTACAGGATGAGATTATATAATATCATCATGAGGGCAAGGAGCAATGTAGACTTTTACACTTGCACAATGGTTGGCAGTAGTAAACCTTATAACTGTGATGTCTCATCTTTAATCCTAATATCCTTGTTCTTTCTAGCAATGCACCAATGTGCTAATTGATTCAGGAGACCAGTCGGTTGAACAAGTTCTTGGTTACAGATTGTCAGTTAACAAAAACATGCATACAAAATGTGACGTAAACAAAACTGAGATGACAGAACTCCAATAAGTGAACTTTGTCTTTTTGGCTGTTTGGAGCTTTAATGCCATGCCACATTATGGAGGACATCCTAAGGTCTTAATGAATTGTGGAAACATATTGAACATAGTGAAATAAGATCTATTTCATTAAACTGGACATCCTTTTCTATGCCAACACTTTTCTAAGAAGTCAAATTCAATCCCAATTCAAGCTGCAGTGCCACCTCCTCAGAAATGAACTCACAGCAGACATTCAGATTTGTCATAGCAGGGAAACCCAGGTGTAACTAATAACACTGATGATGGCCTTGATAAGTGGAGAGCAGCCATGATTAATGTTATCAGTTACAGCTGTGTTTGAGTCCAAAAGTCTGCACTTAGAAGAGACATTCACAAGAAGCTGAATAAAGCTGAGGTTTTACTGTTACTATGGACGTTTGCTTGGTTAACAGTGGAGGAACACAGGATGTATAGTAAGAGAGGTCCTGATTTCAACCTGCAATGTTTAATGGTATGAGCCATTGATTACTGGGACTCCACGATGCACCATAAATTTTACTTACACATCAATTTATATATCTGTTGACTGCAATAAACCTGCCAGCTTGAGCCTCACTGGAGGGATTGTGTGTCAATAACTGACCTGAAATCGTGGATTTACACGATTAACTGGACTTCCTATGGGGCGGCAGTGGCTCAGTGGTTAGGGGATTTGGGTTGGAAGTTGGAGGGTCGGGATTGGGCATTTGGGGATTCAAGTATCTCTGACAGTATTTCTAAATCTAAGGATCAGAATAAAGATCTTAGTGTGTAAGTTATATATTTAGTTGGTAATAAAATAAACCCATTAATTTTCTTTATGTGGCTATAACTTTATCTGTGGTGTTATTTAATTAGATTCAGTTAAATTAGTTTTGGACATTTCAGCAAAAGAAACTGAGTCCGTCCAAATATATAATTTGTAGACAACACACACAAAGTGACATTTTTGCCTTTCAGGTAATTGACAGTACAGAGTGAAAGGAAACATGGGAATAGAGAGGAAGAGGAGGGAAGTCCAGTATCAAACCAGGTCATCATATTTATATGATGAATGTCTCAGACTTCGACCGCAGTTTACCAGGACATCTATACAACACTGACCTCTGTGAAATCAGCAAGCTAAAGATTTTTTAGCCAGATGTATTTAATCACTCTGGTCTTCATGTCCTACAGACATTAAAGTAAACAAACACATATCATTTAGATAAAAATTATGTTCCTGGGCATGCAGATGATTTGGAGATAAGAGTTAATATGAAGTGATCAGAAATAAACAAAGGATTCATTTTACTCATTTACTGTTGTTTGGGTTCATATCATGGCATTGCAAATATAACATTGAAAATGTGTTATCCCTGCTCTTAAGACATCCATGGTCTGAAAGGACCAAAGAATTTGATGCACTCAGGCATCAAACTAAGTTTTTTCCCGTCACTCTAATCTTCTCCAGTCTGAGAAATGTAAAAACAACCGCTCAGTTCTTCTCCCTCCTCTCCTGCCTTGTGTCTTCCACCCATTTCCCCTCCCTTTGTTCTGGATCATGATGGCACAAATGAAATTAACAGCGATTGCAGAGCTGCTTATTCATCAGCTTCCAGATAATTTGAATAACAAAACCCTGTTGAACCGTATGAAGTATAAAAGCCGCCTGGCAGCCACAGGTTGTTGGACAGATTCCCACTAACACAGATCATCAAACATGGGCAAGGTATGTACAGTAGAGAGAGGACCAGAGAACAAGCACTTTTCTGTTCTGTACTTTTGTAAACAAGAGAGACGGCCAGGAAAAAATCTATGCTTACAAAAGTACATTGTACAAATTAAGGCCTATTCCAAATCAGTTTGTAACATTATTTGTTTTTCTTTTCCACAGATCATCTTCTACGAGGACAGGAACTTCCAGGGTCGCTCCTATGAGTGCATGAGCGACTGCGCCGACATGACCTCCTACCTGAGCAAGTGTACTTCTTGCAGGGTGGAGAGCGGCTGCTTCATGGTCTACGACCGTCCCAACTACAGGGGGAACCAGTACTTCCTGAGGAGGGGCGAGTACGCTGACTACATGTCTTTTGGCATGAGTGACTCCATCCGATCCTGCCGTTTAATTCCTCAGGTATGCAAGGATTGTGAAGAGATAAACATTATTGTAAATGAGAACCCCACATTTTTGTAATCTTTAATGTCAAATAAATGTAATATTCACTTAAAATAGTCAATTAATTGCAAATTTTACTCCAATTTTCCTGCTTTGCTGTGAAGATGTGGGTTTAAAAGTAAATATCTCATGAGACAGAGTCAAAATTCTTACAAAAACAGCACAGCACCCTTTGTCATAAACATATTTTACAACAGCAGCAAAACAGCACCTCTTTTGTGTACTCATCAACAGCACAGAGGCACCTACAGGATGAGGATCTACGAGAGGGAGAACTTCGGTGGTCAGATGCACGAGCTGATGGACGACTGCGACAACATGATGGACCGTTACCGCATGTCCGACTGCCAGTCCTGCAACGTGATGGACGGCCACTGGCTGATGTACGAGCAGCCCAACTACAGAGGCAGGATGATGTACCTGAGGCCCGGAGAGTACAGGAGCTTCAGGGACATGGGATACAGTGGCATGAGGTTCAGCTCTGTCAGGCGTATAATGGACTCCTGTTGAAGCAAAGTGAAAGAAATGTGTTGTCGAATAAAATGAACGAGGAATCAAACGTCACCTTGTCACCGTGTTATCTTGTATCAAATAGAAGATGGGCTTTTTTGTGTCTATGAGAGTTTAATCTGCACAACTGGCCTCTAAAGTGAGCTAGTTCATCCATCTTAAGCACACATTGTATGGCAGAATTACAACCTTCATGTACAAACTCCAAATAACACAGGTGCTAAATAGCATGCCAGTGAGATATACTGTAGATATATAAATACAGGAAGGATATATACAGTATATACACTGGGTGAAATGGTATACAAACCAAATTTTTTACTTCACCATAAATGCATAATGAAAATATTCTTACTCAGCATCTGCATCGTCTTGCTCTGCAGTGATCATATTTCTAACATCTGGCCATGCCCTCTATAACACTAGAGTGCACTATAACAGGTGTAAGCATAAGTAACTGTATTAAAACATAATTTTGTCAGTTTTTATTGCCGTTTATTGTACTGAACAGTGCAGTCACACTGCTCTGATACAAAGATGCTTCTAGATAAAAAAAAAAGTCTTAAAGGGGACCTCCACTAATTTAACTCATGAAGTTCAGTTAAGCTGTGAAAACAGTTGTGTTCTGTGTTTTTGTGAGGAAATAACCCCTCACTCATATTAGGGACAAAAAGCCAAGATATCTCAGCCTTTGCTACCCTGTTTTGAACTTTCCTATAATCAGCTTCTTCTACTTTTAGAAAAGTACAACATAAAATTGCTGGAGTACACCTTTAAGATGGGTTTTCAATATTTATGAATACACCTCCACACTGGTTTGATGCATTACTCATACACCTTGTTGTATATAGTATATACCTTTATTACCATATACATGGTTCAATATTGGTACGATAGATGTTTATAATGTATATAGTATTCTAGTTTTTAGTTACTTTAGTCTGAGTAACTGATATAAGTTCTTGTACATAGTCAGCTGAGATCAGAGTCTTTTTCTTTTCTTGTCTCTGAATCACAAATTATCTGCACCTTTTACAATAAACAACACGTTCAGATCCAATCACGTTCTCATGTCCAGAATTTACAGTAAAGATGAAAAAATACATGATGATATCTTGGAAATATTAGTTTTAATAAAATAATAATAATAATAATAGCATTTTTCAAATATATTTGTACAAAATACATCTTATCTGACAAATAAGGTATGTGTTCACACTTGTAATTCATATTTTACAGGTGTGTCCAATAGAAGGAGGAAGTATTCAGATCTTTTACTTGAGTAAAAGTAGCAATACCACAAAATGTACTGCACCTAAAGTATCAAAAGTAACGAGGTTACAAGGTGTTTCACAGCTGCACACAAAATACAGTCCCATAAAATACAACAGAGCAGAAAAATAACCCCTTTGAATGTTATACTATTACACATTATATAAATATTATTAATATCATCATTATTACTGATGCATTCATGTGTAAGTAGCATTTTACTGTTGTCGCTGGTCAATGTGGAGCAAAGAGGAGCGTATACAGTTTTGTATGTAAAATGTGACTGCGGATGTTAATTAAATGTAGTGAAGTAAAAAGTACAATATTTCCCTCTGAAATGTAGAGTAGGAGTCTAAAGTAGCAGAAAAGGGAAATACTCAGAGTACAAGTACCTCACGTTTGAACTTAACTACACTACTTGAGTACTTGTACTCTGTCACATAATTGCACCTCTTTACAAGAAAAGATTAAATATTAAACCTGAGTTTGTTTCTCACTCAGCTTCCTATTTGATATTGAACAGTATCAGAGTATAAAAGCACGTTTTTTGTTATCCTTGTCAGTGAACTGTTCAGGTCAATCATAGCACAAACACATCATTTTATGTGCCCAGATGATGGACTGATGATGAATGCAACAAAGTGCTTGTACCCACAGAGAGCACAAAGAGTCCCAGCTGATACATTTGCTGCTGTCACCCACCTGTAGCCCATAGGACAGCCGCTACAATTGGCCCTGCACCAGATGCATACAGGCTGGAATAACAACCATTTACAGAGCGATTTAACAATCATTATGGCTGCGCTGCTGAGTAAGATTTTCAAAACAATGACTCCATAGATCATTTAGCTATCATGATGGGTATAAAAGTGAGAGTTTAGTTTAGTACCAGTGCAATCAGGGATAGGATTGAACATCAAAATGGGCAAAGTAAGAGAACATGTTAATGTTGTAATTTAAGTTTATAAGTACCTTTAACATAATATTTCAGAACATGTGCTACAGTACTTGTGTTAAAATGTGCACTTTTATTTTTTTTAGATCATTTTCTACGAGGACAAGAACTTCCAGGGTCGCTCCTATGAGACCAGCAGCGACTGCGCTGAGCTGACCTCCTACCTGAGCCGCTGCAACTCCTGCAGGGTGGAGAGCGGCTGCTTCATGGTCTACGAACGTCCCAACTACATGGGCCACCAGATGCTGGCGAGGAGGGGAGAGTACCCCGACAACCAGCGCCTGATGGGAATGACCATGAGCGACTGCATCCGTTCCTGTCGCATGATCCCCATGGTAGGAAGCTCTCATGTGATTGAAAAAGTCTCCAGCACAGCACAGGAGAAACCATTTCATTTGTAAAGTAATCTTTTGTCTGTTCACTTGTCATTTGACAGCACAGAGGCCAGTTCAGGATGAGGATTTACGAGAAGGAAAACTTCACGGGTCAGATGCATGAGCTGATGGATGACTGCGACAACATCCAGGACCGCTACCACATGTCGGACTGCCAGTCCTGCAACGTGATGGACGGCCACTGGCTGATGTACGAGCAGCCCCACTACAGAGGCAGGATGATGTACCTGAGGCCCGGAGAGTACAGGAGCATGAGAGACATGGGAATAGGTCCCATGGACATGAGGATCGGATCCATTCGACGCATCATGGAGTCCTGTTAGAGAACGCAGCGGGCTTGAGGCGTAGAAGTGTAACCAATAAATATTAATAAAGAATTTATTGATTTATCATTTTATGTTGAGTTTCAAAACATCAACCAGTGAGGCGGGAGGAGAATTTGGGTGCTATCAAAAGATTAAAGGAAATTGAATAAATTATCAGCATCCAGCTGTTCCTTCCTGTCAAAGGACAGTTTGAGCTGTAGTAAACGCTGCTATTTGTATCCCACAGACTTCTTCTTCTTCTACCTATGAAATGTGTTTAGTCATATATGATGCATGTGACATTAAAAATTAATTTCAAAGAATGACAATGATTGCTGTGAGGCTGTGCATGATTTTCCTATGTATATATATAATTGATTATATATATAAAATGCAGCAATAGTAGTAGTCAAAAAGTGTCCTGAAATTACTGCAATAGATACATGGTACAGAGTAGTTTATTTTACCGCTAAAAAATACTGGAAACAGAAAAAAAATATGGACATTTCACTAGCATGTCATTACTTAGTCTTCAGGTGTCAAATTCCAGTAACACTCATGGCATAAAGATAGTAAATAATAATAATAAAGTATATAAAGTTATTGGCCTTTTCACAGCACAAATTATTGACATGTTGACATGTCTGAGACACTACAGTAAATAAAGTTTTAAAAAAGTGGGAATTTTGTACTGGGACTAACTTTGGAAGATAACTTGTTGATCTGATTTGAAATGGGGATGTGAATATTGTTTTAAGACAGACAGACAAAATGTGTACCTTTCCTTTAATGGAACAGAGCCATCATTAATGGAATTCAGTGAACTTTAAATATCCCTGCAGACAATTTGTTGATGAAATTATACACACTATGCAAAACAAAAAGGTAGAATGAACCATATTTCTATAATGAACCATTATATAAATGCACAAAAATAAATTAAAAGAGTTGCTTTTTCCCACAAGTCTATGAATACACCATTGAGGAAGCAGTCTGTGCAGTTTTTCAGTTAAAAAGCCAGTTCTTAAGCTAATAATAGTTCAGGAGATTCACTTGATAAGACTCTGCTTGAGGGTCCAATAAAAAAAGTTCCTTCAATAAGCTTTATTGTAACACTGAATGGGGCACATGTAGGGCAGGCGTGGCAATACATGGTTGTGTTTGTAGTCTATGAGGATACAAATAAAGAATAATACAGAAGGGGGACCAGTAGCTTCTCTTCAGACTCCTACTAATGTTTTTTTTTTTTTTTGAGCATGTTCAATCATTTTACTTTTAATGGCGACATTAATGGGCACTGCCTGAACAGAGGTCAAGTTAGGTCATTTTATTTCCACAGTAAAACACAGCCCACGGCATGTGTGACCCGCATCAGGAACACCTCTCAATAAACCTCACCCACCAGCATTCACATGAGATTTCTATTCACAGCTCACTGATACACTGACACCAAACATATTTAAAAAGTGTATTCGAACATGTCAACATATAAAGGTAAAAAGTTGTGTAACATCTGATAGCTTGCAACTCCACGTGTTTACGAAACCAAAGAAAATGAACTAAAGGCAAGTGGTAATGAGAACATACAAGCACCCTTAATTAAAGTCTATAACTGAATATGCTTCTGCCCGGGCAGAGTGAAACCAAGTGAACTCTGTAAACAAATCATTTATCATGTATGTCAGACTTGCATTACATTTCCAAGTTGGTAGAATATACAGATTTGTTAAACTCAAGGTTTATCTGTATTTGCAAAAATGAATGTACCAAACATTCAGATATTTATTTCAAGTCCTCCGAACCTAATTGATAAAAAAAGCATAATTTGCCATCACCTTGCAAAAATGACCCATATGAGTCTTTTTTGCAAAAGTTTCAAAAACGAAGCAAAAAGATTCATATTATAGTTTTTCTGATCCACCATATCAAAAGTTCACGTCTGGTTAAGTGAAGGCGACTACAGATATCCCATAGCGGAACGGCTAAATTATCAAGACCATAAAAGTTCTGTCTCTTCAAACTGCAACTTTGGTGTGGTTATCAAACTTTAAGACGCTCTAAAAGGAGAAGGGAATCCCAACTATATATGAGGCAACTCTAAAACAATGTATAAGGTATCTAAATATATATAAATCGATATATATCCATTCTCAGTCCAGTCTTATTGGAATTTCTTTTGTATGTACCTGTTCAGACTGTCAAAGTCATCATTAGCCAGATAATTAATGAATTCATCAATGTATTTCTTATGTGATATACTGATATACTAGATGAATGTTGAATCATATTTTTTCCATTCAAATATTTTTGTAATTTAGTAATTGCAATATCCATTACACTGAAATATAGAGCTGTCATATTACAGTTGGAAGCTTCTCTTTTTTCTTTATGTTAGACAACAATACTGCATGCATTAGGTACTGTACAGAGTGGTACATTATAGTGCTAGATAATAACCCTTTAGCGCCCTGACTGCTCAGTAGGCTTCTATGGCATGTTGCTGGCTCAGGGATCTGCACAATAGAAGCTCTACATACTTTTTTCACATTGAGCAAGTATAAAAGTAACGGCTACCACCGACAGGAATACACAGCAGCCACAGCTCAGTCCTGAGGAACAGCCAACCAATCATGACCATGGGCAGGGTAGGTACTGGTCCCCCCCACCCAAAAAAAAAAACAAAAACAGTCCACTTAAATTTCAAATTTACACATTTATTAATTATCATTAAACAGCAGCTTGGAGCTCACTGAAAATTGGACTAATGAAGCGTTGTTGTGCTTTCAGATTATCTTCTACGAGGACAGGAACTTCCAGGGTCGTCACTATGAGACCAGCAGCGACTGTCCTGAGCTGACCTCCTACCTGAGCAGGTGCCACTCCTGCAGGGTGGAGAGCGGCTGCTTCATGGTCTACGACCGTCCCAACTACATGGGAAACCAGTACTTCATGAGGAGGGGCGAGTACGCCGACTACATGAGCATGATGGGAATGTCAGACTGCATCAGGTCTTGCCGTATGATCCCCATGGTATGGGAGGCTATTCATTTTCTACATAGTCTTTTCTTGAGATATCTTTGAATGGTTCTTCTGATCTTCTTCTTCAAACGTTCTCTCTACAGCACAGAGGCCAGTATAGGATGAGGATCTACGAGAGGGAGAACTTCGGTGGTCAGATGCATGAGATGATGGACGACTGCAACAACATCCAGGACCGTTACCGCATGTCCGACTGCCAGTCCTGCAACGTGATGGACGGCCACTGGCTGATGTACGAGCAGCCCCACTACAGAGGCAGGATGATGTACATGAGGCCCGGAGAGTACAGGAGCTTCAGGGACATGGGCTACAGCGGCATGAGGTGGATGAGCATGAGGCGCATCATGGATTCCTGCAACTAAAGTTTCAATAAAGACCACTAAATAAAGTTCTCTTCTGTTTTGACTATTTGTTCCACTGGTTGTTTTGAGGCCTGTAGAGTACAGGAGGAGATGCCAATGGGGATCACATGGGCATCAATAGGTGGAAGTGATCATGAGGTACATCCATATATGTGGAGTTGAATGCATATATGAACTGCATAATAATAGAAAATAAAGATTATCATTTGTAGAATTTATTTCAAGACTCATGTTATCTTTTTTAAGAAGAAATACTTAGTAAACACTGCTCGTTTCCAATTCTATAATATATAATTCACATGTATTCAGTGGGTAAATCAATAACTATTTTTAATGATTGTATTTGTGGTTTACAGTCATTAAGTGTCTTGGTAAAGTTAATAAGATCACATTCATGTATAATTTCATAAAAATCATGTAAAGTCGCTTACAAGTTTTTATTTAACTGCTTTAAATTTGTTCTCTGTGATTCTGTGATTTTATAAAATTTATTATATTAATACATTTATTAATTATAATTTATATATTTGTATAATTTACAAGTAGTTTGAATCTCTTTTTCAGAAGCTGGGTGTTCTACAAAGTTAATTATATATTATTATTATAAATAGGACATAATTACATTTTTCATACACAACCAGCATCTCAAACCAAAGTTTGTAGTGCTTGTGTATCTTTTAAATCTTTTAAATCAGAGACAGTTCTTTGACTTGTTGTTTGTGGTGCATTTCAACTGCAAACCTTTGCACAGTGAGAGTCTGAGGAGGCACAATAACATTTCTAACACTAGACTCTGCAGATGCTGCTGCAGAGGTGGGATCTATTAAATTCCTTATGAAAGCAGCTAAGATGCAGTGAGGCTTTCTGTGAGTAGTTTGGCAGTAGTTGCTAAGATAGAGCGAGAGTGTGAAGAACACTGACACTTATTTTATTAAGAGTCTTTCATGAGCTGCATGGTTGAGTGCTGGTTGTTAGTAACACTGTGTCTGGTTGAACTTGCTGTCTTTGAGCTAATTTCATTGCTCTGGGCAACGGCTTACTACCTTTCAAGCTTGTAAAGTCTGTCAAGTCTTTTTGTTGTTGTTGTTGTAATTCGAGTTTAATACTGAGTTTTCCAATAGATAAACAACATAATGCAACACAAGACAACATACTACAGTAAATCAATAAAGAACAAGAAACAAAACAAATCTGGGCCCTTAATAGTAGTTCACCTAACTCAAATCAGCCACACAAATAAAATCAGAAAAATAAAATAGTACAAATAAAACACAGGAAGTGACACATTTTTGTAGTTGAATGTGTCCAGCATAACTTGAGTAACGGTTATGTTCAACTAAAGCTGATTCAGGTAAATCAAAGGTAGAAAAGAAGACAAAAGTTAATCAAAGATGAGAGTGAATATCAATACAAACCACTAGCAACAGGATGAAAACTGATACCAAGACAAAGCTGCTTCTTTATGACACGAAATGTACCAGCTAATAGTGGAATTTGCAGCTGGCTGTTCAGATAAATGAGCCTCTGCAGACTATCAGTGAGGCCTCGTCAAGAAAACCCATGAGCCATGTGTGGGTCTAAATATTATGTGTGAATAACGCTGGTGAGTGTCAGAGATCCATTATGTGTCAACGTGGGTCTGGTTGGGTAAACAAAGTGTCACCTGTCATGTGATTGTATTAATAATTAGAGATTGGTTCTTAAATCCTTCCAATGATGTCATGCTGTTGTAAAAGATGACGTACAGAAACTAAAGCTGGAATTATGCTTTTCTGAAGATGCATGCACATGTCTTTGAAACAGAGGGGTGTTGGGGAACTGCAGGCTCTGAGAGGAGCCCATGAACACATCTACCAAACCTCAACTATACTGTGTGCAGACGGGCACATTTGAGACTTAGAAACAATTGTACCATAGACGGTCATTAGAAACTACTACAAATGCTGTGATATGTGACATTGGTTCATGCTTTATACTTGTCCATATACAAATAAACATAATAAATTAAACATCTACACTAACGTATCCAACCGTACAAGTCCGTCTACATGCAGCCCGGAGAAGCATTATTTCAGTTTAAGAATTTACACTTTAATTAGACTCTCTTAATGCAAAGGTGCGCTGGGTATCCATGCAGGATAATGAGTATGTTGAGTGAGTGAAGCCGAACATCTTGAGTTAGATTTTTACTTCAAAAGGCTTATAGTAGCTTCAGAAATATAACTATAATTACACCAAAAAATAAAACTTCCAATATTTCCATTTCTGTATAATTATTACAATCAAGTTTATAGTATTTTCTAGACTCTCATTGAGAATATTTGGTATTTCAGGTCAAATCCTATCGTGATAATAATCCTGAACCCATAACCATAATCATGACACTCCATATGTGTTTTTCTCTAACAAATTTCCTTCACTTACACCAAAAGTGTGGTGGTGTAATATTGTTGATATTACCAACCATCAGAGGTGACTATTACCATACCCCTTTCAGATGACAATAAAATGATGTGCTTACCCACAAATCATGGCTTCAGTGTTTTTGTTTGAAAACCCCTTTGTCCACTTATCAGAGTATTTAGATTTGGTAAAATGCCAGCTTGTTGGTTCCTATTGTTTTAAGGGAATCAAAAAGTGAGATCAAACTATAATTGAAGTTTTTCTGGCTTTGACAAGCCTATTAATGGAATCAATAGTTGTATTGTGCATCTTCCAGCAACTTTTTTTTAGACTAAACATAAAACACTCATATATATAACTAAATAGGAAAATTCTCTTGAAAGGTTGTGACCCTGTTGGCATATGGGTAAGCAACTCAAAATTCTATAGGCTTCTATAGTGGGTTGCTGGGTCAGGACTTTGAACAATAGAGGGGCACACAGCCTTTGTTTCTGGCCAGGTATAAATGTAACTTGTTCGGACAGGCAGGGTATCAGTTCAAACACCGTTCTCTGAGCAATCTGGGAAACCACCGCAATCAACATGGGCAAGGTAGGAAAAAAAAAATTTAATCAGCATCAATTTGCCTACAAATGTGTGGGGGCAGTGTAAGTATGACTTAAGTCATTAAAACCCTTTCATGCTCTTTTCAGATCATCTTCTACGAGGACAGGAACTTCCAGGGTCGCTCCTATGAGTGCATGAGCGACTGCGCCGACATGTCCTCCTACCTGAGCAGGTGCCACTCCTGCAGGGTGGAGAGCGGCTGCTTCATGGTCTACGACCGTCCCAACTACATGGGAAGCCAGTACTTCATGAGGAGGGGCGAGTACGCCGACTACATGAGCATGATGGGATGGAGCAGTGGCATCAGGTCTTGCCGTATGATCCCCATGGTAGGCATAAAACACACCTAAAGTGTTCTCTAAGTAAGACCTTGTTACCTCTGGGGAAAAAAAACTAACATTTTCTTGAAACATGTTTATTCAAAACAGCATAGAGGCCAGTTCAGGATGAGGATCTACGAGAGGGAGAACTTCGGTGGTCAGATGCATGAGCTGATGGACGACTGTGACAACATCATGGACCGTTACCGCATGTCCGACTGCCAGTCCTGCAACGTGATGGACGGCCACTGGCTGATGTACGAGCAGCCCAACTACAGAGGCAGGATGATGTACATGAGGCCCGGAGAGTACAGGACCTTCAGGGACATGGGCTACAGTGGCATGAGGTGGATGAGCATGAGGCGCATCATGGATATGTGCTAATTGTACATTCTGACTTCAATAAATGATATAACTTTCTAAATTCTGGTATTTCATTAAATTATTATTTAAGCATTAAGTTGAAAGAGGATCGTGAACTTGAAAGGTATTTAAATCCTCAACTATAATATGCACCATACTCATAATTAGCTCATTTTTTCTGTCACACCAATCATTTGGTCCATCTCACATGGGACTACAAGGCAAAACTTCAAAAATACAGCAAGACATCTTCTGGCAACACGCACAAAGCCAAAAGAAAGACATCATTTACTATACTTACATCTACATATGTTCAGGTACATATGCTCATGTGTACAATTTCAAAGAAATTTTGCATTAACTAGCAGAATAAAGAAAGAAATGAATTGTCATGTTGGCGGTCACTAGGGATGTCAATGACAGCCGGTCTGGTCTTTGTGATCCAGATTTTTAATCTAGTGCCACCATGAGGTCCAAATATCAATTATTCCAATATTTTGTTTGATGACAAATACTTTGTTTTATTTTAATTATCAAATGTTGGCATGCTTACCTGCTTAACTAAGATGGTGAACATGGTAAACATATACATATACTTGCAAAACTCCTGCTATCCTAATGAAGAGACTTTGTTTTCATCTCCCAGGCTTTTTCAAGTGAATAGTGAATAGCTGACTTAGTCCTTGTGTATCGCCCATGACAAAACATTTTTTACTATATCTTACTAAATAATATATTTTGTGGTACCCAGTAAAAAGGAAAATTTGAAACAAAATGGAACTCATTTTCTAAATCTTGTTGGAAACACTAAATGGTTAAATGCCATTTAAAATTACAAAGCAAGAAAGAAAGTGTAAGTGTTCCCAAGCTCGTATGTTAACAGGGTCCAATGTTCTCCAGCTCTATACTCCCTTAATATAACACATAAGACACACTTTACATCTGTCTTCCTAGTGACACCTTATGTTAATCAGTACATATAAGGATGTATATGTCCAAAATACAGTATGTACCAATCATCCAAAGGTGCAATTGTCTACCTTGGTGGACTTCTCTGCCTTTCCGAATGCTTTCCTTATTATTGCTCCCCACACAGTTCTTCCTTCTAAAATCAGGGTTAGGGGGTTAGAGTTGGTTAAATGTGCCATGTTAAGAGGATATTAAACGTGTCATATTAAGAAGATAGTAAGCTGGGGAACCTGGATACAGTCCTGAGTGCAAGCACTTAAAACCAATGCAAGCGTGCCATCGTGGCTCCCAGCAGCCTCAGATCCTACCTGCTTCTACATCACAGACTGGTGCTACCAACCAAACTCATCACGCAGCTAAAGACCTTCAAATAGAGAAAATGGTTAACAATATGACACGAATAATAAAGCAAGTTTCTGAGCGCTTTGGTACCTGAATGGTTACAGCACATGGTGGCAACTATTGGCAGTTTGATTTCAGACGGCGTTTCATGTCATCCCACTCATTTTCTCTCCATATCACTGTCACTGTCCAATAAAGGCTCAAAAACAAACTTTCATATATGATGTTTTGCCATCTAGTATCATAAAAGGTTGTTTATTGTCCCAGACCGGAAAATCTGACTTTGAAGCTGACGTTGCTCCAACAGCGTTTCTATTCATTGGTCTGTTCTCTGCTGGTGAATAGGTGCATCATTCAGTGAACTGTGATACCAGTAAAACCAGCTCCTGCATAGTTTCCCTCACTGTAGTTTTTGTGGTTGTAATGGTCACACAGCGAACCGCAGCAGAAGGTTGAAAAGTTGAACCATCATGAGCTCCCAAGTGCAGCAAATAGCCATGCACGTTCACGAGACTGGTTAGATGCCCCCCCCCCCCCTTGTGTTTACATTAAAAGCCACAGAGGTGACAAACGCTTGATGTCTAAAAACACTTCTAGGACTATGATAGATGGAAGAAGGTTCGGGGTGGCTGTTCAGTAGTTGTTATGGTGTTCCTGGCGGTTGCTATTGCGTTTATAAGTGATTGCCAAGCCATTCCATCCGATTTAATGCTGTGCGATACAACCAAAATCTCAATTTCCAATAGGTCATTTCATATCCAGATAACAATAAATATCACGATAAAGCACATTCTCTGGTGACGGAAAATATAAAGAGCGTGACTTGCGAAAACAAAAATATGAAACGATAGACATTTTTCATCGCCACGACATATATCATCATATCACAGAGCCCTAATTTGATTGCTGTTCCGTTACTAATGGTTTCTACTGTGTTACTATCCGTGTTCGTAAGTGTCGTGCTCTAATTCATGCTAAAACAATCTCAATATAACGCATTACAGTTTTTACGCTTGGCTGAGGTGGAAAAGTTGGTGTATTTATAAAAACAAAATGCATCAAAGTGCTATGGAAACAAACTTTGCATATAATTCATGACTCACTGTTAATGGTTTGACTGGCACTCATTTAATCTGCAATGGTTCAATGGCACCCAACTGGAAAATTAGTGCCACCAGCTGTTTATCTTGACAAATCAAGGCCTAATAATCGCATCACGGCTGTAGATGGAATTGTGCATTAATTATCATTCTCATTTGCCAATTTTCTCCAAATTCGGTTATAATTATATAATAAAACATTTGGATGAAAAGCATAAAACTACACTGTTTAGTAGGGTTATAGTTTATGTTATAGAAGTCTTAATCAGGAGTGGCAGTTGGCCTGAAGCTAGTCCGTGAGCTGGCACGTTAGCCAATTTCCTGCTGCTTATTTGATTTTTAAATGATTGTGAATATCATTTCTCTTGTAAAGGTAAAACAAATTGTTTAAAAAGTACTTGTAATAAAGCTGATCTCATTTTTGTGTGGCTTTTTCAAGATATGTTTGTCATAGTATTCGAATATGTTCGATAGAACAAACATCTATTACATTTTCACGTAAATACGAGGCAAACTAGCCATATTCTGGAATACAAGAACAATACCACTCCTTCATTTTCATGTCTTACTTTCCGACTTATACTGACTCTTTGTCTGGGTACTATAAACTGCAGCCTGCCCTCTTATCATAGTTTCTGTGCTGAGTTAGGTTGATATCTTGTATATAGCCATCAAATGCATACTGGAGACCCATTAATCACTTCTTTCTTCATCTTCATGTAAACCAGCCTCTGAGATGTGGCATAGCTGTGAACCCTAATATTCCACTAATAATTGGAATAATGGCCAAATCAGAATAAAAATGCTTCATGTAACCACCTCAATCTGAAGACACCGGCCCGATACGGCCTGAAGGGATTTTCAATCGGGTTCAGAGGGGTGGTGTGGAAATTACAAGAAAAACAATGTATGAACATATTACAATGCTATAAAAGACAAATCATTTAAATATTTCTGCTTTTCCCTGCCCAGATTAACATTTGTAAAGCTCCAACCAATACTGAACAGTGTAGGGGACCTTGTATGGCTTGGACTAACCTCCAGAAAACATGTTACACTTCAGCCCTTATGCAGGAGCATCCTGCTACATTATTATTTCATTAGGAAAATATTAGCGCCTAATAACCATGTTAACATGTGAATTTTAGTTTCCCACCTTTAACCTTAACTAACCTCAAAGATGAGCAACGTTATTGTGATATGCACCATTAGCTAACATTAATGTAGAGTTATAGTTATATTCTGATTAAATTCTTTGGGGCATGTAAACACACATCTTATCAGGTGACTTTAGCATCCGTGTAAACAGTGTAGTTGGAATCTCTAATCAGAAAAATTTAAATCGGATTGAAGAAATATTGTCCATGTAACTGCAGCTATTTACACAGTTACAATCTAAATTTGATGTAGAAGTGTTTATTTATGTATTTATCAACGACTTTAACTTCGGCTTCTTTGGGCTTCCATAGCTGGAGGCTGCTGTTCTGTATAAGCAGATCGAGGAAGACAACATCGTAAAACACAGTTGTTTAACTTCATAGAAGTTATAATTGTTAACAAATACTGTACATTAATGAACACTTAAATCGCTGTGTACAACTTCATTATTGTGTCTTATGAAACATGAAATAATTGTTATACTGCTTAGAAATGCTAAGTAGTTGGTTACCTTTACGTGTGCAGCTTCTATTACATTATGCAGCGAGAGGGGCTTTTTTATAGTCAAAAATTATTATTTTGGAATAGAAGAAAAACACAAAACAGTGCAATATGAATTGTGAGGTCTAAAGTGTAACACCGACTGCACTCTTCTGATAAAATGGCTGGTTGTAAGTAGGATTTAAACTTGCCAGTTATAATGTTTACCATACACAGTACATGGCTCTACAAACAGCTGGATAAACAAGTTTTGTTTGTACAGATGTGTATTGTATAGCGGCATGTCAGACCATTGTAGTCACACAAAAGGATACTCATGTCCATAAATTGTCCACTTACCAATCAGCGGGCCATACAGTGTGTTGTATTGTTCGTTACTCTGTATTGTAACTTCAAAAAATGCTCATTGTATTGACTTCCATATGGACAAATCCATTCTAAAGTCTTCTAGGGGATCCAGTCACATGGACTTGTGACAAATGCCCCTCAGCACTCTATAGGCCTCTATACCATGTTGCTGGGTCAGGGGTTTACACAATGGGAGCCACATATTCTTTGGGTTTGGTCAGGTATAAAAGTAACAGTTTAAAACAGGACCAGCATCAGTTTACCAGCAGCACAGTTCTAAGAACTAACACCGCCACCATGAACATGGGCAAGGTAAGCACACTCACCTCCCCAGCTATTTTTGAATGATTATCAATTATATCTATATTACTTAAACCTTTCTCCATTTTTTCAGATCATTTTCTACGAGGAGAAGAACTTCCAGGGTCGCTCCTATGAGTGCATGAGCGACTGCTCTGACATGACCTCCTACCTGAGCAGGTGCCACTCCTGCAGGGTGGAGAGCGGCTGCTTCATGGTCTACGACCGTCCCAACTACATGGGAAACCAGTACTTCATGAGGAGGGGCGAGTACGCCGACTACATGAGCATGATGGGAATGAGAGACTGCATCAGGTCTTGCCGTATGATCCCCATGGTAGGTATAAAACAGAATCCATCATACTATGGTTCTACTGTACTTTTATTAATTTAGACATTAATATGTTTTTATTCTCTACAAAAAAAAAACAGCACAGAGGCCAGTTCAGGATGAGGATCTACGAGAGGGAGAACTTCGGTGGTCAGATGCATGAGCTGATGGACGACTGTGACAACATCCAGGACCGTTACCGCATGTCCGACTGCCAGTCCTGCAACGTGATGGACGGCCACTGGCTGATGTACGAGCAGCCCAACTACAGAGGCAGGATGATGTACCTGAGGCCCGGAGAGTACAGGAACTTCATGAACATGGGCTACAGTGGCATGAGGTGGATGAGCATGAGGCGCATCATGGACGGCATGTCAATGTAAAAAACAATTGTGTAAAATATGTCTAAATAAACAAAAATAATACAACCTTTTTGACAAAATGTTTCTACTTGTCGTGTGATTTAATATTAGTACATGATAGGGGTTTTTAAGTGCACAGCACCAACATACTTTTATTTTACATCAGAAAAAAAATCCTCTTAATATGTGAAACAATATAGAAAAGACCGTTGTGATACAGTGCTTGGTGCAAGCAGTACATACAAAGAATGACAGAGGTTGCATATTTGCTGGTTAGAAAAGCTCTGCAAACTACAAATATCTGAGAACAAGGTTAAAAATAGTAAAAACCACTCCTTTTGGCACAAACCTTTCTGAGGTTTGAAGTCCTCAAGTCCCCTACTTTTGATTTTTTTAAACCTATTTATATAAAGTCAGTATTTCATTCTTAAAATAAGTTAGTAGTAATGAGATATTTTAATGCAGAAACTAGTCTTTTTCCACAAACACTTGGTTCATTAAGTGCTGCATGGCAAACATTTTCAGTTAATTGGGACTTTATGAGGAAAGAAATTGACCAAACGCAGTTTAATGAAGAACAGAGGGTATATTATTGTAAACTTAACCTGAGACTTTACCCTAAAGAATAAACAGAAGGTACAAAAGAAAGTGTTCTAGACTAAAAAAAAAAAATTGCCATTTGTGCTGCAACCTAAATCAGATTTAGGCCAATAATGTAAAACACTGGCACATGATCATCATGGAATAAACAGAATAATTCTTTTAAAGATCTTTTCGGTGAAGGGAGCTGTTTTGGTCCTCAGCAAGATATGGACAAACATCACATGACTGTTTCGATCGCAGCATTACTAGTCTGATAAAAAATTGTTTATCACAAATGTAAATGAACATTACATCTTTCACTCAATGTAACATTTTCCAGTATTATTATAAGGCAAATTAAAGTTAATAAATATTTTAGTATTAAATATTGTTTCTACATTATATTGTGAGTTTTTCCTCTTCGCTGTAGCTTTACCTTCCTGGGACCTGAGTAGCTCCTGCTTCACATTCGCTCGCCATCATTGGGAATTATTTTATCATACCAGCCATAGTGTGGTGCTAGAACCATCTGCCTCCATCAGACAGTATGACAAAACGCAATGCATTTTTGGGTGGTCGAGTACGCCCAGAAAGCTCACGGTGCATTCTCAGAAATACTTGTTAACCTAATATACATCCAGTCATTTCTCATGTACACAAAATCCACATACTATGCAGCTAGAACGCACTACATGTTCAATTTAACATCATATTTGGTATGAATAGTACATTAGTGTGCGATTCTGAACACAGACTTTATTTATTTTGTCCAGAGTATGATTCCAAATGCTTTTCATGACCCTGACTTTTGCTGACCTTTTCTCTGGCCCCACCATCATTCGACAGAAAAAATATAAATCCAGTTGGGTGACAAATTCTCTGAGCACAATCATGCAATCCAAAAAGATGAACCTTTCCAAATTTGCATTTAAGTTGTATAAACTAATTGGCTAGTTGCTATGTAATTCGCTGAGCACATTCATGCTCCAAAGGTCATAAACCCTTTAAATTTAGGAATTGTAGCACCAGCTAAAGGGACATATTTACATTATATTGTATTTTTTTCTTAAAAAACATTGTCCCTACTCTGAACACTACTTTAAAGAAGGATCTTGTTTTACTGCTTCATTTATTTCATTCACATTTAAAGCAAAACCAAACGCCGTCTCTTCTGCATTCCTGTTTCCCGTATTAGCTCCTGTAGTGTTTTTTTGTATTCACACTACATTTTTAAATAAAGTATGCACTGTCAAGCTGTTCATAATCCACTTGCTTTTCTATTTCAATCTGTGTAGCCTGGTTTTTCTCTGTCTGTTAAACAGTTTGTATAACATGTCATTTTTTATTTCTCAGATCTACCCACCCACAAAATATGCACTTAACATATCAACATACACTCACAACAGCCACTCAACAAACAGAAAAGCATACAGTATATTACAAAAACAAACACGCTGATTATCATGAAGCAATAATTTGACTTGGGAAACACGCATTCTTTTTTCTGGCTCAAGCGAATAACTAGATTTTCCTAAATGTCTTGCTATTCCTTTAATATCTTGTTCTCTTAACTAATGTACGTATGACAGTGATCAATTTCTCAAACACTGTTGGATTCTCTGGCTCAATATGTTTTGTCCAAATGATGTGACTCAAACCAAATTCATCAGTGTACAATTCATATTTTTGGAAATTGATGTCTCCAAAGTTTTTTCCCGAAAATGAGTCCTTGACAGTAAACTGAGTAAATTGATTATTTATGTTTGTTTAACAATATGTACTATACACTTCGTATGTCTTTGCATTTTTGTATTGTACATTTGTTGATGTTTCATAATGTGTATCCTATTTGAAATAAAATAGTTAACTTTGATGAAAACCAAAGGTTGTGAGGAAATATTTGTTCTGTCTGAATGTTTCAATAAAGAGCATAAACATAGTGCATTTCATGTGTGGAATCTAAATGTTTTTTTTCCACATGCAGTTACGTCATTTTTGCTTACAAATCCTTTACAAGTTACTTATGTTACTATTATCAGTTTAGAACTTCCATAATGTGCTGAACAGAGCCAAATCCAGTGTGTCCCACCAATACAAATTAGGCATATTCTCAGTAATTCTAAAGCGTATGTGTGTCTGTAACAAATTAATAGCACCAAAACTCAAATCAAATAACAAAATACTGACAAAATATGCACCATACAGGCCATACACAACACTCACATGGGCCAACCTATTCACATGTTACAAGCACTGTTGGAAATGCTTTCCATAATGAGAGAAAAGGCCTTTCTAAAGACTGCGAGGTACCCAGTTCCTGAAAAGGGTTAGGGTTAACCTCTATAGGTGTCAATGGTAAGTTGTTGAGTAAGGGGTTCTCTGAGGGGGGCCCACTGATTCTTTACATTTGATGAGGTATAAAAAGAAAGGGTTAACCAGGTAGGAAGGCAGTTCAGGAGCAAGAGCAGCAACTCATCCACATCCAACATGAGCAACACCAGCATGAACATGAGGGGCAAGGTACTTTTAAAAATGTTTTTGTAATAAGCATTAGTAACTGGTTTCAAAATAAGATAACTATATTTGCCTTTCTACTTATTTTCTAACCATAACATTTCACTTTTTTCAGATCATCTTCTACGAGGAGAAGAACTTCCAGGGTCGCTCCTATGAGTGCATGAGCGACTGCTCTGACATGACCTCCTACCTGAGCAGGTGCCACTCCTGCAGGGTGGAGAGCGGCTGCTTCATGGTCTACGACCGTCCCAACTACATGGGAAACCAGTACTTCATGAGGAGGGGAGAGTACGCCGACTACATGAGCATGATGGGAATGAGAGACTGCATCAGGTCTTGCCGTATGATCCCCATGGTAGGTATAAAACAGAATCCATCATACAATGGTTCTACTGTTTTATTTGTTTAGACATTAATATGTTTTTATTCTCTGAAAAAAAAAAACAGCACAGAGGCCAGTTCAGGATGAGGATCTACGAGAGGGAGAACTACGGTGGTCAGATGCATGAGATGATGGACGACTGTGACAACATCCAGGACCGTTACCGCATGTCCGACTGCCAGTCCTGCAACGTGATGGACGGCCACTGGCTGATGTACGAGCAGCCCAACTACAGAGGCAGGATGATGTACATGAGGCCCGGAGAGTACAGGAACTTCATGAACATGGGATACAGTGGCATGAGGTGGATGAGCATGAGGCGCATCATGGACATGTGTTAGACTTTTTTAAATAAAAAATGAAACATAAAACATAAACTTCAGCTTGTGGCTTTTTTCTGTTCTTTCATGTTTACAAAATGTGATTTTGAAATCTAGTTTTATTGTCACAATCATAATACTCAGTCATTAACAGGACAGTATGTAGTGAAATTCTTAGATGACTAACTCCAGAATAAATCGAACAAATAGGTCACAGCCACATTATAAAAACATGCATTATCACATAAACATTGAATACTAAGGAAATTAATATTTGATGTAAAAAAAAACTTCAAAATCTTTGCATAGGCTCTATACATTCTCCAACATATTTTTTTTAAATATAATTTTTGTACATAAATTATCAGAAATCTGAATTAAATTACAGACGCAACAGAAACCTCATGATATATTATTTATTTTGATCATGTTGGATTCATATTCTGGGTATTTAACAACCCATAAACGTAATGGGCTATGGATTATTAAAAATAGAGCTATATAATCCAAATTACACTATTAAAGTTTCAAAGCAAGGTTAAAATTGTAAAGGATTTAGTACTTCATATTCCACCGTTTACAGGCGAGTCATCTAAATTGTCTTACTCTAAAAATGAATGAGTTAATTCATGCAGAATTTTGAAAACAAATCTTGAACTAACAATTAGCACATTAATGAATTAGCTAAATAAATGCCATTCACTCTTTCATTAAGTGGCACCCAAAGTATTTACAGGTTTCAAACACTGAGTGAACATCTGTACAGCGTATGAAACATGGAAGGCGCTTTGGACTTCAGATCAGCTCACAGGTGAAGTTGCAGATCCTATGTTCCCAAAGTCCTATGTTCCAAGGGTCCTACTGTATGTTCCCAGGGTCCTATGTCCCAAAGTCCTATGTTTCTAGAGTCTTATGTTCCCAAGGTCCTGTGTTTGCAGGATCCTATGTTCCCAGGGTACTATCTTCCCAAGGTCCTATGTTCACAGGGTCCTATGTTCGCAGGGTCCTATGTTCCCATGGTCCTATGTTCCCAGGGTCCTATGTTCCCAAGGTTTTACGTTCACAGGGTCCTATGTTTACAAGGTCCTATGTTCCCAGGGCCCTATGTTCCCAAGGTTTATGTTCCCAAAGTCTTATCTTCGCAGTGTCATATGTTCACAGGGTCTTATATTCCCAAGGTCCTATGTTCCTAGGGTCCTATGTTTCCTGGATCCTATATTCCGAGGGTCCCAGGTCAATATCCTTGTATATAAACATAAGGCACACTTTACATCTCTCTACCTTGTGATTTAAAAGATGTACGTGTTACGTATGTTCCCAGGGTCCAATGTTCCAACGGCCCTATGTTCACGGGGTCCTATGTTCCCAAGGTCTATATCCTCGTATATAAATAAGACACACTTTACATCTTTTTACCTTGTGATTTAAAAGATATACAAATATTTAAAAAAATATGTGATTGTTGATTAAAAGATATTTTTTCAAGTATTCTGTAGCCCATGCTAGTCTTTCCTCCACATTGTATTATAGTTGCTGTCCAACACCTTGTGTTTATCAGTGCATATACAGATGTATATGTCCATTATATGTTCATCTCATAAAGATGCAATTCTCTAGCCTGGCATCGTCAGACTAATTCACAAATGCGTATTAGTCTGGAACCTCTCAGTTCATTTTACATTTCCAAGGGGCGTTATCAACGGGCAGAGACATCCAATCAGAGCAACAAAATGCCACCCTGTCGTACGGTACGTCCTGTCAGAAGTACAACAAACACATATTTCTCATCAACATAAAATTTAAGTGCAGTTGTTTGTTCTTCTTTCGGAGAAAATTTACAGCCCAGTTTGTTTAATACTGCCGCGATAGCCAGATATCCGGCCGGTCAGTTATCAAATTAAATATTAGATAACAGTTTTGATTAGCCTGCCACTTTCCAGTTCTGGTGGGAATCTGGCCAGACGTATCTGCCAGAGCAAATAAAACATGAGCTTGCATATTCGTCTGGTACCCAAGCTAGCAGTTCTCTGTCTTGGTAGACAGTTAGACCAGGGAAAGGAGCTGCTAGGGACGGACTGTCAGAAGCGGTGTGTGCGATGCTGCCTGTCTTTTCACTTCCCATGTTCCCACAGAGCGCTCTGTGCTCCTATTGATCAATGTCACAAATAAATTGTAGAGTTCTGCAGCGTTGGTTGTCGTCTACTATGACACATTAATACAGACTGTGTAAAGAAGTGGAGGTAGCCTCCGTGACGTCACCCGTTGGTTTCTTAACGGCCGTTTTGAAGCTGTGGGTTTGGCATTTTGGGCATCACTATCTTGATTTTTTTGGAACCAGAAGTGCCGTTAGTCTGACAAGAGGGTAGCGCTGCCTCTATCCTGACTGGCGGTCGCCGTGGTAACAACCTGTCAATCATGTGGTAGCCCCGCCCTAACGCCTAAGCTGCTTTATCGTCTATTTTTCTCTAAACGGGATCGTAATCTACAAAATGAACATCCTGCTGTAGTGAAGAAGACTTCAAACGATTGATGAGTGGGACCATAAAATTCTTAAAACTGAAAATGTTTATTGAGATAATAATCCAGTGAGAAGTAGGGTGATTTTCTCATTTTTGTATAGAATCGGACTTCTTTTTGGAACCAGTGGAGTCGTTCCCTGCAGGCTGCTTGAAAGAATGCAGGTTTAAGGCCCTTCCGCATTGGCTTCACTTTTCAGACCATGAGGTTGCAGCTTGTACACTACACAGGATAAAATCGTTTGTCATGTGGAACGCCCTACGTTTGTCTGACCCGGTTATTACCGGGCTGATATCGTGTAGTTTGAATCTAGCTTAACATACACACAATTACAGTTAAACAATCACTGCAATGTGGGGTCATGGTTCATTATTTTCAGTTAGTTCAGTTAAGGCAATGCATAATCTGAAATATAGTTTATTTGAAATATGTAAATAGTAATCAGTGCTCAATGGGGTAACCAGTATCTCCAATAATATTGGAATCATGTAAACACAATGTTAAAACTAAAACAAACATTGCTATGTGATTTTCAAACGCAAATCATTTGAGCTCAATCTTTATCTTTGAATAAGTTTGCTGAATTATATAATGTTTGGTAAAACATTTTTTCAACTTTCATCTCTATTTCACTTCTAAGTTTGAGTTTAACTTTATATAAGAAAATCCACTAGATTCACAGTGATGTAATAAACTGTTCAATCAGATGTTAATTGTAGTGCATCATTAAGTACAGCAACTATTGTTACTATTATATATATAATAACCACTTCAGATTGAAAATGCAACTTTAATCGAGCTGTCTCTGGCATAACACAGGCAATACATTGAAACAGGCGTAACAACTATAGATAGACAAAAAAAAAGGCTTTGTGTTACACGGTCAATAGGAAAACATTTCTAAAGTCTTCGAGGGCCCAGCCATGTGACTTTACGCTACAGTAACACAGGCCAGTACAGCGCTCCATACCATGTTGCTGGGTCAGGGCTTTAAACAATGGGGGCCCCCTGACTCTGTACGGGTTGGTCAGGTATAAAAGCAAGGGTTAAACCGAACAAGACAGCAGTGCAGCAATAGCAACAGCAGCAGCTCACCTACAAGTATGACCACCACTGACATGAGCATGGGCAAGGTAAAATAATTACAAATATCATGACTGTTGTTATTTGTACAGAATATCCAGTAGACTTCCTGGATCAAATTATGTCTATTCTCATACTGTCAACCCAGGGTCTAAACTAATGTATCCCTTGTTTTTCAGATCATCTTCTACGAGGACAGGAACTTCCAGGGTCGCTCCTATGAGTGCATGAGCGACTGCGCCGACATGTCCTCCTACCTGAGCAGGTGCCACTCCTGCAGGGTGGAGAGCGGCTGCTTCATGGTCTACGACCGTCCCAACTACATGGGTAACCAGTACTTCATGAGGAGGGGCGAGTACGCCGACTACATGAGCATGATGGGATGGAGTGGCGGCATCAGGTCTTGCCGTATGATCCCCATGGTAGGTGTAAAACAGAATCTATCACAATGTGGTTCTACTAGGCGCAAAAAAAAAAAAAAAAAAATACAAAACCTTTATAGATATTAACACATTAACTTTTATTCTCTACAAAAAAAACAGCACAGAGGCCAGTTCAGGATGAGGATCTACGAGAGGGAGAACTTCGGTGGTCAGATGCACGAGCTGATGGACGACTGTGACAACATCCAGGACCGCTACCGCATGTCCGACTGCCAGTCCTGCAACGTGATGGACGGCCACTGGCTGATGTACGAGCAGCCCCACTACAGAGGCAGGATGATGTACATGAGGCCCGGAGAGTACAGGAGCTTCATGAACATGGGCTACAGCGGCATGAGGTGGATGAGCATGAGGCGCATCATGGATATGTGTTAGACATTCTCATTTTGAAATAAAAAATGAAAGATGAAACAAAAACTTGAACCTGTGGCTTTTTCCTGTTCTTTCATGTTTACAAAAAAATATAAAGAGGTGTCCACACCAAGCATGTTCGCAGCAATACAGAAAATCATTTTCTTGTGACTTTTTACTTGAGCATAACAGTTCATGAAAATAATATATCACAGACACACTGTTAAAACATACATTATCACATAAACATTGTTTAATAAATAAATAAATATTAAGAAAAAACCTGCAACAGAAGATATAAAAAAAATGTATTATTTTACATACATCACAATTATGTAAATCAAAATTAATACACATTAATTTAGAAATATACATATATACAGAGAAAGAGAGATAGAAAGAGAGATGTATTAGAAATGTTATTACAAATTATTAATCTTCTTTATCATGATATAAAGCTGTTGCAAAAATTTACAATTGGAATACACTTAACTTTCTTTTGCGCTAAAGATATCAAAGTTGTGATTCTTATGTATATGACACCATGTCTTGTATGAATTTATGACCTCATCTAAAGCAGTAGTTTGACTGAGGCTGTGTTCAATAAAATTCAGAATTCACAGTATGTATTATATATATATGTATATTTATTTCAGTTAGTTAAGCAGGTAAAAGTCACATTGTGATTTCAATCTCTTTTCAAGACAGACATGGCCAAGAAGGCACCATAAAATATAATACAAACAACAGGTTACATGCTGTAAACAACTTCCAGTTAAGGTGCATGTTTGAGTCTCAATCTAAAATACAGTAAAAGCAATGCATTTAGATATATAGTTCACTATACTGAGTATGCTTTTTTGTGGTGCTCTCTAACTCTTCACTTGAAATTATTATACCCCATTTTGCAATCAAATTATTCCACAATGTAATGTACTGTACAATGTATACTGAACTGAACTGCAAATTTTAACCAAATTCAAGCATGCATTGTGCAAAGTAGGGTCAACTAATATACATCTGCAAACAGCTGATAACATCATATAGATGCTGATGTGTGTGTGGGGGTGTTGGTGTGGTTGTGTGTAAACATGCAATGGTGAAAAGTAACTTATTACATGTACTCAAGTACTGCACTTTTGAGGTACTTGTACTTGAGTAATTCCATTTTGTTTTGGTTTATACTTCTACATCTAAATTCAGGGGGAAATATACTTTTTACTCTAATTCAGATTATTAATACAAAATGTTATACAAATAAATATGATATATTATTATCAATTAAAGTCCATGGCAGTATATAAGGTAATTTAAAAAAACACCTATACCAGCCGCAACATTAGTGACAAAAACATTAATGCATCAGCGATTATAATCCAATAATATAATACATATTATTCTGAAAAGGGCCTATTGTATAATGAGTACTTTAACTTTTGGTACTTTAAGTATATTTTGATCTACAGATTTACTTTTGCACTTTTACCTATGTAGTATTTGAGTATTCCTACATTGTGGAATTGCTACTTTTACTTTAGAGAAAGATCTGAGTACTTCAAGCACTGCAAATAAATCTGAATTATCAAGCAGATAATATGTGATTAAAACAAATAATGAAAGTTGCGATAAATCAAACAAGTATTTGCTGCAGACTTCACATAATTCATGCACACCTTTAAAATAGTGCAAGAACCTTTGTGTGAGCATTTGACATAATTATGTTCATGGTGTGGCCAAGCAACAAAATGTGTGATAACAAAATAAATTGACTGAACTGAAGCCTCACATTATGCCTTTCTATCTAAATTTCATTATTTGTTATTACTTCTAAACCACAAAGAGTTGCATCATCTTAATCATATTCAAAGTAATGAAAAATGTTAATGTAAATGCAGAAGCCATTTGATCTAGAATGATAGCGCCTGTGAGAGGATGCATAATAACACTTTCCCATCAGCATTCACAAAGAGAGGGACTAACATTGCATGCTCATGCTGACTCAATGCTTTCACACAATAGTGCAATTGATTGTTTGACTGTCACGTTAGCTATAAAAAAGGCTTAAATCCAGGATAGGATTGCTATAGCATCACTCAGTGTATCAGCCACCATGCACGGCAAGGTAGGTTTACATTAGCTACTGTATGTAACTCTTATTGTGCTTTGCTGTATTCATATGTTGCATTGTGCAGAAATGGCTGCATCCTTAGGGCAATATTATTAAATTGAGATAATAATTAAGAGGATTAAGATCGGTAACCATCTATCACAATGCATGACACTGAACTTTGGCTTCTCTGTTGGATTCTAGATCATCTTCTACGAGGACAGGAACTTCCAGGGTCGTTCCTATGAGACCAGCAGCGACTGCGCTGACATGGCCTCCCACCTGAGCAGGTGCCACTCCTGCAAGGTGGAGAGCGGCTGCTTCATGGTCTACGACCGTCCCAACTACATGGGTAACCAGTATTTCATGAGGAGGGGCGAGTACTCTGACTACCAGCGTATGATGGGTTTCGGTGACTGCATCAGGTCTTGCCGTATGATCCCCATGGTATGACATTAAGATATCAAGAAAAACAAAGCACTACATGTCTCTCACGGCTCATAAATGGAGTTAAGTTTCCATTCAAATGATTAATCCCCAAGTATTTACATTGTCTCTTAACAGCACAAAGGCTCTTCTAAAATGAGGATCTACGAGAGGGAGAACTTCGGTGGTCAGATGTACGAGCTGATGGACGACTGTGACAACATCATGGACCGCTACCACATGTCGGACTGCCAGTCCTGCAACGTGATGGACGGCCACTGGCTGATGTACGAGCAGCCCCACTACAGAGGCAGGATGATGTACCTGAGGCCCGGAGAGTACAGGAGCTTCAGGGACATGGGATACGATGGAATGAGATTCAGCTCCATCAGACGCATTACTGACTCCTGTTAACTTTACAAATGAAATAAAAAAATGTTCATATTCAACATTTTAACTTTGATTCGTATATTGTATAATTTGAATACATAATACAAAAGATACAGTATGAAGATTATTGTTGTTGCTCAATGATCCTACATTAGTATCCAGAAGAAAGACATCAATGTTATCACCATTTACAACACTATGTTTTCACCTAAAGAAGCTCTCGATTATTAATAAATATAATTCATGATATATAATGGTTTGAATATGACATAAAGGGGAAATGTTTTTATTCATCTTCAGTAGATTAAAGTAAAAGTATAGTTACCAATAAATGCATTTGAAAGGTTATTTTTTTTAAAGTAAGGTTAGAGTTGTAGATGAAAACATGTATTTGTAGAAGCACAAAGTCGCATAAAGTGCAGCTTTGAGAATAAAATCATTAGGTTAGAGATGTGGAATTATTTTTCATAAATAATAAATAAAATATCACCTACTGTACTGTGATAATTAAATAAATTCCAGGCACAGTTTTAAGTGCAGCAGTATTACTCAGGGAGGAGTGAATGAGGAGTTTTCTTTATGTAGCATTTTACCTTTTGGCTGATTCAGTTGTTAAAGGCTACAATCCACGAGTTGTGTGCAGCACACATGCCACCCCAACATCAGGGACCACATGGACACGGCGATTCAAATAAGGATTAGTGATTGAATGCAGACAATGTGGACTCGGTTGAAATGGTGCCAAACACCTTACAGTACATAGACTGGGTTTTTAACATGATGGCAGTATTTAGGAAACCAACACAATTAATGCAATATTCAGTAACTTATTACCACTTTCTCTTATCATTACTATTATTATTATAATTGTTGTTGATAGCAGCAGCAGCATATTTGCCAATAAGAGCTGGATACTCTTCTAGAAATTTGTTGATGTGGAGTCCCAATCAGTAATTTATTGTTACTAGAAAATCAAAAAGCAAATTATGTATTTCAGATGTAGACTTGACTTATATATTGTACTTATATGTACTTATGTATTACTCTGCAGTGCACACTGCAGGTCAGGTGGCAAAACTGTTACCAACATTACCAACTGCACAAAAATAACCAGAAGAAGAAAATAAGTTTATCTTGCCAGCTAAATTATCCAAATGGAAGTACAGCGGGAAACAATAATTCTACTGCCCTTATTTTCTGCCCTTATCTGTCACCTTTTCATTAAATGTTTTACTAGTCAAAAGCAGTTAACCACTGATGCTACTTTGTTGTATTTACACCAGTTTTTTTCAATATTAGATTTCTATCTAACCTGCCCAACACAGATTAGTGTGAAGTGGGTCACAGCTCATGAGCTATATGATTTTGACACTAGAGGGCAGAAACAAAAAAAACTGCTTCAGTATGCAGCAACATACATTATTAACTCTTTAACAGAGAACATTTTAAAGTTATTCATCCAGGAAATAAAGCATGTTAACACACTTTCCCTAATTGATGTATATGTGGGAAATCTTTGCAATGAAAACTGTACCTGTTACAACATAGTTGAACTCCCTGTGGTCACAGAGATGGTGAGACTTAAAGTTTCATGGTTGAAACACCAGACAGGATTCTCCTTTATGATGAGAAATCTGATTTAACTATCAGAGTTCTGCTCCTCAATATTTGTGTCACTACATTTCAAGGGACCAATCCACACAAACCCACAGAGAAGCTGCTATAGTCGAGTAGGAAACCAACCACCAACATCTTCACAGCATCAAACACATTTTCCGATGCATCTGTGTCAGTTTTACTTTGGGAGAAAAAGGCGAATCGAGGAAAGACAAATCTCAGAACCCATCGGCTATCCGACGACGGCGATTTAACCTCTGGGGGCAAGGCCCAGTGTGTCAGGTCTTCCAGGTCAAGACTGTACCAGTCATATCTTAGAGTCCGAATAGCAACTTACTTTTTGTTGGTTTTAGGGTTCTGAGATTGTATTTCAGCCGATGCGTTCTGCTTCTTCCGCTCATCACATGGACTGTTTACTTGAATGCAACCGAAACCACTCAAACGTGACTGATCAATACTACTCGGACTACAAACGTAAACCAGAACATTTCTGACACCAAAATCTTGGTCCCTTGCCTACAGATTCTGCATTCATATGAACACATCTGTTCAGAGATCTCAATCAAACTTCATCTATTTCATCAAAAATAAAGAAGAATCAAGTGGTTACTTCAAGAAGCTTGATAATTGGTTGGTCATAAATACTGTCTGTGCATACTGTCTTCATTGTTGTCAGTTAAAGGTGTGAGTAAACTGTGATCAACTGTATGCCAGGCTTGAAAAGACTAATTAAACCTTTGTTTTGACACATTTTGGCTGTATGATGCATTAACATTATCACACCTATAAAGTACTCTCCACTCTCCAGTCATGCTTCAAGTTTAACTGACAGAGGCTTAAAATACCGTCAATATTAAATTATTAAATCAAAGGAGACTGTTAGAAAACAAGACCTCGAGATAAAACCATGAAATTCACTGTCAACAATCATTAGTCGGTTTAAAATAGATATAAAAAATTGTTGACAAATACTTATACTTTGTACTTTATAAAGTACTATTATTATAAGATTATTATTATTATTATTATTACATATAAATTTACAGATACTTTAATTTGGAAATATAAAAACACCAGTTTCCTGGTTTATGATTGTGATTATTAGTTATATGGTTCAATCTCAGAAACACATACAATAAAGATTTATATTGATCTCATTATCTTAATCTCACTAATGCACTTCAGACAATCAAGAATGGGTTGATATAACACAGCTTTTATTCTGCTTCAGCAGTCGTGTATTTGTTCACTGCTCTCATCATTTCTGGGGGGCTTCTGGTCTATTGTGTAACCTATTAAAAGCATTACATTAGATGTAACATATTAAATGAACCCTTCAAAGAAAGGTATGTTTGTGGAAAACACGTTCTCTGTTGTTCAGCTGCAGAAACAATACAGAGCGGGGCCTCCTCTCACAAATGCAAACACCGCAAACGCGATTTGTTGAAGGTCACTTTGAATTGAACTGTACACTGGGGCCTCTGCTCCATGTTGCTCTGTCAGGAATTTGAACAATGGGGTCATGTATGCTTTTGGTGAGAGGTCAGGTATAAAAGCAACAGGGGTACAACGAAAAAATTGTGCAGTCATTTTCGGCCAAAACAGCAGCAACTGTAGCCATGACCATGGGCAAGGTGCGCACGGCTTTAGCTTTTGATTTCAAACATTTTTAGTCTAACTGGTGTTGATATAGTTTTTACTTTATACAATATGTGGTATACTTTGGTGTCATCAAAAATGGTTTCTCTCTTTTTTGTTTTCTCCAGATCATCTTCTACGAGGACAGGAACTTCCAGGGTCGTTCCTATGAGACCAGCAGCGATTGCGCTGACATGTCCTCCTACCTGAGCAGGTGCCACTCCTGCAAGGTGGAGAGCGGCTGCTTCATGGTCTACGACCGCACTAACTACATGGGAAACCAGTTCTTCGCCAGGAGGGGCGAGTACTCTGACTACCAGCGTATGGGCATGAGTGATTGCATCAGGTCTTGCCGCATGATCCCCATGGTACTGTAACTCAGTATTTCCTGTTCATTTAAAATCATACCTTAGATATATGAAAAATACTGAACCGGAAAGCAAAATAATTACGTTATTTGAAGGTTTTCAGGGACTCATCACTCGTTCACTTATTTCAATTTACAGCACAGAGGCCAGTTCAGGATGAGGATCTACGAGAGGGAGAACTACGGAGGTCAGATGCATGAGCTGATGGACGACTGCGACAACATGATGGACCGTTACCGCATGTCCGACTGCCAGTCCTGCAACGTGATGGACGGCCACTGGCTGATGTATGAGCAGCCCAACTACAGAGGCAGGATGATGTACCTGAGGCCCGGAGAGTACAAGAGCTTCAGGGACATGGGCGTGAGCGGCATGAGATGGATGAGCATGAGGCGCATCATGGATTCCTGTTATTAAGGCACCAGTGTATAAAAGCAAGATTTTAAATAAAATCTAGTGATTCTCTTTTAAATGAATTCCTCCGTTACTCATTACTGAGTGATCTGAAACTGACTGTACAACTTAAACTCATGGTAAAGCAGTAGACATGCATGGGAAATCCATACACTATGAAAAATTGTATTGAAATTACTAAATTACTACTACATGTTTTTGAAATATTAAATATTATTTATATACGACATATCCCAACACAGAAAGAATACTCCGTAGTGCAGGAAAAGGTTATTTGTTGCAACAACATGGATACTGATGCTGTTGTACCCATGTTGTCTGTGTTTATCAGTAACAGATACAGCATCTATTTCAATGAATGGTATTCATTTTAGCAGGGGAAATTAATTTATAATAACACACCAGGTTTTATCATTGATCAATGCACCTCTTGACCAGAGGAGTAGTTTGAGGTCGATTGACCCTCCAGGGCACATGGTGGCGACTGTTTGTACTAAACTCAGCCAGGAAGTAAGGAACATTTAATGCCTGCGAAAGCATTAATAAGAAAAAAATATATATATATGTGGCAAAATGTGCAAGTTTTTGAAAATAAAAGCATAGCATAAAAATTATGCAAGTAAATACACTTGCTAAGTTAACCTGTTCCAGGACGTTTTTCATACAGATGACTCTAAACTACATCTGTCACTACTAATTACAAGCCTTACTGTACTACAGTACAACTGTGAAGCAGTCGTAGTTAAATGTACTAAATCACTCAATTACGTAAATGTTAAAATATTTATTTTGAATAAAATAAAAAAGGTATATAGAATTATTAATACTTATTCCCCTTATGTTTCTAAGCGCTGTAAAAAGAAATTCATATCACATTTCCACATGTCTGTCCACCTTGACATTTAAAAAACATAAATCTTTTGTCATTTGTAAATCATACCTGTATTACAAAAAGGCTGACACTCAAAACAGATGGTTAACATTACAATGTTGGCGTTTCTAAGAGAAGAGCCATGCTCGCCCATCAGGATTGTGATGCACAATAGGAAAGGTACAGCATTTAGTTTTTTTGTCATTCACTGGTGTTTAGTACATAGGACAATAGTTATATTGTTGGAGTTTTCTGAACCATTTCATTTAGTAAAAAAAAGGTCCCCACTGTTGTGGTTTTGCAACAGGTAATTAACTAAACCTTTATCTTCTTCTTTAAAGGTTTTACCTATGGCAGAAATACACTCAGGGTTTTGGATAAAGACCATTACTGCCCACCACATCTTCCGATTACCCGTGAGGAGAGGGAAAAGAGCCGGGATAAGAGCTGAGCTAAACCGGCTTGGACCGGTGCTCCTCGCTAATGTCCAGTCACGGGAAGGTGGAGTGGATGAAATAGGAGAAAAGGAATTCAGCCCACATCTTTACACAGACTGGCTTCATCACCAACACCACGGATCAAGCTGTTGATCATTTAAACCCACTTGAAATATGATTCTGCAGAGAGAAAAGGTTAGTGTGTAGTAACAATATTGTCAGGAGAGAAGACCTGCGGCTACCAAAGAGCTGGGAAGAAAACTACAAAGCTGAAGAGACACTTGTAGTCCAAAGAAACTGAAATAATGTACACTAAAACACATTTAATAACGTTACATTACTTATATTAACTTAAGCCAGCTAAGTTACAAAAGGCAGCAGTGTAATGTTATGTGTGGCTAGTTTCCACAACAATGGAACATTGCGCTCATATGGGGAGTTTGCCAAACTTTAAAGTCAGTAGCCCGGCTGCTTTACTGAGATGCTGGATGAGATATTATTTGAAAGCAGTTTTGAAGTTTGATTAAAATGCTCATTCTTGGGCTGGACTAATACTAGACCAAAATGTCCACAGTTTTAGACTGAAAATGAAAAGGATTAGGTTGACTAAACATCATTAAAACTAACATGGACTTTTGATCACAGGATAAAATTAAAAATTAATAAAATGATAAAATTAACACATTTTATATTATATACACCATTAAAGATTCTCACCATCATAACCAATTGTTACTGTCTAAATTATGACTGCAGCGGATGATCATCTGTAAAGAAATTTACAGCCGCCTTTCAGGCCTTCAGTGGATAGTGTTCAGAAGATTGTGAGAGTATTGTCTCGATTTGCCAAAATATAGCAAAATAAACATAATACACACATTAAAAGCACGTATTACTGACATTACACATGTGCTCAGTTTCAGTTGAAAATAAAATAGTAGATAATCTGGCTAAACTGTTGGCTAGTTTACAGTCCGTCCGGTCGCCTGAACGCTCATGTTTCTTTTCTCATCCAACTTTGTTGTAATGATGTTGCCGTGATGCAAGATCTCTACAGTTACTTTGGTGAGTACAGTGGAGTAACAGTAGATACAATAGCCAAAGCTACAAATGTAACAGTCTAAAAAAATTAAGAACCCAGTTACATTAAACTGAAATTATATTTTGATCTTTTTGACAAGCTTTTGACATGATTAGAAATACCATTAATTCAGATTTAGTCATTTTTAGGAAACCTGCCATTAAGTTTGGGAATAATAGCAACTATCGATCCCGTATGTGTGTAGAACTTTGGTGATGGGATTAATTAGTTATTTTTTACAGTTAAGGACAAACCACACGAAGGAAGCAAATACTTGACAAACATAGTTATGAATTACATGAATTGTTTTTATTTACTTAAGTGAAATACAGAAATCTAGCACATATCGGTGATGCGCCTCATGCTCATCCACCTCATGCCGCTGTAGCCCATGTTCATGAAGCTCCTGTACTCTCCGGGCCTCATGTACATCATCCTGCCTCTGTAGTGGGGCTGCTCGTACATCAGCCAGTGGCCGTCCATCACGTTGCAGGACTGGCAGTCGGACATGCGGTAACGGTCCATGATGTTGTCACAGTCATCCATCAGCTCATTCATCTGACCACCGAAGTTCTCCCTCTCGTAGATCCTCATCCTGAACTGGCCTCTGTGCTGTAATGAGATAAAGGAAGAGAAACAAATGTAAGTACATTTTAAAACTAAAAAGTTTAAATTTAAAAAAGTCAATGGGATGTAAAGATGAGGTTTCTTACATAAGGGATCATTCTGCAGGACCTGATGTTGTCAAACATCATTCCCATGCTCATCATGCGCTGCATGTCCTGGTACTCGCCCCTCCTCATGAAGAACTGCATGCCCATGTAGTTGGGACGCTCGTAGACCATGAAGCAGCCACTCTCCACCCTGCAGGACTGGCACCTGCTCAGGTAGGAGGACATGTCAGCGCAGTCGCTCATGCACTCATAGGAACGACCCTGGAAGTTCCTCTCCTCGTAAAAGACGATCTGAAACGGAGAAAAGAGTGAAGATCTGGATTAAAGAAATCAATTCATATTTATATCGCTGCTAACCTGGAAGTTTAGATTTATTCTGCTGCTGTTTTTTTAAAGTATGTGAAAACACAAGTGAATATCCCATTACCTTGCCCATGATGGTGGTTTAGGTGGTTCCCAGTGGATGGTTCAACTTGCTCTGCCAACTCCATGACTCCAGGGCCTTTTTATACAAAAACCAGGGGGCATGGTGTGTTGTTATTCAAATGTGCAAAACTGATGAATCAGCAGTATGACTTTTGCTGAACGGGGCCTATAAATGTGTAACAATGGTTCTCCATCCATACATTTCTGGCAGCGGTCATCTGCATTGTCTATTATAAGCAAAAGCTTTGTGCATGTCCCATTCTCAGTCAGAAGGTTCTCCACATATAGTCTGATCATCAGTGATGGAAAGAGCATGACATCGGACCACATCTCTGACAAACCCATGAGAAACCCAGAACCTGTACAAATGTTCAGTTTGTTTAAAGAATTAAACACACTGACTTTGTCCTTTTTGCATTTTCACAACAGTTTCCCCACCACTGATAACAAATCCTGTTTTGTAAATTAAAAGAAAGTTGTTTCATGCGATCGAACCTTAACCAATTTTATTTAAAAGGCAATTTGTGGCAGGTGACAGGAGCAACATGAGATATCAAATAACTGTTAACTTCAGTGTAACTGTTAGTTTCTAAGATACATAGCCTGTAATCAAACAAGACACAGCAACTCAACAGCTCATTTTGTAGGATTTATAAACTGCACTACACCTCATTCAAACTAATGCAGATTACTTCAAACATTTTATCAAAACACAGAAGTAGGTACATTTATGTGAATACCATAAATGTATTTTGTCTCTTGGTGATTGCTGTGCAGCTTATTCAGGTTATTATCAGTAATATATTAAGATGAGAGAGCAATACAAAGGCTTATTGCTTATTTAAAAGATGCTCACTAGATAATTTGTTGTTTTATTGTCTAGTTCCAAAGAAAAAAATCAGGAAAATGAGAATACTTTTAAACAAAGGATTTAGTCAGTTGTTCTTTATGTGTCGCAAAATAATTTTATTAGGAATTTAACATGCAGTATCCAGCGTCTGTATGAGGAGAAGAACGTACACCAATCAAATGATTAAAACCTCTGATGATTCATGTATTAACTATATATTAAATGGTGTAAGTTAAATGATTAAACCAGTTTTTATAAGGACATGAGTGATAATATATTGGCAGTAATCATTTAATTGAGCACATGTCAAAAATCAGACCTGGCCAGTTAATCTCTCATCTCTCACTACTAAACTCTGAAAATTACCAAACTGGCTTATGCAACTTAAAAAAACGTAAATGATAAAACACACCAATTCAAATATTAAATGATATTACCATAATAATTATATTATTTTAAAATAATTACTATTATTATAATAAAAAATGTTATTTATACAGCTAAACAAAGTTACAATGACAAAAAAAATCCAAATGAAATAAAAAATAATAGAAAACAATAGTGCAATAAATAAATACCCAACAATAATATGATATAATGATAAAAATAAAATGGATAAGATATGTTGGAAATAAAACCATGTGCTAGCATTGATAAGAAGCTTTGCAAAGATATTGGATACATATTATATTCATGTTATCATGTATCATGTTTTTCATGGTCATATAATTCAAAGAACAAATCGTTTTGAGTTATATTGAACAATATTTAAAATCTTCTGTGGGGCCGCTGCTTGTTTCCCTCTGAACTGATTTCAACACATGCACCTGGCAGTTTTTGTGAGTGGGAAGCTGGTGAGGGATCCTCAACACCTGCAGTTGGACACTTGCACAAAGGGGGAGAAAACATAAAACTTTCCCAAAGACGCTCCACACTCCACCAGTTGGAAGTGGGCGGCAACGCCACTCTTCTGCAGGACTGCCGTGCAGAAAGCAGCCGATCCAAATGTGGAGACCGGAGCGAGCAACGTTGACTTTCTCTCTGCTTGCACTGGATTAACAATATTTTATACTGTTTGTAAAACTACTGTCATAGGTAACAGTATGTTGCTTTCTCTCTTTCTCGTTCCCCTTCACTCATCATGTCTTCCTCTCTCTACTAACAGTATCTTGTGTTTCAGGTTCAGGTGTTATAGATCCTGTGCCACAAGTTTATTGTTGTTATCAATTGAATATAACTATAATTGTAACATTTTATTGGCATTACATTTGGTGAAGATTACATAATGACTTTGTGGTGGCTTCTCTTTATTCACTTGACTTGTAGCTAAAAACGAAAATGACAATATCCCACCTCTACTTTAACATACAAGAACGTAAGTCTGTGAAGTTTTATTATATAAATGTATATATTTTGACTATAGGGTACAGCAATGAGACAAAGGAAATGTGGTGCTAATTATCTAAGGATTCAAGTAGTATATAGTATATAATATTTAAGTCATTTATTGTAATACATAAAGATTTATACAGAGTTCAACAGTGGACATAAGTGAGTCGAATCAGGTGTCACAGAGAAGATTTAAAAGGTGTAGCCCACTCGATGGGTAGTTTATTTGCCTTGGACCGGCTGCAGGACAGTTATGGCTGCTTAGCCCTCGTGTTCACAGTCATTACAGAGCAAGTACAAGATCTGCAAACCACACAGTTAAAGTGTTGGCAGCCCCTTTTACATTCTCTTACACACTTTTAGATGCCGTTCAAAGCCAAACTTTGACAAATCAATCAAAACACGTTCACAAAGGAGGTTAAAAATTCAACATCTTTAATAAACAAAGTGTTTGATATTTACAGCAAGGTTTTCGCTTAATGGCTAAAATTCGGTGACCCTCCTGAAGGAGCCCACGATGGCGCAGGTGGCGCACCAGTCGCGGTACCTCCTGTACTCCCCGGTTCTCAGGAAGTACTGTCTGCCGCGGTAGTTGGGGTACTCGTAGAAGATCCAGTAGCCGTTCATAACATTACAGGAGTAGACGTGGCGGTGATGGAAACGGTCAGACACACAGGGACAGTCATCCATGAACTCCATCATGTGACCGCTGAAGTCGGGCTTCTCATAGATACGCAATCTGTAGGAGCCTCGATACTGTGGGACCAAAGGAAGTGATGAAACGCCTTCAGCAACCACAAGCTTGTGACAAATCAAGCAGAAATATGCTTACACTATATTAAGACATCCTGACTTTTTGATACAAACAGATTTCAAACAAAGAGCTATGCTGACATTTTTCTTTTCGCAGTCTTTTATTGTCTTTAAAAATAAAACCCACTTACCACAGGGATCATCCGGCACGAGCGGATACAGCTGCTGAAGCCCATCCACCTCTGGTAGTCGGAGTACTCTCCCCTCCTCATGAAGTACTGGTGGCCCATGAAGTTGGGTCGCTCATAGATCATGAAGCAGCCGCTCTCCACCCGGATGGAGTTGCAGCGGCTGAAGTACGAGTGAAGGTCCGTGCAGTCATTGCTGCACTCATAGCTCCGACCCTGGAAGTTTTTGTCCTCGTAAAAGATAATCTGGTGAAAAAAAAAGTTAAAAAAGTACGAGTCACGTGAGCTGCAGTGTGTTTCAATGAACGTGTTTCAGCAAAAAGAGAGAATAATAATTCAGCTCAACATAAAACATATTGAGAGCAAACTGAAAAGCTTTGTAGCAATTTACATTTATTCTGAGCAGAGAGGACAAACAGTACTTACCTTGCCCATGGTCTCCGTTGGAGAGATTCCCCATGTTTTCAGGGCTTTTTATACTACCTCTTGACAAACAAAGTATTGTTATTCAAATTCTCTCATAGTTATAATTGAAGGCTACTGGCACATGTTTACCTTTTTGTTGGAGCACAACATTGGGTCAGAAATATGGATTTGTATTTGAAAAAAAAGGATAAATAATTAACTGGTTTGGTGTTTTGACATGCATGGACAAAGGAAAAGACTAGTATGGTATCCACACATCCAGTGGACAATGGCTGCAGAACAATATGGAACAGCCCTTTCGCATTAAATATGTTGCGTAACAGAGCAGGAAGCCATTCACTCTCCCTAATGCTCTACCTGAGCAGCCTCACTGTATGCAAATAAGTAAGTGTACACTGTGCTGTTGGTGGGTATGCTGCACTGGATGTAAAGATGTTATTAGGATTTGTACATTCTTGCAATGTGCCGTATGTTACCTGTATGTGTGTGGAAGGCTTGTGTCAACTTTTACTTCATTTACTAACATTTAGCCCCAGATTCAGGGGTGGTGCAGCAGTTTTGTTCAACTATGTGACAGTTTTGATGTAATGGACTACAATTCCCTTGATGTATCGCAGCCATGTTTGACTTTTTGAAGACTCCCCCTATAATGTAACACTGTAAAATGAGAATGTGGTCAAGATATAGCAAATAAGGACTATTTTTTCTATTTGATGACACTGGTGTTTACTACAGGATATGTATATTGTTTGTTTAGTGTATATATATATATATATATATAGTATATATAATATAGTACAGTTAATATAATAATAGTATATACTACTATATATATACTACTATATATATATATAAGACTGAGGATATGTAGCAGCTTTCGTCCTGTATATGAACACACACCTGTAATGAAGTATTAGTTATAAAGATCTTAAAACTTAAACTTATATTTATGTTTAAATGTAATTTAGATTATTGATGATGTTTGATGTCAATGTTTAATATTATTTGGTAAAAATAATAACTATGATTATGGTAGTTTTGTTATGAATGAGAAATACTTAAAACACCATAGAAACACCTTAAATAAAAATAATTATTTCTAGTTTTTAGAGAGTAAAATTTATGGGAATTGATGTTTTTCCTAGAAACTAATTTGGATAGTTTTTGTCAAAAGTATTTTGTTTTAAGTATTAAATTAATTTTTTTTGTAAATATTAAGACAACCCTAAACAGAATGTGTATTATTCATCATTATTCATCATTTATAGGTGTATTTTTAGAAATAATAAAGGTCGCTACATGTTAGTCATGAAATGTAATATGACATTCATCATCTTAAATTGGTTATTTTGTAATTATTTTGTTATTGTTTATCTTTTCTGTATTTTTAATTTGGTGAGACTATATAAGTGGTGTTGAATTTGGTTTCATGCTGTATATTTACAAATACGTGTGTATACTATTTGCCGTTTGTCCGTGTGGGATACTTGTGTCCTGCTCTGCTCGATCCATCTTGATCTTTTACTGTTTATCTCACATTCTGTCATTTGGAGTTGGCTCCGTCCACACTCATTGCATTTGTGACATTCACTTTTCCACGTCAGTTTCCTGTCTCACACCCTCCGGTCTGTGCCGCTGCTCTTCATAAAGCGTTTTGTGTTTAGCACTAATCGTATGGATAAATTCTGCCACCATAGAGACCAGCTAATCCTATCTGGGGCACAAAGTGGGAGAGAGAAAACTCTGGCATTGTTTGGTATGGTATGCCTGAGCATAGAGGAGATTAAACTACAGTGTACAATCTAACCACAGGCTATGCTAGATACATTGTGAAGCCCACAGCTGCCAGACAGTAGATCATTTTCTCTACGTAACAACTGGAAGAAGAAACCTGCACTCGCAAATCTTTGTGATATTTTACTAAATGATAATAAAGTTTGTGTAATTATGTGCTGGAACACGCAGAATAAAACATGAATGTTTTATGAAGCAGTTAAAGTTTATTTGGAGAACAGACACTTAAATTGGGGAGAAAGATGCATTGAAACGAAGCTCGACTTCAGTTGGTATCGGTGATTCTCCTGAAGGAGCCGACTCTCGGGCTGACGCCCCCCCAGTCGCTGTATCGCCGGTACTCTCCAGGCCTCAGGTAGTACACTCTGCCCTTGTAGTTGGGTTGGTCGTACAGCAGCCAGTGGCCGTCTACCACGTTGCAGGAGTTGAAGTCGGACATGCTGAGGCGGTCCTGCACGTTCGGACAGTCGTCCATCAGCTCGTACATCTGGCCGGACATGTCGGAGCGCTCGTAAAGCCTCATCCTGTAGGAGCCTCGGTGCTGACACAGGACGGAAAACTCTCTTACTATGACATCCATCCAGACATGTATTAGTTGTTTTTAAGTGTCATGTACATTTACTGACATATGATGATTGATTTACAAAGCAAAAAACTGGTCTATTAGGGTTTTTTACAGCTCCTTTAAAAGAATCTCAAAGAAAGTCTTTATGACCTACCTGGGGGATCATACGGCAAGATCTGACGCAGTCGTTCATTCCAATCATTCGCTGGTTATCGGAGTACTCCCCTCTCCGCAGGTAGTACTGGTTGCCCATGTAGTTGGGCCTCTCGTAGATCATGAAGCAGCCGCTCTCCACCCTGATGGAGTTGCACCGGTTGAAGTAGGAGTGGAGGTCGGCACAGTCGCTGCTGCACTCATGGGAGCGCCCTTGGAAGTTTCTGTCTTCATAAAATATGATCTGCGAAAAAGCAGTCGTCGCACACACACACACACACATTCACAAGGATGGTTTCCATTTTCAACACAGTGCTGCGAACGTCTAGTCGAGCGGAGATACAAAACCCCCAAATCTCAGGAATTATTCTGTGAAATGCAGGTGTGTACAAAGTGTGTCTGAAACCATAATTTTCTTTACCTTTCCCATGGTTATGTTGGCATCAGACTGTATTACTGGTCAATGCTGTCCCTGAGCCAAGCCACTGTGCTTTATAAAAAAAAGATAGAAAGGACAGCTGTGTGATTGCACAGCATAAAGTATTGTCATTTAAATATATCCCTCGCAGTGATGATGGATCAGGGGTGGGGATGTGTGTTTGTGGGTGGGAGAAATCTGTTTATGTATAGATGCCTCTTGATGTGTGATGAGTTATTGTTCTTTCCTCAGTGTTCATCACAATTTCCCCCCGAGAAAATGCCAGCGTACAATGGCCTGATGGGAGTGTGTAGCGCACAGCATCAGCAAGATTAAATTGATATTTAATAGGGCTGACACATGGCGATCTGCACAGAATATTCAGAGATTTTTGTAATCTGGAACACGGACCAACATCATTTCTGAGGTAGAATAAGATGATAAATATGACTATAGCTAACTTGTATACTAAGATGCTTTTCGACTTCTCATAAAGTCCTAAAAGTTACAGTATTCACAAGTCATTGCTGTGTTTTTAAATGTCTGAGGTCCTCCTCACAACTGAATGGACTTTCAAGATTTTCCATTTTGCAATTGATTTATTACGATGGTGCGTGTTTGATCAAGAACAGGTCCAGAAAACGTTTTGTTGTTGTTTGCGCTCTCGATGCGTGACGTATGGTCCCTGTTATTTGAGTCCATCCCAATATCAGGGAATCCACCGTTCGTATTCCAATAATGTTTCAAAAGCTTCTCAAGATTTTCCTCCGAATCTTTGAAGTAAAATGAACAAATATAACCAAACACAGTCTCTGTCACTGAGCATCCTGCACAGTATTTTGCACTTTTCTAATGGTCTCGCAGGTGTTTATCTGAGCATGAAGACTTTTGTCCAAAACATCCATTCAGCCTCCTAAAACAGATCAATAGTCCATGATGCGTCTGATGGAGCCGACCCTGGCACTCCGGCCGCCCCACTCGCTGAACCTCTTGTACTCGCCGGGCCTGATCAGGTACACCCTGCCCCGGTAGTTGGGATACTCATAGAAGAGCCAGTGGCCGCTGGTCACGTTGCAGGAGAAGATGTCGTTTATGTGGAAGCGGTCCATGATGCTGGGACAGTCGTCCACCAAGTCCATCATCTGGCCTCCGAACTCGAGCCGCTCGTACAGGCGCATGTTGAACGAGCCGGGCTCCTGGTTCGAGTGGGAGAGGGGAATCATTTAGTGAAGCACTCGTTCTACGTTCTTTATAATAAGTCATTTTGTCCCATTTGTCATTTACAAAGTAGCTGTAATGATGATATACTACTTTATACGAACTGAAGTGAGCTGAGTGTCAATAGTTCAGTAATTTATAAACATGTATAAAGACCTCAGTCATTTAATAATGGATGTTATATATAATCATCTAATGTTGTATAAAACTACACAATGAATAATGAATCATTTTAAAATGTATGTGCCCATGTTTGAGCAATAGAGTTTTTAAAAGCTGATACAACACATATATTTTTGGTATTATGTGGTAATGCAGGTTGGTTGGATGGAGGGACATTTTGCATATTTGACCTTCATGGTCCCCAGAGGATGAATCCGAAAGACTTCAGTGATCTGACTTTTCCTACAGCTCCACCGTGATGTTAACATCACTACTGGATGGATTGCCATGAAATTTGGTTTTGGTTTTGTTTTTCTCCTCAGGATTCATTGCAATCACATATTTTTGTTCCCACAAAACTACTGATGCTCCCATCAGCCTCAGCTCTACTATAGTTAACACGCTACAATAACTCGGTGAACATTGTGCGGCATTTGCAGTACAAAGTAGTAAAGACAACAAATAGCAACTAAATGAAAAAATATGAGTAAAAAAATACGTTAATTAACATCAGTAAGATAATAAGGTGATAAGCTATACATTTAATGTCTATGGATCTTTAAATTTGACTATTTTCATGCCAAAATAACCCCTAACAATTGTATTCTAAACATGTAAAAAACAAAACACTAAAACTTCAACTGTAACTCACTAGAAGCAGCTGCAGCTAAAGTGAAATTTTGTGTAAAAGAAGTAGAAAACTAGAATAATTACATTTTGTGAAGTATATTGCAATTTTAAAGAAGAATAGAAGACAGGAAACTGTTGTGGGAATCTCCACTGAATCAACCGCAGCGACGTGATTATAACAAAATCCCACATTTGATTAAATCAGCTCAGTATAATTCAACTAATGTGTCAGTATGAGCGTGTTTGGTGCGTGAGGAATCAGAAGCTCACCGTGGGAATGAGGCGACAGGAGCTGATGCTGTCGTTGACGCCCATCCACTGATGGATGTCGGGATAGTCTCCTTTCCTCAGGTAGTACTGGTTGCCGGTGTAGTCGGGCTTTTCGTAGATCATGAAGCTGCCGCTCTCCACCCTGATGGAGTTGCAGTGGCAGACGAGGCACATCAGGTCCGCACAGTCATTGCTGCACTCCAAATGGTGCCCAGAGAAGTTTTTGTCCTCATAGAAGATAATCTAGACGTGGAAATTGTAATGGTTTTGTTTATAAATTGATTTTACAGCAAAACCTGTTCAACACAAATAAATATACACTAAATGTATGCCTAACTGACCCTTTTTTGGGGCATTTAATCCACTTTCTCCTCTTTTAATTTGAAAAATAACCAGTAATGCCTCTCAGTAAAGCTCAAATATTAAAAATAATCCCCCCTGCCCTCCTGGGAGTGTGTGCTGGGAGCTGGGATGTTTACCTTCCCCATGTTGGCCGGTTTGCCTGCCCCGTGCCTTGCCCTGTGTGATCCATCCAGCTCTTTGAAGACTCCCACCTGTCACATATATAGTGAATGTGAAATGCAGACTCTGCACGTGTCATTCATATTGTAATGGTCAGGAATCTTTGGCGTTTGTGCCGCGGCGTTGTCCTGAAGAGATGTTTAGGAGTTATGTTTGTACAGGTGAGAGCTGACAGGTTGTTTGGGGCTGGTCTGGCGTTGTGGCAGGAGGTTTTTGTGTGAAACGGTCCTGAACTCTTTGTCCTCGCTGAATGGGCAGTGTTTGTACAACTCTTAAAACTAGGCCTTTTATTTTCCAGTTTATCATCAAAGCTGAACATATGGATGATTTCTGTAATCACTGGAGTTCTTGGTATGATTAGTTCTTTTTTTTATATTTCCTAAATTAACTTTACCTTACAGTGTCAATGTCACATTAACATATGTGGTTGACAATGTCTTTAACAGTAACATACTAATTACATATCATTTGTAAGCTGTGTTTGAAGATGATATTATCACATTTAAATTCTCACATTCATTTACAGCGTAGCACAGCTGTGCACAAATGAGTATTTGTGTCTCTTTTTTGTCAACTGCATTTAACTCTGATCTTGTGTTATCTATAATGCTAACTCCCTATCACTGCCCTCTGGTGGAGGGGTTAATTTCAATTATAAGAATACACAAACTCACTAACTACACACTGCTAAAACAGTAAAAAAGTGCTCTGACAGCTTTAGATCTTTATACTATACTATAATTATACTAATTTCTGGGATGCTCCTTGTTTATCAAACAAATCTAAAGGTAGAGAAACAGTCTCACCACAAGTTTATTTAGTAGATATCCTGGATCTTTCGATCGTAACTCATGATCTCCGTCAGTTCCCCCGGTTGTCAGAAAAATAGATGTTAAAATTCCCACTTTTTCAGAGCACTTTAAGGACTTCTCGTCCCTGTTGTCTTAAAAATGGAGGTGATATTGTCCAAAGACAGTTTTATCATTTGTTTCACTCTTTGAACTGGATCACCTACAGTATATGTGTTGATGAAAACTCCCCTGCAGCTCTACAATAGATAACGCTGGAGTCTCGTTGTGGCAAGTGTCAGTGCTTGCAGCATTTTATTGAAGCCTCTGATGAGAGTCAGGACGTTGGGCCACGACCCCGTCACATCCTCGTGGGAAAACATGCCCTCCAAGCGCAGAGAGCAAGAACAAAACTGAATACAATTAAGCACTGACGCCATTTTATTCAGCGTGTGAGACAAGGCAAAGAGCAGACATTGCACAAGAACCGTTTTCCTGTCTTTAGAGATCCATGAGACGCCTGATGGAGCCGATCCTGGAGTTGTTGCCCCTCCAGTCTCTGAAGGTGTTGTACTGGCCGGGCTTCAGGTAGTAGTGACGCCCCCTGTAGTTGGGCTGCTCGTACAGCAGCCAGTGGCCGTCCATCACGTTGCAGGAGTTGAAGTTGGAGAGGTGGAAGCGGTCCATGAGGTTGGGGCAGTCCTCCGTCACCTCCATCATCTCACCGCCCATGTCGAAGTGCTCATACAGCCTCATCCTGTAGCTGCCACTGTGCTGCAGGGGGCAGGGGGGGTCAAAGGGTCACGTCTCAACCACAGTCAAACGCCGTTTTTCATCATCATTCAAGATAATTATGCCTCATTAAAAGCAAATACTGATTATTTTTTTTTTTTTTAAGGAATGGGAAATATTTGGGGAAATACATGTATTTGCTTTGTCAAGAGTTAGAAGAGAAGACTGATACCACACACGTCTTATGGTAAAAATGAAGATACCACAAGGGGATGGTTAGTTTAGCTTAGCATAAAGACTGGAAACAGGGAAGCTCAGCTCGCCTGGCTCTGCCTGCCTGACGAGATGTCCCAGTCTGGAAAAAGTGCGGAAAATAACACCTCGTAAAATGGGAAATTGTCATTTTTACACTTTGGTTTTTGAACGGATTAAATAAACAAGATATACAGACATGATAGTGGTAGAAATCTTATCTAACTAGACTAGAAAGTGAATAAACATATTTTCTAAAATGTTGAACTTTTCATTTTAAGCAATATCTTCTAATTTGAGAATTGAAATTTGAGCTGAAACCAACTCTTGAGAACTGGAATGAAACAAAACTCAAGTTTGAGTAAAAAAGTAATTGGTAGGTTTTGTTTTAATAAAACAGTACATTACTGTATATTACCTCTTTTTTATTTTGTAAACCCTGTTTATTACTTTTATATTACCTCTATTTTATAGTTGGGAGAAATCCCTTGTTAAGTAGATTCATGTTTTTTCTTTCTTTCTACATCTGGAATTACAAAAGTGAATTGGGGAAATGTAGTTCAATAAAGAAACATGTCTAAATATAAACTCATTTATTCTGTGCACATTTGACACATTACATTTCCTACTATAATATATAATAATATATAAAGGGGTTAACTAATTTGGTGATTTTTCCAACACCATACTGACACAGATGATAATAAGCATGTTATTTGACAGAAGGCCTTACCGTGGGGATCATGCGGCAGGACCTGACACAGTCATTCAGGCCGGTCATGCCCATGTAGTCGGAGTACTCTCCCCTCTTCATGAAGTACTGATTCCCCATGAAGCCGGGGCGGTCGTAGATCATGAACATGCCGCTCTCCACCCGGATGGAGCGGCAGCGGTCAAACATGGAGTGCAGGTCAGCACAGTCGCTCATGCACTCATAGTGACGGCCTCCAAAGTTTCTCTCCTCGTAGAAGATGATCTGAGGGAGCAGAACGAGTCAGCCTGTGTCACTCAGCTCACACTTGTTGACTCACATTGATTCACAGAGAAACTGGGGGGTGCATGTTGGACATTTCCTTCATTTGTAATGCAAAACTGGACACAAACCTTTCCCATGATGGCTGCTGTTGTCGGTCAAACCGCCTCCTGCGTGTTTGGCCACGAAAGGTGAAGTCCATCTTTATATCCGTGACCCTGTGGGAGCAGGTGCAGTGTGTTGTCATTCAAATGAGGCCTGGTGTCAGCAGAGACGCTACAGGAGTCTTCCCGCTCCTGTTTGTCGTGTCCTCTGTTAGAGTTAACAGACACTGTACAGCTTCTAGCAAGAGCCACAGTATGGACAGGCACTGGAACAGTCACTGCTGAGCTCTTTTACCCATCTTCTGTTTGTTTTAAATGGGATGGATTCAGTGTAATTATAGTGTGTAAGAAACAGAAAGTATCTTGTAAGTATGGGGAGATAGATAAGTGAATAAATAACCATAAACATTGTTTTTTTAATATGTTCTGTGCCTTATATAGCAACAGATGAATGGTTTTCATAGTAAACCCTTTATCTCTATTCATGTTGTTTTGTCAGTCAGTCTGTAGGAATGTGAGCGACAGACTGAAATACAGGAAAAGACCAAACCTATTTGAATGTGAAGCTCGTGAACAAGAAATGCTTGTTAAAAAAATGAACTAATAAAAACCAGCAATAAGATGAAATACTTAAAGGTGCACTCATCGATTCTGGAGGAAGAGAAGACAAAACAAATAAACCCCTCTCCTCATGGCAACGAATGGACCAGCTGACCAAAAGAGAAATATGGTGCAATCCAGAGCATCTTCTGCCGCCACGAAGATACAGGGGACATGTTATTTTGTAGAACTTATAAGGTTGTCAGTATTTAAATAGGCGTTGAAGCAGAATACGTATCTGAGCCAAAGTCAAGCCGAGGAGTAGCTCAGATTATGTATCAGTAACATTATCGCTCATGACTTCAAAGCTGACAGTATCTTATACTCTGATGTCAGTGATGCAGGGAGCAACGTTGTTTATAGCAAATTCTAAAAGAATAAGCAAGAAAATAACACTGCAGGGATATTTAGATTTTCTTCTGAGGATGGTGTTTATTTGCGTTTCATAACTATCGCGACAAAAGTTTATTAGAGAAGACTCGCTGACTGCACCTTTAAAGCTCCTTTTTGTTGTTCTGAAGTCTGTGTGGTAGTTTTGGGGCTTGTGTTCATGTTATGGTCACACATGAGTCGACCAGTGTTAGTGCAGATTCATTCATGAGCCGATTAAAACTATGGACGTAATAATTAAACAGTAGTTTGAAGAAAACAATAACAAGTTATGTTAATTCTGCTAATACCTCTTTTTTTTTGGCCCAAAATGGGTCTTTTATGAGCCAGTTAGTTAAATAATAAAATACCAAAACATGTATTCACAATCACAAAGAAAAGAGTTTACAATAGATTAATTTATTAGTTATTTAAAACAATATGATATTGATACACCGGGTGCCAAATGACACATTATTTTATTAACACTGCCAGTCTCACAAATACATTTCTTTTAAATGAGAAAAATGTGTTTTTTATGAAACTGAAATGTAAATAAAAATCAACAGGATCAAGGGAGATTCCTGATTAAAAATCTGTGATTCTGCGGAAGGACCCGGTGGTGGCGCAGGTGGCCCCCCAGTCGCTGAACTTGCGGTACTCCCCGGGCCTCAGGAAGTACTGCCGGCCGCGGTAGCTGGGGTGTTCGTACAGGGTCCAGTAGCCCTCCATGACGTTGCAGGAGTAGATGTCGCGGCTGCGGAAGTGTTCCTGCAGCGACTCACAGTCCTCGCTGAACTCCATCATCTGACCCTGGAAGTTGGGGCGCTCGTAGATGCGCATGCGGTAGGGGCCCTCGCTGGTCTGGAGGAACACAGTGGAGTCAAATACAAAGTTAGAACAGGAGATCTCTGGTGCTTCTTTAACCAGGAGGCTCTTCTGGCTTATTTTGTCCTGAATCCACTGATGTTTATCCTTCATTCTTTTGCCAAAGATTAACATTTACAATTAAATGTAGACAGATCACTTATCTTCAGTTAAATCCATCTAGTTTAGTATGTTGTGAAAGTTTATGTTGCAAAAAACAAAATGTATTTATTTTTTCCTTCTGTACACACAAAAATACAGAAAACAGAGCAAAGCACACATTTAGGCACTTAAAAACAAACATAAAACACAGACACAAAACATTCTTTTCATGCATCATAATTCTTAATAATAAATTAACCAGTAATATTTAATTAACTAACTTCACATAGTTACTGTCTGAAGAGCTCATATAAAACAGAGTTTCCTCTTCGTCATCATCACATTTACTCACATAAGAGAAAGTACGGCAGGAGCGGATGGTGTCATTGTAGCCCATCCAGCGCTGGTAGTCCGGGTACTCTCCTCTGGTCAGAACGTACTGGTAGCCGGTGTAGTTGGGCTTCTCGTACAGCACCCAGCAGCCGCTGTCCACCTTGATGGAGTTGCAGCGGCTGAAGTGGGGGTTCATGTCAGGGCAGTCGGTGTCGCACTCATAGGAGCGGCCCTGGAAGTTCCTGTCCTCGTAAAAAGTGATCTGAGTCCAGGAGAGAGAGCAGAGGCAGGGAGAGATCAAAGCTCAGTTTGTCACACTGCACATTGTCTTACATTTACATTATAATCATTGAACAACCTGCTTTGGCATTGCTGTACTTCATTATTTGTGTGTGTGTGTGTGTGTGGGGGGGGGTTGTTTGTTTGTTTTCCTAGGTGCAGATTTTCTTCAACATGAAGCCGGTAAAAGAAGTGAAAGACTTCCTCTCACATTTTAACCAGTTTGTGGCACATTTAGTTTCTCTGTAAGCCAGCCAGCACCTAGTCATGATGTAAATATCTACACAACAGTCACAGCAGCTTTGCAACACTGCTGCCTTTTTCCAAACAGATCTGAAATTGACAGTATGTCCTGCACTGGTTTATAATTAAAAGTATACCAGAAAATATTATAAAACTCTCTTACCTTACTACTCATCCTGCAAAGAGCGCTGGAGCCAGTCACCGACGGAAAATGGTGGTCTCACAAAGCAGGACCAGAGCCCCGCTTTATAAACCTCAATCAAAGGGTTGGCCGATCCCACTTTGGCTGTTTTTTCAATGAGCAGGGATTTAACACGCTGGCATCGCTGCCAAAAGTCTTGATCCTGGGCATAGAGCAAAAATCCCTGAATCATCAATGCAAAAGTCCTACCAGGCAAATTACTGACCCACTGTGCCCTCTTTATTGATATGGACGTGAAGAGAGACGTTTTATCCTCTAATCCATCATCAAGTGGATTAATCTTTCCACGCAGAATGACAGAGGTCATCACAAAACAACACAGCCTTTATCCATTTGCTGAATTTGAAACAGTGGTCATTGAAAATGTGAATATCTGGGAAATAGTCCAGCTGTATTGTTAGTGATGCCATTAAATACATCATTATCATTAATCATGTGGATTGTGTTGCGCCAGTTATTCATAAATTCATTACAACATTTGAACATAAAGTCCTTACTAAGTTCTTAACTTACTTACTAAATCAGGTTGCACCATTAAAACTTTAAAAAAATGTCTTTGTAAAGACTTTAGAAATGTGTGAATCAGTTGCTAAGAATCATCTGTCTAAAGAAGAGCAGTCTGAGTAAACAGGAAGTCACCGGAGCGCCACAAGCTAGAATAACTTCAGAAACTTAGTTTTACAGAAGATATGTCTTTTGTAAATGTAGGAATTTGTTTTATTTACGTCTACATACACTGAGAAATATGTTTTTTCAGAGTTAGTAGTATTCATATAGTTCAGAATGAGCAGGAAATATCCTAACAGAGATATAGAGTCCAAACAAAGTGCAGGAGTTGCTGCTGGAGGCTGACGTCAGTCCTGCAGAGACTCTAGTGAACCCTCGTAGTGCTCAGCTTTTTCCTCGTGACAATCGCTGCTGTCCTGAGAGGGACACAGAGAGGAGGCGTCAGATAAAGATAATGTCTGTTTAGATCCACAGGAGGGCAGTAGAGGACTTTCATGCTTTAAACAAGGTAATAGTTCTGAAACCTTCCTCTTCTATTTAAACCTTTTATCACAATAGCCAACAGTCATTTTCAGATTTCCCATTCCTGTGAAATATTCTGGATTGAAATAGTAAACAAATACTACAGAGATTCAGGACGCTGTGGCTACTCACACTGAGGAAGGAGTGCGATGAGGAGGAAGATGATGAAGACTGCACTGAAACTCGTCCAGGCGGGGCACTGGCCTTCACCCTCTCAGACAGCCACCGCTTCAACTTTTGACCTTGGAGAGATTTTTGCATGCAGATAAAACTACCTGACAATACAAAAAGGTAGTTAAAATTCTCCAACCAGCAGCAACATTAAAATGCTACTTATGCAATAATGCATAATTTATTAACAATCTAATGACATAATATATAATATTGTAACAACCATGCGGGACACTGATAATACTTCTGAACCTTTACTCAAGTTTGAAGGAAGGACTTGTACCTGTAGAAGAGTATTCTTGTGTGTTGTATTGGTACTTTTACCAAAGGAAAGGATCTATATACTATATACCAGGCCTGAGAATTAACCCAATTCTATGGAAAATGTAGTTTTTTTTGTCTGTCTTTCCTCAGATATCTACTTATTTTCTCTTGTGAATTATTGAAGAGTTTTGCCTCTTTGGGACTAAAAAAACCCAGCATTACAGACGTCATGAGCAGGCACTGTTTGGTTAGAGGATCTCAAGCGAAAAAGGTAAGGAACCACTGTGTTTAGTATTTATACACACTTACTGTGCTTCTTGGAGTGGTGCACAGCCTTGTAAGAGGCGAGCATGGCAAACGGATGGTAGGATAGAGTGAACGGATAGACGATTGCACCCTAGGGTTAAAAAACAATGGAATTAACTTTTCTTTATTACCAAAATTATACACTGAGGAAGACAGAAACCCAACTGCAGCCACCCCTACTACAAATGTGTATAAAATAAACAAAATATTGCCAGCATACGTGTACCTTGGATTGCTGGTTGGGGTATGAAGCAGCTGGTTTACACCTGTACAGAGCCAAGATTTCCTCCACTGGGAGGCTGTTCTGAAGCAGGAAAATGGCACAAAGGTTAGTAACTAGCACATAGTGTACCATAACAGGAAACACATTGTGCCACCTGTGAGAAGTGAACCTCGGGAGCCATTTAGGTGAAGCAGGAGAGGAAATGAGACCAGGATTTGTTGTTTGCATGTTTGAATTGAAATTCTGTTTGAGTTAGGATAGTGATTATTATTGAGGACATGGAGGTTCCCTATTTTATATGCCTACGTCCTCTACACCTGTCGATTTCCCTACTTCCTTTACTTATTTTCACAAACACAATACAGTCTTTTTTATTAAAGTTGCATTCATGTATTAATGACACTTACCATAAGTATCCCAGCAAAGGACGACAGGATCATAGCTTCTCGTTCTAAGCGATTAGGGTACTGGGCGTTTCCTGAGCTGCTTGTTGCTCCACTGTGGTTGAGAGGAAAGAGGGAAGAAGTTTCTTTTAAACGAGCTCCGTATACAGTAGCTTCATGGAAACTGTTTGGATTTAACGTTTTGAGGCCAGAATCTCAGATTCCTCTTTTGTGGTATCAACTGATTAGACAGGTAGAGATACACCAAGGAGATTACAGGTGCCAGTCCAGAAAACCAAATAAGATAATATATTATAATAATATATATAATCAACAAATAAATTATGATGTATTAGTATAGATAAGACTTTATTGATCCCTTGGTGAAATTCACAAGCTCTCAGCAGTATATAAATATTGATGCTAATACTTTGGTACTTTTATTTGTAACAGAGTATTTCTACACTGTGGTATTTCTGTCTTCTTTTTCTCCTTTTGTCTTCAACATGAGTAAATACTGCTCAAATCCCTGTGTAAGGAACTGCACCTGCGCATGTGTCTCTGATGTTTGCTGACCTCATTCTAGACATTGAATGTCTTGCAGTTTAGTTTAGAGTACAAAGTGGATCGTACTCTGTACAGGTTACGTGAAGCTTAAATTCAGAGCAATATTCACAAACAGCAGTATTTTTATGAATGCACCATTACATCAAACAGTATTCTTGGTGTCTCGTGCAGCATTATTATTCAGCCTGACGTGGATATTTGAAGCTTTGGAAGACTCTGGCTGCACATTTAGTAAAGAGGCACCCACCAGCAGGTCCGTGTGTTGAGGTAAACTGATGAACTTCCAAAATAATGATAATTTAAACCTATAGCTATGACTTGAGTCAAGAAAAACACAAGCAGCTTACATGATGTCTCTGTCGAGCACGTAGCATCCCTCTTCTTTGTCCAGCCACCAAAGGGCAACACTGATGGCGAGGTCATAGTGAGCCTGTAACATGCACACAGATAACAAAGCATTGCCACACTGAAGTACTTGTTGCAACTATTAATTCACTTTTTTATATATATATTTTATTTGTAGATCACTGCCCTTTAATTTATTGTCTTCTATCGACTTATGTGGCAGTTAACATGGAGTCACAATGAAGCTGTCTAATGTTGTTACCAGGTCATCCAGCATCGTGGAGGTCCCCTTTCCCTTCGGATCAAAAGAATTTTCTCTGAGTTTCTGCCCAATGTAATCACCACTGTTCAGAGTAGAAATAAATCAGTTGGCATTTTAAAACACGCTTCATATTGTGCTTCTCAGCCACCTCTGGGCTTTTATCATCCACTCACATAAGGGCCTTAACATCTCTTTTCAGCTGCCTTGCCTCCATTTTCTGAATGGATTCCCTTCATGTAGGACTCCTGCAAACAGAAACAACAGGAAAAAATCCAGAAATGTTCCTACTTCTTAAATGCAGCGTCATCTTCATCACCAGGATGTGAGGGAAGTGGAAATCCAGTGAAAACAACTGATGTTCTGATGGCAACGGAGCCTATCTCACATAACACTGTTAACCTTAAATTAAGGAGTTAATTTAGTACTCAGGATGCAGTGCGACGTAGTCATGACATGAACCTGACACCTTGTTGGACCCACACGGAGAGCTGCCAGCAAACGCTGAGACAACTGTCCAGTAAGTATAGTCCACCTTAAAAACACTCTTAAAACTCTTTAACTAACAGTGAAACGGCTGAGTGCACCAAATCCAAAACTGAATCCATCTCTTCTGTGCAATGACACATTTGAATGGGCAGACAAAAAAAATAAAAGTGGCATATACTTACAAAAATTCAACATGCAACCATCTGTACTCACCACACAATCCTGCACGACTGCAAACGAGCTCACAGACCTTCAGTTTACACGATGATACAAAATCTTAAACATGGCCGGCTGCAGTCATGCTACACTGAATATGGTAACCTTTCTGGGGAACACAGACTTCTCAGGTGAACAGCCCGGGCTGAATAATGTATGACCGAGCTCCTGTCAATCCCGCAGGCCATTACTGACCGGACAACACGGGGAAATAAGTGGAACAGTGGTTTCAATGTTTGTAACGTGAAATGTGCACACTGCGCGCACACACACACACACACACACACACACACACACACACAGTTGGTTCAGACTAGTCTACAAAATATGGTTGCCAGCAAACAAGTCTGAAGTTTGAATTAAAAGACTGATTGAAGTGTCTTTATTAAGCCTTAAAGGAAACCAACAATATAAAATAAACCAGGTAAAAAGAGAAAAAAAAAAAAAAAAAAAAAAAAAATCAGTCCACCAAAATGGATCTTTCCAATTTTGGGTTTGTTACAGTCGTCGTCTTCTTCTTCTTCTTCTTGCCGTTTTTGAACACCGGTGAACTCAGAAACATGCTGTCGGTGAACTTATCTCCACGCCTGATTTTGCTGTTGTAAAAAACATAAATACGAATAATTACTCACTGCTGTTTTTTGTTATAATCAATGCTGAAATATTGGGCTGTGGCCACAGATCATAGACGAGGCGTCCTCACCTGTTGAGGGCCGGCTCCTTATAACTGACGACGCCATTTCGTCTCCTGGTCCTCCCTCCGTTTTCACCATCTGTGGCTGTAATGGTGTTGGTCAGTGACGTTAAGACTCTTCCAGCTGCAATGCACAATACATCAGATTTAAGTTGCCTTTTTAAGCCTGATAAAGGAATAAAACTTGTTTACAGAAACAGTATTTGCGTGTTTCATATAACCTGAGTAAATACAACCAAAACAATCTGTGGGCTGGCAGCTTGTGTTAATTGAAGAAATGTATTTTGTAGAAAAACATGTTTGTTTTTTAATCATAATATATTATATATATATATATATATATATATATATATATATATATATATATATATATATATATATATATATATCATAGAAAGGTATAGTTTGAATTTCCAACAATGCCCAGCTTTTAATGCCACTGGAGACTGGCATCTTCAGTGAACAAACCCTTTAAAGCTGAAATCTGCACTGACTACATCTTTACATCCAACAACAGTGAGTGAGACACTAAAAACAGAAGATTACTGAACTCTGCTACTGAGAAAAAGTGTATTGTTAAACAGGTCGAAGCTGTTTGACCGTCTTCTAACTTCATTATTTTACTAAATATTATTATATTATATTATTATATATTTTTCCACTCAGACCAACAAAGTAAAAGCGAAAAACAACTCGATAAAAGGTGACACTAGAAGAAGTGCCATCTTCTTTGAGTTTGAATGTGTATCAAGGTCACTTTAATGGGTACCGCACCTGAAGAGGCTTCAGCTGTGACAGCAGCAGACTCCTCGATCACTGCCGCCCTGCCTGAGGTCTCCCTCCTGGGAGTAGCGAGGAAAGAACCCAGTACCTCAGTGTCAGCAGTGCTGACATCTGTGGCCAGCCATGGGGGCATTTCGTCCGTCAGCAGGTCTCCCAGGGTCTGATCAACGGCCTCATCGCTGGAGTCCACCGCCTGACTGTCAGCATGTGACACATTCGACGTCCTCGTGTTGTTTAGAGAAACTTTGTCTCGAGTTTTCCGCCTATAGACAACAAACGTGTCCCTTGCATTCCTGGTTTCTGTGGGCATGTGCAGCTTGGACGTCTTTCTGTACTGTTTTAGATTCCAGTCCATCCTGGACTTTGACTCGTTGGGTTTTGAGTCACATAAATGTTCATCCTTTTCACTGATGTCCGAGTGCGTGTCAACCACTTGTAAATCAACAATCTGTTCTTTGTTTCTTTCAGGACCATCAATGCCAGAGAGAGGCGAGGCCTCACTGCGCTCCCAAAGATGACACAACTCATCCTCTGATCTAAATCCTTTGTTGCTACGGCTACTTTTTTTCTTCTTTTTCCTGTCATTTAAATGATCCCCACACTTCTCCCTCTGCACGGCTTTCTTTTTACCGGATCGACTCGTTTCCTCCCCTCTGGCTTTTTTCGGCTTCTGAAACTCTGGTCCTGAAGTGCAGTCCAGCGGCGGTGCTTCACGGGTATCATTGCTACTGAAATCATCTTGAGGGCTCTCTGAATCCTGACTGGCCACCCATGGACGCTTACAGGCGCTCTTTATTATCCCCACAACATGCCCCTTACTCTGCCTGTGTGGACTTGACTCTGACTGATGCAGAGAAACGCTTGCGTCCATCACCACTGACTGTTTTTCTGCCTCGCAGTTGGAGGATCCCGTAGGAGGCAGTAAGTCCTGCTCTGCGGCGCCCACTTCTCTGTTCGATGAGGTGCTCTCCCCGTCCACTGAGATAACAAACGTCCCTCTGCATCTTGATTTGTGACTCCCCCAAGAATTTATCGCAGCCATTTTGCTTTGTGGTTTACTGCCCACGTGTTCCAACTCTGGAAGCGCGCCTTCATCTGCACAAGACAGGAACTCTTCGGGTAGTTGTTGGTCTTGGCATGCACCGTGTTTCCCCTCAACGTCGTCTTGCATTGTGGGCCGACTGCTCTCGCTGTCACGCGGTGGCAAAGTGACAAATGTTTTCCTGGTGACTGAAGACACCCTCCTGCCTTTAGTCCTGGACCTCCTGCATGTGATTCTGGACCTTGCCTCTTTCACAGCATCGTTCTCTGGAGGTAAATTTACACTTTCGCTGGCTTTCGAGATATTAATTTCAGGATCCATGAAATAATCGTCCAGGTCTGGTAAGATGTCACAGGATTTGAATTTGTCCTTGTCCATTTTCTGAGGTTTGCCGGCTTCAAACTTGCCCCATTTGGGAATGCGAGAGGTAGCGTTGATGAGACTTTTGGGTGCCTGGACCTCAACAACCTCCGGGTCTCTAATATCCTCTTGTTCATGGTCATTTGTCTCAGTGGGAGCACTCTGTACCTCACTCAACCTAGAATCTGCAGAGTTCTTCACTTGTGGATTTTCAGCCTTACTTGTCCCACAGGCTTGTACCTTATTCTTCTTGCCTTTCGGCTTGCCGGAGCGACCTGTTTTTTTGGCCTTGGTTTCCACGGTGACTATCTCAGTAGCACTGCTTAGTGTCATCTCCATTGTCGTATTCAGAAGCACAGTCTTCTCTTGTTTGTTACCAAGTTCTGGTTGGGTATCCATGACTGAACTACTTGGAAGGTGAACATCCTCAGATATAGGGTTGGGTTTTTCACATGTGCTTATGACTGAGGGGTTTTGATTGTTCTGAAGACCGGGGACTGATTTCATATCTACTCCAGATTGAGAGAACATAAATGACAGCCTCTCTACCTCCTCCCTTAGGCTGCTGGATGGACGGCAGGTTCCTGTCTGGGCAGCTTGTATATGCTGGCTGGAATGCCTTTTCTCAGCATCAGTTTTATCTGTGAAAAATAAGTTAAACAAATTACGATTTCCAAGGAATCCAACATTAGTATATCAGGGCAGTTAATGACAAATTACGATGATTTATAATGATTGACACCAAAAATAATAAAGCTCTGTACCATTGCAAATATCAGTGGACTTTTCTGAGCTGCTCTGGATATTGAAGACATTTGCAGAGATGTTTTTTTCAGGCAAGTCCACTGGTACTTTTTGGAGGGGACACATCAAAACCCCTGAAACTTCTGGCTGAGGAGGAAACTGATCCATGAGTCTAATGATTGGAGATAGGGAGGGGGCAGGGGGAAAACAGGACAGAGAGAAAGAAATAGCACATGTCATTCACACTCGTCTAAACCAAAAAACAACAACAAAAAAGTTCTTAGTTCAAAGTACATATCTCTCTAAATACAGTATTTGCTCACCTTCCCTCTACAACATGTTCTTCACTGAGGGCAGCAGATAAGAGCTTGTCTTTCTCAGAATATTTAGGAAGATCCTGTGGGTAATAAATACAGTCACAATCACACAATATGTCCGGTACAGTTTTATATTGCCAAGCATTTTCTACTGCTATCTAATAAATGTGTGTGAATTTGGTTAGATAGCATTCTTACTTTTACACTACGTGTAGGACAATTGACACAGATACTAATGACATAAATTGTTTTTTATATAAGAACAGAGCATGTTTCCTTTTCTTTTTAGATGTCTGTGGTCGTTTACTATGTGCTTGTGTGATTGGCTAGATTTGTGGTGTTTTTTCTCTGTAACCATTTCCTGCTGTACTGAGGTGCCTCCTGTAACAATTAGATGGATGAGCAATACTTTAATACTAATACTTATCATCTTTTCCATATAATATTTCAGCAGATACTGTCAAATATTGCGATAACGCTGTGCTACTTTTACCCATACATCATAAAACTTTGCATACAAAAACAGCGATTGTTAATAGTTATTGAGAGGAATCCTTACACTGTCAGAGAACAGGTCCGCCACCATGTCCAAGTGCTGCAGAGTGTTGCTATGGAGGTTTTTCACGATGAGGAGCTGTGAGAGAAAAACAACATCATCACTCATCAAATCACACAGTACATTTCTGACATAGTCTGACACAAAAAGGTTTTGTTTTAAAGCAAACAACAAACCAACCAGTTTCCTGTGCTTGTATTTCTTGGTGGCCAACTCGAAGCATAGAGCCTCCACTTGTTTCTGAAGGTTCACGATCTCCCTCTCCAGCTGCCTGCTCCTCTCCTTCTGAGCCTCCAGAGCGAGAGCCAAGGCCTTGTTGTTGGTCTTCAAGGAGACCTTGAAGAAGGAGGATGTGTCTGGTGTAGTCACAGAGAAGCACCACAACATTAAATATGCGTTTAAGAGCCACAAAGCAATTGTCCAACACAGTGCACAGAGATACCGGCTTGTAAATGTGTTCAACTGAGAGACAGACTCACTGAGAATCTTATTTTTGATCTTTGATGCTGCAGCTGAAGTCTGCTTGGAAGACGTCGCGGGTGTCATTGTCCTTACAGGCAACATGATCAGGTAAACATGAAGGAAATCAAGAAACCTGCAAGAAAAACCAACATGTCAGCTTTTGTACAGCAATGATTTAATAGCACACCCTGCAGCATGTCACAAAGTTCACATCCAGGGAAATAAAGTAACACAATACGAGCGAATACGTGATTAACTTTTCACATAATACAAAGATGTTCATTTTTACATCTGAAAACGTCAGTTGGCCGCCGTTAGCACTTTCTAGCTTGTTTGAACGGTGATTATCGCTATAACTGCTGTAATTACCACGTTTGTAAACGCTGCTAAAGCTGGACAAAAACTTACCGTCATCAGCCGTGAATCTAGAGTTTAATCTTGTGAACAAAATGCCTCAATATCGCCGGTGAGTCGGTGCAGGAAAGCTCATCGTGGCCTCGCCAGCTAACTGAATTTATCCCCAGTTTATTTCAAACATCAACAACAAAGTGCGCCGCGCTTCTGCGCAGGCGCCCCGAGGCACGTGTCCTACAGACCGGCAGCCAATCAGAGACGAGATCCGTGGGTTTTTCCTCCCCTGAGTCTGTCTGTTCAGGCGGAGCCTTCGAGTCAGCGAAAAGGGTTTCAAGGGATTTAATATTTTTTAATACTTGAAAAGAAGAGAGAAGGATCAAACAAGTGACATTTACTTTATCAACAGCCATGTTGGTGAACATTTTATGTTAAATGTGAAACATATACTGTCAGTTTCCTGGATGATAACACAAAGATGAGCTCTCAAATGTATATAGCTATTTTTTTTATTTCATATTCATAAATGCAAATTTACTGGAAGAAAAGTTATTTTTGGTTTTGAGTACATTGATTGCTTTTATCCGCTTCTGGATAAATCCAAACTCTTCAAACAATCCACCACCGCACCACCACTACTACAGATATCACTATAATACACCAAACAACTATACATCTAGGTGCTCAACTGGCTCCAAAATAATAACTTTGCCCTATATTGCCTATAATGAATTTTAATCATGACGAAGGTATGGTATTTTGTCCCATGGCAATGTCAGGTTTTCCCTACAAGAAGAGTTTTTTTCCGGTATAATAGTGTGATAAATTCTTGGCATTTAGTGAAAAATGTTGTGCTTATGGCTTGGTTTACAGGCTGCAGAGCTGCAGTACAGTGTTGCTTTGTCTCTTGTTATTGATACAGTTATATTTACTCTGGGTTTGTCTGTGGGCTGTAGATGCCCTATCAGAACAAACACAGAGGTCCACTACCCTACTACACTCACAGTAGGCTTGTATGCAGTGTAATAAAAACATATATCTATTTTAAACACACTACACACTCTGTGTTTAAAATCCTAAATGAGAACAGAGCGGTTCGATCGATGTTTCTGAGTGTGACCTCTTCTGCCTTCCTCCCCGGATCACAACAGTTGGATCCGTGCAGGTAATCGACTCGTCACGGCTGCCGGTGCACGGGAGTCGGCTTCTGTTTTTCGGGTGTTTTGCAGATGTCTCCGAGGTCTGCGTGATTCAAACATCGATGTCCGATTCACCCAGTCATCGGGTAATTCTTACCGCCTCCCGTCACGACAGTTCAGTCGTGTTTGACGCGTTAACTCCTCCGGTAAACCGGCCGATGGCCACTTAGCATCGGGAGCTAACATCGGGTAGCTCGGCTAAACGCGAGCTGCGCCAGCTCGACTTATATTAGTCATTTTGTAAGTAGTATTTTTAATTAGTTGCGACATTGAAAATCTGTATTAACGTGGCGGTAAATGCCGCATGTGGCCAACACGCTGACATACACGTTAAATTGTGTTAAAGTGTAATTCAATTAGTTAGCTCTGGTGGCTACGTTTGGAAACACCAACTGGTTGAAGTGTTGAGTCTCTGCTCGGGTCGCAGACTGTCCGCAGACTGTCAGCAGGACAGGTGACAGCGGGCACTATCCTGTGGGCTTTATCTGTGTAATATACCGTGTTGATAAGGCGAAGGGTTCGGTCACAGAAGTCGTGCTACGGCCTGATATGATCACATGATGAGGGGGAGAATGTGATGCTGCCACTTCTGCTATTTCCTCCACACGTTTAACAAAAAAAAAAAACATGCACTGCAAACTGTGGAGCTTTCTTCAACGGGTTTTGAGGTTGTGAAGGAGGGTTGCTGTTTTAAATACAAGTTAGTAAATACAAGAAAAATAGATTTAGGGGAGTGTTATCAATCATCCGCTCATCTCCAGATAAAGATCTTATAATGGCAGTTTCTTCTCTACCAAAAAGAACCACACTGAGTGAGCCTGTAAAGATAAAAAACCTGTGGTTCACTACTGCTGCGTTTCCTTTTTCTTTGTGACCACTTTTTTATTATTAATTATTAATATTATTTACTGTCAACTTCCACTTTGGCTGTTAAGATTTTGTGTATGCTGTGTTGTACATGCAGTTTTAAAGGCAGCGATCAGTCTGTGGTTAGGTGGAGTCTGGCTTATGTTTAACCTGACATACTGTCGGCTTTACTAGAGGGCCCAGTGGTTTCAGACCGTAAGTAGTTGTAGTTATTTCCAGTTCTATCTAGTTATTTGAAAAAGGACGATTATCAACATCAGGAAATGACATGTCAGTTGTTAGAGAGAGGGTTGGATGGTATGAGATTTTCACGGTACGATAACCGCCTCTGAAAATGTCACGATACCACGGTACAATACAGTTATTATTATTATTATTATCATCATCAGTTACAATGACCCTTTATTGATGTTGGTTGAACAAAGCTTTCTTATAATTTAACAAAACATTATGTCCTGGCAGAAACTTGAAACATTGTTGGTCAGATTCTCTGTCCGGTTGCATTTTTATTGGTTTTTAGAGCAATAATACGGTAGATTTCAATAACCAAGAAACAAACAAACAACTGCTGCATCCTGGCATGACAGCGGTGAGTAGCGTGTATGTAAAGATCAGGATTGACGAAAGAAACGTTATACTGATGATGTGAAAATGTGCACGCGAAAACACAGCAGATGTTGATGTCCGTACACCGTGTAAGGAAAGTTGCACATGCTTGATATATTTCTTTGCCTCTCTGGCAGGAGCAGCAGTGACATGGCTGCTGATGACAAGTCGTCGTCCTCGTCCTCAACGGACTGGAGCGTCGAGCCGCCTGTCATCTCGCCCACCAGCCCTTCCCACCTGACCCACTTCAAACCCCTGACGCCGGAACAGGACGAGCCTCCCCTCCGCTCAGCGTACAGCTCATTTGTCAACCTGTTTCGTTTCAACAACAAAGGTCAGGGACGAACACCTACACACACACACACACACACACAAGCATGTGGTTGAGGTTTTGAGTGTAGCCCCATTATATACGAGTGCTTTGTTTTGCTGAAGCCCCTTAGTATCACTTTTGGTCTCTCTACTGTATTTGTTCCACGTGTGAAAGTGATGTGTAGATGATGAGATAAGTGCACCTCCCAGCCCCCTCCACTCCCCAATATTGACCTATATTGGTTTACATTTTCATTAAAAGTATGCTGAATTAGACAGACAGCTGTCACTGGATTGCTTTGACACTGAAGAAAACTTAAAACGTGATGATTCACAGGCAAATTCTGTCTTTTTTCTGTGATTTCTAAACGTATTTATAATAAGGACATTTATTCGATAATATCCTGATTCACACTGAGTTTAAAAGTATATATATCGTGTCTGTTTGGTAAGATTGGCCTGCATTGTGACTCTGAGAAGAAGTATGATTTTTGACTCTGATCCACCTCGCGCAGTATATTTGCCTAATTTCTCTCACCACTCACTGTGATGACAAGTTATTAAAAAGATACAAGGTCTGTCTGTCTGATGGATGGTTTTCACTAAAACACTGTAACCTTTGGAGGCTCACTATCAGTCCTTAAGTAGGGGCATTTAGCATGAACGTAACTGTAGTCAACTGTAGTTAAAACATATACCAGCCAAGGCAGTCAGCAGTCAAGGATCAAACATAAACTCTGCTTAAGTTTTGTACCATTTCTTAGAAGTTTTGCACAAACTTCTGAAGTCTGGACATTTAAGGATGTAGCGCTTTGTTGTGGTGTTTGACTAAATTTGGTTGGAGAGACGAATTCATATATCATAAACATCACATACAAAAACAAACCTAAAAAAGACCCTTAGACCTTAATTTCTGATGCTTAAAAGTAAGTGAAAAGTGGCCATGAACAGTGTCCTTTAATCTGAATGAAGTTATGTTACTAAGTCAAAGGGCACTGGTATATTTGTTAATCTTGTTATGAGACAGCTCACCGATTTATAAACTTCTTTAAAAAGGTCAAATTGTTTTAATATATTGTATTGTTTCATTTTACTAACTACTGTGAAGAAAGCATATAAATCTATAAGACAAACCCACATCAAACATACCAGCATGTTAAAACCTATGCTGAGCAGCATTTTGCAGCAGTTAACAGAAGTCAGGGAACCATGGTCCCGTGAGGTCATGTGATAGAAACCGCCTGCCTGGATCCGGTCCAGGAAACAAGTGAGTCACATGACTCACGTGGTCATAGTCCCGCCTCTGAACAGCTCTCCTCCCCTCACTGTGGCAGCGGGAGCCTCACACAGACATTTCTCACAGCTGAGATTGCACTTTATTTTAATTATTGATGGAATCAGAAAGGGTGTTTTGTTAAATTTTACTTTACTTTATATAGTTATTGTACTGTATGTTTGTAACTTAAATCTTTTTGATTAAAATTGTTTGGGCTGCAACTACTTTTATATATATTTGTATTAAAGAGGTTTTAAAAAGCATTAAAAAAACTTTATTTATCAATTTATAATTTAAAAAGCAGAAATATGCAAACAATTCTACACATCTGAGAAGCCATAACAAGAAAATGTTTTGTGTTTTTATTTCATTTTAACAGATTTCTCTGTCAATCGATTGATGTGAGACAATAGAAATAGATTGAAAATAGACAAGTTTATTATCAAAATATTATATATTATGAGATTATATATTTATATTCATCAAGAAATTAGTATTATAAATTACAATATCTCAATATTCTAACTTTGTCACAATATGATTATATGCAGAGCCGATAAACAATAATACTGAATTACCACAGAAGTATGTATGTGTAGCTTCTTTGTCCTCACTGTGTTTGATGTAACAGCTGAAAGAGGAAATAGATGCTGAGAGGTGACAAGGTTCATTTTCCTGATGGTTTTTCTTTCACTTTTACCCGCGCAGTCACACAAGTATGGAGGTAAAAGTTCTCAGCTCAAACCTTGACCGCAGGTGTAAACAATGGGCCGTTAAGGGTATTACAGCAGTAAACACTGTAACTGACAGAAAATATACAACAATATCTTAAGAGAATATTTTGAGACACTGGCTGGACGGTGTTAAAGCGATTTAGGATATGGAAAAACTCACACAATATAATAAAAATGGGAGAAAGTGGACAGCTTATAAAACCCATCACACTACACAAACCCTTGAATAAAGACTGAGATATTTTAAGTTGTAACCACATGCATAAATCAGATAAAATAGAATTAAAGTATATCACGTTAACTTTAATTTGTTGAGGTCTTTTATTTTTTATTAAATTTTTTTATTAAGTTTAGCTATATATAACCAACATAATGCAACATGTTACAGTAAATCCATGAAGAAAAAAAGGTAATAAAGCAAATAAAACATCAAATCTAGGCACTTTTAGTAGTTCTATTTTTTTATATCTCTTTTTGTGTGTGTGTGTGTGTGTGTGTGTGTGTGTGTGTGTGTGTGTGTGTGTGTGTGTGTGTGTGTGTGTGTGTGTGTGTGTGTGTGTGTGTGTGTAGAGGAGGGACGTCCTCCCTCGGTGGTTTCAGAGAAGCCAGATGTGCCATCCCCGTCTCCTCAGTCCGAGAGGAGGAGCTGGTCCACCAGTCCCTCCCACTCCCTCTACAGTTCGAGACCGCACCGGAAACAGCACCCAGACCTCCTCCGACGTACCTCCACTGCCTCCGGTAAAACACACACACACACACACACACCGAACACACACACACACAGTGTAGATTGTTGCTATTTGAGGCGTTCGATCAGGTAGAAAAGTTGTCTCTAGTAGGAAACTGGTTTGTGATGGATATTCACTCCAAGAGCCTCTTATTGTTTGACATTTCTAGTGCTGTTTTTCAGCTGTCAAGGTAAGTTATTCTCCAAAAGTAGTGATTAGTCAGATTTGCAGAAGGTTTGCGGCCCTTGAAAGTACGTTCAAAAGTGTCTCATGTAGATAAAGTGAAGGTCTCTGAATGTTTTGATTGTGATTAAGTGACTTGTTTTAGTTTAGAAATCTGCAACATGTTGCTGTTTCTGTACAATATGTGCTGTTTTTTCACTGGTCATACAGTTTTATATACTGGGGTTAGATAGGAGACTCTGAGAGGATATTTATCTAATTCCTTCTGCAATAACAATTTCATATACTTAACTTTATAAAATCAGGTGATTTACTCTCTTTGTCTTCTCTCTTGTATTGATTGCTTTATACACTGTTTGTTGATTTTAAAGCCTTTGTCTTGTACTGAATAAACTAATCAGACACCAATGATAACATCAGAATCCAAATGACAGATATTAAGAGAGATATTGATGAAATAGCCACTGTTTCGGACTCTCTCTCTTGTGTTGTTATTTGTCGCTGAAAAGATTAATTAATTATAATATATAGGGCAATATGACATTATTATTAGGGGCCAGATATATATATTACTGTGTAAATCATCATACAACACCAAAACATTCAAATTTTGGATCCTACAGTGTTCGTTGTTATTTTATTCTAGGGTCAGTTCAATTAAAGCTATTTTAAAGTGAAGGGAGCATATTTAAATTTTCAAAGGAATCTTTCAGAGCAAAAGAAAGAAGCAGACTTGTGAGACAGTCCTAAAAATAAACTAAATATGATGTTTTCTGTTGAAAAACATCAGAAAGATGAATGCATGTACAGGCTGTAACGTCCGTTCTCATGTCTTTTCTGATTACAGTGGATTGGCCAGGTGAGGGGTCTTCTGCACTGTGTGGTTTTACTAAAGATGCTTTTAGCTTGACTGTAACAACTCGGTCTGAAAGAATGGCCTTACACAAACTGTTTTGTGTGTCTGAGTGCATGCGAGTGTAAGCGCGTGTTTGATATTTGCATTTTCAAAAAAGCGCTTTCTATTAGTCTTTGGTTTGCCCTAATGTTTGCCACAAAGGTACTAATAATTGGAATGATGTTTGTCATGAATGATTTTAAAGCTAACATTTCTATTCTACACATTTTTTGTTTCTTGCCCAGTTTTTTTATTGATCGCATCATGCGTTCTTTTATACACATTTGCAACTTTTAAGGAAGCTATTAATAAGGTGCTGAAGTGCATTGTCAAATGTTTGTCACTTAGCTGTCATGTTTAAATGATGAAGAGGAATTAATTTATTTTCTCCTTACACCACATATATTAAAATAAAAGGCATATTTGACAATGCAGCAGGAAGGATTTTAAAGAACAAGTGCACTTTTTTTAAAGTTATTTTATTCATTCATGCTTAGCGTGTTTGTGTTTTTCTGTCTACATGAATGATTTCAGATGGCAGCAGGAAGTCAGACACCCCTCTAAGCAATCATGACCCTCGCACAGCTGTGCAACTTCGCACTGCACTGAAGAGACTGAAGGAAATAATGGAGGGAAAGAGCCAGGTAAACACATCATTCACATACCTGTCTTCAAAGTATTAACACAGCAGTAAACACACTTTTGCTGAGAACATTTTAATGTATATATTTCGAGCCATGGCACCGTGACAGTGCCCCATGCAGTGCCTCTTTGAGGATGACAGCAGTTTGCTGTGGTCGTTGTCCCCTTTCAGGACAGCGATCTGAAGCAGTACTGGATGCCAGACAGCCAGTGTAAAGAGTGCTACGACTGCAATGAGAAGTTCACAACCTTCCGCCGCCGCCACCACTGCCGACTCTGTGGCCAGATCTTCTGCAGCCGCTGCTGCAACCAGGAAATCCCTGGAAAGTTCATGGGCTACACCGGTAAGTGACATACTCAAGGTTAACTATCACGACATGGTCTGATTCATTTCAGTGTTTAACTTCAGTCCCTTTTTATTTGTTTCCTCTTCCCTCCTCTAATCCACCTTTCCCTGTCTTTCCTTGTCTTCTCTCGGACTTCTCCTCGCTGTTCCCAGGGGACCTGCGGGCCTGCACGTACTGCCGTAAGCTGGCGCTCAGCTACGCTCACTCGGCTGACTCGGGCTCCATCGGCGAGGACCTGAGCGCCTTGTCTGACTCTCCCTGCTCTGTGTCCGTGTTGGAGCCCAGCGAGCCTCGGACACCCGTGGGTGGGCGCAAGGCCAGCAGGAACATCTTCCTCGAGGAAGACCTGACCTGGCAGAGGTGAACCTACACACACACACACACACACACACACACACACACACACAGAGCCAAATCAAGTCAGGGAAATATTTGATCTTTTATCTTCGATCGGTTTATCTACCCAGAAAGAATCAAGTTCATATTTGTGATACATTCAATGATTTCCAATTTGATTTTGAAGGTGGAAGGCACCTCCACCCCTGTACTGTACCTCCACCCATCATGCTTACCACAAATGAAATCTTTATGCCAAAACCTTGACTTTGTATTTCACATCTTGTTTGCTATTTTACTGTTTTGTTATCTGTTATTAGCACCTGCAATGGATTTGTCACTCTATGATTTTGCTCATGACTGATACAAACTGCCTTAGTGGTTTTTTTTCCCAGCCGCCTCCATCTGTGCTTGCTCTTTTTTCCTGTCTTGATTTTCTGCTGTTTAAAACATCTGTGTGTGCTTTGTATGTATATGTACTGGACCCTGTGCATGGTCAAGACTCATGAAACGGAATCATGGCATGTTAAATGTGCAATTTCTATATCAGAGGAACTAACTGTAAGCCAGCAACAGCCGTAAAGTAGGACTCATAAAGTAATATGTAAAGAAAATGTGACTCACTGGTTCAGCTTTGCAGCATGTGATCTGACAGGCCAGTTACACAGTGTGGAAAACTGGCTGGAATTAATGAATAACTGAAAAGAAGAAAAAGAGGGAGCATCTATTATGGGACTTTAGTAAAGCACGAGGGGTCTAATCTTCCTCTTTATGTTCCTTTTTAACTAATTGTTGATGGGCCTTTTTTAAAGATTTCATTAACCATGCACACAACAGGCACATTGTTAAATGGACGTTGAATGACATCTTTGTTTAAAGGAATCATCCCAACTATGCATGCGTTTTACCACCGTGTGCTTGTTTTGCTGCTGTTATTTTGAATCAGTGTGCTCCTTGCTTATTTTCTCTATCAACCTGCCTCAAAGAAAATCTGTTTCCTCTCTCTCTCCTGGCATAGAAAAACTCCTATTGGGATGAGAAAGAAGTGAGTCTTGCTGTTTGTTTTATTCATTTTTCACATCTGTCTGAGCTTTAGCTGTCTGCAAGGAAAAGCCAATGCTTTCTAGCTCTATAAAAAATAGTCTTCTGCGTGCTCAGATTCATAAATCATTAACTACAATGGCTAACATAGAGGAAGTGTAAAGATAACCACTGAAAGAATATAACTGAAAGTTTGTGTGCGTCTGTGTGTGTTTATTAGTATGATTCACCAGGAACCTCAGAACAGTGGCCTCAGTTCCCGACTGACGACGCTGCAAGAAGACATGGGCAAATCCCCCGCGAGGAACAGGTCAGTCACTGCTCCGGGTTTGCTTGTGAAGAACAGCGTGTTCCAGCTTGATTCGTTACAGTTAAGTCACGCCAGCGGTGTGAACGCTCCCCGTTTGTCTCTACCACAGGTCTGCCAGTGTGACCAACCTGTCGCTGGACCGCTCCGGATCCTCTATGGTGCCTTCCTACGACAGCTCGGTCAGCCCGCCAACCAGCCGCGCCATGTCGGGCACCAAGAGCGGCACCAAGCTGGACCACAGTGAGGAGGAGAGGAAGATCCTATTGGTGGCTGGTTCATTTTTCCCTTACAAGCGACTGTTTGTCATGAGTTTGCCATGTCAACTTAAGATGTGTTGGTCACAACTATTTTCTGCTAAAGAATCAATTATTGCAGGTTTTCTGTATTTCTTTTTCCCCCGACACTGATCCTCTGATGCTTCCTCTTAACTGTAATCCAATCGTAAAGAGGAACAAACATAAATATCACCATTATAAAACATGCCGATTATTACACACTGACATACCGTACATCCTGCAGGACTCCTCCCAGCTGAAAGACCTGTGGAAGAAAATCTGCCACAACAGCACAGGGATGGAGTTCCAGGACCACAGATACTGGCTGAGGACCTACCCCAACTGCATTGTGGGGAAAGAGCTTGTCAACTGGCTGCTGAGGAATGGCACCATCTCCACCAGGTAGCATCTCACTGGACATCGTGTTCTTTGAGAAGATTGATGCCATTTATTATCTGCTGGAGCTTAAGGCCGATGAGATGGCTGTCTCCAGTCTTTATGCTAATAGGTCTCACCTAAATATTGGCGACAAACCAAAAAAAGAAAAAAATTCTCAAAATGTAGCATGATATATGAGTTCATCCTTTCCATCAGGTCTACTTTTTTAACTTTGACCCAGTTTTCTGATTAGAGTAGAGCCTTAGATGTACAAAGGGGTTGTCTGAATTTCCAGAAGTTCTTTTTTGTTTGTTTAGTTTTTTTGCCATGTGTTTTTATTGGAAACCGGTATTATAAAAAAGTCAAATACAGAGTACAATTCTGTGTTCCAAAATAGATTTTTTTCCCCCTTTTTTTGGTGTTAAAACAGAGAAATAAAACAACACTGTCGCCTAACGCCCCACATCCCAAACTCTTAGAAAGAGACAGAGAAGAAAACACACACATACAAAATATATATATATATATATATATATAGAATCATATATAGAAAATAAATTGAAAACACACAAACAAAAAGGTTTAAAAAATGAAATTAAATAGGGAGGAAGTACAATAAGAGGATGCTCAAGGTGCTTGCTTCAAAGAATAGGTGCATTAAGAATCAGTTGGGGTCCAGAGAAGTAAGAGTTTTTACATATCAGATAATCGGCTTCCATCTTTTTTAGAAATTGGCAGATGAGCATTTTGCTTTCTTCTAACAACAGAAAAGATATTAAATAATTTAGCCAGGATGTAGTAGAAGGTGTATTTGTTCTTTTCCACTTTAACAGAATACATCTACAGGCTGTAAGTGAGGCACAAGCAACAACATACAGAATATTTCCAGAAGTTAATATTGAAACCTTAAACAATAATATGAATATAAATATTACATTGCTTCATCTGACTTGTTTTTATGTCTTATGTATTTTCTTGTTCTGCTCAAATTGGTCAGCGCGCTCCGTGCAGAAAGCTCATCATGTCCTTCCATATCCACCTTATTTACAAGTTGAAAGCTGCTCTTGATCTTGTGTTTCACTGTTAACACCCCCCCCCCCCCCATTCTGCAGGGCCCAGGCTATCGCCATAGGCCAGGCATTAGTGGACGGCCGCTGGTTGGACTGTGTCACTCACCACGACCAGCTGTTCAGGGATGAGTATGCTCTCTACCGCCCCCTCCAGGTAATGGACTATTTCTGATGAGTGAGACATGATGTCATCTGAACTGTTTAACATTTGCTGCAACACATATTGATATTGATTGATCCCACAGTCTTGTGATAACACAAGAGGACATATCTCTTGAAGCTTCAACGACTGATTATTTCAGTGAAGTAAAAAGGTGTTGATGGTGACGTCTCTCTGTCTGGTCTCTAGAGTACAGAGTTCTCAGAAACACCGTCTCCAGACAGTGATAGTGTCAACTCCTTGGAGGGACATTCAGAGCCGTCCTGGTTCAAGGACATCAAGTTTGATGACAGCGACACTGAGCAGCTCGCAGATGAGACCGAGTACACCATGCCTAGTATGTATCGCATGTCTCATGCTTTAATAAAACACCTGCAGCCATACCTTGTTGGCGTGGATCGTTGCTCTTTGCACAGGCCGCCTCCGGGTGGCTTTCCCAGCTGCAGCTGGCTGACCTGTCTCTCCGTCTCCAGACTCTGCCAGCCCCAGCAAGAGGACATCGGTCAGCAGTTTCCAATCAGTGGTGGACAGTGACTCAGCTGCATCCATCAACCTCAACATGGAGCAAAACAATGTCAACTTCCACATCAAGAAACAGTCCAAATATCCACACGTGCCTGCTGTCACTGAGCAGAAAGGTAAATATTACAAACACAAGAAGTCAGACGATTGTATAGAAAACTCACAGGTTAGTCACATTTAATTGGGAGAAAAGAATTATTACCCAAACTGTCTGTTGCGAACTTTCACCCCAGTTTACAGGCGGTTTTCTTGGTTTAACTTTGACCTACCATATTTGCCTTACCTTACCTATGGAAGTAGTTACTACCACATCTTTTATACACAATTTTCTTTACCAAACTGCTCCAGTCATGTTGTGGGAGGACTTTGAGTGTTATAGATTCTTAGTTGGATTGGGTTTAAAAAACACAAAAACGTACAGCACTATTTTACCTAACAAGCTGATCTCTCTCTGTATTGTATTGTTGTATTGCTCACTTCCTCTCTCTCCTCTTTTAGCTGAATTTCTTGTGTCTGAGGATGGAGGGCAGAACATTGTCATAAGTGATGCCTTCATAAAGGGTAGGAACTCTGCACTTCCTTATTGATTTAACCAGACAACATGCTGAATTGCCTAACTTGTAGCTAAGCAAACCCGCTCCCTCTTCCTAACTTGATGTTCCTGCAGAGTCTTTGTTCAACCGCCGTGTGGAGGAGAAGGCTAAAGAGATGCTGTTTACGCCGTTGGGTTGGCACCACAGCTCTCTGGACCAGCTCAGAGAGGAGAACGGAGAGAAGAAGGCCATGGAGAGGCTGCTGTGAGTGGAGACAATACCACTGGTTGTGTCCAGTGTTATTAGAGTAGCAGTCCACTAGGGATACAAACAATGATTATTTTCAATTTCGATTGAAAAATCTATTGATTATTTTGCACCTAAACATGTAGTCTATAAAATATCTAAAAAAAAATGGTGACTTCTCCAGATTGGTTTGTTTTGTCTGATGAACAGTCAATAACCCCCCAAATTTTTTTTAAATTATATAAAACTGAAAAAAGCAGCAGATCTTCTCATTTGAGAAGCTTGAAGCATCAAACATTTGGTACTTTTTCTTTGATAAATGACTAAATCGATTAACTGATTATCAAAACTGTTGATTTATTTTCATGTTAATATTTTTATTTAAGTTAAAATTGCACTTATCCTCATTTAGAAGAACACATTTACTGATGTTTGCAGAAACACAATAAAGCAAAATGTAAAAAACCTCAAGCATTGTAAACTGTTGAGTCTCGTTGTGCATTGCACTTTGAATAACGTGGTTTCAACTGGAAACAAACAGAAAATGTTTCAAATTTCTCCATGGGAGCGACTGGTTTAGTCTCCTCATCTGACCACCTGCTTTCTGTTCAGCTCGGCCAATCACAGCCACATGATGGCGCTGCTGCAGCAGCTGCTCTACAGCGAGTCTCTGTCTCTGTCCTGGCGGGACATCATCGTCCCCGTGGTCCGACAGGTGGTGCAGACAGTGCGGCCTGACGTTCGCAACTGTGACGACGACATGGACATCCGTCAGCTGGTCCACATCAAGAAGGTCAGACACCAACTCGTCCGATCAGTCCAACTGTTGTCAAATTATACACATTCATTTCATTGATCATAGGAAACATAAAATAAGCTGATTAGATTCTTTCCATTTGTGCTTCAGATTTCTGGAGGCAGGAAGTTTGACTCGACGGTGGTAAACGGTTTTGTTTGCACCAAGAACATCGCACACAAGAAGGTCGGTTCAGAAAAAATCCATCATTTTATTTTGTCTTTCAGGTTAATTTCTGTCTGATGTGAACATTCATTCATGGTGTTTCAAAAACACAAATACATAACATTAAACTCACACTGAGATAAATTGATTTGATGTGTCTAAATGTCTTTGAAATCTGTTTTTAAAACTACATAATGTGGATCCTGCTGTTCTTTATTTGGTCCATATTTCACATTCCTCTTCAGCATTAATGTCCAGAAAAGAAAATAACGAGTATATTGGTAGTTAAAATACCCTCAGCACAGCTTCCAGTGGAAGTGTTCATATTTAACTAAAACCCAGATACTTGTCTGACCTGTGATCAGATGAACCCCTACATCAAGAACCCCAAGATTCTGCTGCTGAAGTGCTCCATCGAGTATCTGTACCGGGAGGAGACCAAATTTACCTGCATCGACCCCATTGTGCTGCAGGTCAGTAAATCACACTACCTTCTGCACAGTTAACTATAGATAGAGGAAACAACTTTTTAGCCTGGTTTTACAGTTGCAGTTTCCCTAAATTTCTAAAACTAAGAAAGGTTTTTCTTTTTTTCTCCCCCAGGAGCGAGAGTTTTTGAAGAACTATGTGCAGCGCATCGTAGACGTCCGACCAAACCTGGTATTAGTGGAGAAAACGGTGTCCCGTATTGCTCAGGACATGCTGCTAGAGCACGGCATCACACTAGTCATCAACGTCAAACCGGTCAGTATCAGTGCTGTAATACTGATGCATTGGCCAGTTTTTGCATTGAATCGACTTTCTACGTCATTGCCTCCTATTTATTATTCTGTCATAAAACAAATGGTATATAAAACAAGTGAATGAAACAATGAGAAGTTAAAATAACTTATTTCCATAGTGGTTCTGTCTTTTTCTTCTTTGCCAATTTAGCAAGTCTTGGACAGGGTGAGTCGTATGACCCAGGGAGACCTGGTAATGTCCATGGACCAGCTCCTCACCAAACCCCGTCTGGGAACCTGCCACAAGTTCTACATGCAGCCCTTCATCTTGGCCAACAGTAAGAAAGACACACACCTCCTCTCTCCGCTCCTACTGCTGTGTGATTATTACACCCGGTAGAGTAAATCATGTTTTTATTTTGCTTTTTGTCCGTTCTTCCAGATGAAGTGAAGACTCTGATGTTCTTTGAGGGCTGCCCTCCTCATCTCGGATGCTCCATCAAGCTGCGAGGCGCCTCAGAGTACGAGCTGGCCAGGGTGAAGGAGATCATTATGCTGATGGTGTGCGTGGCCTACCACTCCCAGCTGGAGATCTCTTTCCTCATGGACGAGTTTGCCATGCCGCCCAGCTTGGCCCAGAGCACCTCGTTCCCCTGCCTGCTGGAGGGCGCCTCCGCAGAGGAGGAGGCAGATGGAGAGAGGAGCGGGAAAGAGACTAATGGAGAGAGCCAGGAGATAACGGGAGGGTCTGAAGACTCCTCGCTGGGAGGACAACCTGAGGAGGAAGGGCTTCCCTCTGAGTCTTTAAAATCCCAAAATGGAGATATAGACACTTCTATAGACAAACAGAAAGAGGAGGAGGAGGTGGATAACACAGAGACAATGATCTCCTCGCCGTTTTCCAGTCCCCCTGCACCGTCTCTGTGTGTCTCTCCTCCGTTCCTCCTGGAAGAAGACCAGGAGATGAGCTCAGACACTCTCATCGGGGCGTCCGAGGGGGAGAGTGGAGAAGAGCGAAGCCTGGTGAAGGAGGAGTCACTCAGTATGGAGGACGGGGAGGGCTCGGAGACGCCGACTCCCAGGTTGTTCCGAGACCCTCTGCAGGACGATACGGGAATGTTTGTGGCGGAGCAGGTGACGTCATCTGACGACCACCTGAAGTCCATCTCTGCCGTCTTCAAGCAGGAGCTTAAAGACATCATCCTGTGCATTTCCCCCTTCATCACATTTAAGAAACCATTCCTTCTCACGCCCGCTGGCATGCACTGCCCCAGCAGGGATTACTTCCCCGAACAGGTACCCAGCTTGTTTTTTATCTCTTTCGTCAATTTACTATTATAATTATAATATTATATTATAATTTACCATATTTACTGAATAAGAGCTGCTGATAATTTTCTCGACAAGTCGATTAATTGTTTAGTGTATAAAATTTCAGAAAAAGGATATTTCAGAGGATCAAAACAGCAACTTTTGTCTTTTTAACTTAAAAAATGACTTTTAAAATGATTTCATATTCTTTTGACAATTAGCTAATCGCTTATTCGACTAACTACACAACACAAGACTGTGATATACTGCCGATGTTTCCTGGACCTTCACCTGTGTGTCTCCCTGTCCCACAGGTCTACCTGTCTCCTCTCCTTAACAAGGATTTCAAGGACCTGGACGGGCGAAGAAAGCGGCAGCTCCTTAAAGACTCTGCCCCCTCCTCCCTGGTTAGTGGACAGACCAACGGCGTCCCACAGCCGAGGCCCATCGACGTCCTGCCCTCCCACAACCTTACCAGCACCCGCATTGTAGAGCAGCTGAGCGGCAGTCAGGATCTGGCCAGGATGCTGGCGGACTACAGAGCAAAGGGAGGTCGTATCCGGCAGAGGGAAGCCGCCGACCCCTTCAGCTCTGCAGGAGCTCCCGTCAGTGCCCAGAGCCGGGCGGCAGACGCCACAGTGAAGCCACCAGTGAAGACTGACAGTGAAGAGGAGAAGCCGAGCAAACCGAATGATATGACGTGGGCCCCCAAGGTGAGCAGTGTGGAGACAGTTATTCATGAACGCTGCCTGTGGAGTTTTCCTGTAAACGAACAAAAGTTACATTCAGTGTTACTGACCGAAGCGTAAGTTTCCTTTCTCATAAAAAATTTGAAAAAATATTTGTTTTTAACATTTTGAAACCTGAATTGGTTACATCCACGTTTACGTGCTGTAAGTCTTCTTTATTCCTGCCTGTGTTGGCACATTGCTGCGTTTCCTGGCACATTAGCGCCACCTGTGGATTTGTTGAATAGTGTTAAATCATTGGCAGGAATGTTTATCATAAACAAAACGGGGACTCACTCATAAAAACACATTTAATATCATTTGGACTGTTGGTCAGACAAAACGAGCAACTGTGAAGAAGTCACCTTGGGTTGTGGGAAATTGTGAGGGGATAACTTTTAAAAAACATTATTAATTAGCCCTAAAGGTGAGAGTGGATTTGATGTTTTTGAAGGTATAACTGCTAAATTCTGCTTTGGGCATATACAAGATGGTTTTAAAACAATCTGGTAGTAGAACATTCTTATTTTTGACATTCGCAGGTGGCAGATGTCACTTTGCATTCCAGTTAGAGGAAAATATCTCCCCCGTGTTTACTCCTCTTTTCAAACCAGCAGTAGATTCACACTCGTGTGATGTGCTGCGGCGTCCCCCACCCCTCATCTTTCATTTCTGAGGGAAACTATGAGTGTCAAAGTGCGTGCATTTATGTCTCTGTGGCTCCGCTTTTATCTCACGTTTGACCTGTTTCTGTTTGTTGTTGTTGTCCTCAGCTGGACTGTCTGAACCCCGTCAACCATCAGAGACTGTGTGTGCTCTTCAGCAGCTCGTCGGCTCAGTCCAACAACGCGCCCAACCCCTGCGTGAGCCCGTGGTAAACTGTTCATATGGCTTCATAAAACAGCTCATAACCTTGTTTTTAATGAGTTTGTAGTCATTGCCTTTGTTTGCCAACAGGATCGTCACAATGGAGTTCTATGGAAAGAATGATCTCTCTCTTGGTGTGTTCTTGGAACGATATTGTTTTAGGTAAGACAAAATAATGAAAATTTATGAAATTGCAATGCTTAAATAAGAGATTCATTATCAGAGACTATAGCTAAATAATTTTAAAATGTGTATGGGAAGCTCTTGTTCAGCACTCTCTCAGTTTGCTTCACAAATGTGTGTGTGTTTTGAATGTTTTTTCCAGACCTTCTTACCAGTGCCCCAGCATGTTCTGTGAGACTCCCATGGTGCACCACATCCGTCGGTTTGTGCACGGCAGCGGCTGCGTGCAGATTGTGTTAAAGGAGCTGGACTCCCCTGTGCCTGGTTACCAGCACACGATTCTCAACTACTCCTGGTGCCGCATCTGCAAACAGGTCAGTGATAATTAACACAATATTTAACTTGAACATAGAGTTTCTGTTCCAGTTTGAGTATCAGATCAGATACCTAGTCTTGATGTTTTATAAATATTCTGTAACTGGTGGATTTCTTCCTGCTCCCTGATTATCTTTCACACCTGAACCTGTTTGTTTGTTTTTCTGAAAGCAAACAAACCAACCACAGTACCTTCTGATAGTAAATGTGATAATTCAAAGGTGACTTTAAGTCCATCTGCTGATTGTGAACTGTTCAGGAAGATAAAATGGAACTTTATTTATCCCGAAGGAGCAGCAGATGCAGTACAAAGTAGGAAATAGTGTAAATATAACACATCAATAAAGGTGAAAGTATAAAAATATCAATACACAGATACCCAAAATCCCAAATATACACAATGACAAAATTATAAACAAGGTTAATGGTAAGAATCATGAGTTGCTCAAATCTCAAGCAAGCGATCTTATAAGAAGTGATCTGTATGAGCGTATGTATGCAAATCTCTTGGTAACTGACGTTACAATCCGACAGTGATTTCCTCCCTAAGCTTACTGTACAAGACATTTCTTCATGGTCCTGTCTCTCTTTTTTAAGGTGACTCCAGTGGTGCCACTGTCCAACGACTCGTGGTCCATGTCATTTGCCAAATACCTGGAGCTTCGCTTCTATGGCCACCAGTACACCAGGAGGGCTAATGCGGAGCCCTGCGGACACTCCATCCACAAAGACTACCACCAGTACTTCTCTTACAACCAGATGGTGGCTTCCTTCAGGTCGGTCAGCCGTCACTGTGTCCTCTGTCCTATTCATAGAATCCATGAATTAGTGTTGACAGTGTTTTTCGGTTTCTCTCCGTCTCAGCTACACGTTTGTACGGCTGTTGGAGATTTGTCTTCCTCGTCCCAAGATCTTCATCAGAAACCTGGGGCCTTCTAAAACCAGCCTTCAGCAGGACCTGAAGGACTTCTCCCTAAAGTAAGTGAAATGAGCTCATCTGTCTGCTTTTATTTATACATGTCAAAAGAATAAATACAAAATAATATGAAAGAAGCACAAAACAGTACAAAAGTCAATAGATTTAGTTGTTTTTGTTGTTCATGGGTCGTTGAGCCTGGTCCCGAGGCTGAAGTGATGTGATCACAGCTCATCATTCAGTGATTTTCAGTGAGTTTCTTTGCATGTCACCTGACCACACTTGCCGTTTCCCTCAGAGTGACTCAGGTGTACTTGGCCATAGATGACCGCCTCACCTCCCTGAAGACCGACACCTTCAGTAAGACACGAGAGGAAAAGATGGAGGACCTCTTTGCTCAAAAAGACGTAGGTCCCCCCCCCCCCAGTGTGTCTTATCTCTGAGTAAAGTGGGAGTTACGGGCTCACGTGGTGTTTCTGTGTGTGTAGATGGAAGAGGCGGAGCTGCGGAGCTGGATCGAAAAGCTTCAGGCGCGACTTCAGGCCTGCGGTTTGGATTCTCCTCAGCAGCTGCAGGTTGTTCTGGAGTCGCTGGTGATGAAGAAACAGAGTCTGTGTGAGATGTTACAATCCTGGAATAGCAGGTCAGAATCACCACGACTTCAGTATCATGAAATAAAAGTACAGCACGACTCCAAGGTCATTGAGGATCAATGTTAAATGCTTTTAGATAATCCGTAAGAGGCTGCCAGATGGTGTCAGGCAGTAAAAATGTGTCTTTTCGCCAAAACCTTCAAGGAGCAGAGTGTTGATCAACTCAGTAAACCACTGTTTAACTGTAGGCGTACACAAGAACATGTTTTTTTTTAGCTGTAATTATGCTGTAAGAGAAGAGCTGCGGCTTTCTGAATTAGATTTTTAAATCACAACTGATTAATCTGTTTAAAGCTTCACCGTACTCTGTTGCCTCTTCTCCCTCCCAGGCTGCAGGACTTGTTCCAGCAGGAGAAAGGCAGGAAGCGTCTGTCCGTCCCTCCCAGCCCAGGCAGACACAGACAGACCAACGCTGACGACAGCAAGGTCGGTAACATCCTTCATTACACGCTTTTAAGTCACTGGGACACTCGGGGTGTGTCCACTAACCTGATCTCATGTAATCAAGGAACCTGGTGTCTGTAATCGGGGTAGAGACGTTTATTTTTCCCCTGCAGAAAGACGATTTCTTGGCCATGTGTACTCAGTTATCCAATCGGCTTATTACACGTGTGGATGAGATAACTAACATAGCGATACATTCTTAAAATTTAGAATAATATAATTTAAAGTAGATGTAAACAAATATGATCGAAAACCTTCCCTTAAAGATATAAAATGTAACTTTTCCACATTAAAATGTATAAAAACCATCAGAACTATGTAATTTATTTTGTTGAGTTGTGTTTCCAACAATTTTTAAAACCTGGAGAAATCTGTAATTTTAATCAAGGTTGTTTCATTTAGTCGCCTGTCAATGACGTCATATCCCCCGTCGGTCAGCGTTGTTGTTGTCATAAATTATCCAGTTACAAGCCACATTTTTACCGGAGAAACACTGATTTTTAAATGTGAAACTGCTTTATTCAGCGTTATCACCAGTTTTAAACTGTGTCGGTTTGTTTTGGAGAGGAGGCCTCTGAGAATAATTCGGCTGTTCTCGTCTGCTTTTTATTTGTTTATTTATTTTCCAGAGTGCCGTGGATTCCTCCCCCCGTAACCCCTCACCTGTGGTACAGAATGGTGAGAAAGGTGAGTTGTCCGTCCCAGACCTAAATCCATCCTGGTTTATTGATCGCTGGAAGTTGATTTTGATCCTGACTGACGTGTTTTCACCGACAGAGGACCGTCACCTCAACACGCTGCCTTCGGCCTCCTCGTCCTTGCTGTCGTCACCGGGAGACCCTGGAGCCGAACCGATCACACCTGGTCCCTGCTTCGCCGAGCAGGACTCTGTCAGCATCCCGGAAGGTACACACACACTACACACACACACTACACACACACTACACACACACACAAATCTCTTGTATTTTACAGCATCTCTCTAATCTGTATAAATTCTGCGTTTGTCTGTTGTCAGATGTTTTTGACGGACACTTGCTGGGCTCCACTGACAGCCAGGTAAAGGAGAAATCCACCATGAAAGCCATCCTCGCCAACTTCCTGCCCGGCAACAGCTACAACCCCATCCCATTCCCATTGTAAGTCATAGTAAAGCTGTAGTATCTTACTGATTGTGTCTGAAGATATTCTGTGAAGAAACTAAAATTGGCTCTGAACACTTGTTCACTTATTCTTTGATCAGATTGTTGCTGATTTAAACATCTTAGTTAATTTTTTTACCATTTTCTATAACGATTTTAAGTTGTTTCGGTTTCTGTGTTGATGTTTGTTTTAAAAGAACATTCATCTGATTTTAGATGCTTATTTGAGGTTTTTTGAACCACATCATGTTTATATTCACGTTTTTTGGTATCAGTACTGATCGTATGGTATCGTATTGAAAATTTAGACAGGTGTTCAGTTGTACAGCTTTGACCAGACATCCGATGCTAAACCTAGAACATTTTTGTAAATCTGTTGTTAACGTACTTCTTTTAATTCAAGGAAAATGTCCAAATTACCTGGAAAAAGTAATAAAAGATCCAAGTATGGACCGTACACACAGTTATGACCATGTGATCTGTGTTGACAGTGACCCGGACAAACACTACCTGATGTACGAACACGAGCGGGTTCCCATCGCAGTGTGTGAGAGGGAGCCGAGCTCCATCATAGCCTTCGCTCTCAGGTAACAACGGCTTCCTCTCTCAGTCTCGGCTCAGCACAGAAACACAGTGAAACGGCCTCAGAATGCAGCTTTATAAACGTCCTAGTTTTTTTACAACATGATTTTATCGCGTCGTGTTTTTTCCTTCCAGCTGCAAGGAGTATAAAACAGCACTGGATGATCTGTCCAAGACATCACACACAGGTGGAGATGAGCCGCCACAGGTCATCAGGTACGTGCTGTTTAAATCTCTTGGGAATTGTGCAAATAACTCAACTGAAATGAGGGAAAATCATGTGTTGAATAAGCAGGAAGAGCTGACATCTTTTCTTTAAGGTAAAACATAATGTTTTTCTATTTTCTCGTCAGTGCTGGGGAGAGTCGGGCTAAGAGCAGCCCCGCCAGGCCCAGCGAGTCGGCCTCGTCCCAGCAGAGCCGCAGCAGCGTGGACACCGATCCCCTCAGTAAGTGTTCGCGTCCTCTGGTCAGATAACAACTTAACTCACTGAGGATTTTCCAAACATTTAGATGTTAAATGCTTCTTACTCGTTCTGTGCAGAGGATGCAGACCTGGCAGATAAACAGAAGAAACAGACCCTGAATCCACACATTGAGCTGCGTGAGTATCTCTTCCCCTGACTTTTATTCACCCTCGGGTTCTTTCCTCTCTGCGGTGTAATCCCGAAGCCGTGCTAATGTCGACCTCATCTGTTCTCCGACTTGTAGAGTTCTCCGATGCCAACGCCAAGTTTTACTGTCGGATCTACTACGCCGAGGAGTTTCACAAGATGCGCGAGGAGATCCTGGAGAGCCCCGAGGAGGATTTTGTCCGCTCGCTGTCCCACTGTGTCAACTGGCAGGCGCGTGGGGGGAAATCTGGAGCTGTTTTCTACGCAACAGAAGGTTGTATCTGATATCTCACAGATAAACAACACCACAAAGGCTAAAGTCACAGTGAATGTTAAATGATACCTTTTTTAAGCAGTTTAGTTACGAGAAGAAATTATCAAATTATTCAGATTTTTTTTATATAAAAACAAATTTGTTGAACACATATTTGGAATACAACAACTGAGCAGCTGCCTCAAAGACACTGAATCAGAGCATGGAACATTTATTATTCATTCATTATGTATTTAATGTCAAAATGTCCTTGCTGAAGCTGAATCTCACATTAGTTTTGTACAAATAGTCACCAGATATATCTGGCATTATTCTACATTTATAAGAAAAGACCAAACCCAATAAATGTGTTAGTCCATCTCTTTAAACCGTGTTGATTAACGTCTCCTCCTCTGGGTCCTGTCAGATGACCGGTTCATCCTGAAGCAGATGCCCAGACTGGAGGTCCAGTCCTTCCTGGACTTTGCACCTCACTACTTCACCTACATCACCGGAGCTGTGCAGCAGAAAGTACGCATCATAAACAAAAGTTTCTATCTGTCTGACTTTACTGGCTGAGTTTAAATAACTAACTAAACAATTTTCGCCACAGCGGCCGACTGCGCTGGCAAAGATCCTGGGTGTTTACAGGATCGGTTACAAGAACTCCCAGAACAACACAGAGAAGAAACTGGACCTGCTCGTGATGGAAAATCTTTTCTATGGACGCAAGATGGCTCAGGTAAGACTCAAGAGTCAACGAACAGCACCGGACTGCTGGTACGAAGCCTTTTTTAATTTAACAAAAGTCTCAAAAGTTACGTGTTGTTGAAACACAAGCTGCTGCACAAGAAACTTAACAAAATAAACCTATAAAATTAACACATTTATGATTTAAATCAGATTTGATGTCTTAACTGGACTGTGACCATGACTGCACTGTCACTGTTCCTTAATTTGTACTTAAAGTTTTGCAAAGTTAAACCCTTAAATGCATTTTAGATTTCTTTTTTATTTTGGTGGCGTTTGTTTATTCCAGTTTGAAAGCAGCCCAGTTTCAGACTCTTCAGAAGGAGTTTTTTTATCTACTCTGTTTCTCTCAGGTTGATATTAAAACATCCTCAGAAGTGAATAAAACTTGCAGATTCCCTGTCGTGTCCTTATCTGTGACATCTCCTCTGTAGGTGTTTGACCTCAAAGGCTCCCTGAGAAACCGCAACGTGAAGACGGACTCGGGGAAAGAGAGCTGTGAGGTGGTTCTGCTGGACGAGAACCTTCTGAAGCTGATCCACGACAACCCGCTGTACATCCGCTCCCACTGTAAGGCCATCCTGCGAGCCGCCATACACAGCGACGCCTACTTTCTCTCCAGCCACCTCATCATCGACTACTCCCTGCTGGTGGGGCGGGACGATGCCACCGACCAGCTGGTGGTCGGGATCATAGGTGAGAGGAGGAGGAGGAGGAGGAGGAGGAGGAGATGATGTCTGAAGTCTCAGCGTCATGCGTTTTGAGTGTTTTGATCATTTTTCTGTTTTTTCTTCTACTCTTCTCTGCAGATTATATCAGGACTTTTACCTGGGACAAGAGACTGGAGATGGTTGTCAAATCCACTGGAATCCTGGGAGGTCAAGGTAAATCCTCATCTGACCCACACGGTTCATAAACTCCAAATAAACTCATGAACTTCACATCTTCATCTGATTGTGAACTTTAAGTACACATGCAAAAAAAGAATAAATCCGCCAATATTCCTGTTTTTACCTTAAATGTAGTTACTAAAGAGTTGCGACAGACTTGCAGAAGCAAAATATTTTGCTTTGTTTATTGCACAACTATGGATTATAATTAATGACAAAACACAAATAGAACAAAAATATTAATTTGATAAAAGGAAATTATGCTGATGGCCTGCTGATTCACCGGTCAGGCTCTGAAGGGATTACTTCAGAGTAATACTTTGATGCTCTGGAGTCTGTGAGAGTTGATTTCCTGCCTCTAACGTCGTGGTGTGTTGTGTCGTGCAGGGAAGCTGCCCACCGTGGTCTCCCCGGAGCTGTACCGAGCTCGTTTCTGCGAGGCCATGGACAAATACTTCCTGATGGTACCGGACCACTGGACCGGCCTGGGCGTCAACTGCTGAGCGGTGCGTGCATGTCCCAATCAGAAAAACACACGGGCACTATCTCTCCCTCTCGGACGTTTCTATGCACAAACGTTTCCTGGACCGAGGCCTCAGTATGTGAGCGCCTCTCAGCCTACCTGAGAACCACAAGCACACTGGACGTTGTTAATGTTTGACTGTCGTGCAGACTAAAGCCGGACCAGTAAACAGCACAGCATCATTCCATAGGAGCAGTGCCACTCTTTTTATCACTGGGGACGCATTGCAGTATTATCAGATTATAATTTATCCCCCTCTAGATCCCCGACGTGATTCATAGAGGGTTTGTTATTTTATTAGTGCCATGAGTCCAACGGTTTCAAGACCCGCTGAAAACATTCAGTCTTGTGGTTATAGTTTGGTAAACAAACTAATTAATGTAATTTAAAGTTTGTAAATGTACAGAGATTATGTAACTATTAAAAGATTATTAACGCTGATTTGTTAAAGCTATATTCTGTTTTTTTACTTGTGTTAATGAGGCAGAAATGTATTTATCAAAGATCAAAGAAGTGTTTAAACTTAATTTACAACATTTTTAAAGATGAATTCATAATTTAAATCCTTTACTGAGCAAGAACAGCAAATATTTGCTGTTTCAAGCTTCATAATTTTGAGGATTTGCTGTGTTTGTTGTTCGTATAATTTAGCTTGACAAACAAATGTGCAGTTTGAAGACGTAACCTTGGTGTCTCAGTTTTCAGACATTTCATACACAAAACAGTTAAAGAATAACAGAACATGGCTAAATAATAATAATAGTTATTTGCAGCTTTGATCTGCACTATTAAAGCTGCGTAGTTTTCAAATTACAACGGCGGTGAATATTCAAAATGTTGGCAGATAAACTACATTGAAAAATTCTCTTTCACACAGTCTGACTTTAAAAACAAATAACTGAACTTAAAGCTGCTATAATCAATGTTTTTACATAAGCTATCGATCACGTGAGCCCTCAGCTCTGTGTAGCATGGTTCAGCTCTGTTGTGGTTCACTGTTTGTGTTGTGTTTACTGCAGGTTTGTTATTTATATTTAAGTAAAAAAAAACATTTGTTGTTTACAGCTTCTCAAATGTGCAGATTTGCTGAGTTGCTTTGTTTTATGAACTGAATATCTTTGGCTTTTTATCCTTTTTTCTTTTCAAAATAATGAACAGAATAATTTAAAAACATTAGCTGCAGCACCAATATGGACCAGTAAATCTGCATAATTTGTCAGTTTACCTCAGAGAGAATTATTTGAATTGATTGAATATTTTTCTGTTTGTTGCCTGTTAAAAGACTGCATTTAATAATAAGTAAACTGATTTCCACACAAGCAAAAACAGTGAAATACTAAGTTCATCCTCATCAGTTTCAGCAGCACGAATGTGAAGTTAAAGCAAATAAATCAGCTCATCTTCACACAAGCTTGTTTTTGCTGTGGAGAGTGAAATGAAGCTCCTGCAAGTGTCACGATTCAGTGGAAAGAAGAAGAAAAGAAACAACAGCACAACATTAACTTCAAACAGATTTTTATAATTGTACAATTTATATAAAACAAAGGGTAGCTGACAAACAGCCCTCAGCATGTCATACTGCATCAGGAACTGGTATGAAAGTCATCAGACTCGTGACGATAGCGATTGTCAGGACCGGTGAAGATCACTTTCTGGTAATAATACTGGCAGACAGATTGAGCAGACCTTCAGCTCAGGGACTGAAGAAGACTGCTCGTTAACGTGTGCTTATCAGAGTCGTCTCCGTTTCAATCCAACTGCAGCGAGCAGGGTTCTCAATTTAAAATAAATGCATCAATATACACACCTTTTAGTCCGTTCTGACAGGTAACTCAGATAAAAAAAACCTTTGTATTATTATTCAGCCGCTTATTACTCTGAGTCCTCTGTGATGGAGATATTTTTTCATACAAAGCTTAACGTCAACATGATTTCACAAAAGCAGTTCAATTTCATATCAGTACCTAAAGCTAACACACTCGCACACACACGCAACAAACTTAAAGGATGAGTCTGGAGATATTCTGTCGTTCTCTTATTGGCCACAAAGCTCCCGAAATACTCACTACAGCAACCAAATGTGTATCAATCCGCTGCTGAAAATAGTCCCCGATAAATGCACTATTTTCTCCTGTTTGAGTAACTGGAGAGTAAAACAACAGTGCCCAGGTGTTTTATAAAAGTATGTATTTGTGACCTGTTTTTTTTTTTTAAAGGTTTGGGCTGCTTGCACATTGAAGGTTTTGGTCTTCTCGAGGGATTTGTTGACAACGAGAAAAATATAGAATATCACCAGACTTCAAGGAGAGAAAACAGTGGAGTGAGACACCATTTCACCAACAAAACAAACATCTGCATATCCGTCATGCAGAGCTCAAACTTTGTCACTTAATGTAACATAACCGCCCACATGATGCTCCACATATATTAAAGAATCAGTTCACCAAAAAAAAAAAAAACATTTTGTGGTAGCCAGTCGTGCAAATACTTTTGTTTGGGTTCATTTGTCCAGGTTTTACAATTTCCACCTCTGAGATTTTGGCCTCAACACCATCCTGTCTTTCCATCAACTATCCTGTCCTAATTCCTCTCCACAGACCGAAACGAGTGCAGATTTCACTGAAGACAAACACAAACATGGCTGCAACTAATGACTATTTTCATTATTATTTTCTTCATCAATAAATTAATCACAAATCGCAAAAAAAGCCCATAACAAGTTCCCAAAGCCCCAGTTAATATATCGAAATTGTGTTTTCCAAAAACTCCAAAAATTTAGTTTTAATATCATAGAAGACTAAGAAAACAGCCAGTATTCATACTAGAGAAGACAGTTAATTTAGTCATTTTTGCAAAAATAACAATCTGTTATATAATTGCGTATTATTTTTCTATTGATTTATTTGATTAAAAATCAACTAAAAAGCAAAAAAAGAAGAAAAAGAATAAATAAACCAAGAAAAATAATTCAAAAAATGTTTTCACAGTTAGCTCTGTGGACGATCCCGAATAACAGCAACATTGGCAAAACATTCTCACTTCAAGGTCCATTTAGTAGCTGTTCTGGAGCTTTCAATCATATCACATGGTCTTCTTTTGCAGAGAGTTTTCCCAATTGTCATGAAATCTGAGACAAAACGAAGCGTTTCGTCCATGTTGGCCTGAAACTTGAGTTAACAGTTAACAGAACTCTGTCCCCTTCAGGTCCATTTAATAACTCTTCTGGAGCTTTTGATCACTGATTCTGGGACTTTGTGTCCTTTGCAGAAGCACAAAGAAAACCATTTAATCTGGGACATAACGGTGACCCAGGGGTCTAAGATGTATCACCCCCCTCTTTCTTTCCCAACACTTTCTGTTTCCAAGGTTGTGACTGTATTCTGTCAATTTAAAGGCAAAAAAAAGCACAAAGAAAAAGAATCTTTAAAAATATCCCATCCCAAAACTTTGACAAACCTGCACGGCTCAACACCACCAGGGTTCAGAGGTAAAAACTATTTATTTTGTGATTTTGGTGAGCTGATCCTTCAGTTATAAGAATATAAGAATCTACTAACATTTTGGGATTCGTTGTACTAGAAAACAAAAATGAGTCGACATCAAGGCACTGGACACGTTTGAGACGATGGCACATAGCTGGTAGGTAGACAAACAGAGGTGGGGGGGGGGGGGTAAAAGTGGTCAAGGCCCTCCGTTATTTTACATTTAAGTGCTGGCAGTATTTGTACCATCATGTAATAGATAATAAATACCACGATGAACTGAGGACACCTAAAAGAGCTTTTCATCAGGAATGTGGAGAATCTGGGCTTGCATGATAAGACACTTAGAGCCGCCCAGGTCGGAGAAAGTTGGTCGTCCTGGTCCACAGGTGGGGATAAACACGAGTCCAAACAGTGCAGGAGGATAAAATGCATAAACCTTAATTCCTTAATTCACATCTGCAGCAACCCTGCGTTCATCAGTGGGTACGTCCCAGTTCCCTTATATGATCGCTCCTCTGTCCTCGGGTCACTGGAAGGACGCTCCAGCCCTTTATTAAATATAACTGTGCTGAGTTCTGACAGCCGGTTCCATTTTGGTTTTTAATTAACATTTTAATATGTTAAGGTGATCAGACCTCGAGTTACTTTGACCTTCAGGTAGTCGCACTTGTTGAAAGGTAAATCCGTTAAGATTAGAAAGGATTCAGATGTGATTAGAAAGTATTTGAATTTAATGTTGTTACCGAATTACCATTGTGTAAATAAATGGTGGATCATCACGTTCATCAGAAATACTTTTCTTTTCACTATCTGTCGCTTCCTCCTTTAACATTTATGATGTTTAATATTATAATTGGAAAGTCTGTTGTCCTTCAGCTGCAAAAACACATTTTAATTATTTATTATTCATTTTCGTCCACGTGACGCTGAAAATCCCACATCAGACAAAAACTATATTTAGATTTTAAATATATATTTACAAAATTCCCACTTTCGTTTCTACAGAGATTCTAATTATTACCTGAATTATTTAATAATGAATTTACAAACATAATATAATCATAAAAACTCGATTCCCGTTTTCCCAAATTTCTCCTCGCGCCAGTGAAGGAAACGTGGAAGCAGTTAAGGGAGTTGAGATGTACCCATTGTGTCAGATCCTCTTTCCTGGTGAATATTTAAACTACTGAACATCTTATTGAAGGCTGCACACTTCACATTTCCACCACAGTTCATTAAAAAAACCTAAAAGCAAAATCCAAATTTGTGCTTCAGTTAGAAAACAATCTCTATGTACCTGCTCATGTCGACCTTCAGAACATGTTAATTATTTACGTGTGGAAGTCAAATATTTGGTACAACAACAAGCCAAAAATCATAAAAAGGTTAAAATTACACTTAGCTTTCTTAATGGTCTACTTCATTTTATACAAACAGTTAAAAATGGCTTTTTTTTTAAGACAAAAACGAGTCTCAGGAGGCGAGCTGCTGTGCCATGCAGAGACTAAGTACCGAGGTCGGTTTGGATTTAAGCACCCGTGAGTAGAAAGATCAAACCGTGGTGTAAGTTAACACAAGCATGCAGACCCAAACCATAGCTGATCCAGATCAAATACTTCTTCTTCTTCAGCCTACAGCTTCGTGGAGCAGCTTGTTCGGCTGCAGCAGTCAGTCCCGGGGCAGTGCGGCTGCTCCGCTCATTGTTTTTTTTCGGGAAAAAAGGGCACTGAGAAAAAAGAAGAGCTGTAGGGGCCTCCAGCGAGGTGTCAGAGGAGGGCGATTCTGTACAAGTTCCCCACATGAAGAGCAGAAGATACAGACACTGCAAAACATCCAAGCTGCGTTATAACCAAGTCTCCACCCTTCTCCCTCAAGAGTGCACTCTACAGACTAAAACACTGCCTCAGTCCTGGAGGAGGGGGGGGGGGGGTGGAATTCAGGTGCACAGTTCGAGGTAGGAGGGCAGAGAGTCGGGTCAGAAGGTTTCCGAGTCCTCCGAGTCGTTCTCGGTGGTTCCCTCGCTGGAGGGCCTGGAAGGGTTCCTGGGGCTGCGTGGCCCCCGAGGGCAGGGGCCCGGGCCCGGGCCCGGGCCTTTACCCCCCTGGTGGGGCAGCTGCCTCAGCAGGGAGCCTGGGGAGGGAGCCCCGGAGCTGCAAGGGGAGCAGAAAGGCATCATGGTAGCCAGAATGAGAGCCAGACAGTCAGCCACCTCTCTGCTAGGAGCACAAGCCAGAGCAGGGGTCAGACCTGAGGTAGAGAGACAGAAAGAAAGAGAGGGGGAGGGAGGGAGAGGGGGAGGGAGAGGGGAGAAACAAAAAGGGAGAAAGGAGGAGGAGGAGGAGGAAGCGAGACGCAGACGTGGAGGAAGCAGGGGAGGCGAAGCAGAAACAGGAGCAGAAGACAAAGGAGGGACGGAGCAGCATTCCATTAGTGTTCAGCCAGCTGACAGTCTGCAACACACACATGAAGGGGGGGGGGGGCACAGGGCACACGGGGACAGCTGACGTCCGTCACCACAGGACAGACACACTCAGTATCTGTGACACACGGAAAGCAAACAGGCAGCGTGTATACAGTTTACATCAGGGTTCCCACTGTCCGCCCGCGCTCAAACTCCACGACTGTTTTCATCATTTAGCCAGATTTTGAAAAGAGATAATACAGAGTGGTCCACTTCAACCCTGTAAACACACACCGCCTGAATTATTTTACACACCTGTAAAAGTCTATGGTCAAGGTCTGTTGTGGGTAATGTAGGCGCCAGGTTTTGACGAGGAAGAAGAAAGTGTGGAATAAAAAGAGACGACATCTCTGGTTCTGCAGCTTATATTTTAATTAATTTTTTTGAAATTCCCCATCTCTCTTTTCCTTAATTTCCTTTCGATGCTCTACTGTTGGTATCAAATAAAATAAAATTGCTAGATGATTGAAGAAAAGTGCAAAACAGAGATCGACCATTTAATCATGTGACAACTGAGAAAAGCATGAAGTGTCCACACTTTCCTTCCTAGCCTCCAGGACCAGTGGGAACCCCTTTTAGAGACTTGCAGCGCACATGGAAAATCATACAACAACAATTCAACAGTCATGCTGGAACTGAGGAAACCATCCATGCTGACCAATGACCACAGACATGCAGCTGGGGCCTGCGAAGTGCCTGGGCGAGACCAGGTCCCCAGACCAGCTTCATCCTACCGTTCTCATCCACCGTCTGAACGTTGGCTCCCCGGGACAGCAGCTCCTGGACCGCCTGCTTCAGACCGCTACGAGCCGCCAGGTGGAGAGGACTGGCACAGACGGACAGAAGGTTTTTTATAAGTGACGTACCATTTCTCCCCATCGGTTAGAAAAGGTTTTCCAGTGATTCCAATATACAGAGCGAGTCTTTAGGTCACAGGCGGAGGTTTCGTGGTACTCACGTTTGCAGCGCTGCATTCGTGGCATTTATGAGGGCAGTGTCCGAGAGCTTCTCCAGGATCATCATCACACAGTCTTCTTTCCCCTGTAAGGACACGATGTCGGGTTACAGTGAGCGCTACGACCCGGGACAACGGTCCGATCCCAGTGTCACCCATAAGTCCTGAGGCATCACGGACTTAAAGCAGTTATAGCCGATATTTTTATAATAATATATTAGTTCACAATGTGAGAAAGGGGTGGTGATGAACCTACAGAGAATTATTACTCTGTTCCTCTGCAGCTCCCCTCGGCTTTACGGAGCGTCGTAGTTTTGTTTTACAACTTTACTGTTATGGTTCACTCTCACTGCTCTCATAGAGCTGTTTTCAGAGGCAAAGCTCTAAAAAACCCACTGAACAGTTAAAGAGACGAGCTGGTGAAGATAGTGGAGCATTTAGCAGCTAAAGAGCCTTATACTTCCCTCAGGAGTTGGTGGAGACCAAAAACAAAGCTAAAAGTGAGTATTGTAAAATGTGTGTAAATAAGTTTCCACTGCCCCCAAGTGGACAAAAAATCTGTTATTTCATGTTTAAAGTAACATACACACTGGAAAAGAGCTCTTTTTTCCTTTTTAAAACAGAAAAAAAACATTATACAACCACTATACTATATCTATCTACATACATACATACATACATACATACATACATACATACATACATATCTATCTATATGAAAAAGTCAGACATGTCATCACTGACATCTGAAAGGAATCAGCATACCTGTGTTTTCATTTATAGGGACATGCTTTCCACATTTCTGAGATATTTAACGTCCTTATTTGAGTTTAAAGGGAACGACATGACGATAATTTTAATGAAGTTTTAATTTATATATGTGCTGTACAACTTCCTGATTAAATAAAGCAGGACGGGTCCTTACACGTAGACTCCGTAAGACAAACAATAAATAAGACGGAGGGTGGAGCCCCCATGTGGACACTTACATTACTGCAGGCTAGATGCAGGGCGGTGTTGCCGTCTTTGTCTGTCAGACTGAAGTTGGCGTTAGCGCTGGTCAACAGCACCTCTGGAGCACAAGACAGAAAAAACATGGAGGATAAACTCCTGGTGCCCGTCATATAATATGAATTCTCGCTAAACATAATGTACATTTCCGTCTGTTTATAATCGTGCTATTTTCAATTTATTGTTCTGGATTATTCATCTAATCTAATTTTACTAATTTTGTCCTATTTCAGTCACTGCAGGTGTATGTGTGTTAATGTCCCAGAAAACTGTATTTTGTACACAAGATGGTGACGGATACATTTGAAGTACCATATGGGAACCGCGCATCCTGTAAATGTTTCACAGTAAAAGCCTTGTTAGGAAAGGAAGGGATTCTGTCCGCTAAAACAATAGAGAACTTTTAATCTGAAACGGATACAGGAAGTGTATCAGAAAAGCAGATCAGAAAACAAGGAGGCTTCATACTAAAGTATTAAATATACTTATACTTATACTTGGAATTAAAGGATTTACAGTATATACTTGACTAGAGCCAAATGTTATGAAACAACATGAAAACGCTGCATTATCTCTGTACCGAGGGCTCCGACTCGTCCCTTCTCAGCCGCCATCATCAGTGCAGTGCGTCCTGATTGGTCTACAGCATCAACAAGTGCATCGTGGGACAGGATCAGCTGCACGCAGTCCACGTGTCCCGAGAACGCTGCGGCATGAAGAGGAGTCCTGCAGGAAGGAAGAGCGAAGGAAGCATTGAAAAACAGACGATTACAGCAAAGCTTTAACAGTGCTGCACACACACACACACACACACACACACACACACACACTCTCACACACACACTCACACACACTCACCTGTCCTTAGCGTCTTTGCAGCCAGCGATGTCCGATCCCATCGCCTCCAGCAGCAGCGAAGCACACGGCTCGTGATCGTTCACCCTGTTAGTTTGAACACAAACCACATTTAAATTGAGAAACTGAGCAAAGAGACATAAACTCAACTAAAAGATTCTAACTGCAGAAACTTTAATTTGACATTACAATTAAAATGTGTCTTTTGAAGAATAAAACGAATGAAATGATTAAATGCAGATAATTTTACTACTTTTTCTCAGTTTTATTTCACTGAACTAAAGGAACATTAAAAATCAATCAATACTGAACTAACTTGAACATTTGACATTTTATAGACTAAATGATGAATCTTTTTAGTGTAAAACTAATTAATATAATCATGATTAAGAGCCTTAGTTATCAACATAATTTCAAATCAGTTTAAATCTATCTATTCCTTTCAGTGAAAATCAGTAAAAACAGCGATCATTAATAATAGTGTTGCTTACACAGCGCAGTGCAGAGGGGTGAACGGGTTCCCATCAATACAGCGACAACCCTTCTGCTCCAGCAGAACCTCCACACAGCCCTCATGACCTACAGACAGAACACCATCAAAAGGTTTGATTCAAAGTGCATCAACTTTTACTTCAGAGTTAAAAACAATATAGAAGTGTTGAAAAAATTAAACAATAATTTCCATGTGGGTGTGTCGCACATTTTCTTTTTCAGAAAAGCCACGACTGTGAAACTGAAGTTATATCTGATGTAAATAGTTTCAGTCAGGTTTATAATTGATTATATACACATGTAGAATTTAGGTTTGCCTACAAACACAATTAATCAGTTCTTATAGCTCACAACAGCCTCATAACTAATAAATAACAGATTTACCAACTTTAATCAGGTTTTACTGAAATTAAAACCAACCTTTCTGACTTCATAGGGGTCAAAGGTCAACACCTAGAATGTGAGTAGGTCACTAAAGCATCACAACCAATAAAATAACAGTTTATTGAACTCTTTTTAGCCTCATTTCTGCTTTAGGGAGGATGGGACGCGACCAGAAGTGATGCTCAAGTGTTGCCATAACAACAGACAAACAGAGGACTGTGGGGAGAGCGTGGCGCTGACCGTAGTAGCAGGCCCAGTGCAGCGGCGTGTACCCGCCGTGGTCCCTCAGCGGCGGCAGGGACGGCGGCTCGGAGCAGGCGATGCCCAGCAGCTCGCTCAGCCAGGATGCGTGGCCTCGGGCCGCCGCCAGGTGGATGGCGGTGCGACCTTGCGAGTCGCCGAGCAAAACCGAGGCTTCCTGCTCCAGCAGGCACTGGATGCACTCCTCCTGCCCACACAGCAGCTGGGGGGAGGAGAGGAAGTCAAAGCTTAAAGAACCACAGCGCCACCAGTTCACGTGATTATCAACCGTTTCATAAAGCGTAACAAGTCCTCGGGTTCTTTTCCTGTCTCCTTGGAAGCTACTGGGTCACATTTTTGTAAGAGATAAAACATTCATTTTGGTGCCTTTAAGAATCAGTTGCCTCTAAAATAAAAAGCAGTATTGTGATAACAACTCATACTGACCCGCTGGAACAGCAGGAAATCAATTTAAAGGCTTAGTGAATGCTTTGAAATGTGCACAAATTGTAGTTAATGGGCTAAAACGACAAAAGGACACTTGTACTGTATAGTTTTAAATGTTGCCGTGAGTGTAGTACAAATAACTGTAGTATAAAACATAGTATTACAGGTGAGCAGATATTTACAGTTTAACAATGCAAAGTAGATCAACTTGTAAAACTGACCTGAAATCTACATCAAAATAAATAAATGAACAGGTAGAGCTGATAATAATGTTAGTGTAAGTTTGAGCGAATTCTGATTGGTCAGTACCGGTTCTGTTCTTACTTAAAACAACAGTTAGTCCAACAGTGTAAGATATGATTGTCATTGTAACTTGTTTATAATTGAATTCTGTAAAAAATGTGATTTTTTATTAATGTTAAAATTGGTGTAGGAACAGGTTGCATTGAGTTTTACTTCTGCAAAGTAAAAATATTGTTTTTGTCAATGGAGTCTGGCAGCTTTGAAGAGTACAACGGCTGTTTCTGGTGAAACAAAAAGGATCTCACTCTTTAACAAAGACGCTTAAAGTAACAACCTGAGTACTTTGATGCCCTCATGGATTATGTTACAGCCACTGCAGCCTGTTAGTCATTTAGACACCAAAATATGTTATAAAAAATAGGGCCCAAGTTTTAAGATACCAGAGATATTCTTTAAGGTGTCATTTAAATGCTACTTTTTCAATAATCTTTTCAATATCTATCAATCATAAAGGCAAGAAAGAAAGAGGAAGGGAGTGAAATGGACAGACAGTACGACCGGAAGGGTTTTTCATCAGTTCAGTGCTCACCCCGAGGTGCAGCGCAGTGAGGCCGTGGTTATTGGCCACGTTGACGTTGGCTTCCCTCTCCAGCAGCAGCGACACGGCGTCGACGTGACCTCCCGCCACCGCCAGCATCAGAGGGGTCCTGCAGACGAGGAAGAGAGAGACGGGACACGCTGAGGAGGCAAAAAACAAAAAAACTGGAACAGGTGAGGAGAAACAACAGGACCAAAGAGGGTCACTCACTGTCCCTGAGAGTCGGCACCATCGACCAGGTCGGCACTGTCCGATTCGTCCAGCAGGAGGCGCACGCAGGTCGTGTGACCGTTCATCACTGAGGCAGGGTGTGACAGCAAGGGAGGAAGAAACAGAGAGTGACAGAAACGTTTATTAATAGCCGGTTAGATGACGCATCAGTGCGCTGAGATTAGATTGTGATGAATTCTGTGTCACCACAACTGAAAGGAGGAAATAAGAACCACGATCCTAAAAAGAACAAAGAGATGCATAGAAACCAGAATATTTACAACACATAACCTGCTCTGATACACTGATGTATGCAAATAAGGGCAGCGTGTGCAGAAATATGGCAAATTAGAAAGTAGTCTGATGATGTAAAAGTTATATTTTAATGCATATCACTCTTTAAACACTATACTGTGACATTTTTATATATTAGTTATTTTACTGTAGCATGTCACATTAATGTGTCCATTCACTGCAGAACTTCTGAACAAGAGTATTAAAGATATTAACATGCAGCTTCTTGGGACTTTTACTGCACACATGAGGTTTGAAACCACCAGCGTTTAAAGCCTGAAGCTTTGATTCTTTTTTCAGAACAAACAGAAATAAAAGCCTGAAAGCGTCGTAAGGCTTCATCCGTCCGTCATTTCTGAAATCCACATTAAAAAGCTGCAAAAATAGAAAAAGTGGTGTACATTTGGATCACGAAACATCTGTAACCCACCTGCCAGGTGGACCGGGGTGCGTCCGTGCTGGGTGTCGGTGGTGCGCGGCGACGCCCCCTGGCTGAGGAGGGTGTGGACGCAGTCGGCGTGGCCCCGGAGGGCGGCCAGGGCCAGGGGGGTCCTCCCTGTCTCATCCCCCTGGTCCACGTCCCTCTCCCCCTGCAGCAGCACCTCCAGCGCCTGAGCGTGGCCGTGGTACGCCTGCACAGAGGCAAAAACACTTTAAAACTATGTGTCACCCTGGGAAAACCCAAGAAATGGACCATAAAGACCAAAATAATTCATTACATGTATTAAAATCGTTTCTTTGGTTGCAGGTTACTGTTAAAATGATTTTAAATGAGAATTCATTCATGTACAACCTATAACTAATGTTTTAAACCCTCATATCTACCACCAAAAAACTGTAATAACAAAGGCAAGAAACACGAGCAGCCAAACAATGAGACGGGCTGCAAACAGTTCAGCCAGATTATCTAAAGCAGATTAAACTTTGTTTGGAGGTGAAACAGAAAGTGAGTGGACACAAAGTGACTGCACAGGAAAACTGTTCCTGCAGTTTGGGTGAGAATTTCACTGTTCGCCTTTGTTTTCTGTTCCAAATAAGGAACCTGGAGGTTTTTTTACGACTCTTCTATTCGCCCGACTTCAGACATAAACAAGGGAGAAAACGAAAACAAGGTCCAAGTTTTAACGAACAGAATTATCCTTTAAAGAAGACACAAACTGTATTACTGAACTCAAACTCTGTACTGAAACCTTTCAAGTACCAGAAGTTGGCATCATATCTCTGGTTATTTCAGTAGTCTTGTTTCTTTAGTCAGATGGTTCCTGATTTAAATCACATTTTGCCAGTTTTAGACTTTTTTTTTATTGAGGCAAAGTTCCTACAATTTATGTGCTTCGACAACATTTAAGAACTTTGTCTTCTTTTGTAAAAAAAAATATATATATATATACCAGTGGTGGAGGAATTTTTATTTATTTTTTAAGCTGTTTTAATATTTGTTGTTCATTAACATGTATATATCCTGTATATGTTTATATTATTATTATAATATTGGATATTTGTAAATAAGCAGACACAATAGAATTTTTTTCTAAACATATCATTGACGAAAAACTAAAAGTACAATATTTCCCTCTAAAATGTAGCAGGAAGTGGCATGAAAAGAAAAGAATAAATGTACTTAGTCCCATTCCACCACGGATCAGTACAACTATCAAAAAATACAAACATAATACACTAACACCTCGTGTTTATGTGTGTGTGTGTGTGTGGGTGTGTGTGTGTGTGTGGGTGTGTGTGTGTGTGTGTGTGTGTGTGTGTGTGGGTGTGTGGGGGTGTGTGTGGGTGTGTGGGTGTGTGTGTGTGGGTGTGTGTGTGTGTGCTGGAGACTCACAGCGAGGTGCAGCGGGCTCCTGGCGTTGGGAGATTCGGGGTCGTCCTGGTGACCGTCGTCTCTGTCCAGCAGCTGCAGGACACAAAGACTCACATCAGCACTTCATCCTCCAAAAGACCCAACATGACCTGCAGCCCCCCCCCCCCAAACCGTTTCTTCACAGATTTACGGATTCACGGATTTTCTTCACGGATCACGGAGTTTTGTACATTTATGACACAAATCGAGTCAACACAGAAAACCAGAAACCTGGAATGTGGTTGCGTGTCGTGCTGTGAAAATATCATCAGCCAACAGATGGAGAAAAACGCCTGGAGTCAATATCCAACAGTACAGTTATTTCCTGCATGTGGCCTCTGTATGTGTGTGTGTGTGTGTGTGTGCTGACCAGTTCCAGACAGTGCCTGTGTCCGTAGGCTGCGGCGTAGTGGACGGGACTGTAGCCCTGTTTGTCTTTCAGAGAGGCCGTCGCTCCGCTCTGCAGCAGGAACTCTAAACATCTGGAACACAAACACACAACACCTCAGCTGTCAGTTCACGTCAAGACGCCAACACGAGGCGACAGGCTGACGCGTGCTCATTTTGAAAAAGTTAAATATTCTTTAATAAAGTTATTTGTTTATTATTTCCAGCTCAAATATTCACTGTATCTGCCGCTGTATCAGTATTCTGTGAATTTTTGGTTTCAGAAATCCTATGTTAAAAGTAAAGTAAATAAGTAAGGAAACAGTGCATTTGTTGGGGACTATTTTCAGCGGCGGATTACTCCACATTTGGTGCTGTAGTGAGTGTTTGGAGCAGCAGGACGAGTCAAAATAAACTCTGTGTGTGTTTGTGGTGATGAAGGAACACGTCACCCAGAGCAACAGTGAGGCTTGCTGATGAGCTTTTAATAGTTTTAGGACACAAATGGAGTTCTGTGGCTCAGAGGAAGAAGATATTAAAGATAACAGTTGTTAGTAGGATCAATTCATTGTTGGTTTTGGTCTTTTTGTGGGATTTGTTAACAATAAGAAAAATATAGAATATCACCAGACTTCTCTGGAATACTGTTCCCATTTAAATATATATTTAAATGTTATTAAAACAACTTCTTAAAACTATTTATTGAAGTTTCTCCGATGAGCCGGCTCTCCTGGAAGCTGCTCAGCAGCTCTGTGGGTTTGTTCTTGTTTTCCACAATCCACTTTTTATTTTAATTTCTTACAGCTGTGCCACCATTTCATTTGTGCATTGCATTGTGGGACAAAAGTGTGCGTCACAAAACACTCACAAATGAATCACTTTAATGAGCCGATATCAGGTGTCAGATATGGAAATAAAAATGTTTCATTCAGGGCTTCAACTTTCATCTTCGATTCATCCACTGATGTTTTTTATTTTTTTATTTTATCTATAAAACAGTGAAAAAAATTCTTCACGTTATAACGTCCCGCAGCCTAAAATGTCTTGTTTTATTCAACAAAAAGTCCCAAACCCAAACATACTCAGTTCACTGTCATTTATGACAAAGAAAAGCTTGAAATCTTCACATTTACGAAGGTGAAATCAGAAGAATATTCAATTAATGATTAAAACAATTAGCAAAATAGTTGCAGATACATTTCCTGTCAATTTACTTATTGATTAATCAACTAATTGTTGCAGCTATAGTTTAATTTTAGGAAAATTCCCAATTCATTTTTTTGGGAAATTTTACAGAAAACTTTAAAAAAGAGGATGTGTTGAAAAAACATTACTATTTTTTGTTATTTTTTGGTGCCTTTGTTAATTTTGTCTTTTATTTATTTATTTTATTTCGTGTGTTTTGTGCTCAAAAGCTGTTGAACATTAGTATTCAGCTGTGGTCAAAATGCCATTTATTTCTTCATGTGTGGACTTACAGCGCCGCCTCTTTCTCCCTCTCCGCCTGAACTCCTTCACTCTCTGGCTCCAGGGCAACACGACGCCTGTGGAGGGGGAGACAACGTGAGGGAGGGAGGGAGGGACGGGTGAGATTAAAGAGGATAAAGCGTTAACACACTCAAACAACAGCCCCTTTCATTTCGGTGACGGCAGCTAATGCCAACAAGTAAGTGGATAACTCCTGGATGCCTGGCTGCGCGCTGCATCTTAAACTGTCGGGCTGCCGATCCCGGAGGCCACGCGTGACTATCACCACCTCACTGTCACCTCCGGTTACCATGGAAACAGAGAGGCGTGGACCACCAGGTTTCTATATGTGGTAACAGCAGTCGGATACCCAGGTTTTTTTCACCACCTCCTCTCCTCGCCCAGGTTAAAAAGAATGAGGAGGAGAATAACGAGAGGAGCTGTGGACCCCTCACCTCCTGTCCAGGTCCGAGGCAGCCGCATAGTGCAGGGCAGAGCGCCCCCACTGGTCAGTGGCGTTGATGGCTATGCCGCAAGCAACCAGAGTCTCCAGACACTGATAGTGACGGCTGGCGGCCGCGTAGTGGAGGGGGGTTCTGTTGAGAAAAAAACAGGAAGAGCGAACAGATCAAAACTGTACATGGTCAGAAGTATGTGGAGCAGTACGCCCCTATGTGAAGGTTGAACATGTCATTCTAAAACCATGCACAGGGATTTGTCATGTTGAAACTGAAAATACTTTCTCCAAAATGTTGGCAGCACACTGTTCACTGTAACGTCTTTGTATGCTGTAGCATTAACTGGGACTGAAGGGCCAAGCCAAAAGTATGTGGACAGTGTGTCGTTCAAATGTTAACTCTATTGTTCAGAAGACTGTTGATCATCAGGCCAACTCCCCATCTATTATTAAGATCGATTTCAACTCCAATCCAGACTATAAGAAGATCTACATACACCTGCGTGTGACTGACTGTTTACAGAATGACACATTGAATAACTGACACACACACACACACACACACACACACACACACACACACACACACACACCTTTACCTGCACCCACTCACACACAAATAAGGCACCCAACCCAAAACTTGTACCACATTGACTGTGGTACTGTTAAGTGACTGATCATTCAATCACTTTACTTTAAGTTTAAGGACATTTTTAGGTTTACAAGTTTGACATATTTGACATTACAGCTGTATTTTTCTATATTGTTCATCATTTACACGCTAGCCTCCACTGATGGGGGCCCACAGGAGGAAAGCTCTTATATCTGCTTACAACGGCATTATAGTGTGTTATAAAGCATCTGTTAAACATTTATATGCTGCCTATAAATGTTAAATAAGGGGATTTACCATTTAATCTATAAAATATCAGAAAACAGTGGGGGACATATGCTCATTATGATTTACAGGTGACGCCTTCAAATTATTTGTTTCGGAGAAAAACAGCTAATCCTCAATTTAGAGAAACTGGAACCTGAGAACACGCATTTTGTTTCAGTTTATGGTTTTGTTGTTCTATTAGTCGGCTTCTTAGTTTCAACGACTGCTGACAAACATTATAAAGTAAAGTGTTACCTGCCACAGTTATCCCTCCTGTTGTGCTCTCCACCGCTGCTCAGGAGCAACTTGACGCACTCCACATTACTGCAGAGAGAGAGCAGAGGGGTGCAATTACTCAGAAATGATGGTTTAAAGGGTTAAAACAGATACATCAGATCAGAAATGTTGCTTAAACTCTCTTATAAACAGTTGATCAAAGGATAATTCTGGTTTACTACCAACTAGAGTCTCGTTTTCACAGGTCTGAACACAGTTTCTATCAGTAATAACAACCTTTTTACTCTGGCAACATCATTAAGAAGAAGTCAGATGGGGCACGAAACACGATCAGACAGGTTTTAAACAAACAGCCACAATAAAGGTGAGAAGTAATTTATCACAGTTTACAGACTAACTTCCTATTTCCTACCTACGTGTTCTCAGTTTTTCTGTGCAATGAGATTATCAGCAACATTTCAGGTGAGCTCACTCTCTGTTTCATCTCTAAATAAAGGGGCTTAGAGGACGCCGCCTGTGTTTTGCTGTTCTATGACAATACGAGCTGTCGTAAAACACCAGAATTGTCCTTCATCCTTTTCTTCCTTCTTTCTAAAAGAGGTGTATGCTCACCCTCCGGCAGCTGCAGCGTGCAGGCAGGTCCTCCCCAGACTGTCAGGAGTGTCTATCTGGAAGCCTGCAGACAGGACCGAGTCGTTACACATTATGCTAAACCTCCGACCTGAAGGGGGCAGCGCAGGGAGACGGAGGGAGGCCAGACAACACACAGCAGCAGCAGCAGCCACAGAGGAAGAGAGAGGGAGGAAGAGGAGGAGTTGGGAGAGAAAGACAGGTGTAAGTGCGACATGTGGGGGGAAACAGGAGGTTAGGTGAGAGTGTGATGCTGGCCGTGCATGCACAGGAAAACACATAAACGTCTGAGATACTCAGACAGAGAGAGAGCTGAGGAGGCGTCCTAACGTCACACAGATACGATTTATATAAGATGTATAAGAGGGAGGAAGGAATCACAGAGAGGGAGTGCAGCAAGTGGTTCAGTTTGAATATTTATCAGGTTCACCAGTTCACAGGTTGAGACAGAGTTTTCATTGAGAAGTAACCAAGCCCTTTTCCAGGAAGCCTTGAATGTTTTCAGGAAGTGCAACTGTGAGAACTACAGGTGTGTCCCATCATGTCATTCATCGTCTGTTATTTACAACAGCGATGCATACATTTACTCAAATACTTCTCCATTCTTTTCATGCCACTTTTCTACTTCTACTTTCACTCCACTACATTCATGTAACAGCTTGAGTTACTTTACAGGTTTAACTTTACAAAACAAAACGTATGAAGAGCTTAGAAAATATGCTTTGTCATTAATTAATCTACCAACAATAAATACAAGTGCAGCTGAACCTCTGAGGAAGAAGAAATCAAGGATGCTGTGGGATGCAGCCAATTTAAATGAGTTTAAAGTTATAATATTAACAGATTGTTCTTCTAGTTATTTGGGGGACAGTCGGGGTCTAATCTTCACACAAAACTTCAGGCCACTACTCGCTCACAACAGTCGCAACACCGCAGCTGCACGGGGCTCAAGCACATGTAAATGACTTCTTTGTTGTTCAGTACAGCAACTCGGCGGAGCCACATGAGGAGCCCAGTTTCATCCTGCTCCATGCCTCCAAGACACAAGAGCCAGGGCCTTGTTAAATCATCTGAGAGGGATCTGGAACCAGAGAGGATTGTTGTCTTTTCCCTATTCCTACACTTCACATTTGTTTAATAAACCAGACGGTGGAAAGCCCTCTCTCAGAAACCGACAAAATACACGATGAGATGAGTGGAAAGACAACTTACTTCATTGCCAAAAGCAACAAGGAAACTTTTCAGATGTAAACAAGATATTAACTACCATTGTTGATGAGGAGAATTCGACAGAATGCACTCTTGTCCAGAGGGAGAGCGGTCCCATCAGTGAGTAATTAGACTCAGTGAGGCCTTGTCTCTTTCTGGAACATTGTGACTTGAATTTGGCCGCAGCTGAATACGTGTACTTGTGGAGGAATTCACCACTGGGAGCAAGAAAAACAACCGGGCTCAAACCTCCCTGAAAATTACACTCAGAGACGATGTTGAGGCAAAAACAGACTGTGGATCAGCACATGTCCCGGGTGATATCCACATAGGATATGATTAATGCTCTCTCAGAAATATCAGCAGAGTTAATATTTTAAATGAAACGTGTCCCCGGCTAAACATCCGCATCCATAACCAACCGACGATCCAAGTAGAAGACATGGAAGTAAATACAGAATCGTTCTTGTATTGCAGTTAAAGAGAAACAGCGTTTAGGATGAGGACAAGCCGATGACTAACGGTTGAGGGTCAACTACCCCAAATCCGATAAAGAGCGGGACAGAGCCACTAACTTTTGCCTTGTGCTAGTCTTCAATGGGCCTTTTTTTATTTTAATTAACATAACCTGTAGTTAATGATCTGAACAGACTGTTCAATCCATTCTTAATACAGTCCAGAGAGGCGTCTCTCTTATTTAGCCTATTCTCATTGACATATATGGGGTGGACAAAATAATAGAAACACCTGCATCAGCAAACTACACCCTTTAAAGAGACCGTACAGTTGAATTAACACCTTTCTAGTACAGTTTTAACATTATAAGGTTCATGATGGTAGGATTTACTGCACAACTGTTGTATTAGACTGCATTTTAGTACTAAATACTAAGTAATAAACCTATTTTCTGCAAGTTCAGGGTTAACTTTGTGTGTGTTACCTGAGGACAGCAGCTTCCGGCAGCAGTCAGAGTGAGCGTTCATGGCAGCCAGGTGGAGAGGGAACATGCCGTGAACACCTCGCCTTTTGGAGAAAGATGCAGAAAGGTAAGTTTTCCTAGATCCATCGTCACTGTTATAATTTATCAGCAGGTGAGCAGACGAACCTTGTGCAGTCTGCTCCACTGGTGATGAGCGTGTTGATGAGGAGTTCATGACCATAGCGGGCGGCGATGTGGAGAGGGGTGTTGCCGTCCTTGTCCACACTGTCGATCTCCCCACCTGAAGTAAAACGTTGGTGTTTATTTACAGGGAGAATATGCGACAAGCGTAACTTGATCTCCGTGACAAACGCGAGCGTAAAGAGGTCTCACCATTCTGGATGAGGGTCTGGGAGCGAGTGAAGCGCCCGTGAACTGCCGTCATGTGAAGAGGACTCTTCCCGTCCCGACTCTGAGGAAGGTGGAGGAGAAATAAAACGACAGATTTCAAAGTTTATGTGAAACAGAGCATTCGTTTTGTGAAACACAGACAATAACAATAACCGCCGCGGCACATAGAGGTTGTCAATTATCTGATTTATGGTCTTATTTCCTCACATATTATTTCCTTACACAATGAAGGATGCCTATAATGTTACATACAGGACTGTAAGTCGGATGCTAATTACACACTAAAAAACAAAACTGATGGATGAATAAAAACCCCCTAAAAACCCACACTCCACGACCTGCTCAGCACCAAACAGCAGACAGACGAGCTGGTGATCACAGTGCAGCTTTTAGCAGCTCAAGAGCCAGATATTTCTCTCAGGAGGTGGTGGAGACCAAAACAGAGCTAAAAGCGTGAATACTGGACACAGACATGACTCCACATGAATCGTAATGTTAGTTCGTAACTCCTGTTGTGTGTAAATAAGCGACCGTTCGCAAACGTATCAACTTAAAAAGGTGATAATATGTCAGTGATGTGTTCACAACTTGTATCTGCTGCCCCAGAGTGGCCGTCAGTTACCTGCACGTTGACGTCAGCCCCGTTGTTGACCAGGAACTCCAGGCAGAGCGCTCCGTGCGTGGAGGCGGCGGCAAAGTGCAGCGGGGTGAAGCCCTTGTTGTTGGGCTGGCTGACGTTGGCGCCGTAATCGATCAGCTCGCTGACGACGGCGTCCTGACCGTTGAAGCAGGCCAAGTGGAGCGCCGTGTTCCCGAACGCGTTGGACTCATCGATCTGTTGTCAAAACAGAAACGAGGACTGTTATCGTGGCCAGGGGAAGGTGTGTGCATGTGTGTGTGCATGTGTGTGTGCATGTGTGTGTGCATGTGTGTGTGCATGTGTGTGTGCATGTGTGTGTGCATGTGTGACTGTGTGTGAATGAGTACAGAATAAGTGCTATTGTGTAACTGGGAGAGTGTGTTTAGTGTGGGAGTATTATGATGTTATTCTTCCTGAGTGTGAAGCCGACTAAGACAGTGAATCGGTGTGTGAGTGTGTGTGTGTGTGTGTGTGTGTGTGTGTGTGTGTGTGTGTGTGTGTGTGGCCTGACCTCCACGGCCAGGTTGAGCAGGTGTTTGACCACGGCGATCTGTCCGCTGGAGGCCGCCGTGTGGAGGGGAGTGTATCCCCGTTTGTCCTTGCAGCTGATCTCCGCCCCCTGGCTCACCAGCAGACACACCACGTCCAAGTGTCCTGCAGGGGGCGCAGCAGAGCGCACGAATCATGGAGGGGAACAAGGAGGAATCAGCTGTTAGAGGAAGTTATTTAAGGTATGAAGCAACACTGCAGCGATAAATAACTCACTTATGCACCTGATTACAAACTGTGATGGAGATTTGCAAAGAATTTATGAATATTACAGTTGAGAGACATATTCCTAGATATGGTATAGTAGGGATACAACTGTTACTTTTAATGTTTATTAATCTATTATCTTTTTTATATTAATTTAATAATTGTTTACTCTTAAAATGTTCATAATGTCATGCCTGGTCACAACTTTTTAATAACAATATTTTAGGAAACCTTTAGGAGTAAGTTATCCAACTTTACTTGTTGTATAGTTTATACGAACTTACTGATGTTTTGTTCCGTTGACTTTGTAAAATCACCCCTTTGTGTTATGTTGTGTCACTTGGTGTTAAGAAAAAACTAAACTCTCACACAGCTCGAGCTCTAATGAGTTCATCCTTCGGAAATCAGGCGACTCAAAAGGAGCTGCTGATTCATTTTTTCCAAGCAGCACATCTTACAGAGATCTACTTCCAGGAAATGTGATATGTGAGGTGCGATATGTCGTTAACAAACTGCGTCTTTGTCTCTTACCCATGAAAGCCGCCCAGTGCAGCGCCCGGCCGTCCTTCTTATCAAAGGCGTTGATGTTGGCTCCTTTGGCGAGGAGGAGGTTTACCATCTGACAGAGAAAACAGTCGGAGGGAGGGGAAATTAGTGGGCAATATAAGAGATATTATATGTGTGTTTGTATGTTTATATGTGTGCAGCCGGCCCAGTGTGTGTTGTGTCAGTGTGTGGGTGATGATCTTTATATAAGTGCAGTGTAAATACATCATTTCACTCGGCTCAGGCGTTGCATAAACACTCTGGAGAGACGGTGTGGGGCAGAAATAGAGAAAAAGCCGTCCGTTCAGTTTGGCTGCAGAAATCTGCCGCCTCTCATTGTTAATTTTAGATTCTGCACATTTTGTGAATGATTCCATCTACGAGGAGTGTTTCGAAAAGAACAACCCACTTAATAACCCCGATGATCCAGCTGCAGTCGCCCACCTGTTTCCTTTAACCGAGCAGTTCCACCAAAATAGCACAAAGGACGGTTACATCACAGCTTGTTTATTGGTGAGCTACACCAACAATCTGTAGCAAGAACACAGCAAATCATTAAAGATAGTCAGCTGGTGTCTGCAGTACCTCCGTGTGGCCGTTGAGGGCAGCGTGGTGCAGGGCGGTGCGTCCGCCGCGGTCCGACACGTTGACACTGCTCAGCAGCGGGATGATGACCTCGGCGCATCGCAGCGCGTTGTTGGCTGCAGCGACGTGCAGCGGCGTCTGCCAGTTCTTGTCCCGCGCGTTCACGTCAGCCGAGTGGCGGATCAAAACTCGCACCGCCTCCTGAGGAGGAAAGTCACAGAGAGAGAGTGTTTGTTTTTATAGATGAAAAACTCAAACTTGTAGGAGACATTTTCAGTTGCGTGTGTGTATATTTGTGTTATTTATGTCTTATCTATGAGGGATGCACTTAAAGTCGCAGTAAAACAGAAGTTAGAGTATCTTTAGCAGCTGTGGTTTTATGTGGGCGGGTTTTAGTCATTAAATCTAATCCTTCACATGTGATTGGACGACTCAACAGTGGGTGGAGCTGCAGAGGACTGTTGGCCTCCACACTCACCGACACCTCACCCACCTGTTGGCTCAGCAGGAAGCGGATATATTTATCACAAAAAATAAACTGAATTTCTATTCACCTATTCTTATGCACATTTTCAATTTGTGCATAATAAGAAAAACTTGAGTGGAAACGCCAATAATTCCCGAAAAAAACACTCAAAATATCACAATATTGAGGTATCAATAAAAGGAAATTGCCACAAAGTGTGATGGAAAAAGACGTGGCCACTGGATTTGTGTGGAGCGATAAGGAGAGTAAAACATGCGAATTACAGCTGTTTGTGTGAGTGAATAAAGAAAGTAATGATTTCAGCCTTAGACTAGTCACCAATTCACGAGTTCACTCCTTCATGTTAATCATTATGCCTAACAACATCAGGCACAGGGACTGCTGATGAAAAGCAGCCTTTCAGCTGACTATCTTTACATTTGTTTGAATGTGGATTAATGTACAGCACATTGTCTCTTTTCATGTAAAGAAAAACAATAAAAAAGTATTGCTACAACACAAACCAGCTCGTAAAAGTCGCATATACAGGTTGTATATACAACCTTGGCCACGCCACTAAAGTTCATCCTACAGCTATTCCAGCTATGCTGAATTACCTGTTTGGGTGCTATGGGGCTGATGAACTGCTTTGACCAGATTCACGAAGCTTACAGACGTAAAAACTGTCCCGGGTGCTGTGAGAATAATATGTAAGAGGCTAAAAACTGATGAGTGTGCGGGTCCGTGTGTTTTCAGGTAAATACCACGAGGTGCGGTGCAGCTCCTTGACACCTGTGTCACAGCGAGGGTTGTCGTTGTTTTGGGAAGAAGAAGGGATTGGATTAAGTGTGTGTGTGTGTGTGTGTGTGTGTGTGTGTGTGTGTGTGTGTGTGTGTGTGTGTGCGCACGCTCACCTCGCTCCGAGATGCCACGGCGCGATGGAGAGGGGTGAGCCACATGTTATCTTTGGCGTTGACTCGGGACCCTGCAGAGGAAAGGGAGCGACAGGAATATGTGACAATGTAACTGCTGACATATTAGATGCTCTATATAATCTTTAAGACTAAATGATACTGTCAGATGTAAATCCTGTATTTAAAGGATAAGACTAGTAGTGGTCCACATTTTTCTTATCGTCAATAAAACCACAGATGAATTGATCCTGTGTATCCAAAGCTTATTCCTCATGTTCCTGGTATACATTGATGGAGTCTAATCATTCTTCTCTGTCGTTGACCTCAGTAAATATTGTTATACTCCTCCAACTGACTCCTTTTTATTGAAGTGCTTTTGTCATTGTCGTGGGATAACTCGAGCCTTCTTGAATTTAGGCAACCTAACGTCAGACATGATGAGATTTCTTTTGCAGATGCACTGAATGCTTTATATGATAGACGCATCTATTGTAAAAAAAGAACCACATTTGCAGACATCGAGGTCTTGGAGCTAAAAGGAAGATGAAAGTTGGAAAAGTATTTTACCAGAAAGGACGAGGAGCTCGATGATCTCGGCATCGCCCAGGAAGGCCGCCGCGTGCAGCGGGGTGCGTTTCTCTGTATCCTGAGGGAGGAAGACGGTCAGTTGGTACTTGCTTGTAATATTAGACAAAACGTACAGTTTCAGGTTTCAACCTTGATCAGCAGCTGCACTTATTGTGGTTAGAGAGTGAGGTGGGGCTCATTAAAACCTTTTCATACCAGAGCCAATATGATTCCCTTTAAGTCTCCCAATAGTTTCCCAAATTAGAGCTTGAGTAATAAAAAAAAATTCTGTATAAGCAAACAATCACACGCACATAAACTCTTCAAAATTAGGCAACATATAATCACATAAATTAATAACACTATAAAATCCGACCAAGCGTTCAATAACTTCTGATATTTCGTGCTACAAAAAATACTGAGGTTCAATCTGCAGCCACAAAAAGGTGGAGGAAGTATAACAGTGCCTGTTGTACTATTATATATTCTATTATTAGATTATTATTCCTCATCATTCATGGAAAAGCAGGATTTTACTGTTGGAGCTCATTTTGAACTGTTTTGTATCAGACTGCAGCTGATGATTATTTCCATTCTGGATCCATCTGCTGATTAATCTCTCCATTAATCCATTGATCGATTGGTTTGTAAAAATAGTGAGAAATGGCGTCACAATGAGCCAGAGCCCAAAGTGACACCTTCACAATGCTTGTCCAACCAACAGTCCAAACCTCAACATTATTAAAAACACATAAGAATTAAAAAGGAAAAGTAGCAAATATTCACTTCTGAGAAGCTGGAATGTTTTTGTATGAAAGATTACTTAAAGTATTATCAAAATAGTTGCCAACTAATTGATTAATCGACTAATCGTTTCAGCTGTACTATACACTGTTGGGTAGTTGACTTTGTAACAAAACATCATATTTTAAAAGCTCTTTGTATGTTTTTTTTTTTTGAAAAAATTATAATTTGTAAAGTAACTAGCAGGAGTAGTAGAGCAGAAGTATGAAAAGAAAAGACTCGAGTCAAGTGTGCACTAAGGTGCAGTACTTGAGTAAATGTACTTTTGCACAGACTGCCGGCAGGAATGTCACGTATTAGTGATCCATGAGAACACGCTGAGAGCGAACAGAGGAGGCTGTGATATCAGTTCACAGATGATGAGCTGAGGATCAGTGGCAGGACCGTCAGTGTCAACACGTCCATTGTTCCTCCCCGTCGGCTCAAACACACCCCACATGTCCATGTGACTGGGCCGAGCGCAGCCTCTCCAACACAAACACATCTAAAGTGGACAATGACGGTGACGTGGGAGTCCTGCAACAGGCAGCCATCGGCAGACCCAGCTGGCTCAATACGGCGGGCCGGCCCACACCCTGTGCTGCCCGGGTACAGATCTGTGGGACGCATCTATACCCACAGGACGTAAATAAACACTCGCTCTGAACCTCCAGCTCTACTGACTCCTGACCTGTGGCCCTCCTCCCATCCCAAAGGGATTTTTAATCTGCATGTAGGGAGATGAAGGGTCGGGTACCGAACTCTGTAATTTTAAGGGTACCTGATTGAATTACGTCGGTATTACTGAGTACCGATTCACGTTAAATCAATCGGTGCCAGATTAGGTTGTAATAGAAGGATAAACTATGCAAGAAATGTCACATGAATCAGATTTTGCGTGATGTGCCATATAAATGGTGTAAATATATGTTGCTGTGGCACCAGCTTTTGGTAAAATCCCATAATATTGAGCAGGACCTCTAAGTGTCGATATACAGACGTGTCATCTAAAGGGGCGTTAAAAACATCAAACACATTATCTCATAAATATGTTTATTATTACTTTTCTTAATTATTAATTGTTTTGTTTTTCCTTAAAAAACACCCTGAGACATCTCTAACAATGGGCATCATCATAATACACTGTCCGTGTGTGTGCATGTGTGTGTGTCTTTGTGTGTGTGCGTGCACGTGTGTGTGTGCGTGTGTGTCCTCACCAGAGCATTGATGTCTTCAGACTTGTATATGAGCATACGGATCTCTTCAGGGTCTCCACTGAAGATCGCCTGGATGACGGGAGGCTGGGGAGGAGACAGGAGAGGGGAAATTCATTCAACACACGACCAGAGGAGACATCGTGTAAGACATGCGGACAACGCGTGATTCGAGGAGGAGACCAAGCATGAGCCTTCCCACGGTATATATGGCCGTGTGTGTGTGTGTGTGTGTGTTTGTGTGGAGGAGCTGCTTGACTTTAAGCTGCTGTGTTTACAAAAGCCTGAGCAGCGTTGGGCTACTACGAGGGCCGCAGCCGACTATACAATGTATACAGAAATGTTCTTCATTACCAACAGGACTTTTTCTTTAAAACTCGCCTCTTAAACGTACGACAGGAAGGAAATGTTTTCCGCCACACAGAGAAACTGCTGTGGTAGAAGATTGGTTGTAGATACGAACCATAAAAATAAAATGTCTGTGCAGAGGTTTAATGGTTTAATGAAGGGCACTGTGTGGAGGTCATGTCTCTGAAGCCCTTATTTTCTTTCCCAGATCACACATATGAGGTAAATAAAGGCCTCTCACACACACACACACACACACACACACACACAAACAATAAGTTTTAAAGGAACAGTGTTCTAGTTGTTCCATACGTCCTTAACTACACATCATGTGGACTTCACATTACAGCTCTTTAAAGTGGCTATAATCATATAATAATAGGAGTTTCAGCTCATTGTTTAGCTGTCAGGCCCACAACTTCACTGCTTTGGTTGATTCTCACGTCTCCCATAGGCAAATATTTCCTTCAGGAGCCGGTGGAGACGGAAAACAGCTAAAAGAGAGTGAATGTTGGACGTCTTGGAAGCAGCAGGAGACTTAAACTTTTCATATGTGTAAATTTAAACCTTCAGTAACTATTTTTTTTGCAGAATTATTTGATTCCCATGAATAAAAACTGTAGAAATATAACATGATACAATCATATCATCACAATAAGGTAAAACATTGAACTGAACTACTGTAAAAATACATTGAAGAATCTGAAACACAGCAACATGATTTGCAAAATTAGATAGCTGGGAGAAAACATGCAGAAATCACTGGTATGGTCCTTTAACACCAACTGAAAAGAGCCCAATCTGTTTATTGATTTAAACAGTAAAAGTCAATGTCAAAGCCTCTGCAGAGACAGAAATGTAGGCTACAGGTTAGACGTGTCACTGATGAATCAGATCTAGCAGGCGCAGGCCTCACTTCACTTCCGGCGTGTTTCTGCCACCTCCTGCTTCACTTCCTGTTGCTCAGTGTCTCCTTCTCAGAAACCAGAGAGAGGAACCGCAGGGGAGCGTTTCACTTCTGCTTTGAACAGAACACACATGTACGAACAAAATGACCCCACTTCCTCATCTGAACCTTTTTATTCTTGAATGTGATTCTGGTGTAATGCCACATCATCTTATTCCCAGGTAACCATCGGTGCAGGCAGGTGGCGTTTTAGATTCTGGCGTCCTGAGTTTTGCTCGTATAACTTCCTTCCATCAGTGTGAACCTGTTATTCTAACAAAAACTTTGCTTATATAAAATATAATAGTATTATATATTATGTAATAAGCAGAAGTATGATGATGATTAGTAGAAGTTTCTGCCCCAGACCAAGAAATAAAGATGGAGGTGATTAGCGTAGCTTAGCGTAAAGACTGGAAGCGGAGGGAAACAGCTAGCCTGGCTCTGTTTAAAGTTCAAGAATACGACTACCAACACCTCTAAAGTTCACTCAATAACAAGATGCGTGCAGTTTGTTTAATCCACGCGACCCAACGTTACAGTTGGTGCGGAGACTGTTTCCATGGCGAGGTGCAGTGACTTTCTACAGTCACCACGGCAACCAGCAGAGGCACTGCAGATAAACGTAACTCGTAACACGTAACTCCATCTAAATCCACAAATTGTCCTATTTACATTACTGTTTGTGTACGGATTAAACAAACAAGATAGAAGGTGTTTATTAGTGACCTTTAGCCATTAACTTCGGAGAGAGACGGACTCTCTGAGAGAAAGAAAATGGGCATATGTCCCGTAATTCTCAACAATTTCCTTTAAATAAAACAAAGAATAAAACGTGTACAGCAGGAACCGTCCTATCACAGAATAAGTAAACAGTCTACGGATCTGACCGGGCCTAATCCAGAAAGTACTTAACATCCAGCCTTAAGAAGTAATAAACTAAGAGCAAGAATGTGACCAAGACGTTTGTGTGAAACTTTTCCCTGGAGGTCCAAACTCAACAGGTTGAACAGGATGGAGCTGAACGGGGGTTCAGACACATCCGTCACTTCCTCCTCTGTGAAACTCACCACCTATTCTCACACAAAGCAATCATTTCACGCCACGCAACACAAAGCAGAAAGCACGTCGCCCAAAAGAGGAATTACATGGGTGACAGAAAATGAAAGAGAAGACAGAAGATGGTGCTCCTACTGGCTGAGGAAGCGACCGCCCCGACTTCCTCGCCGGTTTCTCCTGGTGATTAACCAGTAGTGGTGGTAGTGATTCGGGTTTAATCTGCGTTTACTTGAGCAGAGTGATAAGATATGGAAGTAGGAAGGACACATTTAGGGTAGGGAGTAGTGAACGAGGTCCCAGCTGGGGAGAGAAAAAGGGGGGTCTGTGCCTTTAAAGAAGCAGCCGACACTTGGCAGCATATGGCCTCTTCAGCTATGCCTTTCTTTCTAAGTGCTCCACATGCACGCGCACACACATTCCTGCAAGTCTGCTCGCACAAAACCTCAGCTGGCAACCGTCCCCGTCACAGTGCTGCGTCTGTGATCGCCATGGGGACTCGGGGAGGCTGGTGCTGGCCAGGGGAAGACGAGGAGATTTAGGGAGTGCGTGCATGAATGAGGACATTCCCTCGAACGCATACCGGCACCTACACGTCGACCAATACCGGAGGCTGCAGGCCGATGAATATTTTAGAATTATACAAATGTGATACAGATATAGCAGCAGATATTTGTTTTGGCTACAATCCATCAAATATTAAATCAAAGCATTTTAAAGACGTGAGAGAAAAGTGCTTGGGGCAGGATATTTTACAGTTGAAGAATAAACTTTGCTGAGCAGTACTCTTTAATGGAAACTTAGTTACTACAAATACTATTAAAAAACACCATAAAACAAAAGAATTATGAAATCTGAATCAAGAAAATGGTCAAATATACATACAAAGTAAATACAAAGTACAAAGTATTTCTGTGATTCACTACACTGCTTCATCCTGCGAACAGAGCTTTCCTCAACAGTTCACTTCATATGTTTGGATAAGGACTGTATTTTTTTTGAATATTGTTGTTTATTCGAAGAATCAATGTTTATGTTTTAAGCTTCCTTTACTGAACAACATTTCCCATAAGCCCCAGACAGTCACGAGCTGAACATCGCAGCACAGACAGAAGAGGCTCGTTCAGACAGGTCTGTAAAAACAGCAGCAGAGATCACAGCTGGAAACATGAAAAAATGAGTTTTGACGAGAGCGTTGGCGAGTTTTATGGATACGGACGAAGCCCAGTTACGACGACGGAAGCATCCAAGCTGCCATGTTTGTAGTTTTTTTCTTGTTGGCTGTATTTTTTTCTGTTTAACTTTATTAAAATTACAAAGGTTTACACTTTCTAATAGCAACTGCTGTAATGGATTTGTCTCAGAATAGGGAAAGTAAACCCGCTGAAATAAATGTTGAACGAGAAACCGCCACGAGTGACGGAGGCGAGCGGAAAAGAGGCCGAACAGGAAGTGACGTCATGACTTCAGTTCTCTATATTAGTTGCTATATAGAGCAGTTTACAGTTAGTTTACTTGCTGATATATCAGTCAGGCTCAACCAGCACCGCCGCAGGCTACCTCAAAATATCTTAAAGAGTTCATTGTTGCACTACACGCTCTCACTAATGTATCTCCACACAGTAACTTATAAATACTTCTATATTAGTAACCAGTAACAATGAATCCAGTGGAGCGACAGGAACACACAGATTTCCCCTTCTAACGTCCACTCTTGCGTTCTTATCCTGCAGAAAAACTTCCTCCATCAGATTACCTCTGTTTTCAATCCAAACACACACACACACATACATATGTATATATATACATATATACACAGTGCGTCCTGTGTGGTGTCCCCCTCCATTACAGAAAGCCTCTACAGCCACGTCTTCATGTCCTCTGATGCCTGAGGTGACAGGCCTCTAACTGGCTCACGACACACTTTCTGATCCACAAATCACAACCCACTACTCTGCAGGTTAGTTTTCCCTCACTGTTTCACCTGCCTCAAACAGACACAGGAAACAATAGAGGAAACCAATGTTTAAAACAGGATAAAGGAGATGAAACACAGGAAATGTGATACAAGCGCACAGCGGAGAGTCAAAAGTCAACAACTTCCTGTGTTTTCTTTGTATTCTGTTTGGTGAAAAGATGTTTCTACCCAAAAGTATTACGCATGTAGGAATGATCAGCCTACAACAGAGGAGAGGATGCAGCTTAACAAAAACACAGACAATTTTTGCTTATTTATAAAAGCTATCGGAGCATTTTTACCCCCTTTAATTGACTCTGACCCACTGGTGCCCTCGTGTTTTGCAAAAAATAAATAAAACACAGCAAAAGTGCCGTCCTGGATGCCCCTGTGGTAGATAAAAAGTGAAAGTGTGCAAGAAAACATGATGAATTGCCCTCCGAGGAGCCCTTCCAGGCTGCCCTACATGCTGCAAGATCAGTGACTGGTTAAATAGGTAATAGTCCCCTGTGTGTTTTTATCACAGAGCTGTGGTAGTTATCCTAAATCTGATCCACCTCTGGACCAAAGCTCCCTGCTACAGTCTCAACAGCACCATACTAAAACACAAGCTGGGCTCCGTTTGACTATCACAGGTCAGAAAGGATCCTGCAGTAGCAGATTTCCATGTGACCTACTCTTGATCAGCACATGATGAAAGAAAAAAAAAAGAAGAATCTATAAGCCACTGAGCCGTCTGCTGAGCTGAGGCATCCAGTTATCAGGCAACATCAGCATGTTGTCTGAAAATAACAGGAAGTCCCGCAGGTCTGAGTTACAGAAGAAGAAGAAACAAACTGCTCTTCCTCTCCCTGGAGTCAACAGTGGGGAGATCTGATACGACCGGACTGACGAGGCTGCGTCAGATCAGGGGTTTCTACCGGGGGCCCGGGTCCGCCTCCCCTCTCTGTGCCACTCGTTCATGTGCGTTTTAAAAACAGTGGAAACTTTGAACGAGAGTCAGAGTTCACAGGAGAGACAGCAGAGACAAAACGTGGCTCCCACACTGAGGTCTTAGGGACCTGACGCCCCCCTCGCCCTGATCGTTTCACTGCACGCTGCTCATCAGAAACAACAGCAGATCAGTTTTCAACACACCTCAGAGTCAGGCCTTTAAACACCAGATTAGAGCTGCAGCGATCAATCGATCAATAGATCAAATATTCTCCAATCTGAGGACGTGCTGCTTTTCTTTAGTCGACACATCTGAAGGCAGCACTTCACTTAACTGATGTTTAATAGATGAAGCAATGAAAGAAATAACCTACAAATTAATCAATAAAGTAAAAAAGCTGTTGGAGCTTTCGACTGCATCACACGAGCTTCCTCAGGGTCCAAGAGTTTGTCATGATATTGTTCATTTTTCTGAACACTTCAAGGACTTCTCGTTTATTTCAGCTTCAGTTGGAGATTCAAAGTGTGCAAACTCTGCAGAGGAGCATCATGTGATGCGTTCAAAAGCTCCGGAGCAGCTGCTAAATAGACCCTGTGGTGTTAGATCAACCTCCAGGACGCGTCTCCTCTGCATCAAATCTTATCACATGAAACTCCCGTTTGTGCCAAATCATTTGGACTCTGTGGAGACGCAATGTGCGTCCGGCCGCAGCTGGATCTTCATCCCGAGGATCCCGCAGCTCGGGAGGAAGCAGGAAGTGTCCGAGAAGTGGGCCGTCCTCATTTCAACACCGAATAACCGCAAAACCCAATGAAAACATGATTAAAAGACGCGTAAAAGACGCGTAAAACCAGCTTTCCTGCAGCTTTCTTTTTTCTCTTCTTTTTTGAATGAATATGTTTTCTGCGCATTCCGCAGCAGAGAAATGTGCGGGTTTCCTCTGCTGCGTTCAAACCAAACGCGCAGAGAGGAAACACACAAAGACACAAACACACCGCACACATTTCCATCCAGCTCAGGACTCGGTGTCGGCTGCTCTGATGCTAAGCTAACGGCGGCGGGAGGCGGTTACCTGCTCGGCCAGTTTGAGAACAGCCATGTCGGCTCAGCGGCGGCGGCGCATCCGCTCCCTCCGACCCCGCAGCACCACGCACGGCGCGCCGCTGCGCCCCGCAGGACCCGCCGCTCCGCGCTCCTCCCGCGGGACCGCACGGGCTGGAGCGGATCCCCCTCCTTCCTTCCTTCCTTCCTTTCTTTCTTTTTGTGTGTGTGTTTGAGGGGTGATGTTGATGAAGAGGAAGAGGAAGGCCGGGGCGAGCAGCAGGGCCCCGGGAGCCCCGCACCGCTCACGCTTTCTGCGGCGACGCTGCTGAGCCGAGGCGGCAGGAGGAGGAGGAGGAGGAGGAGGAGGAGGAGGCGGGGGAGCAGGAGCGGCACCGGTGTAAAGAATCCAGATGTAGCGCCGCTGCAGCAGCTGCACGGAGGTCCCACAGCTGCGTCCGTCCAGCCACACGACACCCGCACAAACCGCCCTCCTCCCCGGTCTGCAGAGCCACGAGCCTCCCGCAGAGGCGGCCAGGCTGAACTCAGCTGAGCGGAGGTCGACACAGGAAGTTGGAGCTCGTCTCTCCTCCTCCTCCTCCTCCTCCTCCTCCTCCTCCTCTCAGATGCAGAAGTGGAGGAGAAGCTTCCTCAGCATCAACAGCCGGCCGCCCCTCGCTGCCGCCCCCCGCTGGACGCACCGAGAGTCGCGCCGACCCGCAGCTGCAGGACGCGGGGCCCCAGAGAGGATCAGGGCTCCTTTAAAGGGTCATTACACTGTTTCTGTGTGTGTGCATGCTTTAGCTCCTCACAGGGGAGAAGTATATTCACATAGGTGACAAAAACAATATCAGATTTAGGTCCACTTACTCACTTTTCAGTTTTCTTTTTACCATATCTTCATGATCAGATGTTTAAATGCAAATTGCAGTGATTGAATTCAAGTATAATTATTAGATTATTAATATAGTAAATGCCCTGAACAGTGGGACTAGTCTTTGTTTTACATTTTATAAACCACGTACCTTAGAATCTAAATTATTCGACTCCACTTTATTTTAGAAGGAAATATTGTTACTTGTACATTGTTTGGTGCTTTGCAGAGTAATATCAGAGTATATATATATATATATATATATATATATATATATATATATATATATATATATATATTATGCATTATTATAAATTAAGTAACCCAACAGAATATAAAATATTTTGAAATTAACTCAACCCTGACATTAAAATGCTCCCAGGTATGTGATAATAAAGCCTGACGGGCCCTTCTGCCTTCATTAAGGACTTTTAACCTGTAATGGAGTATTTCTACTCTGGGGTGTCGTGACTTTAATTTAAATAAAACTTCTGAACATTTCTTCCACCTCTGCTCACAATACTGCTGACTACGCACTCCGGTCAGTTTCCCAGAGAATGGTCCTTTAAGAAAAAGGAAGTGAAATGAAAAGCTGTTTGAAGTCTGTTGTTTTCCTTCATGATGCTGCCGCTGATCCTACATCACTGCTCATGTCACTTCATGTACACGGTGTTTCACTGCGGAAACATCTCTAATCGCTGCCATCTCCTCGGGGCAGGTTATAAATGAGGGAGATGTATCCTGCCAGGTTACCTCCCAGTGTTGACTCAACAAACACACACACAGCAGCAGCAGAGACGCCACCATGTCTTCTTCATGGTTCACTGTGTTCATGGAGATGCATTCCAAAGGTTATAAGGGAAGGAGGCAGAAGAGGATCTTTATTGCGTCTTGAAGATAACAACATCAAAACTCTCCAGATCAGGATGCCTTTTAGCCACGGCAGCAGCATCTGTCTCAACATATCTCAACAACTCGGGAACTTTATCATGTTTTCTCCACTGCTAGGGGACCCTAGAGGGCACTGCATTGCATTTTCTCCATTTAACGAGAACTTAGTGCATTGCATCACGTTTTCTCCACTGGAAGGCCACCAATGGAGGGGACTTAATCAGGTTTTCTCCACCATGGGGGCGTCCAAGAGGGCACCTTTGCCTTTAATAACATCAGCATGTTATTATTGTCGAGCCACAAGCGTCACACGATAAATGCATCGTAACTACATGTTTTCCACAAATTTATCCTCAAAGCAAACGACACACGGCAGCCTGACGGTGAGCAGCCCTGTGGGACCATGTGACCCAGGTCAGATAAGCCTCCGCTCAACCACGTGAGTAAATGTGATCCATAAAGTCCAAACTATACACGCCTGAAGCACCAACTTTCTATTAAACACGCAGGCTCATATATACTCAAATGAGCCTCTGGTTTGAAGGGATATCCCTCTGCTGCAGCCTCTCTCACACACAAAACAGATTTATTGCCTTCCTCCTTAGATTAGCAGACCCAGAGTCTGCCAAGGGAATCTGGGTCAAAGCGCACGAGCCTGGCTGTGCAGCAGTGGTGAGCTGAAGTGAATGGAAGAGTGGGGGAGGTTTTTTCCATTGTGTGTCTATGAGCGTTCATGCATGTGCTTTTTTTTTTATTTAAGTGCAAGTGAATTCTTCCAATTTCATCATATCAGCTATATGATGGAGGAGTGACACTTTCCGATGGAATACGTTACATCACCTCTCACAACACTCATGTATATATATATATATATATATTCTTGTATATTTGAAGATTAAAAAGCTCAAGGCAGCAGAGTTTAGAAAAAGGCTTCCATGAATTTAAGAAGGAGACTGTGGATGTAACTGAAAGCACAAGTCGTGGTTTGTCCCGCCTCCATTATGTCAGACTTAGATCACCCATATTATGAGAGATGAGTTCATCCTAAACAAGGCCACCAGGACAGCCAACCCCCCATGCTTGTATTGCTTTATCTGGTTGTTGTGTCTCAGCTGGGTGATAACAAGGAAACTAGGTTTGTTGTGATGCCACAGCCTGATCCTCCCAAACAACAATTCACCTATAAAACCTAGATGTCCGTGCTTACTTGTGTCTAAAATACTGAATGTCTAATGTCAAACAAGGTTAATTCAGCAGACTCATGTTAACTGGATTACTTTGTGAATTACAATATTCAAGTATTACACTTCAGTGCAAATATGAGGTACTTGTATACATACTTGACTTTTCTTTTCAGCCTGCAGCCTCGAGTAGATTTCCTGAACAGGCTCAGTCTCTCAAAGAAACCACCATCAGTTCTGTTCAGGGCTGCAACTGCTACTGATCTTCTGAATGAATCAATTGTTTGCTTTGTGAAATGTCAGAAAATAGTAAAAAATGCCCTTTACAAGTTCCCACAGTCCCAAATATGAATAGCTTTCTATGTCCAATTTACAGTCCAAAATCAAGTATTCGGTTTGCTATCATAGAATAAGAAAGCCAGCGAATACTTCAGATTTCTGTAATTTCTTCTTATCTATTCCTTCATAAGGACTTTAACAGTCGCTCTTTCTCTCAAGCATCTGAATACTTCAACCACAATACTGCCAAACCATTTTCTAACACTTCAAATGTTTTTCCACTTTCCAAAGTTCAACAAAGTTAAATAATCTCGTTTTATATCTAAAACCTGAATTTAAGATCAACATGTCACTTAGATTGTTAAAATTACACAAACTCCTGTTAACTGATGCAGACCTTGTCTTTATATTTTCACATGAATAGGTTTGATGAATAGATTTATTTCATTCTTTCATAATTTCCAGTCCCTTTCAGATCCCTCACAGATACAATTGTGTATAAATGCCCATATTAAACATGTGGCTCTAACCCTAACCTTTGTATGAAGAAAAAAAAAAGAAAAACACTCCTTAATACACAGAAAATGAATTTTATACACAATCATTTTATTTGGTTAAATAAAGCAAGGACCTAATAAGAACAGAGGAGGTGTGAAACGAGGAGAGGGTGTGTAAAGGGGGCAGCCAATACAGAGGCCTATCAATACACACAAAACAAAACATTATCCAAATATTTAAAACATTGTTTGATGATTGCTCTGAATTCTTCAATCAAGGCTCGTCTGACTTCAGCCATTTCTTACAGCAAACACTCAAAAAGAGTAAAAATAAAAAAATACATCCAGACTCTACAATGTCCCTTCTTTTTATTTCTCCTAATCACATGCTCATTTTCAATTCAGGGTCAATAACGTGGCGTAAAACAGAGGCCGAATGTGCCGCGGTTGGACTGCGTCGCCTCGGGAAAGACCCACACATACAGTTACTAAAATAAAAACTGACTCAGTCCTAAAACCAAGAAAGAGACGACAGTGGAGAGTGAGAATCGAGGGAGGAGAAAGTGGAGGGGACATAGATTTTGTATTTACAAGACATAGTCCAGCTCATAGCGGACGAACATGTTCTTCTCGTCGTTGTAGACTTGTGGGTAGTGGGCGATGAGGGCGTCCTGGGAGCCGATGTAGATGGAGTTGTAAATCTTCCAGTAGACGTCTCGCACCTTCCTGGCCGGATGGAACAGACCCTGGAGATACGATGAAAATACAATTTAGAAACATAACTAAGCCGCAGGTTTAAGTTGGAGAGACCATTACATTTTTCCTTTCATCGTTATATCGTCTCTTAATGTTGTCGTTATTTACAAAACTCAACACCAGAACTTCTTACCTGCTTTAACAGTTATTGGAACAGAATTTCAACATCATGTGTGCATATTTAATTCAATTGTTTAGTCTATTAAATGCCAAAAATATTGACAAATGTCCATCACAAGTGATCAATACTCGAAGTGATGTCTACAAATTGGTTATTTTGTTTAATCAAGTAGCACAAAATTTAAATTTGAATGTTCTGACATGGAGAAATTCTCAAAATTCAGATCCCACGACAAGAAAGTGTGCGGTATTCTTCAATAATCAATTAATAAACTTTATTTAAACAAAATATATGAATAACAGTGTTCCACTGTTTTTAAACATAACAAACCTACCATCAAAATTAAAAAAGTGTTGATGTTAAATCACTGAAGAAGTATTTTCTCCATGTATTCTTACACTTCCATATAATCTACATCAGGTCTCCCTCTTTACCACCGGAGCTGACAGCTTCTTAACATCAGTAAATACATTTATTGTGTTAAACTACTTGATTGGTGGTCTTTAGATTCATGAAAGTCAACATAATAATAATCTAGCAGTGGATAATTATTATTTTCAGTGTTAAATCTCTATTCACGTCCTCACCTGTAAGCAGTACTGCAGCATGCGGCAGGGCCCGATGGCAACCCTCAGCCCCTCCAGGGCGCCCATGACCGCCTGGATTACGTGAGGCGACGTCTCGAATACATTGGGCCACACGTAGTTGAGCAAGTGGTTGAGTGAGTCTTCGCAGCCGAAGCCGTAGACGCCCAGAGACATGTGCTGGACCACCGCGCTGGCTGTCTGCCTGTGGACCAGGTCTCTGCAGGAGGCACAAGCACACGGTCAACGATTATTAGTATAAAGAAACCAGTAGATGTTTACATGTTTATAAGAAATCCTACAGTACGGAAACCCTCGTCTTCCTCCTCACCTGTCCATGAGTGCGTCCTCCAGCAGCGGCGTGACAGCGTAGATGTAGTCTTTTCCCATCTCTCCGATGTACTCGAACAGGAAGGAGAGGGACTTGAGGACGCCGTTCTGCACGTTGAGCTCGGGCACGCGGTATTCGTTCATGAGCGCCGGCAGCACCGTGAACGGTGAACACGTCTCGGCGACGATGGCGATGGCAACGGTCGTGCAGACTCGGTTCTGACGCTCCTGGACCTTCAGGTTATTGAGCAGAGTGGCCAGGACATCGTGGGGGCTGAGGGGACGGCGAAGGATTGGTTGAGAAACAGGAAGTGGTTTGATTTATCATACGAACATTTCATATTATAAACACAGACCTTTACAGAGTTTCTGCCGGGTTCACCAAGTCACATTTAAGACTTTAAGACTTTTAATAGCAGATAAAATGTAATTTTATCATACCAAAGTATGAAAATGTGATTGAAAACCATCGGGAACGATATAACCAACATAAAACAAATTAAAATGATCTCACTCAATCACTTTTTTCTGTACTTTCCAACAGTGTACAACAATAAATCCTTATGATATAATTAATCTAACTAATGCAACCTGGACCCAGGAGAAGATAGATGAATGGACTAACCAATAGAAATTAATTAATTTAAGTGTGTGCTAAAATTGACACTTGTCCATTATGAGACAATGACGAGTAAAAGTGTTTGCAGGTCTGATGATGTTGACTAAAACTCGCATTAGAAAACATTTAATACTTTTTTAAATTCAAAGTCTTTTAATACGTTGAGGAAACTGAATTAAATGCTGCAGAATTAACCCTAAACAGAGGCAATTAAATGTACATAAATACAAAAAGATTTAGTGTTAAAGAGATCTCGACTCACCCAATGGCTTTGGCGATATAACCAAACGTGTTGACAGTAGCTCTGCGGATGGCCTTTTTGTGAGCCTTCAGCAACTCCAGCAGTTCAAAACAAATCCTCATCCACTCCCTGGCCGACACATATTCAGCACCCCTGAAAAACACACAAGAAGTCAGGATAACGTTAAAAAGGTGTGCGGTGCTCACTGAGCGAGCCTGAAAGACACCACGATCAGATCCACGTCACTTCAACCTGAGGGTTCGTTCTACTGACCTGTCAGCAATCCTGCCCACCAGGTCGATGCAGTTCTCCTGCACCTTCTCGTGTCTGTTCTTCAGGATGGGGGTCAAACGGGGAAGCAGGTCTTTGATCGGTGGGGTCATCTTGTGCATACCTGCAACCGGAGGAAAAGGATTCAGTATCTATCCCGACGTATGAAATCTCCATGACAGTCAATCAAAACAGGTTTGTCATTAAATGCAATAACTGTTGATGAAGGTGATGTAGGAAACATACCGATAACATTAACAATGGCCTTCAGCGCTCCCAGGATGCTACCCAACACCTCGGGGTACTCCTCTCCCAGGTACTCATACAGCACCACACCCAAGTGACCCATCAGCTTTTCCTGCAGCAACAGACAAAGAGAACATGCATTAGTTTCTAAAATAAGTTATTTTGTCGGGAATCTGCGTGTGCACGTCTTCATAGTGTACCTCCTGGCAAGTCTTCATGACCACGGCTGTACGTGAGATCAGGTCAGCGGCCTGCTGACGGACTTTGGCCGACTTGTTGTTGAGACGCCACAGCACCGTACCACAGATCTGAGGCAGGTAGGGTTTCACACGCTTCCCGAGGGCATTCACCACTGTGCCAAAACCATTAAGCATCACAGAGTCCTGGAGGAAAAGGAGAAGGGATGAACTTAACAAAACAAAAAACACATTCTTCTTAAACTGGAAAATCTTGACTTTTTTTGTGTGCATGTTTCATAATAGACTGCTTATGTCTCACCTCTGTTGTCTGTTCCTGGAAGGCGTACAAGATACCGTCGATCAACTGCTCCTCCAGCTTGTGGTCGATGTCGGCTGCACCCAGGTTGCCCATGATCTTTTCAATGGTCTCCATTACCATCTTTCTGTACTGCTCGGCCTCGTCTTTCAGGTCATCAACGATGCGAGAAATGATCTCTGCTGCTCCCACTTTATTTGCCAACTCGACTGTGGTGTCCACCAACTGATCAGGGAAAAAGATGGTTAAAAAAAAAAACTTGATATTGTGCGTTTGGAAGTCTGGGTCCTAAAATAAGAGGTATTCTTTGCACGGAGGTGGGAACTGACAGGCACCAAGTTATGAGATATTTTTAAGCGTCTTGGATCAGATTCATACTCTACAGTTTACTAACCTGTCTGTAGTTGCGTCTGTCCAGAGCCATCCTGTGCTGCCAGAAGTGCTTGAAGAAGGGGGGCAGGATCTCCGTCTTAATGTAGTTGGCTTCCACACCATCAGTACCACAACACTGCTTCACCACCTACGAGACAGAACACAAGAGCAGGTCAGAGAAGGAAACGTGAAACTTTGATGAATTGATTTCCTCAGTCACAAGCGTTTTCTTTGGTCCCCTTACAGACGAGTTTGTAAATGTAACCAACGGGTGCAGGGTGAGAACAGAGACGACACAGACAGCATCCCTGATAATTCTCATGTTGGTGTTCATCTAGCGACATACTAGCCCTGATGCAACCATGAGGTGGTGGAACAGGCGAGAATGAGTCGCGGGGCTTTAGCTCAGGTTTATAGAAGCCTGGTTTGGGCTACACATGTTAAACACCAGACATTCAGGTTATTTTTCCCCTTTCTCTTACCTTGAGTACAATCTTTTTCATCTCCTCATCGGGAGACTGGAACTCTCTGATAAGGATCAGCATCACCTCTCTGGTGTAGTAGTTTGCGTACTCGGCATCCATCAGTGGGATCAGGTAACCGATGGCTTTGAGGAAAGCAGCCAAACCCTGTCGACAAAGGGGAAGAAATACATTGTGAATACAAACTTAGCTCAGAGATGGCGGCTTTTAGAGATTAATAATAATTGTCTGAGGCTGCCAGCAGAGTATTAATGGTCTTTCACATGACCTCTACTGACAGCAGCAGCCCCTCACAGGAGACTTTATAGCAAGCAAATATTCACACTGTAGCCACGTGCAGGCTCAGTGCTGGGTGTTGATCTTGCAATAAATAGTCTGTTACTTCCAACAAAAACTTCACAAAAGTAACTTTTTGTATTTTTTCCTCCTTCCGAAACGGATATCTTACCTTTCCTCTGTGCTGTCTGATACCCTTCCACAGCGGCTTGAGGACCGAGTCGAAGGATTCGATACCGTAGGGTGTAGCAGCTTCAGCAAGGGCAGCTATAGCCAGGGCACTGATGGTCCTCACCTTCTGCTGCTCGTCCACCAGACCTGCAGCATCAAACAGTCAGAACATTCATCCATCCATCCATTTAATTGTTTACTGAGCGTTTATTAAGTATATCTGCAGGTTTTGCTGTCAGTTTTGAGCACAATTTAAGCATTAAAGGGTTTAGATTAGAGTGAAAACTTGAACATGAAAAATGCATAATATGTTTGCATAACAAAGCTATAAAAAAAAAAAAAAAAAAAAAAAAAAACGCAGAGAGAATCCATAATAGAAGTCTAAAAAAATTCACTGAAAAAATGAAAATTAAACCTTAAAGACTTTAATGAATTGCATTTGGTTGCCATTTGATGCCAATGATCAACAGTGAGAGTCTACAAGGGCCTGCAGATCCTTTTATAAGTGACCGTGACTGACCGTGTTCGATAATCTCCACCAAGCTGCGAAGGTGGGGCAGGATGGCACAGCCCATGAGGATGGCAATCTGCTGCACGATCTTGATGCCTGTGTGTCGGGCCTGCCAGGACTTCTTGCTTTTGCACACGGCTTTGAGGAAGGGCAGGAGAGAGGGAATACCGAGAGCAGAGGCCACCACGGCGAAGGCACGGGCTGTGGTGTTTCTCACATACTCGTCCATGTTGTCAATATCAGGTCGCATTGTGGAGATCATTGTGGCCAAACCGGCAGCCTGGGACAGACAGGAAGAGATATTTATAGTTTGCTTGCTCTAATTACAATATTTATTTGGCTAAAGTAACATGGCAATTCAAAATTAACACATGCATCCTGTCATTCACTTACAATTTGCAGGAAATTACAACATAACCCATGACAACATCATACTGTAACCAACGGGTGCAGGGTGAGAACAGACGAGGGTGTAATGTCCCGTCTGCTGATCTCGTGTTGGTATTAATCTAGCGAACGACTAGCCCTGATCTGACCACGGAAAGGTTGAACAGGCGAGAATAGTTCGCAAGAAGCCGAGTAAAAAAAGTGCTCCACATTACCTTTGCCAAGTTAGAGATGATTTCTCGGCCTTCTACTCTGGCGTAGTAGTCCTCATCAATCAGCAGGGGCTCGATCACCACCAGGATCTGAACACAAGGAGGACAGTCAGTTAGTTCCCTACACACACACAATCCACCAAAACGAGCGCAGGTCTTTCACACTGAGCCTACCTTGTGCACGTATGGTCGAACCAGGTCGTCCAGTTTGTAGAGAATGCGGTCAATAACTTTAACCAGCAGATGGCGCTCCTGGTCCTCCAGGGTGGGCGACATGAGCAACGGCAGGATCTGGTTGAACAGGGGGCCCGCTCCGAATTCACGAGCCTTATCTGTGATCTGACGCAGGGCGGCCTAAGACAAGAGAGGAGAAGAGGATCGCTCAGTCAGGCAGTTGATATTCAAAAGACTGAGACAGCCTTCAGTCTCGTGATGGTCTATACTACGATATCTACGGATATTGGAAATCATGTGAGGGTTCAAAGTGAGGATATAACAGCTACCAACCTTTCTCATTGGCGGTGTTCCATTTTTAATCTTCAGTAGCAACTTCATAATCTTCCTCTCTTTCTGCTCCTCAGGGCTCAGCGTGGATTCATCCACCTCCACCTAACAAACATACAGAGCAGGTCATCAACACACACGTTGACCGTCAGACACGACAAACATCCAGCGTTTGATTTTACAGGTTGTTTTTTTACTTATGTCGTGCACACAAAAGTGATGCTCACCAGAAGTTTGTCAAAATACTGGATGTCATCAGGTTTGAGGAAGGGGAGGTTTCCTGAGGGCTGGTCATTCATCTGTTTCGTGGTGCGGTCCTCTGCCTGCATGTGGAAGCCCGTCATGCCTCCGATAGGGGTGGGGGTGGCCGACAGCTTGCGGGCCGGAGTACGGATCGGCACGTAGCCCGCTGGTGGAGGCAAGACCTGTGGAGAAGAAAAATACACCATCAGTACTGTGTCTACTTTTAAATGATATTTACTCATTCTTTTGTTACTAGAGAATTAAATGCAATAAAAAAAGGGGGGGGGGGGGCACAGACCTTGTATCCTTCTGGGAACATGGCATCAAGCTCGTCATCTGTCAGAGGACGGTTCCTCTCATCAATTTCCCTCTCCCACCTCCACGCCTGCAGCTGCTCTGGTGTCATGCTCATCAGGTGACCTGAAGTAAACAGAAGAGAATAGTTTAAAAACACCATCAAGGGGTTTGAGGATCAATCAACAAACAAAGACTACCGAGCACAAGGAAGGCAGACGTTAAACGTTATATGTAGTTACCTGGCGTTGGGGTAGCCATGTTCATAGCTGGCGTTCCGATGGGAGTTTTTCCTGGAGTAAGTAGTGGTGTTGAGGATCCCATCTGACTGGCAGGGGTTTCATCCCACCGAGACTTCCTCTTACTGGCTCCTGGTGTCGGGGTCTCGCCCACTGACTCATCTCCTCTGTCTGTGCGTGGGGTTTCGGCCCAGCCACTCCCGTGTCCCGGGGTCTCCCTTTCTGTCTTCGGGGTTTCGTCCCAGCGGTTCTTGCGTACGCTTCCTGTGGCTCCACCGTGGCCAGGCGTGGCGTGGCCAGGAGTGTCCCTACCAGGGGTGGCAGCGCCAGCAGGTGTGTGACTGGGAGTGGGGTCCCACATGCGGGAACTAGGAGTGGCCCCAGGAGTGTCACTGCCTTTAGGGCGGCCAGGGGTTTCATCCCATCGGCTGTTTGAAGGTGTGTGTGCAGGGGTGTGTCCTGGAGTCTACAAGGGACCAGAAAAATAGAAAATATGACATTAAAAACATGAGTGAGACTTCAAAATAATGGTCCCATATTACTGAATTCCCTCAAGGTACTTAGGAATTAACCATAATATTAGTCCCCACTATAAAACACAGAGGCTGAAACTTGGATGGCTCACCTCAGCACTGTTGTCAGCCTGGTCCCAGCTGGACATCTTTTTGGGTGTAGCATTAGAGGGGGTTTGGTCAGCTGTCTGGTCCCAGCGACGCTTACGTTTTGCGGCAGCTTGGGAGGCAGCGGACCCGTTGACAGCTTTCAGGTCCCCCGATTTGGCCTTCTCTGCCAGCTGCTGACGAATCTCTCTCTACAAGCAAAAATGCACAAGTGTCAGAAAAAAATAAAATAATTGTACTGCAACAAAGCACAGGACTCATGTAGTGGATTTATAGTTTAGTAGATGTAGACGCTTACCTCCTCTTTGGACAGGTTCTGCTCCAACATGACGTCCACGTACGACCTGACCTGCAGCTTGGGGTCCGGCGTTTTGCCCCCTGCGCGAAAGAGCACGAACAAGAACATAGGACACTCATCAGTATACACTCTAGGGACCCAGGTTATTACAAACACAGCAAGCACAAACACAGCCAGCTAACCCTGACTCTCTTTACCAACAGATTAACTTACGTTCCTGTTTTTTTATTAAGAGCTGATTCAGAAAGTCCTACTGAATTACATACAAATATGCGTTTGTCTTTCTTACATACAGTCATAGCATTCTAATGAAAAACAAGCAGATACATAGAGAGAAGAGCTGAGGTTGTGGTGCTTTCTTTAAGTGGATTAAGAAGTTATAGCCATCACTGATGCAGGGGTCCTGGGCTGTGCTCTTCAGAATACGTACACTTTCAGTGCCAAGGGTCCATCTGCAGTCAGACTTCAACCGGCAGAAAAGAAGCCTAGAAAATTTCTCTTTACCATTAGTAACACTTTGGAAAAGGGTTTGAACTCACACACAACAGTATACCACCTGTGTTGCATTGATTTACGGCACTCAAAAAAAAACAAAGCATCTTCTTGGGGCCTGACTAGAAAAAATTCATAGACCCTATGGTCCAGATTCCCAATTATTTATACTAGAATATAAGAATGAAGTCAAGGTTTTGAGGCTACATCTAGGAATGACATTACCACAGTACAAAAATAAGATAAAACTACTACTGGCATTCAAATATAAAAATGAGGCAAAAAATGATAAATCTAGCCCATGTGTCAGAAATATGATAATGACATGCCAGAGCCATACCGACTCATAACAGCACTGGTTATTATTCAATCATCATACATTTAGATCTTGACTTGTTTCCAGGACAAAAGGTAACTGATATGATAAGGCAAAGGTATGTAGTCAAATATTTGGGCAGTAATTTTCCATCGTGAAGGCATGGAGAGTTTTTATCTAAATTTGTTGGCAAGCCAAGTAAAAAAACTTAAGAGGCTCTTGGGGGTTGAGGTTTGTTGTAGCTGGGCTGCATCTGATTCCCCTCACAGGCCCCAAACAAGCAGCCAGTGGACCCTGACCAAACTGACAAGTGCACAGTTCTCTGTGTTCCCCATAACCTACACAGGATGAGTTGCTGCACCCTTAACAGAGTGCAGTACAGGACTGGCAAAGCAGTACTGCTGTAGGAGAGAAATTAAGGACAGTTAGTATGGGCCTGTGGTATTGTGGTACACATTTTCTTGATAACATATTTCTATTTTACAGAGAGAGTTGTAAAATAAAAATATATTTACACAACAACTTTGTACAAAGCGCTCTCTCTACATGCAGGCTTCAGATAAGCCCTACCTAGACCAAGCCTGAAACACTCGGGCCATTTTGCTCATGTTGTCAGGGGAAGTGAAGATGCAATAAAAATGGAAAGAAAGATAAACTAGCTGGCTCATAATTGTCGTTTCTGGTTTTATGCAAAATACTTTTGCAGGTTTCTACACTTAAAATGCCATTTCCAGGCATTCTTTTGAAGTCTCTCAAAATGATAAAAATGGTTAATTCATCAGCTGTATGAAGTCAACATCAATAAGCCTAGAAATTATGATCCTCAGATCTGTACGAAAAGCTGCCTTCACTTAGTGGCAATCTGTCAAGTTTGACAAGCCAACAGGGTGGTTGAGTTACCACAAGGCACTTATATTACAGCCCCAACAAAGAGAAACTGCAAAGTAGTATGAGACCTTAATATAACCCTACTGATTCTGGGTTGACTGCGCCAAAGTGACCCAGCGTACCTCTCTCCCCTGCCTGCCACGGGATCTAAAGCTCCACCTATGAATTACACCCTAAAACTTACATTTCTCTTTCTCATATGTAATGACAAGAAGTCATTTGCAACTAGGCTGACGCTCACATGGGATTGTTAACCCTTCGACTCACACACAACCCATCTGCGACCCACGTTTGTTAGGTGAATTATCCCTTTGAACGTTGAACACCTAACCACCTCTCCCACCAAAAAGCATGGTAACCCTACAATGGGTTTAACTGCATTTTATTGCACACACCAGGACAAAACTTTCATTTTGCACGTGAAGATCAAGACGATATTTTTCCAAACCAAAATACTGAAGACGAACTACGAGGCCACACTGACAGGTGCTGCAAAGTTGGAAGTTGATACAAATGTAGATCATATATTGGGAAGAAAACGTACAATGACACAAAATGTTCTTGGACCACAAAGGATTGACCACAGGGAAGGCATCATGTCTGGGAAGCAAGCTATTGCATTGTGGTCGAAGGGTTGAACAGCAAAACTATGGGTGTGAAACCATTGGTAGTCATGGGGATCACAAAAATGTGAACCGTGACAAAGGGGGGAGGAAATGGGGAAGACGTAATGAAGACAAAAAATAGCAAAATTTACCATCTGCAAAAGGGTCGAGACGTTCAGGTGAGATGATCATCTGTCTGCGCCGGGCTTTGTATTCATCTTCCCTCTCTGCGATCTTCTGTGGACGATGCTCTGCGAACGGGTCGTACTGCAAAAGGAAGATGGGGGATAAAGTGTAAGTGTGTTTCTAAATCGAAAACAAAAAGGCCTTTTGAGAGTTGCTCTGAGGAACAATTAAAATACTTTTTTAAACGCTGACTTTGACACACAGAAAGTATTCTAAAAACAAAAACACAGGGATTAAAATGGATAATTGTGACAACAAATCAACACATACTTGCTCATCTGACTGAGGAATGGCGTTGAGTATTGCCACTGGTGCATGGTACCCTGGCTTCTTTTGTCCCAACAAGCTTGTTGACGAATCTTCTTCATCATCCTGAGGGAAGAAAGAGAAACGCGAGTCTAGTCAGATCTCGCCATGGCGGCAAGTCTTCCCTAGCTCATATACAACAGGCAAAGGGGGAGCAGTCAAGCTCCCAAAAAACTGATTTGCATAGAATTCAAGTTTATACAACAGCATCAGAACACTTTTATAGAAAGAGGGAAAGTGGGAAAAATACTTACTTCCTCCTGTTCATTGGCAGCAATGGAAGTGACATATCCAGCAAAGCGACTGTCGCTGCCTCCGTAGATCTCCTGGTCATAAAAGCCAGTTGAATCGAGGCCCACTCCCTGGTCTCCTTCCTCCAGCAGGGTGGCCTTCATCCCCTGGATCTCCAGGATCTGGGCCTCGATGTCTGCAGGGACACCGAGAAACAAACAGGAGAGGGTCAGAAACCGCACCGATACAAAGAAAACCTGGATAATTACCCGTGCTTCAGACTAATTACTTTAAATGCACAGAGGAAATGCTGCTCGCGTGTGGGCTCAGATACAAACAGCTGAACGTAACATCATCCGTGTAACGTGTGTTGTTAAATAACGCTAATGCTAACTGGGTTAGCCATTTGAGAATCATAATACCAGTGAAACACCAGTAAATTGTGATTTAGTCCAGTTAGATGAACACTAAAGCACGTATTTAAAAGTTAATCCGAGCATGTTGATGAGACTGGTGGCTAAGTGGCTCATTTATTTCCAGAAAACGCTCAGAAGGCGGCGGATCTGGCACGACGACGGAAGCTAAGCGAGCGAGCGTCCAGCGCCATTATCTGAGCCGCCGCGCTGCGACGTAACGCGGCCCGCTGCTTCCCGCGGTTTAAAACCGATAATCAATCAAACACGGAGCGATCCAAACACACAGACGTTTACTAAAACACTCCCTCACACATATCACCGGGAGAAGTCACCGAAAACAGACGTTATTTCGCCGTTTTTTGCAAGTAATTTACCTTCGTGCGTTTTGGCGATCTTCGCCATTTTGGTGGTGGTTGTTCGAGTCTGAGACCGGAAGTGAGTCGATGCTGACTTCCGTGTGCTTGTAGCTGTTCTCAGGTCGGTTTGTGCGAAGCCAAATATAAATCACGCAGCGTGGAGATTCTCTGTGCAAATAAAGTCCCTGCACACAACAAATATCATGGGAACATTTACCTAAAATTGTAAAAATAAAAGTGTTTATTATGCAACTCTTTCCACAGCGTTTTATCATTACACAATTTAGATTATCGGATTATTAATATTATTATTATTGAAGCGACTTTTTTTGGTAGTTTAATCTGTAACTGCACCATTTTTATTAAGAAAGTTTTATGTTTATATTATTTAAAATCATAATTTCGGATACATGTAGTGTAGTAGAAAAGTAAAATACTTTCCATTGCAATGAATTGGAGTAGAAATATAAAATGGAAACACTCGAGTGAAGTACCTCAAAATCTAAGACATATGTGATATGTATTGTATATATGATACACTACTTGTACTTTACTTTAATATTTCCATTTCCACTACAAAATGTACATACAATATTATACTTTTTACTTTGCTACATTTATATTATAACTTTAGTTAGTAGTTACTAGTTGCAGGTTAAAAATTAATAATACAAAATGTATATAAAATAATTCAAATAAGCTCAACATTTACCACCTGCAACATTAAAGTACTTAAGTAAAAGATCTGAGTCTTCCACCACTGTATAGTATACAGGTGGTTTCAGCCACAGTCAGTGTCACTCTACTTATTTACACCCAAATATGTATATACATATGTATATATTGTTTTATTTGTTTACGTTTAGATTTAATTTTATTATATTCTAAATTGAAATATTGTGTGTGTGTGTGTGTGTGTGTGTGTGTGTAGCACGAATGTAGCATGTTGTAAAATGACAATAAATGGACCTTGATACTTTTTATACATTGATAGTATAATATCTGTGGTGGAAAGTAGCAAAGGACATTTATTCAAGAACTATACATAAGTACAATTGTGTGGTACTTGTACTTTACTTGCAACATTCAAGTGATGAACACATTAATAGATCAATAACATATCAAACATAGTATTGAAATGGGCCGTTCTGCATAATGAGGACTTTTACTTTTGGTATGTTAAGTATGTTATTTGTAAATGACTTTAACTTAAAGCAGAGTATTTTTTACAGATGAATAGTACATATATATGTATATCAGAATCAGAATCAGGTTTATTGCCATGTAGGTTTTGTGTGTATTGGTGCGTAACAAGTACAGACAAGTAGTGCAAAAGTCAACATAAGCATAAATATAAAATCATATTTTTTATACAATACAGAATATGAAGAAATATTACTTAATATGTGCAATATACATTTTTAAGATGAAAATGAAATTAAATAAAAATAAAACTGTATATAGTGTTGTATAAAGTGCAGTGACGTGGTTCAGCCGACTGTAAAACGTCAATAATCAACCTAACTGACCCCAAATACTATGTGAAAACATTTTAGGTGAATGACCACAGAGACACTGTGTTTAACCTGAAAGTTCAGCGGACCTGAACGCACCACGGGCCGCACGAGCCAACATCTCGTGACATTCCTGCGGGGCACGTGCGTCAGTAATCTCTGCTGACGAACCGCGGGACTGACCAATGAAAACCTCTCGGTGGGCACGCGTCGTCCAATGGCAGGCCGACATTCGCCTGGGGGGGCGGGGACACGGCTGTGGGCTCCGCTGCCTGTCAAACTGAGAGAAGAAGAAGAAGAAGAGGAAGAAGAGGAAGAAGAAGAAGGACGATGGCGAGAGGCGGCAGGAGCTTGAGAAACGTCGCCGAGTGCATTAAACAGCTCCCTTCCACGGCCAAACGGGAACTACAGACCAGGAACAACGTCAGGTAAAGTGTTTATCTTCCTCTGCTATTACCTGGAAAGTGTGGAAGAAGACACACCTGAGGCTCAGCTACAGGTATACAACATGTGAGCTGCAGCCAGAGAAACTTTAAATATTTATTTGGTGTAACGTGTCGGCGCCTGTTGTCAGTTCAAGTCCGACATCTGACTCATAATGAACTCGAGGTACAAATCACAATATGTCGACGACAGCGTAACATTAGTGGGAGTATCCGAGTCCTCACACTCAGCCTGTATAGTGTAAGAGTACTATAAGTAAAGTAGTATTATTACACTATAAAACTACTGTCTGAAGTAAAAGTTCTGCAAATTCTGGACATGTATTATCATAAAAAATGTCCCTGATCTTAACATGTAAACTGCTTTGCATCCTGTTAGGTAGTATAATCTCTTATAATGCGTATTTTTGTATATAAACTGATAATATGATCGATAGGTAACTGTTGTAACTACAAAGTAAACTGTAGCTATACCTGTCAGATACATGTAATGGTGTTAAAAGTGCATTATTTCCCTCTGAAATGTTGTGAAGTAAAAAATATAGTTGAAAGTGAAAGTAACTGAGTAGAAACTGGAAATACTAGGGTGAAGGAAAGTAAAAGCATCCCAAAAATATACTTAGGTACGCTCCTAAAAAGAGTAAACCACTGCTGCAGTCTAACCATCTTAATTTGTCCAGGAGGGAGGTGTTATGATGTAGTTGTATGTCAGGAGCAACAGCTGCTGCACTCCACAGCGTTTTTGCAATATCTCTGGACATCCATTTTTATCTGCGGTTTAAAATCCCACAGAGAAAAGGGTGTTTTTATGTCAGCTGACTATACATTATTCGGTAAGATAAGACCACTGCCATTACTCTCCCACTCTTGGGAACACAACAGAAATTCAAGTTCGCCTATCGCACAATGTTTTGAAAGGTGGCAAATTCCTTACAAGTGTTTCTCAGGAAAAAGAAAGGTAGTTCACACACTGAATATTGCAAGCTCCCCAGATTTTGACCAAAGGTTTCTTCACCTTGTTGGTCGGTGCGTTGTTTTGTCCTACATCTGCCACCTTTTGGCGTTGCACACTGTCCTCCTCCTTGGCTCTGAAGTCCAATTTCTCCACCACAACTCTAGGCACTTTAAGGTCAACGCCATGTGTCAGTGGTATCACTTTGTACGGAGTTTCGAAGAAGCACGTCAGAGATGCACATCATAGGTATCATGGGTTCAAGCTGATGATGACATTGATATTGTCACATCATACTAAGTGGTGACAAAATGGGGAGTTAAATCTAAACATATGTCCTGAGAGCCGTGTTGTGCTTCCAAACCATGCAGTGCCAGGGACACTGTGGAACAGGGTGTAACAGGGTGGGACAGGGTGTAACAGGGTGGGACAGGGTGTAACAGGGTGCACACAGGTGCTGTGTCTCATAGCAATGCACAAATCAAAATATCTCACATATCAGTCAGTAGTGGTCAGTCCCAGTGACTGACTGTACTGTGTGTTCATAGCCTCTGTGGAGGTTAAAAGACAGATTTTTTTTAATGAATAGTTGCGTTGATTAAAAAGTGAAGAAAACGAGCCCAAGGTGACCTCTTCAAATTGCTCGTTTTGTCCGATCAACTGTACAAAATACAAAACACACCAGGGAGGAGCAGCAAATTCTCACGTTTTAGAAGCTTGACCCAGAAATATTTTTGCCATGTCTGCTTGATAAAGGTTGAGTTATCTATTGTCAAAATAGTGGCGATATAACCTCCTTGGGTTAACAAACAACATACGGTAGGGAGTAACCCAGCTGGTGAGGCCTTTTCTTTACTTTTTGTAATCTTGTAAGCGAAACAACATAACTCAACTTAAACGGATGATACTAACTATGATACAACAATGGTAGTACCTTACAGCCCAGGGAAACACACTGTTGTTTAAAAATACTTCAAAATGACAAAGTGAGACTCTAGACAGAGAATCACACCCGTAATTATTTAAACTGAACTAACAGCCCTTTAACTCACTCATTGATGAAGGGCTCAGATAAAGTCTGTGAGAAAAACTGTCCACCGTTGGAACTTATTTTTCCAGTATTAATGGACTTTTTCCTGTAATACCTGGTTGTGATACAGCTGAAGCGTAATCATTGACCTAATTCTGCAACTTCTCCCCCCAGGCCTAACAGAAAGTACACGTATAAGAACAGGGTTGGGCAAGCCCAGGTGGTTAGACTGTGCAGTGTTTGAGGTCTCCAAAGCTGGTAGCAAAGTCCTTGACCTTGTTCCATTTTGATTTAATGGCATCTGTGCGTGTGCAACCAATTTTATTTGAATGACAAATGCTTGGCAGGTGTTGTAAAAGGGCTTTCATGTAGAGTATCCTGTCTGCCAGGAATAAAGGCTTATGTTACTTTGCTATTGATTTACAGGTATTATAGGATAATTAACAACAGGCTTTATGTTTATGTATTTCACGAGAAACCAATTAATGCCTGCGACATTTAGGTTTGTTTCCAGAAAGGTTAAGGTACTTTTTGTTGAAATAGTAAAAGAGGAACAACATAGATTTCAAAGTACTTCTCAAGAATATTTGTAGGAACCACAAAACAGAATTGAGTGTATTGGCCCTGAGCTTACTGTACTGATTCAGATCCTCACCTTGGTATGTGTTCATTATTGTTTGTTTTGTGATCAGATACCTGTCATCATGTGGGATCCTGATGACTCGTGCACCTCCCCTGCTGGGTGCAGCCACGCCAGGACGTGGCATCGTGTTGCCTGCCCGCAGCTTCTTCAACCTCGCTGATTCCTTCTCCAAGAAGAAGGAGTACTCAGAGAGACGCATCATCGGGTGAGTCTCCCAAGACCGGGCTCACTTACAGTGCTTATGTGATGTAGTCTTACAAAGTTTTCCCTCGCATTTCACGGGACATTTGCATCACATTTTGTAGGTTTGACTGGAGCTCAAAACGTCCTTGTAAAGTTAATGATAAATGCCTTATCACAGAAGTCTCAGTACACTTTACAGACAGCAACATGCAAATGAAAAAAAGGTGTCCCCAGTCACAGCCGTCACAAATCGCTAAGTTCACGAATGAATAGCCGTTTTGAATGCTGGAGGCTCCACTTATGTGTGACGCACTAAATGTCCTCCTGTGTTCCACAGAGAGGTCATAATCACTAAGTCTGATTGTATAAATAGAGGCAGGCGGCTGCAGCTATTTCCCCTCAGCTGGAGTGATGTGATGTGGTGATTATATAACAGCGGCTTCCATCTGCTTCTCATTCATACATCCTGCCTTTATTTTGTTTATTTTTGCCTCTCTCTGTCTCTTTTTGTCTCTTTCTTGTCTCTTTCCCCCTCCCCTCTCTCTCTGTTCCTCATTGACCTAGTTCAGCCTTTACTGGGTCATGAGTCTTGTACTGTGCCAGCATTGCTTAGTGTTAAGTGTTATGTCACAACCGCTGACCTTCATCTACTCCCTGACGTGCAGCTCTACGTATTCTACGTATTTGCACACCGGAAGCTCACGGCTCATTCCTCTCCATCCTCGACTCTCCAGGTTTTCCATGCAGGAAATGTACGACGTGGTGGCCGGAGTGGAAGACTACTGCCACTTTGTTCCCTGGTGTAAGAAGTCCGACATGGTGTTCAAGCGAGCTGGATTCTGCAAGGCCAAACTAACTGTGGGCTTCCCACCTGTTGTGGAGAACTACACCTCCCTTGTCACTACAGTACGCCCCCACCTGGTCAAGGTAAGGTACTGCCTCAAAGCGCGTCTGCTAAATGCAATGGGCCTCATGCAAGAACAGTTTCCTATTCTTCTCCTAAACTTTTCTAATGCTTTGCTGAAGAGGTGCATGATTCATCATCAGCATAATCGACACCCCCAAAATTTCATCCACAGAAATGTTACCAAAGAGTAAAATATAAATTCTTTACACCGCAGAGCTGCAAGTCCCGCTGAAGACATGAAGAGGGAATGGTTTGACATAAAGTTAGAGCCCTAAAAACTGTCTTATAAAAGCAAAGCGGTCCATGATGAATGTGAGAGGTTGTCAAGGGGGGAGTGATGGAGATATTAGACGGGTTAATATTACAACGACCTGCTGTCTCTCAGGCTGCTGTCGAAGTGAGAGAATTTCTGTCACAAAATGCATTTAAGTAACTGAGTACCATGAAATTTAGGATATTGACGGCTCTTAACAGAAATGCAGTTGATGAAATAGCACCTAATGCCTCAAAGGAATATAGATACTAAATCTCAGCTGAAGTGACTTGTGGTCATTGTAGTTCAGTAAAACTTTAAAACATTTACTCTTTATTGTTATTACACGTCTCCAAGAAAGGACTTGAAAAAAATCCTCTTGGCTCGTTAATATATTTAACACTGTGTGGAAAACTGTACATGTTAGAAGCCTAATTGTCTATGATTCGTTTATATCAAAGGATACAAAAGGGAAGAGAGAAGTAAAAGATGTTTTTCTCACACACGTTGACATGTCACAGTAAAAGGAAAAGCACAGGTGTAAATAATAAAAATGAAAGATGGCTGGATTCCATTTAGCTGCTTCAGTTTCAGGGTCCCGGTGTTGTTTATGCAGGCTCACTGTCTCGGCTCCCTGGGACACTTGAATAGAGCGGAGCCATGTTATTAGTAACACCTGTGCTGTTCCTGCTATGACAAGTCAAACTAGAAAACAGGCCAAACACAAGAAAGACAAGATGCACATTCATGGTTTACGCAGATGTAATGAATATACAGGCTCATTATCAGCCGAGAGGAGCACTCTGTTCCAGCTCCACTGCAGTCTCTATTCAGGCCCAGTTTCGCTCTTTTATTGTCCCTTAAGTAGCCTTAAAGCTGTTAAAATCATCTCACTCCACACAGTATCACCCTTGTGCCAGGTCTTCATTGAAGCTGTTTGATGTTTACACATATTCAAACCAAAGACAGTGTTTTTTATGGCTTTATTTCATGGCATCAAGTTGTCTTGTGCATCATTTTACACACATTTTCGCCAAAGTTCAGCCTCAGATATTTGCTTCCTTTGGAAACTCTGAGACATCTACTGAGTTTGATCAAAGTTTGGGTTTTAAAAGGTTATAAGTGCTAATTAAGTAATAACAGCTACTCTATACAAGTAGCTACGATTAGATTAGAAATTCATAAAGTTAGTGTCTCACTTTCTCGCTGCTCAGGCGTCCTGCTCCGAGGCTAAACTGTTCAACCACTTGGAGACGGTTTGGCGTTTCAGCCCTGGCCTCCCCGGCTATCCGCGCACCTGCACTGTGGATTTTGCTGTAAGTAGCAAAAATGCAGAAAGATGTACGTGACGAAAAAAAGAGGGGTTGTGATTTGTGGTCTAACCTTCGCTCTGTGTGTGTCCTCCTCTGTGATCATGTGTCTGAGTTGTATTCCTGTGACGTGCATACGGTGTCAAATAGAGCTGCTAATTTTATCCTCTCCCCCCCTCAGATCTCCTTCGAGTTTCGCTCCCTCCTCCACTCCCAACTAGCTCACGTCTTCTTCGATGAAGTGGTGAAGCAGATGGTTTCGGCGTTTGAGCGACGCGCCTCCACGATACACGGCGCCGAGACGGCCATCCCTCGCGAGCTCATGTTTCACGAGGTTCACCACACGTAGCTGCACCGCCCCCCCCACACACACCCTCTGCTGCACAAACATAGACACACAGACACAAACACGATGCCAGAGAGAAAAATGTGAGAGGACGAGTGTAGAGAGGAAGAACAGACGACCTCTGTTCTCACTGAAAACTACAGTGCCTTTTCTCATCACGTTTATTCCCAGCAATTTTCCATCTCATATTTTTGTGGATCCATCCATTTCACCTTCAGTTTCATGTTCCTGTCAGAACTTAACAATATGTGCCTGCGACAACTTTAATTTAAAAAGCTGCTGTAGGAAGACCAGTATGTGTCCTCTGAAAGCAAGTTCCTCTCAGTGTTTGGGGAGAATAATGTCCCCTTTCCATCGAGGACCGGTGGTCAACCATAGGGACGAGACAAGTACTCGTTAGCACAATATATTGTGATATCGTTGGTGTTATATCTCGTATCTTTTGCAATATGACAGCTATACCACGTCACAAACACAGAGGTGTTTCCTGCCTACCCTGCTCTCTCTTCAGTGACAGGTTTCAGGATTTGTGTATCACCTGTGTCGGGATACAAACAAAACAATGCAGATGAACCCATTTAAAGATATTTCCCTCCTTTAAGGTGTGTGCAGAGGATACGGGATGTTGTGGTGTGGTGATAAAGATTGAAGACTAAATCTCATAGTGTAGTCGGTTTGGATGATGTGAAATCTGTTATTTAATCAAGCGGGTGGGTAAAAGAAATATACGTTTCTGTGCAGATTTGGGATTGGAAAACAACTCTGATTTGAGGTGAAGCTCTCTGGTCGAGATGTGCACAGCAGGAGCTTTATATGTCAGCCAGTTAATGTGTCTCGTCCCCGGTCCGACTGTAACCTCGAGGATCCTTGGCTCGGGTCGCCAGACACCGGAGAACACGCTTCCTCTAATGGCTGACCCACATCTGATGTGAGTCAGGAGCTTAGTGGAAAAGGATTAGACAGTATTCAGCGAGAGCTTGACTCAGGTGTGATGAATTAGAAAGTGATTAACAAAAAGTAATGCCCGTCAAAACGCCTTGTATACACCTTACGCTCCTTTCTCAGCAATGTGAAAGCTGTGTCAAGTGCTGGGAAGAGTTTAGGACTACAATTTAACAATCGATCACTGATTAATCTGCAGATCATTTTCTGAAAATCATCACATTTGACAAGCTGGAACCAGAGAAAATGACTGAAAACACTAATCGATTATCAAAATAGTTGCCCATTAATTTACTGTTGATCTACTTACTGATGAATCGATTAGTAGTTGCAGCTCTAGAAGAGTTTCTCAGCAGCCATTTCATCCTAACACTGGTTATAGCACCACGAGTGTGATGATATCAGCAGCAGTACCAACTGCGACCATTATTACAACCAGAAAACTCCACAAGCGCCAGTCTCGCCACATATTACCACATACTGTACATTATAAGAATATATTATAAGAATAATGGAAAGAGGCAGGTTGGACACTGTATCCCTAGAATCATGCTTCTGATTGTCAGTCAGATCTACTAAATGTGCTGTAAACTATCAGGAACACACAAACCTTTCACAGGGTGCTGAACTTCAATTTTGCTTGTATTTCTCAGTAGGGGGAGCTGTCTGTTTTTTCTTCTTCTTCTCAATGTTACATATGCTTTGCCCTTGTTGTTATCAAGGGAGCGATGCTGGACATAAAAGTGTGCAATATCAGCAGTATAGATGTTATATTTTTAAATGCAGCTAAGCGAGCGTGAACACCCACCGTCAATCTAAGGGCCCAAACCGGCTGACAAGGCAGAGGCCAGGTCGCACACCTCGACCTGTCCCGTCAGCCCGGATGCTGTTTCAGTGATGTATCTGCCGCCCTGAAACCTCCACAGAGTGCCTCCTGGCCTGCTGGCAGCATATTTATCTTTATTTTTAAACATTATACTCATTTTATCATATTTATTACTTTAGTTTAAGTGTAAATACTGGTTTGAAGATAAGAAATATAAGACCTATACACTGCTTTTAAAGAAAAGTGTTTCATGGGATGGGGAAAGTACATGTTGTGTAAATGACTTCAGAAAGATGTACCGACTGCATGATTTATAAACTATTTTTTCTAAAAAAAGCAAACCTGACTGATGTTTTTTTTCCAGTTTTTGGGTGCATTCCTTTACGCTGCTGCGGAGGGGTTCATGGTCCCAGTGGACTGGACAGAAATGGGGGCGTCATGTGAGAGATAAGAATAGACCCGTCAGAGGCATGAAGCACGGCCCCATGTGAAGAGTCGGTCATAAGGTTTGGAAATGTCACTGCTGGCAAAGAGCAAAGTTTAATTTGAACTCTCAAGGCTTCCCAGTACTCCCAGTATGCCCTTTGACCTGCATTGTTGAGGCAGAGTCAAATGCTCTTGTTGACTAAAGGTCACTAAACACTTGTCTTGTAGTATGTAATTACATTTGCATTATATTTTAAACTTTAAACTTTCATTACATCTAATGAATAATTGAGTAAAAAAAAAAAAAAAAGGTCACACCACAAGGTCCACTAAGTATCCGTTCTGGAGCTTTTGATCATATCACATGAGCTTCATTGGCAGACAGGATTGTATTAAGTTAAAATTAGAAAAGAATTTTTGTTTTCTCAAAGAACTTTGAACCTCCGCTTTGAAGCCAACATAGATGAGAAGTCCCTTAAAATTGAATTAAAGTTGTCATGGATTTGTGGAAAACACCATCTGCAGATGATTATATGACTGAAAGCTCCAGAACAGCTACTAAATGGACCTTGTGTGATTATTTCCTGATCTGCGGTTTCCAAGGTTTAGTGGGAACTTCAGGGTGCACAGACGTGATATTCACTAAAAAGAACTTGAGTAACCAACAAATCTGAACAATTGAATTTATTAAATAAAAAAAGAAACTGAAATCACCATTAATCATCGTCTACAATCGTACAAAACAAGTCGAATGATCGCTGCAGTTTGCTATTTTGCAAATGAATAAAGTCACCACCTACTCTGTGTTTAATGTAGGTAATATAAGCTGTATGTAGTTTTCTTTTCTCCTAGTTAAAGCAGAGCTGTCTCTCACAAATGAAGGTGGATGTTCAACAGCACAAGGACACCATAAGTTTTCACATTTATACTTTGTATCCGAGACCTCGAACGGTCCGGACTGGTTAGTAACTCGAGCCCCTCCTCACCTCACATGCTATCGGCCGTATATTACGAAATCAATATTCAGCTGACCCGAAGAGGAACATCGACGACGTAAAAGGCTGCACGCATGAAAATGACTCTTAAAAAGCCAGACATCTCAGTAAACATGATTTAAACAGGCCCCTGGTGATACTCAAACTCAGGTAATTTAGGCACTCTTCGTCCAATTGTGGTCATGTATAGAAAGGGGAACAAGTGAATGTCACTTGAGAGACAAAGTCATAGAAAATGCTCAGGCTCTGTAAGAAAACTGGTTTAATTAACTCAAAATGACAGATTATAACCCACTTAATGTTAGCTGGGGGGACAAAAATGACAGATATAGATAGATATATAAAAAAAACAAATTAACAAAACACTATGACAAAAATAAAAGGACAGTGACACAATTCTGGCTAGACATCTTATCTCATTCAAGCCCTGCTCTCTCTGAGCATCATCAATATGTAGACTATGTTAGTTCCTTCTGTTGAGTGTTTACATGAGTTTTGTGCAGACGTTGATGGAACAGAGCCGTTAGAGTGGAGGTGTAACTGGGCTCGATGGACTGACTGGAGGGGACGGAGGCGCCTCCGGGTCCTCCTCCAGGAACCCGGACAAAGAGGAAGTAGTGGAGGGGAGGAGGGGAGGAGGGGAAGGGGCATCAACCTTTTGCAGCTCCAACACATACACCCATGGGCCAGTCAGGTCAGTCAGTGTGGGCAAAGTTTGGTGGAGGTGGGTGCAGCTTCCGGGAGGATTTTGTTCCTCCGCCGCCGCCCCCTCCAGCACCACTCTGCCTATTAGTCTGTACAGCGAAGTCAGGGGGGGGCTTTAGAAACCCATGCCTCCGCCCATGCCTCCCATGCCGCCCATTCCTCCCATGCCGCCTCCTGGCATCTCCTTCTCCTCCTTGGGTATCTCGGTGACCACGGCCTCGGCGGTGGAGAGCAGGGACGCGACTCCTGCGGCGTCCAGCAGGGCTGTCCTCACCACCTGGGGGGGGGGGGGGGGGGGGGAGAGGTTACAGTGTTTGTATGTGACAACACGTGCAACTGTAGTGTGTGATCCTCAGTCAGATTTAACTCGGTGTAGTTAAGCTTTCATATAATCAGGGCCGCATCTAATGGACATTTTCGATCGATCAATCAATCAATCAGTTTTATTACATAAAATCAATCAAATCTTTTAGTTCGCAAGTCTTCAAATTGCTTGTTGTTAAAGAGATTCAGCAAATCCTCAAGTTTTTCCTTGATTCATGATTGAAAAAGCCATTAATTAAAATAGTCAATTTTCTGTCCATCGACTAATCAATTGATCCAACTAATCGTTAATCAGCTTACTCGGTGTGATGTTTATTTCCATATTATGTTTAAAATTTAAATGATCAGTTGATAAGTGGATCAATTCTAATGTGATCAGCGATTTTCAAAATCAATTATTAGTGTATTTCTTTGCGAAAAACTCGCTACAGTTTGATGGTTCCAGCTTCTCCGATGTGAGGATTTGCTGCTTTTCTCTTGTATTACAAATTAAACTGACTCGTTTCTTTCAGCACTACATTATGTCTGATAATGAGGAGGAGGAAATGATAATTAACATCACGTTAACATTTCATAGAACTATTTGTTATTTCAGACCTTGATGAAGAAATGAGTATTAACGGAAAAAAAACGATCCATTTCCTGTTAAAAATCACTCATTAAGTCGAGTAAATTTTGCCAAATATCCCAAACCAAATCATAAATTTTCCACAGAGGGCTTTAAAGTCATTCTGTCTTTCCTTACTCCCTCTTCACCACTAAGGGGCAGTATTGATCTACTTTAGATCTCTGCTCAAGCTATAAGTGTGTAGCCCACATGTGTGATTAAACCATATTAGAGAAGTCCAGTGTTTCTTTCTGAGACATCGAACACTAAATCTGAGCGTACCTTGGTGGGGTCGATGATGCCCTTCTCCACCATGTTGACGTATTCTCCCTGCATGGCGTCGTAGCCGAGCTCATCTGATCCCTGCAGGATCTTCTCCACCACTAGCGAACCCTCCACTCCGGCGTTCTTCGCGATGGTCATGGCAGGGATACGGAGCGCCCGTCTGATGATCTCCACTCCTGCTCGGGACAAGGAAACGAGAAAGTGGACAAATCGGTTACTTTCTACACAAAACTGAAATTATGTGGGAAAGATGGCTGTTTATCCTGGTACCCTCAACCCGGGAATATGGTCTTGGCGATAAAGCACTTTCAATTTGTCATGAGTAACTTAAACTAAATCAGCTTCTTTGAGTTAGTAAATTACATGTAAAGTCACTTTATCACACTATCTGTTCATACTGGTCCCATTCGTTCATGTTCATTACAACATTTTTAGTTTTTTCCAGAGAAAAATCCATTAATTTTGTTCTCAAAACCCAATACAACATGACCCGGGATACTCCAAACTACAAGGGTGTAGGTTTGGATGGAGTTTTTAAATTTGTTAAGGCCCCGTGTTCGAGCTAAAAGGGAGATAGAGGTTCATTTTTTTCTGTCTGCCGTACTCAGGCCTCTCTTTCAAAAGAGATCTTGAACTCAATGAGATTAAATAAAAAAAACGTTACATATTTATATATAAAACCTTGTAATTGTATTCCAGAGTGAATGTTTTAAAATAAATGGTATTACTCTGTTATATAGTGTTGGTATGTTTGAGGCTATGCGTGTGTTTTACTAACCGATCTTCTGGTCAGCGTTTGCAGTTTTGATGGCATCCAGGGACGGGATGCAGCGCAGCAGGGCACAGCCTCCGCCTGGTACAATACCCTCCTCCACGGCTGCCCGTGTGGCGTTCAGAGCGTCCGTCACGCGGTCCTTCTTCTCATTCACCTCCACATCACTTGTTCCTCCGATCTGAAACGGAGAGCATGCGTCACGGCCTGGTTTTCTATCAGTAAAAACGGTGGTGCGAAGCAGCCAGTCCCGTGTGTGTGTTTCTGTTTTCTAGGCGTACCTTGAGCACGGCCACTCCGTCGGACAGCTTGGCCAGCCGCTCGTTTAATTTCTCCTTCTCGTAGTCGCTGGTGGTGCTCTCCAGCTGCTCGGCGATCTCTACGGCCCGTTTCTCAATTTCAGCCGGGGTGCCCCCTCCCTTCAGCAGCAGGGTGTCATCCTTGGTGATCTGCACCTCGCCAACCTTCCCAAAGTCGTGAGCCTGGATGTCCTCGAGGGCCAGGCCCAGAGACTCATCTCCAAACACCTGGAAAAAAGGAAAAGATACATTTATTAAAAATATACGTCTGCAAAATCATGTCAAACGAGCTTCAAACTGAAAACAGATCAGTCACTTGATATTGAAAGGTGGTCTTACAGTGCCCCCGGTGGCAATGGCCATGTCCTTCAGCTGATTCTTCCTGTTGTCTCCGAAGCCTGGAGCTTTAACAGCCACCACCTGCAGCCCAACCTTGAGCCTGCGGATTAAGTTGTTGAATATTCATTACTTCTTTGGGTCTTATTCAAACACTCTCTCCTTAATGCACTATGATCGCTTGAAGCCACAAAACAGGACCAGGGAACAAACATGACGTACCTGTTGAGAACCAAGGTGCTGAGGGCCTCTCCGTCCACATCCTCGGCCACAATAACCAGCGGTTTGCGGTGCTGGTTGGCGATCTCCAGGGCCGGCACGATGCTCTGGACACTGGAGATCTTCTTCTCGCTCAGCAGCACGTAGGCGTCCTGGAACTCACACTTCTGGCCTGGAAACAGCGATATTACGTTTAGTGTTTAATCTCTTTATAGTGTTCAACAGAGAAGTAAAGCTCAATGTACAGGTGAAGTTACAGTAGGCAGTGTGAGCGCTCTCACCTTTGGCAGTGTTGATGAAGTAAGGGGAGATGTAACCCCGGTCAAACTTCATACCCTCGATGATCTCCAGCTCATCGTGCAGCGTCTTCCCGTCCTGAGATGTAAAGCATGTATTCATTATTTCACTTCTCATAACTCACTCTATTAACAGGTTTTTGTTTTTTTTCACAGGACCAATTAAGCAACAGTTAGAGCAGTAAATACCTTGACAGTGATGACTCCCTTGCGGCCAACCTTCTTCATGGCGTTGGATATGATGTTACCAATCTCCACGTCTCCGTTGGCTGAGATTGTAGCAACCTTGAAGACCAAAGACATTATTAAAGCACGTCATTAGAAATTCAAGTTGATACAAAGCTACTCGTGATTTCTGAGAGTTTGCAGTTAATCTTGTTTACCTGTGCGATCTCCTCGGGGGTTGTGACTGGCTTGGAGAGGCTTTTCAGCTCATTAATGATGGTTTCCACAGCCATCATGACCCCGCGGCGGATCTCCACAGGGTTGGCGCCTTTGCTGATGGTGTCGAAGCCCTCCTTGGCAATGGCACGAGCCAGCACCGTGGCGGTGGTGGTGCCGTCACCGGCCTCCTCGTTGGTGTTGTTGGCCACGTCCTGCACCAGCTTGGCGCCGATGTTCATGTACTTGTCCTTCAGGTCGATGCTCTTGGCCACCGTCACACCGTCCTTGGTGACCTTGGGGCTGCCCCAGCTCTGCTCAATGATGACGGTGCGACCCTGGAATAGAGACAGAGAGAGGTCAGATGAAGGGGTCTCTGTAAGTTGTGGATTCAATACAAAACATCAAAACCTCACGTTACCTTTGGGCCCATGGTGACCGCCACGGCATCAGCCAGCAGGTCGACCCCCTGCAGCATGAGGGCACGAGCTTCGGCGCCAAACTTGACGTCCTTGGCGTAGGCTCGTGTGAGGTGAGGAGCGAGCGCCCTGCACACGGGCCTCATCTGCCTCATGACTGTTGGTAAACGAAACATCTCTGCGGGAAGAGAAGACACAGAGGGACGGTTACCCAACATGTCCGAGGAAATCTTATGCACATCGAAAATAGGCTCGAGTGGAGCCAAAGTACATCTTATTCTCCAAACCCACCACCCCACAAACATCACAGGAGGACAGATTGTCTTACAAACGTTAACTGCGCCCCTAGTGGTCACTGGTGGTCAGACCAGTGAATGAATGGACCTACACTCACAGGATGGGGATGGTCAAACATTTCCCCCAAGTCACCTTCAACAAAAAAGGTCAATTATAGCCAAACATGTCACTGGTGCATCAGGGGATAGATGTGCTTTCACAAATTCAAACTACATTCACCCCACATCGAAGAGTGAGCTGGTTGTAAATGATACTAATGTCAGACCACACGTTCAATCCCAACAAATTAGTCAGTTATAGTTACGGGTCATTTTAATATTAATAGTTTATCTCTGAAAAGGAGCATTTGAGAAGCTGGAACATATATAAACAGCTTGATAAATATCTTAAAAAGGGTTAAATGATCATATATTAATAATATATTCATATTTCCTGCGGTCCATCTGGAAAAACTCATCTCAAATCCATCTAATCACGTTTTTTCCTTCTTCTACTTGGCGAACATTGATCTTAATTTATGGATAAATAATGAAAAGCATCGATGAGTATTCACATGGGCCCTTGATCGTGACAGGATTGTGAAATGTAGTTCCTGGTTACCCCACGTGTGCCGCGCAGGTCGTGCGTCACAAGGTCAAATTGTTAAAAAGCATGTGCGGAACTGATCTGACCGACCACCGCCGTCTGCAGCTCCCTGATCAATAATCAATCAATGACTGTGTCAGTGAACACCAAATCTTATTGATAACAGCCGTCCTGCAGTGCCATTCACGTTGTCCGCAGTCGTTTAGTAGGATATGACTCAAATAAGGAAAGATTTCATCATCCCTGACTAAAGACAGCGAAACATCTGACATTTACTCAGATTAAACGCAGATAGATTTCCATCTCTGTAAAGTCTGCGGGGACGTTAAGCGTCTGTGTCCTTGCAGTTAATGAAAATCTATGAGCTCGGAGTAATTAAAGCTAGAACCGTCTTAGCGAGCACATCATCTGCTGCAAAAACCTCGCGTTTGTCTAAAACACACAACCGTTAATACAAACCTGCTTCACGTTAAATACTTTATAAAATGTCAGCACTTACTTGTGAGGTAAAAAGCTCGTAGCTGCTACAAGGTGTGCGCCTGCGAGACGGAATGATATAACGAGTGAGCGAGAGGACGGCGGTGCGGAGCGAAGAGCTGCGGAGACGGGACTGCACATGGCCTATCACATCCGGGTAATTTACCGGCCCGCCCCGGACTCTGAATAACCACAGGCCAGGTTCAGATAAAGTTCCTGGTGTTAAAGTTTCTGATCAAACGCGCTCGCAGGCCGCACGGCGCTGTTATGTGTGTGTGTAATACGGTGGTGTGAGTTGTGTTTTTGCGTTACTGTTTGTGGATGAGTCCGGACAGGTTGTCAGTGCTCGTTCCCGGGCGCGTATTTCTAGAAATTTCGCGTGTGCCATTGGAGGAAAAAAACAAAGGTCAAAGTTGACATTGTGCAACATTGCTTCGACTCAAAATGTGTGAAAGAGAGCGAAATCACTCAAAATACACCTTTAAACATGTTTTAATTTAACGAAATAGCCCGTGTGGATGTTAAAAGGCGTTTATTGCTGTTTTGTTGTAGGTGTAACAGAAGTTTGGTATTGGCAAAGAATTCAAGGCAGGGAGTGCGCATGCGCAGATTCCTTCTGGATATTTCCTCACGTGGAGCGTTTCTCCTTCAGTGTCACATCCACGCAGCTTCACGCAGACTCCGGCGCATCCAGACATGGTGAGACACCTTTTAAAACCTATCTGTATATTCACAATAAGTAGTAGTCTATGTAGACAGGCAGCACACAAATGATCGATTATTGATCAGGCTTCGCAGTGGCTGCTAGGTTAAAGTTAGCAGCCGGTGTTGTGTTAGCTACCTTTAACATGGATTCACAAGGTCACGCTGGTAAAAAAAAGCCCAGAGAGATGGAGACATTTACTAAAAACATGTGAGTTCATCGGGTGATGGACGGTAGAAACTGTTGAAGGGGGAGAGCGGCGAGTTTTATCTGCAGTAACGTTAAACCGGCGGCTGCAGCTTCTCTGGTAGCTGACACATATTCCTGCTCCTCAAACTCACATCTGGGATCCGACAGATGTGCGGAGAGTTTAACCCCACGTGTGACATCTCACCCTGACATTCATGCCTGCAGATCTCACACGTGGATGAATGAATGAAAAGTGTCTGATCGCACGAACAGACTCGAGTTAACACGTTAGTTTGATGTGGTGCTGTTATCCTTTTAAACTGTCTTATTTTATTATTAATATTTTAATAATAATTATTATTATATTAGAGTGATGTGTTCATATCGTGCCCTTGGTCAGCGTGAAATATGAATTACATCAGTTTAAACCACTTCCGGCTTCCGGTACGTAGACTCTGACCTCATGACCAATCCGTGCACAGCACAGGTGAGCGCAGCAGAAATAGTCTTTTAATAGCAACTTATTTTGATAACACGCATGATTAGACTTGCAAAATAACCCTGAGTACCACTAAATACTACTACAAATAAATAGAGAATGATTATAATACCAGAACATGAATAAGAAAATGCCAGCAAAAGATGCCATTTTATTATATATATAAAATAATTCAACTATATGGTCATTTTGGAGGCTGCAGTTTGTGCTGCTGTTGAATTGAATGACTGAAGTGGACAAAATATTAGAAACACAGCAGTATAATAACAGTTCATGTTAGAAGACGTGAAGTTAATCATAACCATCTTATGCAACTTGTGCCCCCACCACCTCATAAAGCGCTACAGAGAGAAACTTCTGGAAACTAAAACAAACCGGCCTTGAGCGTTATCTTGTCATGTGAAAAACCTGGAGGACATTTCAGCACCGATGAAGGCTGTTATCATAGCTTGTTTGTTTTTTGTTTGTTTGTTTTTTTTTACTGGATTTTGCAACTTTAACCGGTGCCCTTAAACACCTCAAGATGCCTCTAGGTTCTCATCAAAGTGTTTTATCAGCTGTCCTCGTCCTTCCCTGCCTCGGGTTAAACAGTCACAGTGAATAATAAGTAACTCCACCTGCTTTTAACCTCCTTTTTAATCTGATCAGTCAACAAACTGGGACCTGTCCTCCCCCCTCCACTTTAACTCCCAGCCCCTCTTTCCCAAACAACCTTCACACAAGGTCACTCGCACATCTGCTGCCCTCAGACTGTTGGCAGCTGCTGTTCTAAATCTTAGGAAACCACCGGCATTCCCACATTGATCTTCTGCTTTAGACACTCCCTGAAATATTTGACATAATGAAGAAATGTTGACTTTCATTTGCAATAATTGACTTAACAAAGTCTTCCTCTGTGAGTGAGGGAGCTGCTCATTTATTGTTTAGACACTGGCTTTACTTAAGCTCCCCCTCCTCCTACTCTTTTTACTTTCTTCCCCCCTTTGATTAATCATTCCGGTATTTGAACCAGAAGATTTTTGTATCTAAAAACATTTGAACTAAACACTGACCTTGTGAATTTTTTTTTTTTTACTGTAGTTGAATAAGAGTTGTGATGATATAAAACTTTTTTTTTTTTTAATCAAGGGATATTTTTGTGCAGCAGTTTAAGTACAAAATAGGAAAACGTGAAAATATAGTGCAAAAATATATAAAAATATCGATAAACAGATATCAAAAATCCACAAAATACTTTATGATACTGACCTTTGGGTTTTGTGCAACACAAGCTGTGACTCACGACAGCCCCCTGGTGGTAACACTGGGTTCTTGCAGCAGAAATCCAGGCTTTATTCGCCAGTGTAACAAAAGTAAAATGTTTATTTGATATTATTTGCTAATTTCCTCTCATTGTGGTCACTCACAGGCCTTCAGAAAGTTCCTCCCCTTGTTCGACCGGGTGCTGGTGGAGCGCTTCACCGCGGAGACGGTAACAAAAGGGGGCATCATGCTGCCAGAGAAGTCTCAGGGCAAAGTGCTGCAGGCTACAGTCGTGGCAGTGGGACCTGGCTCCGTCAATCAGGTGAGAACACATTCCCTGAGCCTGCAACTAGAGCATATTTTCTGAGTAAAATGTCTGGCTGTTATGAGGTTTTAAAGTTTGGCTCTGAGGACTCTGGTGTAACTTTTTATTTGAATGTGTTTTTTCTAGAAGGGGAATGTGCAGCCAGTCAGTGTGAAGGTGGGAGAGAAAGTACTCCTACCAGAGTACGGGGGAACTAAAGTCAGTCTGGATGACAAGGTGCAGTATACTTTTGGCTTTTTTGGCTGATTCATAAAGATTTGTTTCCTTTTTTGTGCCTTCCTGTGTTAATTTCTTGTGTTCTTATTCTTATTCTCCAGGACTATTTCCTGTTCCGTGATGGCGATATCCTCGGTAAATACGTCGAATGAGTCTTCATGTTTTTGTTTTTTGTCGCTGTAGAACATGTCAAGTCTCTGTCATCATCCCCGGAGAGAAGAAATTAAGTCGCCTCTGTCGTGTCAGTTTTTCTTTTTTCTATGTTATTGCAATTGTAAATAATTCTAATCACATTTTGTTACAATAATAAAGGTGAACTGTCGATGGTTGTCTTGTGATTTCATTTCCGGTTCCTGGAAACAGGCAGCAGGTGATATTCAGTATACCTGTGATAATAGTCAAGGGTCACTTCGTGTTCTTATACTCGTGTGACAAAATGAATTCCACATTTAATTTAAAATAATTATAAAGCTTAATAAATCCAAGCTAAATTTGTATTTTATTTATTTATATATATGCAAATTCTAGTTTTCTATTACAAGTAGAAGTGGCTGTCATACTGTAATATATGTACTATATTAGTATTATTACTCACACATTCATGTCTAAGCAGCATTTAACGTTGCAGCAGAAGGTGCAGTTAATTTTAAGTAATTATTATAAAACTGTCATGGCTGGATTAACTTGTTAGGAGACCTGGGGCACACATTTACTGTTAGGCCCCTATTCCCAGTGGTGGAATTAACTGGAGTAGTTAAGTTTTTTCTTCTCGTGTCACTTTATACTTTTACATTTCAGAGGGAAATATTGTACTTTTTACTTCAGTACATTTATCTGACAGCTTTAGTTACTTTACAGATTAATACTTAAGTACACAATAAATATGAAAGTGTACAAGTACAGCTTTTTAAATGTGAAGATTTGCTGCTTTCCTTTTAATTATTTTAATGTGTTTTTAATAGGGCTGTCAATTGATAATTTTGTATCTAATTAATTGCATGATATGCTGATTAATTAATCAGCATATTTCAATATTTGCTTGGAAAAGCACCCAAATAAGAATATTTCAACTTAAAAACATGACTAAGGCATAGAATAAAAATATTAAAAGGGGACATTAGAAATAAATTGTTTTATTTCAAATAATTTTTCCAAATACATGTCTTTTTTTTTTATCATTGAACATGTGCCTATCCCCTTTTTTAATATTCAACATAAGCTCATCACCTAAGCACCTATGTGGTGCTTAAAGCTGGAGTGCCAAACTAATATATATAATAATATATATATTTTATAGTATTTAAAGTACTGGGTGCAGTAAAATGTCCCCTGTGCCTGTTGTACTATTATATATTCTATCATTAGATTATTATTCCTCATCATTCATGGAAAAGCAGGATTTTACTGTTTGAGCTCATTTTGAACAATCTTGCATCAAACTGAAAAACTAATGATTATTTTCCTTATGGATTAATTAATGGACCTATTTGTGACAAACACTGTGACAGTGACAAACACTGTCACAAATAAAAATACATTAACTTCACATCTGTGAGGCTGGAACTGGAAGAATTACAGACACGATCATCAAAACAGTTGCCAATCAATGTTCTGTCAATCAAACTAATTGATTAATCGACTAATCCTTCTTTTATTTACAACAAAACATGTCTTATAAACCTCTCACGTGTTTTAAACGTAAGAAACCTGATTTTATAGAGTAACTAACGCCTCTGAATGGAGTAGTGGCGCACAGAGGAAGAAAAAGTAGTCCCCGGTGAACTCTGGTGAACAGTCGTGCTGCTACAACACAGCGGCGGAGGAACATCCGGGTATTCTGTCGCGATGGTCATGGCGGAGGGTACTGCAGTTGTCAGGAGGAATCGGCCTGGAACCAAGGCAAAGGTGCGTTTTCTGCCCGCGGGAACACCGCAAATTCACCGCAAACGAGCCCCCGGGCCCCCGCGACGCGGCCCCCCTCGGCTCGGGTGGTTTTTCCGCGCGTGTCTTGTCGAAAACTCGGTCGCGGACAACATTTAGGACGGGCCCCGACCTGGAAATGGGAAGCTGGCTGGCGTCAGCTGGCGCTCCGTCTAGTTCCTGGAGTAACGTTAACTTCAACGACTGTGGGGGTTTTTTATTTTTATTTAGTTTCCTCTCGCTTTACATTTCGGACTTCCGTGTCGCTGCTTAAATTCTCACACAGACAATTTGATGAATGAAATCCACACAAAGAAAAAAAAAAAAAAAACCGTGGCTAACTTAGCAGCTAGCGGTAACTAGCCGTTTGCTCTCCAGGAAGTAGTCGCACCCCCGCTGACGTCACCTAAACAGTTAACTAACCTGGTTTAACTCTCGCACAGCTAGTTAGATAACGTCATCAGCCTGCGTGTCACGCGTTGTGCTGTACAGGTAAACCCGCCCGGATGTTGTGAGCGAACATTTGTGTGATGTGAAGACTAAAACTGTCCTCCATGTTTAGGATTTCTACAACTGGCCGGATGAATCATTCGAGGAGATGGACAGCACCCTGGCTGTCCAACAGGTGTGTGTGTGTATAAATACACAGTAAATGTGCAGCAGTTGCAGTAGGCAGCTTGGGTAGAAGTATAACATATATAGTGCATGTGTGAGTACAAGTAATGCTGATAGTAAGATATTATACACAGTAAACAGGTGGAGGTATACACTATGGATAAGATGCAGTATAAACAGGGGGATATATATATATATATGGATACACTAAGTGATAGAGTGTGCAAAGATGTATAAAATGTCTGTCTGGGTATGTGAAAGCATTTATAGTGCAAGTAAGTGTGCAGCACTGTGGCACTGATGGGTAATTTGATTATGTGTGTAATAAGAATCAGGATTGGTTTTATTGCCAAGTAGGTTTTTCACATAGGAGGAATTTGCTGTGTCTTGGTGCATGATAGTAAACATAGAGGAATAAGAAGTTTAGTAGTCAAGAAACGTAAATATAAAAAAGAAATATTTACAATACAGAATATTAAAATATGTGGAATATATCTGTTTTTAAAATGGACACGCTGTAAGGTTTGTGCAGGAATGTGCGAAGGTTAACAGTATGAAGTGTAGAGAATAATGTTCACTGTGATGATCCAAGATGACTAAAGGTCCGTTTACACAATATGTAATCTAATCAAGGTGTGGCTGACATTGTTTCTGAGTAAAACAGTCATTACTTATGTGAATTTGATGGGCCAAGCTGGCAGAGGCATTCATTGTTTCAGTCCACCACAGCAGCCAAATAAGTTCAGCAATCTGAACCACTTGAAGGATAACATCACATTTATTTAAGGTGTGTCTTAACACAATATTCACATGCCCATATGTACACGGAGAGAACAGGAGGAATGTTGTAATGCTGATCTGTGTCCTCCTGTCCATACTTGCCATGAAAAGATCCCATACAACCTGGTTCACCGTACATAAAGTGCAGGTTGGAGAAGATAACGTACAATATCTTAACCACGTAGAACCAAGTGACACAGAGCTGCAAACATAAACCTCTGCTGTGCTGTTAGTGTCAGTATTTGACTTAAAAGAATCTGTTCTTAAACTCATGCTGCCTTCTAAACCTATACGTAAAATATAGAAATAAAAAACATATTTTCTAGTGTTTTTAGATCCCTTTCGCCTCAACTTCAACATCACATTAGCATCATAACGTCTTTATAAATTAATAGAGATAAAGTTATATCGTCGTAGCAGCTTCAGCTGAACGTCAGAGTAATGTGAGGATCTCTTCACAGACCGTACAGAGAGGCAGGAACTTGATCTCTATATTAGTTTGAAGTGATGAAGATCTTGTTGATGTGGCTGAGTGAGCGTCTCTACTAAAGTGTGTTTGATGGTTCTGTTTCAGTACATTCAGCAGAACATTAGATCAGATTGCTCCAATATCGACAAAATCCTGGAACCTCCGGAGGGTCAGGATGAGGGCGTGTGGAAGTACGAACACCTCAGGTATGTTTTGGGCATTATTTATTCATTTTCTTTTTTTCAGCAAATATTAAAAATGACAAAGAACAGAAAAGCACAGACAAAACAATTAGACAGTTGCAGAGTAGCATAAACTTCATATGTTTTAATGACAGAACATGCCAGTCATATTGCAGTGGACGCTTTATATAATAAAAATGTTGATAAGGGAATGTAGCACAAAGGATCAAGGCAAAAAGAAATAACTTTTTAATATAACTTAAAAATTAAAACCAACAACAATATAATAAAATAAGTATACTTGTTATTAGTACTCGCTGCTTGAGGATAGATTCTTAATGTGATCAATGAAGGGAAACCAGATTCTATAAGTTTTAAGTGATTCGTTGAAAGTGAATCTCAGTTTCTCGATTTGAAGACATATCGTGATCCAATGTGAAAAAGGAGGAGGGGAGGCAGCCTCCCACCTAAAGAGGATTAAGTAAATACTATAGCATTCCACAGATATGAAGTAATGCATATCTGTTTAAAGTTCACAAAATATTACCATAAATGGCTTTGGGTCTATTGTTTTGTTACAGATATGAGAAACCTTTGAATACTGATGTCCAGGGGTGGAATGGATGATTGAAGCATCTTCCCAATAATTTAGTTTAAATACTATAATAAAAGTTTGACCAATACCTGGTTAGATCTGACAGGATTACTCACTCATGCTGTTCTTTTTAACTGGGCTCTTTGTAGGCAGTTCTGCCTGGAGCTCAATGGACTCGCTGTAAAACTGCAGGTAAGTGATCCAACTCACCAGATACTCAAACTTTTAAAAAGAAATTCGGATTTGAGGATGCTTTTAGAATGATGTTTTTTTTGTCAATCTCGTGTCGGTAATGGAAGCAAAAATCTGAATGACGTGTTCCCGGCAGATTATTTGCTTCTGACCTCTACACACTTTGAGAGTCTGCTGTTAAGATTGAAATCCAGTTGTTGTAAAAAGTCAAGTCAAATATCACAAGTTGATGAAAGAAGAGTGAGGTCTGTCCTTCTCAGGAGTGGTTTAAAGGCGTGTTCGTGTTGACCTTCTATCAGCTGTAGTGATGCTCGTCTTTCCTCCCTCAGAGCGAGTGCCATCCAGACACCTGCACCCAGATGACGGCCACAGAGCAGTGGATCTTTTTATGTGCTGCCCACAAGACACCCAAAGAGGTGAGTCAAGACTGCGGCTCACTCAAAGCTGATTAAAGCAGCATTCGTTTTTTATCACCACGGTTACTTCCACGTGTGTGAATCCCTAATGATTATTTAATGTCTCTGCCTTTTGTGTGAGGTGAAATAGAAACTCTGACAGTTATACATGTGTTTTGTGCTGCTGCATCCACAGTGCCCTGCCATTGATTACACCAGGCACACGCTGGACGGAGCTGCCTGTCTTCTCAATAGCAACAAATACTTCCCCAGCAGGTCAGTCATCCTCCTTAAACCTGCAATAACTGATTCTTTTTGGCCACTTGGGGGCAGGAAACACACACAGCCGCTATATCCAGCAGCTACAGAGTCGTGCTTGTGTCCAGTATTCACTCTCTTTTAGCTGTTTTTGGTCTCTACAAACCCCTGAGGGAAATATCTGGCTCCTCTATGTTCACCAGATAGACTCAAACTGTGCCTGACTGCTGTTTGGGTTTTTAAGGCTTTTTGTTCTGACCACTGTACTGAATCTAAATGGAATTAATGTTGCACACGTAAAGTGAAGGAAGTTGTCGTGTTAAAATGAATTAAAAAAAAGAGCTTTAGAGAAGTTCAGATCCTCATCTCAACAAGCACTTTGTTTGAAGCATACTGACACATGGCTGGAGTGGCTCTTTGTTTCCATGCTCAGAATATTCCACTATTATTCAGAATCTGATACGGGTCAACAGCATATTCTGTTTAGATATTGTGAATTAGGCCTCATACAGACTTAAAACGTGTGATGTGCTGATATTCTCCAGGTTTCAGCAGCGTTCTTTGGACATGTTTACAGCACATTCAGACTCTGCGACACACAGCCTCTCGCCTGTTTACGGTCAGCTCTGTGCGTTGGAAACAAACCAACCAGCCAACAGTTTTCCAGGCTGCAGGAGAGATGCTGCCCAAAAGAAAAAAAAAGCACATTCCTGTTGTGAAGGAGAAACACACCGACTGTTAAACACTTTAGAGTATGAACGGCTGCATGTAAACGGGAATATTAGTGGAATATTCATTTTCATTAGCCATATAAAACAGCTTAGTAGGAATATTTGAACAGTTATCTATCAGTGGCTGGTAGATTTTACATTTTAAAAAGTTAGTTTCCCACCCTGTCGTCTGATTTGTCTTTCCAGGGTGAGCATCAAGGAGTCATCAGTGGCCAAACTGGGCTCCGTCTGTCGTCGCATCTATAGGATATTCTCTCACGCCTACTTCCATCACCGCCAGATATTTGACAAGTATGAGGTAGGTCTCATTGGAATTATCCTTGTGTAACTTTTTATGTAACCTTCCTCATGACTGCAGAGTTTCACCGTTGCGACGAATGTGTTTGTGTGCAGAATGAAACATTCCTGTGTCACCGGTTCACGCGCTTCGTAATGAAGTACAACCTGATGTCCAAGGACAACCTGATCGTGCCCATCCTGGAGGAGGAAGTGCAGAACACCTCATCAGCTGGAGAGAGCGAGGCCTAAGACACAGCTGCTGCCATAAGGGAGACACATGTAAAAACACAGTTCTACACATTACAGAGGAGACACATTACACACACCTGCATATACACCACACACACACACACACAAACACATAAATATATATATATACACACTACAGTGTATTAAGGCTCCTGTCTAGTAACACTGTCCATGTCCCTCCACCCATGTCACCTGTGTGTGTGTATATCAAAGGAAAGTAAGGGTAAAGAACACCGGGAGCAGAGTTCAGCCATGCCTGCAGGACAAGATGACGTTTTTTTTATCCTCTTTACGCTCTCTGTCAGTCCAGACTCACACTGTGTCTCCACCACCAGGGGACACAGCTGTCTCTGGACGCAGCCCTGCTCTCACACTACTCCTACTTGTAGGGAAACCCCATTTTCCTCAATCTTCTTTAAGCAGCTGGATTTGCAAAATGTAATCATGGTGACCTGTATTGTTGACAAAGGCACACACTGACAGCCTCCCCCCTCTGTATATAACCCACTCCCCCCCTCTCTTAATTCACTATCATGTTTTCTGATGGTGCTTCACTCTTTTGTGTCTGCTTCTGTTCTCTATTTGCTTGTGTTGCCTACCAGCCTGTTTGGGGGTGTCCCATGAAGTGGATCACTAAATTAGCCTGCTGACTTAATAATGCTATTAAAACACAACGTAGGTGTGCGGCTCGTGTGGTAGTGAACAAAGAAACTTAATCTCTAGCTTTGTACGTGTACTAGCAGTCAGATATTCTTTCTCTTTGGCCTCTGAAATGATGTTTCGGAGTATTTAGGAAGGCTTGTCGGCTAACTCTGATCCTGCTTTGTGACAGCCCCCGTTTTAATACTGTGTGAAATGTGCCTGATATCCCCCCCTTTCCTTGACATAATAGTAACCATGATTTATGAGCAGAGACTGAGCTGCTGTAAGCCAGTTTTTAACGCATTTAATGAGTAAATACCACAAGGAAGGATGGAATATCGGCCACATTTTAGTATCGGAGCACAACCTCCCTTCTTTTACCCTCCCCCTCATTAAGTTATTTTGTGGGACGAGTCTTGTCAATCCAACCCACTTTTTTTTTTTTTTTTTTTAAATGGACTAAAAAATTTTGTTACTGTTGACATTTTCATGATGTCTGTTAATAAAAAGACCTGTTATTCAGGTGGTGGCTGTGTGGAGGTTTTTAATATTCAATGATGCAGCAGAAGTTTCTGCAAACTGTGGTGACACGTCGAGGTTAATTAGGACTGGATGGAGTTAATAGGACATGACTCACACACCATGGGAAGTAAGTGTTTAATACAATAAAAAAACACCAATAATAAAGGCAGAATGTACAACAAGGCTGGAATATTAATACTGATTTTTAATAAACACTGATGGAGTTTGGAGCTAAATTCATACATTAACCCTTTAAAAACCCAGAAACGCCTGGACAGTTTTACAGTTTTCCCAGTTGTGAGCTCATTCTTTGAGTCGGTCTCAAGTGTTGTACATTAATATGGTTCAGGGAACCTACGTTTTCTGTCTGGTGCACCGTCATGTGTTACCTTTGTGTGAGCATACCAAATTCAACAACAACAAAAACAAAAACCATAATCAACCAGGGAAATTTAGATTTTTCAATGTGAAAAATGACTGAGGTGTTTTGTAGCCCCATGTGAAGTTAGCGTTAGGGTGGCATTGATGCTTCGCTTGGTCGTAAAGGGTTAAAACACGTATGACTCAAACCCGGGCGGTGTATACATCACTGGAATACCTAAAACTATACTTTCATCCTTTTCTCTCCCAAAAGCAAATAACATGCATCACAATTGGATAATTCCCAAATTTGCAATTACGAACACTAACATCTAATTTATATACAACAATCGTATCCCTTTAATAGCATCGAAAGAGTACTCCACCGATTTCTGAACATTACCAGACAGTTTAAAAAAAAAAAAAATAATAAAATTTAAAATCGATGCAGCTGAACCAAAAATATCGTCTTTTTTTTATTCCACACATTCTTCTTCCTTGTCAAAACCTGGTGCCTACATTACCCACAATGCAACTGGCCCATCGACACCCCCAGACTTCCCTCAGCTCCCTCTGGATCCACAAAAGGCCAAATACGACCTTTTCCCACATCTGCAGTAGAACTCCCCAACGCCTGTAAACCGGCTTTGTGTCAACTCGGTGGAGCTCCCTTTTAAAAATAATCCAGCCGTCATCGTTTCAATATAATAACGCGTTTTTTTCCCATCACAGAGCGGCAGCACGTGTATCGGCAGTACCATATAAGCTGCCAAGCAGCAATTTGCATTTTTGACCGAATAAAATAACACGGCTGATCAACTTAAATAAAACGTTTAAACCAATTCCAGTCTAAACATGACGTGTGGAGGTCAACGCGCTGATATGAACTTATTACTCGTAGCACCTTAATCCGGAGAAATACTGTCATCCGTACAGATATCTGTATATTTTAGGCAGCCAGCACCTTGGCAGAGGCCGGCGGGGGTTAACGCACTGCATCAGCCTGCATACTGTCAGTACCAATGTACACAGGAAACTGTGACGGCCTCCCTGATAAATATCCACATCCTGCCTCAGGCTGCGAGCGAGGACGAAGCCTGGCCTGGGACACACAGGAAGGTGAGGTGGAGGTGTTGAAACATCTTGGAGGGAAGTTAATAAAAAATAATAAAAAGGTGTTTAGCTGTGAACGAACGCAAATTGAAATTGAAAGACTGTGTGAGCTGCGTTGAAAAAAGAAAGCAGAGCCCCTTTCCCTCGTTTCCATCGTGTGCAGAAATCTGTGCTTGTGCTTTACAGTAATGTAACGTGAGCGCCTGAATACAAATGGATTTAAATATGTGTAAAGTGTCCCCCCTGGATGAGTTTCTCCCCCCAACAGATCATATAAAAGTCTGGACAAAGATCTTTCTAAATAATACCTCATTCTCATTATGGCTTCATTAAAAACATTTAAAAAGTGCAGAGTTCTTCTACGTTAAAGTTAAAAAGACATGACGGCTCCAACAAGTTCACGTAAATGTCCCCTGGACGTCATCTTCAGTAATCCAACAATGTTTGAATCCTCAACTTGAGTCTCGGAGGAGGAGGAGGAGGAGGAGGAGGAAGGGCGTTTCCCTGCTTACATACAGGTGACTTCAGCTTTCCCCTCTTCCTGCTCAAAGCCGCCTTCCTCCAGGTGGGACATGGCGCTGGGGTACCCCCCTCCGAACACAGGGAAGCCCCCGATGCCCCCGGCGGTCGGGGACAGCTCCTCTGGGGGGACGGGGCTGCTGACGGAGCGACTCACAGAGCGAGTGGACACGTCTCTGTGCACGGACACAGCCTGGAGACGGGAGGGGACAGGGACAGGGACGGGGGTTAGATCCAGTTCATGTCATGACTGAGATTCATTATTCCCAAACAGACTGCAGGAATCGGGCCTTGAATAAAGCTTCCCTGGTTCGAAGGCAGCAGTGGGTGAAGTACTAGGGCCCAGAATAATGGTCATTATATTATTGGATTATAAATGTTGATGCTTTCATGTGTTCATCTCTTTAATGCTGCAGCAGGTGAAGGTTACTGAGGGGATAAATTCTATATATCTATCTAGAGAGAGAGAGAGAGAGAGAGAGAGAATTTATCTTTATATTAATACATTTCATTTAATTTCATCCAAAACAGATGTCTTAGCTTTTGTCACCTAACTGACTTTAAGATTAAAACTGACCAGTTGGAAACCTACAGTTTCTCCCCATCATTCCCAACAGATAAGAGACATCTTTTTTTTTTTCCATTATGTGGCTCCGCCAATAAATTTGGGAAAATATGGGATCCATTCTTCCAGTTCGTTGAGAATACATTTCCTACTCATTCCTGATTGGAGCAACTTGTACGGTTTGGAGAGATATCAATATTCTGTTTATTGTTGCTGTACTGACTGTTACTGTTTATTACTGACACAGTTTACTGTTTAGCTGACTGACGTATTTATTATTTTCTTTTGTGTATTTTTATTTATGTTTGTTTATGGTCGTGTTATTTTAGTTTTGTTTTTATAAGCTGACAATCACAACTCTTGGTTAACCCACACTGAGCCAAACCTTCAGTCGGCAAAGCGAAGCGCAACTTCAGCTTTGTTCAGCAGGGTGCAGTGCAGCCGCATAAATATCCCATTGATGGGTGACACTGACTACATTAATACTATTTCACTTTTTTACAATAATTATAAGAATAACAATAATAATAATAATAATAATAATAATATTAATATTAATAAAGTCAAAGTCTTTTGGGATTGACTGCTGCAGTTTCCAGGGACAGGTCTATTCAAAATATGTAGATTTTTGAGTAATAATTGGCAGGAATGTGAATATGAGTTGTGAGTCCACAAACCGCAGCACTTTACAGAAATAACCTGCAGCAGTATTTAAACAAGCTAAAAGACATCGTTCTGATGAAAAAGGCCTGTAGCTCGCTGAACAAGGGCTGTTGGTTATTTTTCCAGTTGTATCGAGCACATGCTTCATAGACGTAGCTAAGGCGTGGTACGTATTACTGAGCAACATCAGCAATTTACTGTCTTCTTACATTTACTTTAAACCTGCTTATTTACACACTGTTACAGAGCAACATTATCATTAATTTGGAGTTGTGTTTTTGTCCGATATTCCCTCTCTTTCAGCTCTGTTTTTGGTCTCCACCACCTCCTGAGGGAAATATCCGCCTCTTTAGCTGCTAAATACTCCACTATGTTGACCAGCTCGTCTCTGACTGTCTGTCTGCTGTTTGCTGCTGAGCAGGTCGTGTTCAGCGGCTTTTTGGAGCTTTTTTACTCGACACTATGAGAGTGGTGAGAGTGAACCAGAACAGTGAGGTTGTAGTCGGACAGATGAACAATGAGCTGAAACTCAATATAAATGTCGGTAAAGCTGAAGGGAGCTGCAGGTTCATCACTACGAGCGACCCCTTTCACATTGTTATTATAGAAATCTATCGATTAGCCTCTTAAGTCAAATCTTTACTAGTAAAGTTTAACTGTGTAATATCCTGCCTCAGCATGTATCTTTGCCATAACTCTTTAATAACTAAATGTGAGGGATGGTGGTAAATGTTGGTTTATATTAGGTGTAAAGGTCGTCCTGTCACCTGGTTCCTCGGCTGTCCTGCTGCCGGACTCCTGACCGGCCTCTGGAGGAACACAACCTGCTTCGTGGCCAGATTCCCGTCGCTGCACGCACACAAACACAGAAGGTCAGACTGTAAAACAGGTTTACAAATACTATCGATACAGAGCCGAGTGACGAGTGACAGAGCGTGTTACGCCTACCAGTCGTGTCGGATGATGGGAGTGGGCAGCACGCATGTGAGCAGCCAACCAAACTCAGCCAGAGTGTGGAGGAGGGGCCCGTAGTCCGTTTTCACATTGGAGCCCTGAGTGTGAACACGATATGTGCATTAGTAAAAAGGAAGATCTTCTTCAGTACAGCAGGAAGTTCATTTAGTAAATTATGGTCCAATTTAGAGTAAAATAGACGATAAAGTGGGGTATGCTTTAGGGCGGGGCTATTTTGTGATTGACAAGTTGCTACTACGGCGACCTGTTAATTAGGTTAGAGGCTTAGCAATGCGTATGCATGGCGCTGTGTACATGTAACACACACTGACCTCGATGACGGTCCACTGCTCTACGACGATGGTGTCGTTGGCGGGAGGTGACGTGCTTCTCTCCTCGTACACAAACAATCCCTCCAGCGATCGGGGCACCGGCTCACCTGAAACACACAGAAAAGTCACTGTAAAATGTGCAAAAATCATGTTTAATCTTTATGTGATTTACAGATACTGTCAGGTAGCTGAGGAAACGAAACAATGAGCGAGTGTCATTGGGTTGATAATGACCCAGTTATTAGAAATGGGTTAAGCTCTGTTTGAGCTCCCACATGTTCATGTGAGAAGAGGAAGGTGGTGAGAGTGTGTATTATTTCCATTTATTTCAGGCCTCAGGGGTCTACAGATGATGTGGATGTCTGCTACTGCAGAGGAACAGGAAGTGAGGTCGCCAAAGATCAGGAGGACAGGGCGCCAAATATAGACGCAGTGGGAGAGAGGAGGGAGGGCTCGCCGCCAAAACAGGAAGTGACTGATTTTGTGTGCATGTGTGAATCACTTTTTTATGAGCAAAGATAATAATGACAAGAGTAGAAGCAGGAAGACTAGTTGCCCTTAAGGCTGTTTTTCCGTCTTTTTCTTCACTTTATTTACAAGCTTATGGAAGGTTTAAAATGCCTAAATAAGAAGAAAAACTGAAACACACATTGTTATATTTATTTCTTTACTGTGCATGTTTTAATTGTGTCATTTGACAATTATTTATCAATTTTGTCTTTAATAACTGAATTGTAACATGAATTTTCTAAATGCCACATTCATAATCATATGGTTAACTGAATGAAAAACTGTTTAATAAAAAGCTTACTGTCCTTTTAACGTGTTTTAGATTTAATAATGTTGCAGTGAATGCATAAGTAAAAATGAGACACAACAATATGTATTGTATTTTATTTCTATGTGTGATTGTTATTTTGTAGGTATTTTAAATCTTCCATATTTGTCAGTACAGGTTGGCGCAGGAACATCACACCAACCTTTAGGCGTGTCCCAGTAGACGAAGGAGTCCACCAGCGACCAGCCTCTGCGGTAGTAGGCGGCCGTCAGCTCCAGCCAATCGGCTTCCAGGGCGCTGACCACCTGGCCCTTCCTGGAGACGCGCATGGAGAGCGCCCCCTGGTGGTACTGACAGGCCAGTGAGTCCAGAGGAGCACAGCCCGGAGCCCAGGAGTGGAAGAAGACCAGCAACCTCAAGTCTGGAGAGACAGGACGTTATAATATTATCTGTTAAAGGTTTACAGACATTAACAGAGTTTAACTTTTACAGAATCGCCTCTGAAAAATGTGAAAGAATGGCTAAAAGGAAATGAGTGTGAGGGGAAGAGGAGTGAGCCTTCACCAGGACTGTAGGTGTTTTCCTCCAGCTCTCTGTCTCCGGGTGGCGTGCGAGGAGGAGAGTGCGGGGGGGAGCGGCAGCCCCTCTTCGGACTGTGCACCCTGCCGTTGGTGATCCCGCTCACCTGCTGGAGGACCGAGCCCACGAATCGAACGCCGCCCCGGGCGCTGCTGTTCACCTGCCAGGCAGACAGACAGACCCAGAGTCAGCCGCACTGTCACTGAAGTGTGAAATGCAACGCGTCCAGTTTGCCGAGTCTTAACGGAATTTATTGGCATTTTCTATGACAACATGTGCGATTTAATGCTAAAGTAAATTTCTTAATTTCCCAGTGAACAAAGAGCATCACCAGGCACCGTTAATGTGCCATTATCAAGACTATTTTGTATACACTTTATCACACATTATCACTTATTATTATTATCACTTCCATTCCTTCTTTACTTTTAATCAGACTTTGTCAGTGTGTACAGATAATCACAAACATCATCACATATTTTAGGGATTACTGTATCTCTGAAAATAACAATATTCCCTACAAAGTTAAAAGTATTCAATATTTCACTCATTTCAAGCTTCTTTTAAGCATTTTAGAGTCCTGAAAAGATGAACCTATCCAGTATTTGACTTATTTTAGAGATTTATAGGTCTGAATGGATGAAAGTATGCAGAATTTTGTCTTTATTGGTTTAATCATCTGGTGATCCCTCTGATTGATCCTTGGCTGCCGACCCCGAGGTTAGGAACTGCTGGACTCGAGTATCATTTATCAGTGGAGCTGCTAAGTCACAGTAAATATCACTGACCCTGTCGATGAGCGCTCGGACCGTGTCACCCGTCAGTGACTCCCCAGGTAACGGCCACTCCTCCACCTTCAACATCGGCACACTGTGACACATGGACGCCATCTGCTTACTGAAAACACACGCGCACACACACACACACACACACAAAACAGTCTTTAGCTTCTCTGTTCAGGTCAATGTGGAGTTTCTGTGTTCGTGACACCAAACCTATTAAACCCGTCCAGCTGGAGGGTTCATAGTTCACTTGTAATTGTCACAGAGCTGCAGACACCACATCATCACCACAACACATAAATCATTTAAAGGCTCAGCAGGAGATGGCTACCAGCTACTGTCTAAGCAATTACACAAAGGATAAACAACAATTTAGGCAGTTGTGGTGATGACACTTCATACGTATCATAATGCTCTTCCAACATGAAAGTGAGTTTTTGTAAAATAAGAGAACACTGCCACACAGATATGTTCAATCGTGCAATAAAAAAAATAAATAATTTACATCAATTCACCTCTAATTCCACAGTCATCTTATGATATAAATTCTATCATCATAGTTTCACAGTATCAACCTATCAAACGTCAGAGATCAGAGATACTTCGTCTCCATTGGCTGCTGTGGGACCCCTGTTGTTGGGGGGATTTCTAGCCAATAGAAATCACAGTAGACACAAGGACCAAGTCAAAACCAAAACACAGTCCTCCTCCTCCTCCTCCTCCAGGCACGACAGTCTGACCTCCTACCACGGCTCTGCATTAAATATGCAGCTGACTTCATCCATCATTCATCTATTTACTAGACAGTACGGTGGTGAACATGTGGGCCCGGCGGGGACGCGTGCCAGAAGGAGGGGAGTATCCAGTAATCTTTATTGACCTCTCAAAAGTATTTGATCCCGTCGATCATCAATCAACTGCTTAACAAACTACAGTCTTCAGCTCTCGATGTCACTCTGTTGTCGCTTACCATCAGTAACGGGGAGCCACAGGGGTCTGCTCTCAGTCCATCACTATTTACATTATACATAAACATTATTCTTCCTAATCATTTCTTAAAAGTCAATTTCTATGCAGATGATGCAGTTGTATTTGCCTCTGGATCCTCTCCAGCACAGGCTCATCTTCAGTCTGCCTGTGATGCGTTCCAATTATCACTTCTTAATCATAGAAATGCAGATAAGACAACGTACATGATATTCTTCAATTCAAAATCAAAAAGGGAATTTTAGAAGCTTAAAGAGCTGAAAGTTTTAGGGTTTTTTATAACCTGAAGAAGTTGAAATAGCTAATATTTCATTAGCCCTAATTTACAGCCCTAAAGAGGTTAAAGTATCCAACACTTTAAATAAAAAACTGAAGAGGTGAAAGTGTCAAACCATTTAAATCATTTGAGGGATTTTTTGTTTAAAACAGGGTAAGGATCCTCGTACCTGGGTCTGGGACGGGCCAGGATGGCGCGGTACAGCAGGCTGAAGGGCAGCGAGCGGGTCCGGCCCACAGACAGGATGATGGGGTGCAGGGCGGCCAGGACGTAGCCTTGTGTGTAGTAGGGCTGCAGGGCCTGCGGCAGCTCGGACAGTGAGGCCACATACTGCACCGTGGGACGGCTGCCTGCGTGGACGGAGACGTGATCGGTAGGAAAACAAGTCAGTAAAATGCATTTTAGCTGGTCTATAAAGGTCACTTTAAGTGTGTAAAAGCACAGTATACTGTATTTATGATATAATATATGATCTAAAATGATCAGTTGATTCATTGATTAGTTTATGAGTGATATAGTTTATCGTTTCATCGTCAAAGATCTGCTGGTTCCAGCTTCTGAAATGGAAGGATTTTCTGCTGGGCTTTTTATTAATATATTATAGTAAACTGTATATCGCTGAGTTTTGGACTACTGGTCGTACAAAACAATAATTACCAAACAAAACTAATCCTTTATTTGAGAAATAACTGATCAACGGACATTGAAGATAATCTTTAGTTACAGCTACAATCACTGTTTTATGCTTGTAAAGTTGTCTCGATAACACCTGTATCATGTGATCAGCCATACTGACGACATGTTTTAAGTTTGTCAGTGTTTTTCACAGATAAATATTTTGGCAGCCTGCAAAAAAATAAGATTATTTGGTAATTTTGTGTCTCTTTAGTTCAACAGTCGGCCTAGGAAAGAAGTTAAAAGTGCAGATTAGTTGTAAAGTATGGTGTCATGGTGCATTAATGGGTAGGCTTTACTTTAGCCTTTACTTTAGCAAACTCTTAATGCTCTGTCCGGCTTTTAGCCTTCCAACCTCCCCACCCTGCATCCAAACAACCCAAAAGATATTCAGTTGACTATTATATGTGACAAAGAGAAGCAGAAAAATGTAAGTTATTAATAAATTGACAAACACTGACAGTCAAACATCAGGACCATTTCCCCCCGTTTGCACGACATCACCAGACCAGCCTTTTCAAAGGCATCCACACCGAAGAAAGCTTTTAAAAAGCTCTGTTTTCAGCAGTGGAAAATGCCGCTGCAGCCTAGGTGAAAGCCAAAAATGGTGAGAAAAAGATGTGTTTTCTGATTTGTATATGTGTAAACAGGGACACTGTCCAGGATTCATAGTTGTGCACGCGGTCTGAGAAAGTCTCTTTTTCCTTCCAGAATAAAGACTTTAAAATCACTATTCCCCTTCTGGAGAGAGGAATTATGACTTAATGTACCATTTATTTCAATTTCAGTTATGTATTTTAGAAGGTTAAACAAGGGTTTATTTTCAGTAAATTGTCCCATACGGAGCCATTTATTTAGAACCACCCACATACTTCCACATACATGGTCAATACAGATCCTACGGCGTGTGAAATTGAAATGTCACCATGAGCTCTGTTACATCGAGCCTCTTGCAGTATGATTGTGAAGATATTGCTGCCCGGCCTCAGAGTTTTAATATCCTGAGTCCAGCTGCTTCAAAGATGGATCCATCTGTGCTGAGACGGCAGTAAAAACAACCACCACCAACCCAGGCATGTTGAGGGAAACCCCACATCACTACGCTCTTACGTAAAGGTTATATATAGAATAGTATATATATATATACACACACACACACACACACACACACACACTATAAGTGTATTTTTAGTGCTGCTTCTCCAGATGATGTGATGTCTGATGTGGTAAGACTGGTTTTCTGTCCTCTGGCACACACACATACACACAAATAAACCTTCTTCTGTTCCGCTGCACTGACTATAATCTTCATGCTGCTGCGATATTATTTGGGCAATCAATTATAATAGGGTTGCAGTGATGGTTTTTATTATCGATTACTCTCACTACTCAGTTATTGTTGCAGTTAATTCGGTTTAGTCTATAAAGATGTCTCGACTGGTTCAAGACCTCTGAATCGCCACAGATCTGATTTGATTTGATTTCAGAAATTCAGAGAGAATTAACAAATAAAGTGAAACAGCAACTTAAGTCTGATAATCAAGCTATAGAATTTAAGAAAATAAGATCAAATCTTTTTTTTGTCTTTTTGAATACATTTTGTTGCTATAGTCAGTGTTTTTTAGAAATTAACACCTTGAGAGGACTGTGCAGGCTTTATGGAAGTTTACACTCGCTTTTTAAAAATGATCACAAGTTTATATTTTCTCATGTAGTCCACCCATCTCTCATCTCTGTTCACACGTTATCCATTTCCTCACCAATCTGAGGTATAAAGAGTACAGTCAGTGTTGAGGAGCTGTTTGTGTGCTGGTCGAGACTTGTGATGTTGTTGGGTTTTTCTCTTTTTTTTTTTTAAACCCTGGCTGGAAATCCCTGTGACCATCACCATACTTCCTGTGTCCACAAAGAGTGGCTGTTCACAGAGAGGCTTGGCTATGTGCCCCATGCACACACACACACACACACACACACACACACACACACGCAGTTAATCTAATGAATTTCAAGTTTTAAACACAGTAAATTGTGCATTTTGGATTCAGCAAAATTAAGAAAGAGGAAATATTTTGAACAAGACATGGAAAGAGGGAAAATGTGTGTGCATGTGTGTGTGTGTGTGTGTGTGTGTGTGTGTGTGTGTGTGTGTGAGAGCGTGCACATTCCTCACTACAACCCCCCACATTCTCACGAACAAACACCCCGGAGATCGGGGAGACCAGTACACAGCGCAGATCACTGCAGCCTCTCAATGGCTTGTCTGGCCGGCTCCATTATGAGACTAAAGACCACCACAACCTCAATGGAACCACTAAAGCCGGGGCCGGGCAAACACAAGCTACAGTTTACTGGCATTCCTGCGGGTCTGAACGCCGCTCCCAACGCTCGAGGTGAATTTTAATTTGAACACGAGCTCACGTGTTGCAGCTGGTGGACAAAGTTGATGCTTTACATGCAACTTTTAGGACGACTTCCTCTTCCTGTTAGGGGCAAAAAAACAGAGGTGGTCCCGTCAGACGTGTCTGGAGGGTCGCGCCAAGAAAACAGGCAACCACGCTGCCGTTAATGGCTCCCAGGAGGACCATGCTGTCACACACACACACACACACACACACACACACACACACACACACACCTCTAACCGAGGCTTTTGTTGCAGCCTTTTTGCTCCTCTCCTCCCCTGCTTTCAGTCCTCACACCCCCTCCCATCCTGCTGCCACTCGCCCTGTCAACCAGCACACTGAGGCCTCTGTTCACTGCTGTGTGGGAGAAAAAAAAAAAAAAGGAGGAGGAGAGGAAGAAGGGACGACTAGCAAAGAGGGGGGAAAAGGGGGGAAAAGAAGTGGAGGAGTATCATGAGGTGGAAACTGGCAGGGTGAGGAGGGGGTTTAGGGGTTCAAGGGGAGTTGAGCAACAAGCGAGGGCACCGAGAGGGGTGACGGAGCTGAGAAAATAGGAGGAGGAGGGAGGGAGGAGGAGGGTTCAGAGGCAAACCAAGCCAGGGTTGCAAGATGGATTTTACGAGCCCATGTGTGAATGGGAGAGCAGCAGAAGGTGTGAAAAGGAGAAAGCTGCCCGGCAACAGGGAGCAAATGAAACTGGAGTAAGACTAGCAGGAAAAACCAGAGGCTCTGTGAGGATGTGCTCGGACACAACGGCGCTTTGGGCTGCATGGCAACGCCAGCATGCTGACATTTAACAGGTATAGTGGCCTGATCAGGTCACGTAGTAGAGACTGTAACAACCGAAAATCAATCACGTCAGCCTCCATAGTGTGATTCCCAGTCTGATATAATGGACATTTATTACTCAGATCATTTAAAAGAAGATATACACAGTTTGTATCTGGTTTCAACATCGCAAACAGTAGCTAATTTAGGATATAATATTATAATATAATATATTTAATTAATGGGACTGCAAAGCTACCTACCAGTGGGGGTGAGTCTGCACAAAAACTTCCAAGTTGGGATAAAATGGGAAGTTTTCCAGTTTTTCCCCATTCAGCTGACATTCCATCACCAAAAACACCGTTTTATGGGTGATTTAGTATTGGACAAATAAAAAACTTGGAATGTAAAGTTAAACCTGCAGCAGAAAAAAGAAAATATCATCACCTTTTCAGTTGATGTGGCGAACTTGTTAGCGAACAGTTTCTTATTTACTGTTTCTGTCCACCTGATGAAGTTAGGTCCCATATTCACTCTCTTTTAGCTCTGTTTTTGGTCTCCACCAACTCCCAAAGGAAATATCTGCCTCTTTAGCTTCTGAACGCTCCACTATGTTCACCAGCTCGTCTCTAACTGTGTCTGTTTTATATCAGTGACAGTTTAAGAGCAGTGAGAGTGAACCAAAGCACTAAAGTTGTGGGTCAGACAGCTAAACAATGAGCAAAAACTAACTATAAAGATCCGTTGAATCTGGAATCCAAGATAACTGATTAACAACTTGCCAGGTTTGTGCCGCCCTGCACTGACCTCCAAAACACCTCTAAAATTTAATAATCAAAACGCTGATTTTAATCTGAAATAATCCACCATGAGCCATTAGATTCCCAGATTATGCAGAGATTACAGAAAATCGCACTCATCCCTGGAAATAAAGTAACTTTTACAATCATGACAGTCAACCTGGAGTGGAGAGAAGGTTGCAATTTATCCCGCATTTTCTTCAACCGTCGTTTCACTCATCCGTGCCCGAGTTCATCCAACCAGCGATGAATACATGTCACCTCAGGTTAAGCCATATCTCCACTCGCAAATCTCTTTGCATCCTCCCATTTATCCGTCTAGTCCTGACCTGCCATCACTGTGCACCCATCACGTCATCCTCTCTTATCCCTGATTCCTTTCATAGTCCACTTCAAGTCTTTGCATGACACCGCTCCATGTGTAGGGAAGTGCAGGGCGAGGCTATTGTTCTGTCAGGACGGCCTCTAGCCTCAGGCTGGGTTCATACAGTCACTCATGGGTCACAAGAGGAAACACAGGATTTTGTTAGTGTAGTTTTCCTATTAATTAGTCATAAGATGGCACTAGATGAAAAGTTACAGGATGACCAAAGGGACATGTACCAAACAATCCATCAAATAGCTGTGGAGACATATCACTCAAAACCACAAGAGGAAAATTCAGTAGGATCCATCATCTGGGAAGCATGAATGTCTGTCCAAAACTTCAGGGCTATCCGTCCAATAGTTTTTGAGATATTTAATCTGGACCAAAGTGGTGGACCAACATCCATCCACACTAAAATGCCTAAAGAAAAACTAAAAACAGAAGAAAAACTGATTCTGTTTCATGGCACACGTGCAGTCTCTTCTCCGCATCCACAGTTTAGACATAAACGGACATAGAAACAGATCTTAAACACCCGTTTGCATATCGATACTCGTGCCCGCTCCCGGCCAATGAGAAGAAGAAGTGCAAGTTCACCGATGTGTATCGTCTCAGTCGATCAATGATCAATGATTTATTTATAGAGCTCATTTTGAAACAGACTTTACAAACTGCTTCACAATTCAAGATAAAATGAAAACATCATTCACATGTAAATTATGGCTCAAATGAAGAAGAAATTATGATAAAATTCATCACTCATGAATCATTTAAATGAAGTCGACAACCTAAACAAACACTGTTTTACTGTAAGGTCCAAAGTCCAAAGAAGAAAAGAAGGATGTGACTTTGGCCGTTTACTGGGTTGAGCTTTAAAAGTAAGGAACACAAAGAGCAGTCTGCAATGAAAAGATCAATATCCTATAAAGACTCCACATGATTTCTCGCTCTCACATGTACTGAGCAATCAGTAATCAGCTTGGGGAAGTATTAGCCATTAGGTACTTTGATGTGCTGCCTCTGGCTCCAGGCCCAACGTCCAGTCTCCTCTCAGTCGGAGGGAAACGGGGCCAAGCCGACTGGGGGAACTGGGGCTGCTGGGCACAGCTATGGGAGACGCACGGGGGATGATGAGAGCTGAGTACGTGACAGTGAAACTCTGTGTGTCCCAGAAACGCTTCATCGTTTCAAGGAGGAGCGAGGCCAGAGAAGGGTGGAGTGGTGTGGGGATGATTTCTCCCGTTTACTACAATCTGCCTCTTTCAAGGGATGTAAAAGTGTAAAAACGTGTTCTTTAAATAAACCTGCATATTTTCTGGTGAAATCTGTTAAAACCCAAAGATTATTAGCCTGATCTATAGTATCAAACATCTGTAAGCTTATCCACATTGCTCTACCTGATGTAAAGTACAGGATGGCCCAACAAATATAGATTTGTTGCTAGGTGCTTTAAAGAAAAATATAACGTTGATAAAGCGATTTTAACAGTCGCCTAATCTGGCAAGAAAGCCACTAAGTGGGCATGCATGACGCTTCTAAAAACATTGCTGCATATCTCTACTGGTGGTCAAAAACTCCACCGGGTGCCTTTAATGAGGAGGGTTCATGAGGAGTGCCAACAGGAGTGGTGCAAAACAAAACGTGGTGCATGTGGGGGAAACTTGTCTGAACAAAAACCATTACAGAGAAGCAGTTCGACAAGATGTGCAACTGGAAGATGTATAGATCTCTCTGAACCGTGAGGCGTCTGTGGGCCAGCTGCTCATCAGGAATGGCACGTACTGTACTGACAGATGTGTTAGACTACTGGCTCTTCACACACTCTTCCTTCAGCAAACTGTTAAAACTAATCATTGAGTGTGATTTGTCCAGTGACAATTCCAGTCAAGGCGGCTTAAGATGGCTGCAACACTGAGGGAAGCAGAAAAATATGCAGCAGCAGATGGCTGCAGATGTCTGTTCTGTAGCGAACATGTCAAATATGACTTGTGATATTAAAACAAGCTCACTACAGTTTATAACGGATCTTTTGATAGCAGTAATGTGAGAAATCGGAGTGTAGAAGTGCTCAAACTGCAAACAGCCGACCAACACGTCAGACCATCCGAGAGCCAGATCAGCATCCGACTGCACGTCAAACGACAGCCGATCCGGCAGATTCAAGAAGAGGACGGGGCAATGAATTTGGTGCTAAAGGTCCAGACAGTAACAGTACATGTCTTTATACACAATAAATAGCTTTTATCAACACTACTGTACCAACAAGGTGCTGCAGCAAACAAGGCCCGTCAGCCCAGGCATGCCAAAACATTTAGCACACCTCCACACCTCGGGGGAATCGTTGTGTTAAATAACTTCAGGAAACCTGAGCACCTTTCTTGTTTGATGCTGTCCAATCACTGGGTATTTTTATTTTCCCAGGCTTGGCTCCGTCTCAGAGATGGGTTTGGGAGCACATCAAACACCCTCTCTATCACGGAAGTGGTTTCAAACTGGACCGCAGAGGCTCATTTGAAAGAAAGGGAGAATCTAGTTTACAGCCAGGAAAAAACACATTTAGTGGCACAGATTTATGCACTGTCTTCTCATCTTTCATTTGGCAAGAAGACACTTGACTGACTAAACCAAGACATAGATTACATCTATCTTTTTTTTACAAAATCATAAAATTAAGTGATTAACACAGCTCTTAGTGAAGTAAACAACTTATAGTCTTGTAAAAGGAATAAAAAATAAAAAACACCTCTGAGGATGCCAGCCATCACCAGACTGCACATGACTACTAGAGATTGGAATCACTCCCGTTTATCTTTAGATGTGCCAATTATGGAGCCTTCACACTTTGAGAGAGATGCATATTTACACATTTCAAGTCAGTGATGATCACATGAATCCAGGAAGCACATTAAACCCGCATTTCTTTGACCATTTACTCACAGGGTGAAAATGCATTCAGTGTGCTGGATTTCAGGTGATCGAATCACACAACACACAGCCGTATACTGAGAATGTGTTTGGGTTCAGCAGCTCAAGCTACATTTGGAAGCGGTCAGAGATTCAAGTGACCAAATTTAGGGCCAACGAGCGTTGCTGTGATCATTCACAGTTGTATGCAGAGCGCGTCCGGCACAGGACAAATCTCCTAAACACAGCTGGATACAGCAGATCTGACCGAAACAACTCGGACAAGATTATAAAGTTTATATCCCTGTACCTGAGTTACCCAGCAGCCACTGCAATCCTTCCTCTGTAGCTGCGTGATAGCAAAGTCTGTTCACAAAGAGAAGCATTCGAGACGTAAACCCAAGTTTGTTTAAGGTGGATCTACACACAGTGTATGACTCACACACTCACTGTCTGAAGTGCTGTATTTATAAGTCTGTCTGAGAGCCCGTGACTCCCTGCTGATGACTGACACAACGAATCACAGCGCTGCACAAAAACTTTCCAGGGCACAACCTCACGCAGCAGAGATCCAACACTTATATTTAACCTAAATGTTAAATATCTGTCACATCAAACAGGTGCAGCTGCTTAATCTGACTTATTTTTTCTGTTATTCTTTTGGGAGATCAGCAGGAAGATTTGACTGAGTGATCAACATCTCTCTCCATCCAGAATCTCACCAATCTGCACGTTTGTCCTTCTTTTTCAGCCCAAACGTAACTTTGTACAGTGCAAGCTGCTGGTTGTCATCCATGTTTGTCTTGGTACATGAACACACCACCACCAGTGTGGTTCAGTGTGTTGCAATGTGTATTTACTCAAGTTTGTGCTCCTTCCTGACCTAAAAAACATCTGTGCAAGTTGGTGGAAACAATCTTCATGTGTGGTTTGTTCAGTCTTTGTAGGCTTTTGTCTTCTGTGACAGTAAACTAAATATCCTTGAGTTTGGGACTGACACAACAGGGCATTTTCACACGTCACATTGGGCATTTTTCACTATTTTCTGACATGCACGATCAGATCTCATGTAAACAGGACTGGATCGCGCTGAACGTCAGACAATCCTGAAGTCATTAGAAGGCGGGATCCGTACTTTACTTCCCTCATCCCTCTAATTTGGACAGCAGCACTTTCCTCCATGATTCATTATCGTGTCCGCCTGCTGTTTACATGCTAGGCTCCCATTCAGGACTTAATCACCATTTCCTTCCAAATAGGTCACAGTCAAAACAGCCAGTCTGAGGACCAGATGAAGGGATTATCCTTGAAACAGGCAACCCTCGGCCATCTGAGATTACCACACGTTCCAAATCAGAATCCATATCACAGCAGGTGGGTGCGTTTTGCTGCATGCCTACCACATGTGAAGGGGTGTGTGTGTGTGTGTGTGTGTGTGTGTGTGTGTGTGTGCCAAGGGAAGAAGGGCGAAGGCAGGAAAAAACCTTGTGTGACCTATTTCTAGATAGGCTGAAGCAACAGCGCTGTTGCTAGGAAAAGTCCAGAGTGAGATGCTGCGACGTTACGCACATGTAGCGAGGAACAGTTTGAAAGGGCTTTCAAATGAACCCGAAAGGTCACGGCCCAAATTTAAAACAGAGATATGGATATTAACTGCACCTTACAGTCAATTTACGAGCGTCACAGGAAAATACAGCCCCTGTGTGAATAGTAAAGTGATACTATTTTCAGATAAAAACCACCATAAACAGGGTTTCTGGAGGGTTTAAGGAGCATTTTAAGACCAAATAAACAAAGGAATGTTTTAGTCAAAAGAAGGAACAAGTAGGGGCACTTTAAGGCTTTTAAAAAAGGTAAATAGCATATTTATATTTGTTAAGAGGGGCAAACTGAAGGGCTTTTCTTATTGTAGTGTCCAACTTCATCAAAATTACATTTGTGACATTATTTTCCTTTAAAACAAATGTAGAGTAATACATGCAAAGTAGAGCTTCAGCTAATTATCAGTCTGCCCATTATTTTCCTGTTTTATCGTTTAATCTGTAAAATATTGAACAATACAAAATCACAATGTCCCAAAGTCAAATTTGACATCTTTAAACATCTCGTTTTATCCGACCAACAGCAAAAACCCAAAAGATATTGAACTTGAAAAGAGCATCAAATCCTCACACTGACGCTGGAACCAGCAAACCTTTTGGGTTTTAGATTGAAAAATGAAACAAAAGTGTCTTCAAATTTGCCTATTTTGTCCAGTTGCAACCCAAATATATTAAATTTGCTGTCATTAATGACCAAGAAAAACATCATATCCTCACATTTGAAACCCTGGAACCAGAAAATATTGAGCATTTTAGTCTGAAAAGTGACTAAAATGAATAAACGATTTTCAAAATAGTTGCCAATCGACTAATCAGCTCAGCTGCAACAGTCCGACACCCAAATATATTCCAAAACTCTACTTTTCATACATATTTTTTAAATAGCCTTAAATTTACGTTAATTTTTCTATTTCAAAAAAGCTCCCGCGCTGCCTTTCGGGCTGCGCATGCGCACTGCGAGAAAAGGAGTCGCCTTCAAAAGAAAAGAAAAAGAAATTTTAAGTTTTTATTTTTTAAGCAACTTTCCTTTCTTGAGTCTGCTTGTTTTCCTTTTTCTTTTGTTTCCCAGATTAAATTAGAAAACTGCTTAAAGCAATGACTTAACTGATGATTATATTATTAAAACTGTTTAATTCTCTGTTAATTGATGAATCAATTAATCAGATATTGTTTCAGCACTGGTGAAAACTTCTGGCATGAAAACATGAAGTTGTGTCTGTAACAGAGAGTGGAGGATGTCGTCCTACCCTCCAGGCTGAAGTCCAGCAGCACGTACTCGTACACGGTCTCCGTCCTGCTCTCCACCTGCGGTCTCTTCAGGGTGGAGTAGATCTTCCCGGGGCTGCTGTCCTCCGGGTCCTCCAGTTTCCTCAGGCCGCAGCCCATGGCCTCCGAGGCGGGGACGGCCGCTCGCTCAGCGCGGCGGGAGCTCCGGAGCAAGCCGACGGACAACACCTCAACTTCAACGGGAGCGCTCCATCCCTCCTGCTGCTGCTCCTCTTCCTCCTCCTGCTCCTCTTCCTCCTCCTGCTCCTCCTGCTGCTCCTCTTCCTCCTCCTGCTGCTCCTCTTCCTCCTCCTCCTCCCCGGTAATCCCTCCGAGACAAGCGGCGAAGCTGCCGCAGAAACCCGCCGGTTGTCTGTGCGGGGAGACGGTGTCCCGCTGATGTGTCCGCGGGTCTGAAGCGTGGAGAGGAGGAGGAGGAGGAGGAGGAGGAGGAGGAGCGGCCGGAGAAAGTTTCTCCTCCATCAAGCTGACGGCGACGGTGCGGCTTCCGCTCGGGACTTTCAGAATAAGATACTCGATAAGTCTTATTATATTCAACCAGCGGTCAGCAATCACATCTTTCTACTTATGTGAAAGTACTAATACCAAACTGTAAAAACACAAGCAAATGTTACTTAAGTAAAAGCATGTAAGTATAATCAAGAAAATGTACTTAAAGTATTAAAAGTAAAAGTTCTCCATGCAGTAAAGGTGGAGCTCATTTTGTAATATTTTGTGCCAGACTGCAACTAACGGTTGTTTTCAACCAATAATCCAAACATAAAAAATATTAATAAATAAATTAAATTAATTAAAATAATTTAATTAAAAAGCAGAAAATCGTCACATTTGAGAAGCTGCAACGATGAAATGTTTCGCATCTTTGCATGAAAAATTACTTTTGCACTTTCTGTGCTTTTGATGATTTTTGCAGACTCAGCATGTGTTTCAGCCTGGGAGCCAGTTTCTCTTTGGAGCTGAAATTATTAGACAATTATTCAGTTAGTTATAGTTAGTTAACTATAGTTAACATTTTGTCGCCAAGAATTTTAATAATTGTTTAATTGTTGAAGTATTTTTATTTTTGATAAAAATGCCAAATATTCACTTGTTTCCAGCTTCACAAATATGAACATTTGTTGCTTTTCTTATAGTGTTCACATTGGGTTTTCTCATTTTACCCAATTGTCATGTTACATTGACATTTTACAGTTTTCTCTCTTATTTTCTATACACTGTATAACTTGTGATATTTTGACTTTCATCCACACTTGCACTCATGTTTGTGTAATTTGTAAAATGTACATGTTAATGCTGTAAGCCAATAATTTTCTTATGCTCTTTAATTTCCATGTAAATTCATATAATGAAATCAGCTACTTTGCATTTTTTAAAATCCGTACTCTATTTTTCTTTGTGGTGTATCCGATTATTATTGGCTTTCATCCTACAATACTTTAAGATTAGGACTAAAAATATAATTATAATAATAATAATATAATAATATAATATTTAAATATAGATTGTTTTAATTCTCACATCATAATCACAACAAATTCCCATCTCAAGTTACTGCAATTTTAGCCACAATCCAAAAACCTAATGGTACTTTCACCAACATGACACAGACTAAAGCTATTTTCATCTGATGAATGACTTAAATAATTAATCAGTTAAGAAGGTCTGTTGAAGAATTGATTAATCCTACCAGCAGTGTTTGTAACCGTTCCTTTTTTTAAAAAAACGCTTTTATTTTGAAGTCACCTCCACGTAACGTCCGGTGTCACAGCGACTGACGGTCGTTAGTTTGATTTTAAGTTTTTAGGGGAGAAAAGTTTCCTAAAACAACAAAATCACACAGAAACTGAGTCCTTTGTGTTCCGGTATTAATTCACTAAATTATAAATTTACTAACAGAAGAGTTCAGTGATGAAAAAAAGCCTGAAAACATGAAATATCAAATAAAAAATATTACAGGTGGACGATGTAAAAGGCGGGAGATCGGTGGCGGGAATATGGAGATTATTCCAGTACAAAAACTTCTGCATTCACAACCGTGTTTACGTAAAAGTAAGTAAAATGTTCCCTGTCAGTGTTTGTTTATTATATCTGATGTTTCTGGATTAATATTCCTGTTGTCCTTGTTTTTATACTGTATGGTAATGTTGTTTTAGTCAGTCCGCCATGTTGGTCCAGACTAAATATCCATCAGATGGATTATCTATCTGTCTGTTAAATTTTCTACAGACGTTCATGGCTCCCAGACGATGTTTCCTAATGACTTTGGTGATCCCCTGACTTTTCCCCTCATAGCGCCACCATCAGGTCTAAATTTCAATTCAGCCAATAATTTGTTTTATGACAAGCTTAAGGAGTTTAAATGAGTGGGTGACCTTTGCTCAAACCAGACACGTGTAATTTGTGTGTATTGTAATTGTAGAATAAAAACTCCCTCTCAGGTCATTAAAACCTTAACATTTCCAGGAGCAAAACCAAAGAACATAAATTCAGTATCCTCAATGGGAACCACATGGCTGCACATATCCTTATATAGTCAATTTTTACTCCCTGACCTATAGTTTAAGGATTCAATGAATAGTTGTTTGAAGCGTCTGAATAAATCCATCAGACAACACCAGAAACAGTCATGGAAATACTTTGTACTCCTTCTACAACACTTATGCCCTACAATCTCAGAATACTCCTTTAATTTTCTGCCTGTCACCTCCCACTGATATAATTACGAGTGAGTAATTCAATCAGTGGCCATTCATCAGTGTGGTCAGGATTTACTTCCCTGATTGTGTTTGTAACTCAAACCCCCGACTTCGGCCTTGTTTTTATGACTGCTCTCATGTTATCTAATGAATCTGTAAGGACATCCGGACCAGGGCCGAGGGGCCACAGAACATGTGGCATCAAACAGTGATGTCGGGCCAGAGACCCCCGCACACACACCTTAATGCTGCTGACCTCTGACCTCTGTCACTCACTGATTTCCACCTAAAACCATTAGGGGTGCAGAAGTTGAAGACTGATGCAAAGCAGCCGGCCAAGCACACGCTCCATCTGAAGACCCTCGTTAGTGATGGAAGGAGGCTCATAAAATGATTCAAAAAAGGATTTCTCTCTTGTTTCCTGCAGGTTTATTTTGCTTCGTTTTCATCAACAGAAGAACTTGCAACTGAGTCCTTGTGTTCATGTTCTGAATGGTTTATGAAGGACGAACATATCAATCAAAAGGCAAATTAAGCACATTCACAAATCATCCATCCATGATGAGATGTATCATCTCTCCAGGGTGTTCTGGGCCTGGTCCGCCCAGGAGGATCCCGATCGGACGCCAGTGAAAATTTGGCATTTTTGTCAAAAATAACATTTTCTGTCAACTAACTGATTTATTGTCTGATAATTTCAGCTCTAAAGTGAAACTGGCTCCCGTGCTGATAGAAGCAGTGGGCCCACTCCGCGCTCCCGGAGCCCAGAAGTCATTTCGGCCGCTTGTATCGGCGATCTCATTCTGTCAGTAACTCCCCAAAGCTCATGGCTGTAGATGAGGTTTGGAACGTAGATCGACTGGTAAAGTGAAAGTTTAATTTTACCCTCTGTTTTTTTGGGACGGCAGGATTGAAGGTCACAGTTGTTTCTTTTTTCATAGTCTTTTTCCAGCCAGTATCATACACACAAATTTTTGGACGCCATTGTTTGTTTATATTCATGTTGCACCTCCTTCCTCCGATGACATCACACAGGTCAGCTGCTATGATTGGTCGGGGACCAACGTGGAGTCTTGTCATGTCTCACATCTGAGAATTTATGACTTTATAATCGTCTGATCGGACAGAGTGACCAACTTAATGGAGAAAAATATCATGTAGTCTGAACCCGACATAATGCATACGAAAAATTAAAGGGACATTCTGCGAGTTTTAAAGCAATAGATTCCTCAGTGTGTGCTATACTGGCTGATGCAGCTGCTGGCAGTGCCTACATGTACCAGGATGCAATGCACGCTCCATACTTGAATAAATATTTGGCCAAAACTCTGTAAAATGTCTCCTCCTCCATAACATCCTCTGCACTCATTTTTTGGCCATTTTCGCTGTTGGAAACGTAACTCGTTTGCAAATACAAGCAAAGAGAACAAGGAAGGCACGTAGAGCTCGCCCCTGACATAGCCGTAGTTCTTCTTCGCCCACGACTTCGTCACTTCGCACGTCAGATGGCGGCGCTGGTGTAGAAGAACAAGACATTTTGCAGCTGCGCCCCAGAGACACAGAGAACATCTGCAACAACTGCAGGCATTTCTCACACTGTATCATTAACTCAGATAGACGGGGATACGGCTGAAAATCAACCAAATCTCCCTTTAAAAAAAATTGAGTTGTCATCATTTCGAAACATTTGCAAGTGTTTCTGCTCTCTATTTCATATGCAAAACCACACACACACACACACACTCACTCACACACACAAACACACACACACACACACACACACACACACTCACACACACACACACAGTGATAGGGGAACTGAAGTCAGAGTGGCAGCTGAGGCTCTGAGCCAGTAACGCCAGCTGGATACCCTCATGCAAAAACCACTGCCAGGTGCTGCCTGTCAAACACACACACACACACACACACACACACTCACACCATACAGCTCTCTCCTAATTGCTCATCTGGTCTCATTGTTGAGGACTTTAGAAAGTTAATTGTTGTTGAAACGTTCCTTTCACTGTTTCACCGAACACGAACCTTCAGACCACGTGATGTAATTTAATGTAGAAGAGAATCATTAATGTAGATACGGACGATGACAAAATGACATCAGAGGGAGCTTCGGTTAAAAATACATCTCATTATTCTGGTGTGATTTATATGAGCCAAACTTAATGAACTGACTGTGTTTTTCCTGTCTCATGTTTTCAGCCACTTGAACCGTCCTTTTGTCTGAATGAATGAGAGGAAGCAGCTGGTTGGATGAGACGCATTATTAGAGGAAAGGAGGAAAGCAGTGGAAATCCTAAAAAAATATATTTACTGTGTAAATATATATATAAATCTTTGTTATATTTAACCACCTGGCCGGCTGTTCACCTCAAACACCTGCATTCATGTTTTATCCAATTCTGGGCAACACTTTAACACTATAAGTTCCCCTATTTAGCATTTAATAAATAGTTTATGACACACTATAATGTAGCTGTAAGCAGATATGTGTTTATTAATGTGTTTGTTAACAACTATAACTCCTCCTGTGGGCACCCATACGTGGATGCTGGTGTATAAACAGATAATGAATGATAATATAATAAAAAATAGTCAGAAAATTCATTGGAAACTATTTTGATAATCGCAAAACGTCATTTTTTATGTAAAAACATTTCATGTTGGATTTCCTTTTAATAATTTTAATTATTATTATTCTTATTATTATTTTAATATTCTTTAAACCAAATTATCAATCTTTTAATGGAGAAAATAATCAGCAGATGAATCCACAATGAAAACAATCTTTATCTGAGATCCTTTACAAGTTTCACCTCAACCACCTCAACAGTAAAATCCTGATTTTACATAAATGATGAGGAATAATAATCTTGTGATATACAGAGTACTTTTACTTTTAGTACTAGAAACACTGAGCAGTTGAGAAGCTGAATATTGATGCACACTTGAGGATCTTTGAGCATTAAATAAAAACCAGGCTAACAGACACATGTTGGCTGCTTTGGGATGAAAGCAGCTTCAAAAATAACTCGTCTGAGGCTCCAGCAGGAAACCACTATCATTCAGGAGCCCCGCCCGGCCAAGACGCGTCGGGAAGGAAACCCGGTGCCCTCCGCCACTAAACACAGACCTCAGTGTGGGAAGGAACTGGCCAGTTTACACAGCAGAACATTAAACATCATGACGGGATCACAGAAGACTCTCAGGTTCACGTCCCAATAGGCCTTTTACACTGAGACACTTGGACATGTGGGAAAAGCAAAAAAAAAAAGGACTCAATAACTTTTTCTTTTTTTCCCCCAGAGCTTTCAGCTGCATCTCGGGATCTTCATCGGTGGATGGAGTTGCTCGGTTCTCGTTCTCCCCCAGGACTGATACACAATCACCTCATCACGTGACAGCAAGGTATGTAGGTCATGTGCTTCATCATGAGATGCGGTTGAAAGCACACAAAAAAGCTAGTAAGTGGACCTTGAGTGAATTTTTTTTCCGTCAAACATGTGTTTTGCTACTTGTTACTTCACTTGGATGTTTGAGCTTCTATGTGCAGAACGATGTATGTGAGGTTAAACAAAGTAAAAGTACCACACTGTAGAAATACAAGTAGAAGTCCTGCATTCAAAGTTTTACTTGAGTATAAAATATACTCAAAGTACCAAAAGTACTGATGATGCAGAATAATATATAAAATATCACTGGATCATAGTGATTGATGGATTAATGTGTAGACATCAGTAATGTTGCAGCTGGTAAAAGTGGAGCTAATTTAAGTTTATGGACTGCAGAGTAACTGAATTCATAGTAATATATCAGAATTTATTGATTGATTTGTATTTTTGTATTTACAATCAGCACTTGCAAAATAACTAATAATGTCAAATAAATGTAGTCAAATGGAATAAAAAGAACAATGTTTGCTTCCAAAATGTAGTGAAGTTGAAGCATAAAGTGGCATAAAATGAAATTACTCAAGTAAAGAACTGCAGTATTTACAGTAAACTGTTTTCACATTCATCTTCTGAAGGGTATATGTACAGTATATATTATATATACAGTAAATATAATATATATACAGTAAAAATATTATATATATTGCATATATGTGCAGAATATGCAATAAGTTAATACTACTTACAAGATAATGTACTTAAAAGGTTTCTGATAAAGCCTCCACACTCAGTATTGATTATTCGATAGATTATGTATATACACTCACAGCATCATAAATGAAGAGACGATCTGTGGGTGTTGATTTGTTTGGTGATGGCGCCATCTAGTGTTCATCAGAGTCATAGTGGAGGAAGGAGGCACTGAAACATGTTTAGTTTTAAATGTCTGTGCTGAGTTAAATACAGTAACTCAACCACTGTACTCTGCTACAATATTGGAGGTACCTGTACTTTACTTCCATTTCTTGATATATTCTATATATCTGATTTTACACAACAATTGAGAGGGAAATATTGTACTTTTAACTTCAGTACATTTATTTAACAGCTAGAGTTACTTTCAACATGTGATGAACTTAATAAAATACAACACACTGTTATAAATATTATTATTAATACATTATCTTTATGAATATTACTTTTAATGAAATGGAAGCGATCAGCACACCTCTGAATTAATGATGCTTATGTGTGCACTTGTATGTAGGCAACTTGTTAAATACATTGTATCTGTACAACACGGCGGCCGTATGAACATGTCCGTAACACGTCTTTGGTGTCATCATGACCTTAAAGTCAATGGGAAATGGGGAAATAGTGTCTATAAGAAGCCCTGGACGAAACAATGAAGGATTTGTGCTTCATCGTGCGCGTTAAAAGACCAGTTTAGTGAACAAGGAGTGCTTCAGAGTGATTCACCTGCACCAAAACACTATGGGATATGTATGAATCGGTACACAACACCTGTTCTTCTTTACATGCAAATATTCCCCACAAAGCATCCCCAAACACACAAATACCCCCCCCCCCCCCCCCCCCCGCGTCCATTTGGAGGGATGTTTTGCTGCAAACTTAGGAGGAAACTGCCTCAAGAATTTGCTCTGAGGAAAACAATAGTGTGGACATTGTTGATAATCGCTTGCATGCTGATTTATAACTCTCACAGTGCAATGATTGCATGGCTAAACATTCACTCAGCTGCTGTAAGTGTATGGGAAACAAAGGGATAAAGGTTGATTAGCCACCCGGGTAGCGGATTACTGTGGCCTGTTTTACAGCTAAATGTTTTATCCTGTTGTCTACATGAGTAATGGCAGAGTAAACCAACGGAAAGAAGCTGCCCCTAATATGTTTAAAATGGTCTAATAAAATCGGAGGTGCAGCGAGAGTATAAATGCATCAGAGGACAATGTTTACATGACACAGAGAAGGAGTTTGTGAATTGGATGACCTGTTTCGCTTTTTCAAGGTCCCGAGGAGACAAGCAGACCCGACTGAGAACAGCATGCACCTGTCTACTGACCACGCTGAACATTTTACACATTTGCACACACACACACACACACACACATACACACACACACACACACATACACACACACACACACACATACATACACACCATTGGACCTCCAAAAGGCCTTTGCTTTGACTTTCTCACACCGTGGTGCCGGCGTAGCACGAAGGCACGAGTTTCAGCAGAGGGGCTCTTGAAGATGGAGTCACATTCCTTTTTCGGCCTTTGATGGGATGAAAAAAAATAACTTAAACATTCCTATTTTGTCCAAGTTGTAGCAGCTCTTTTGTTTAGCTGTCACCTCATTTCAAAACCTTTTGTCATTTCGCAGCAAGGCCAAGTGAACTGGCATTTAAATGTCAACGATGAGCCCGGAATAAAACTCGCATTCTTTAGGAAATAAACAAGAAGATGAATGTGTCTCCTTCTCAAACAGAAGCAACTTCAACTTTATTACAATCCTGAAGGAACAACAATCAATAGTCAAGGACTTAAAAACAATATAAATTATGTATCCACCTTGTGTGAATTGTGGTTGCGACCTCCAGTTATTCTGTTCACTGCGATAGTTAGCTGAATTCTACAAGCGTCTTCCCTTCTCTTAGAGAAATAAATAGCCTGGGAACCCCCCGCTGTTGAGACAGATTTCCACCCGTCCTGGAATTTGTCGGACCAATCACAAGCGTTTCTCTAACACGATGACTGACAGAGGAGCGCCACAGAGGTAGTATTCAACAAACCGGACGCTGTCTTTTCTCTAAAAGAAGAAGAAATAACTGCACTTAAAGCTTTTGTTAATAAGAAAGATGTGGGCTTATCAGTACTTCCACTGTATTAAAGTCTTTATTTTCATTTTAGGTATTTTATTTTACATTTTACAATAGATAAACAACATAATACGACACAAGACACCATATTACAGTAAACCAATGAAGAACAGGTAACAAAACAAACAAAACAAAATTAATCTGTGAACATTAAATAAAGTAAAATAAGCCTCACCAATAGATTAAGTAAAAAAGGACAGACAAAAAGAGGGGCACAAAGCATAAATGAAATACCACATAAATAAAAAAACAGAGTAATAAAAGGATTCATTTAATTTTATTTCATTTAATTTATTTATTCATGTGACTCGAGACCTCGACCACACAGTGTGGAGCACAAACGAAACATACAATAAGAATTAAACCATAACACACTAAAGAACAACAAATATTACATTCTTCAGAAAGGCCTAATTCACAAATAACTTTAGGCTTAACATTAATTTAAACATAGATGGGCAATTTTAATCATACTTTGGAAAGTACCTTTCTCTATAGTTCATTATGATCACATTCCTACATTCACACTAAATATGATACTTGTCTCCCAAGCGGTTGTGTTTACAGAGGCTGCAGATCCTCTGGTTTCTATCGTCCAATGACCTCGGGATTCTGGTGTTATTCACCCTAAAGTTACAAATCGCCTCTCTGTCGCCTCGGCACTTTTCCAGTTTAAACTCCTGATGTCATATTTCTGAGCTCACTTTGCCACTTTAGCATGAACCGATCTTTCAGCAGTCACTTTCAACCAGCTGATGTTGTTACACTTTTGTGTGAGCCAGAGGTCAGACCATCCACAGTCCTCCAGTATCTGCTTTACCTGCAAGACTATAACACTTATACAGGCTGAGCAAACAACTGTACATTATTTGACTGAGTTTAGTTTCTTAGTCAATAATTCTCTTTTTAACTGCGACACAGAGAGGATTTCTTCCAAACTCCCCGTAGACCATATTATCTTTAACTTTCAGGGTGTATTTGAGGAATTTAAGGTGTGTTTTTTGCAATATACCTTTTTTTTTTTTACATCGATACAACGTGACTGGTGTAACTGACTTGACCCGCCACCATTCACCACTGTTTCAGTGGCGAACAATCCTTGAAGCGCCACAGACCTGACCGATACACCTGGTGGTAGGAGAGACGTGTCTCCTGTTGGTTTATGTAACCACTCTTTATACTTTTCACCACTTGTTTCCAGAAAGGAGAAACAACACAATAATCCCACATTAAAACAATAAAAGTACCTGCCTCCCTCCATGTTTTGTGGAAGTAGGTGAAACAGAACCTTGTCTGTCAGAGTTTTATCTGTGTCTTCAGAGCCCTGGTTTTAATCTCTAATGTCTTGGGTGCACAGACTGTGTGGGCGTCTCTAAGCGAACCTGCTATTTTGGTTCATGTAGGTGCAGGTAATTTTAGACTGGCAGCGAAGCGAAGTTGCAGCAGGAACAGATGAGATGTCCATTCTTAGCGAGAAGTCAAAGACAAATTTTCCATCAACAACTTGCCACTTGTTCAGACTGACTCTCCCATCACTCGGTGGTTGAAGGGAGAGGAATGATCAATTATAAGGTTTAAAGAAAAAATATGCTTATTCGCTGTCTTGGTGAGAAGATCGACACCACTTTAATATCTGTCGATTAAATATGAAGCCACTGCCAACTAAAAGTAATCCATTTTAGTCAAGTTGTGCATCTTATTCTTACACATGAAGACAGGTGAGATTCAGCCCTTTCCAATGAGAACATGTAACACATATAACACTGAAGTATGCATCAAACTTTAACCAGGTCAAGTTAAAAGGCCCTGAGAAGGACCATTTATAGTTTTAGGGGTTAATATACAAAAACTGTATTTACTGTGGTCTATTTAAAGATAATGTTGCTGCTACTAGGCCCCACTCAAGCAGTGTTTACATGCTTATTTGTACATTATGTACACATAAACAAATATTTACGATACACAAGTTGGAATTACAGTAAGGGGGGGCCACCAAACCATATCCTGCTGAGGGTCCCCAAAAGTCTTGGACTGGCCCTGCATGGCGCTACTGAAGGAGAAAGGTGGATAAGATATAGTAATAAAAAAATATTATATAAAAAACATTACTGTACAGTCTGTGTGTAATGCGACAAGTGATTTTGACGCAGAGTCTTCACATTCTATTCTCGGCTTTTCTACCATGATGAGAAGATACAAACACGGCAAATTCTTTCTTTCTACAGAGGAACACTGGTTCCACAAATACTAACAGTGAGGTGCGACTGGTGAACTTCATGCACTAATAGGCGTCACCAGCTGACCACATTCCACAGCTGTGTGGCTCAAGGTCCACACACACACACACACACACACACTCATATCAGCTCAGACGGCAAACACCTTCAGAAAATAACTCAGGGGATTCAGCGAGTTTAAGCCAAGTCTCAGCTACCTTCAAAGTGTTTCCACTATATGAAAAGGTTCATGCTCAAAGGTCATTCGGGATTTAGCACGAATGTTTTTTCGGACACGTATTAGTTTTCGTCCGGGACTTATGGGATAAAAAGTTTATTACTTCAATCCACGTTTTTTCTGTACACTTCCATGTGTTTCACATGATGGTGTATTAGAGCAGCAGTTCACCACTTAATGAACACTACTCATCATGCTCCACATGTGTGGCTGTTAATTAACACTACTGACTGTATAAACAGGGGATATTGTTAGACTTATTTTTAGCAGCGCTGCTCTAGAGGTGATGGTGTTGTTCATTGGTCCAGGCGGAAATATTACAGTTTGTCTTTACAACTATTGGATGGACTGCCATGAAATTTAGTGCAGATATTGATGTTTCCCTCGGGATGAATTGTAATAAACATTTGTGATACTTTTCATTAAGCACCATCTGTGTAATGACCAAATACCTGCTGAGTAAAGCCTCAGCTGTCTTTTACAACACATAGTGAGGCTGAAATTCGCCTTATTTACCCCCTTTTTTATCAGCATCTTTGAGTCTCAGAAGTTCGGCATTTCAGCTATTTTTATAGCTTAATTGTAACTTTTTAACTTCACTGCTCATGTGTCAACTTGTTTTAATAAACTCTCAACTGCAGCGAGTGGTTTCAGTTTGCTACAACTGGTTCAGGTTGGTGGGAGGTGTATCCTGTGAAACACCCCCCATTTTAGCCAATTGTTTATTGGTTATGTTCCTTCTAAACACATATGTGTGGATGTATATAGACATTTTTTAGAAATGGGCCTACCACCTGACTGGGTCTTGTCTCAGAGAGCCTGTATGTTATCAACACAACCAGGGTCCATGTGTCTGTGTGTGCAGCCCACCCTGCTGATGTGTCCTTGAGCAAGACACTAAATCCCTGCCAGCTCCATGGGTGCTGCTGTCTCCCCGACCCTGATCTCTGACCTGCCTGGAAAAGGGCCCAAGAGAGAAATGGCAATTTTGCCACAGCGTTGAATAATTTATCACACTTTTATTATACCTCCATGCTGCCTACCAATCTTTACTGGTGTGTCTGTCACTCTGAACCGACTCCAACTGGACAATAAGCAGAGGTCAGAGGTCAGGTGTGCACGTCAGACATCTAAACTCACGTGGACGTAAAGACAGTTTGGCTTTGTGTGTGTCTTTAAAGCCACCTGTCCTTAAAAAAATGTGAAACTTTCAAATCCAGATCCAGTGCATTTCATCATGTTTAGTCTATTTGTTTATTTAAAAACCAACTTAAACTTACTCCAGCCCCTGTGACGTCACTGTTGGGTGTGGTGACGGGTGCAGCAGACTTGATTCATATAAGAACTGAAACCAGCAATAGTTTTCATTATCTTCATTTCATTATATAAAATGATATGCTTCATTTTCATAAGATTAAAGACCACTAAGTAGGGCAAAAGAGGTGGAGGTGATGTTTCCAAACGGCTCCTTTTGTCCAACCAACAGATAAACCTCAAGATTAAAGACAAAGAAAAGCAGCAAATCCTAACATTTGAGAACATAACAGACTTAGCTGAGTAACTGATTACCAAAATATTTGGCGGTTAAATTTCTCCATCGACTTATTGAAGAATCGATCACTTGTTTGTGCTCTACATGATGAGGTAATGATAAAAACAGCACCATCTTTTTCTTGGGTAAAACTCCAAATCAAACATCGCTTTACTGCCCTGAGGTTCCTGCTCTACCTGCCCCCTCCACCCCTGTTACCAGTGCCTGGTCTTATAAAGTGATGAGGGCCCCTCTCTGCCCCCCCACCTATCAGGGCCTCCGTCTGCCTCCAAACCTGCCCGCGGCGGCGCGCATTGGCCGCCCCGCGCGTCAATCACGACTTGGGGCCGGCATGTGGGAGGAGCCGGGTGGGAGGATGCAGGGAGGGGTGGCGGGCTGGAGGCGGTGCGACTGTCAGTTGTGTTCCCTGTTCTCGTCAAAAGTCGTCTGTCGTTGCTGCCAGTCCAGCCACAGACGGTCCGCGGCGGCTCCGTGCAGTCAGAGCGGCGCAGCGACGCATCTCCTCTCCACTTGACGCCAGACGCAGCGCAACTTCGCTCCTCTCTGCACTTTGACATCGATGTGTTTTGGGGAGGAGGTGTAGGGTTTCGGGTCGCCTCGGAGCCGACGCTGGATTTGTTTTCAAACATTTTGCCCCCCCCCCCACCACACACCCACCAACACCACCCCGGTTTCATCATCCCTCGTCACGCACGGAGGCTCTGAGCGTCTTCGGCCGCCTCGAGGACGAGGGCACGGCGAGGACTTGTTGCGCGCACCCGGGGAGCGCACGGGTCCAGCTCTCCTCCAAGTCGATCCTGAACCTGCGTGCGATGCTTTGATTCCAGCGGAGAGTCGTGTAGCGGAGCGGGAATGGACCGTGGGTGTCAGATGAGCCCCGCAGCCTGAAGTCAGCGCCCTGCTGCTCAGTGACTCTGACAATCTGTTCATAATTAACGACATTGGGGTGATTAGTTTCCTCCGGTCCGGCAGAGCTGCGGAGAACACATTTCTCTCTTTAAATGGCACCAACGCACAGCAAAGTCAAACTTTATTCGGGTCAGATCCGACGAGTTTGATTCATTTGTTCCTCTCCCGGTGATTCACATCGAGCCCTCCTTCTCATCGACATGTCTGAGCGTGATGGATATGGAGACGGGCTGTGCAGCGACGGAGCGCCGGACTGCATCCCGCCGAGGGCGTCCCGCGGCCGGCGGAGCGGAGTCATCCTGCCCGGGGGCGGCCAGGACGCGGAGACCATCCTGCTGGACTCGGTGAAGGCGGCACCTCGCCGCAGCAGCATCATCAAGGTACAGAACCTGACATGGTGGTGTGCTGATATGTTGTTGTTTGTTTTGGCTCCATTTCCCCCCTGAGACCCGCCCTCAGGGGGGTGGAAACACCTAAAGCTTACACCCGTTTGTTCAAAATGGACAAATAATGGCGTAAAATTGCACCGTGCCAGAATATTTATGGTGATGTTGTAAAATGTTCAAACTATCTCTCAAGGAAAATCATAAATAAGTGAAGCTGGAGTAAAAAGACAATAGAGAAATAGTCAGGAATGTTCACTCACACTGACAAGTAACAGGTGACAGCTTTCCGGGACCGGTCCACACCTTCCGTGCGTCCTGCAGCGCCAGGCGGCTGTTTGACGCACGCACGCACGTCCACGATCCCACGTTTCGCGTCCTTTTTTACGCGCGTCACATGTGCGTAATTTAAAATTCCTCCATCTCCGTTTAAAAGTAGCCATACCACATTCTCAGATGATAGGATAGCTGTGCAAGGTGCAGGAACACTTGTGGCTTCTGAGCTTCTCTGTGACACTGCTGCACGGGGACTCATAGCAAGATGCAATTAAAAAGCTCCTTAAGGATTAGTTTTCCTCTATAAGAATGAGCTTTAATTCCTTTTTTAAGGATTAATAGCAACAGAGTCTATAGGAACAATCTCCTGCAGACAAATGCAAATGGAAGTACTCTTATCTTTAAAATATAACCAGCCTTGGTCCACGCTGGAAAGATCCTTGTACTTAAGTAAAAGAAGCACCAAATAATATAAAAATACTGGCCTACAAGTAAAAGCCCTTCTTAAAGTACCTCTGTGACTGATATATTATTATATATGACATTGTTATTTTGTTAATACTGATGCATCAATGTGTACGCAGCATTTCACCGTTGGAGCCGGTCAAAGTGGAGCTGGGCTATAAATAATTACTTAATATACTGTGCAGCTTCAGAGCTCCTCCAAAGGGTCAGCAGATAAATCTGAGGGGCCATGAGATGATTAATGGGGCAGGAAAGAAGAAAAGTTCTACTACAAATATTTATATTCATTTTTCTGGTGTGAAACATTGTATAATTTAACTTCCGTGGGCCTCAAACAGTCATTTTAATGACATCATCGGAGACATTTAGAGGGGAACCGTCTCTCATAGACACGTGAAAGTTGTCAGAGGGCCCTGAACTACACACAGCGAGGCTAAAAAGACCAGGAACCACTGGTTTAAAGCTGTATTTTATAAGATGTGTTGTAGTATTTTATAAGCTCAACACGTGTTGTTTTAGGTAAAATCTTCTCCAGCTGTCATATAAATGTAGTGAAGGAAGAAGATCAACATTTCTCTCTGAAATGTAGAAATATTAAGCAGCAGAAATTAGAAAAGCACCACAAAAGTGTACTTAAGTGGAGTATGTGAGTAAATGTACTCAGTCGCTGCTGGAAGGACCCCTCATCTACTGACGCCTGACGTCATGGGGACATTGTGCTTTTCCACCCTCACCTGTGCTCAGGTTGCAGGTCACCGAACCCCCGAGGAGAAGGTGGGGAAGCGAGGATCATGTTAGGGGATCATTACCATTAATGTCTAACATATCCGCACACCTCACCTCTCCACGTCAGGTCACGTGTCTCCCGCCTGCCCGAGGCCGCTGGGCCGGGCAGAATCAGGCAGGAGGAGCATCTCTGCGACGCTGAAGATTGACGCTTTAGTTGCTTATGACCTTCTCCGTGCCGGTTCACATCTGAGGCTAACATCACGCTCCATATTTCATGTCAGCGGGTTAAGACACGGGGGAGGTGATGATTTTCTTTTTTCGCCAGGCTCTCGTCTGCGCCATATACGGGGGCCCGGCGAGCCCCATCTGGAAGACCCAGCTGAACAGAGAGTCCTTTGACTGCTGCTGGGGAGGAAGTAGATGAAAGGACGGACAGATGAGAGGAGTGATGTCAGTGACAGGCACGGTCAGCTGTGACAGCCGGGGCCGGGGATTCAACCTCTGTGCATTTCAGAATCGATATCATTAACCGACGAGGACTGAGAGCTGAGCGGAGCTGCAATGATATGTCGATTAATCTGCAGCTGTTTTGATAAACGAGCAATAGTTTCAGTCATTTTTAAGCAAAAATTCAAAACTTCAGCTAAAAAAATGTGAGGATATACTAATTGTTGTTGGTTTATATAAGTAAACTGTATATCTGTGGGTTTTCGGCTGTTCGTTGGCAATTTGAAGACAACACAGTCTCACATAGAGAAACGACCTGCAGAGAACCGCTCACCTCCACACATGCAGCTCCCTCGCCAACGTCCAGAGATCGGGAGGATAAAATTAATCAAACAAAGGTTTAACCGGCTGGAATCCAGACACGCACCCTCCTGCCAGTTGAAATGAAGGGAAAGGGCGAGGTTAGCTGCCACACAGCTCGCGTTACTACAGAAACACACACTCACATGTGTCTGAGACGCACACATACACATACACAGACACACACACACACACACACACACACACACACCCTCACATGTGTCTGAGACGCACACATACACAGACACAGACACACACACACACACACACAGACACACACACACACACACACACACACCCTCACATGTGTCTGAGACGCACACACACACACGCGCACACACACACCCTCACATGTGTCTGAGACGCACACACACACACACACACACACACACACACACAGAGGCAGGTCATTAAGGCGCTCCTTGTTCAGTTCCCTGTTGCATGGATGCAGTGATTGCACCCACAGCACAAGAGGTTACGAGTAGGTAATGGTGAAGATAATTCCCACCGTAATCACCATCAGCAGCATATTTCACTGAAGTGATTTTTGCTTCTGGACCAAACAAGCATGTTCCCTTACGTCTGGAGATTAGGATTTGTAGGCCGGCACCACAAGGCTTCATTTAGAAATGCAGCTCCTTCAATTTGGATATTGCACTTGGCCATATTGCGATTTCGTTAATATTTTCATTAATTGGTCAGCACTGCCATCATTCCATCAAATGGAAATATTCCAGATGTTTTGTGCATCGTTTTATACACATTTTACCCCAAGATTCTTCTAGAATTAAAGACAAAGTTTTTGGATTTTGAGCAGTATTTGATTATTATTTATTTATCATAGCATTGCTCTTGATGTGTACAGGAACATTTTATTCGCAGTGTTAATTGGGATGTGGATTAGTTTAAACATTCAGTGATGATTTGGTTGAATTGATGAACGAATGATATAAACATATATACGACTGACATGTCATGACTATTTGGATAACTGATTGTTACAATTCAAGCAAAAATGCCAAATATTTTCTGGTTCCAGCTTCTCAAACGTGACAAATTGCTGTTTTTATTCATCATTTATGACAGTAAATTGAATGTCTTCAGGTTTTAGATGTTAAATAGACAAAACAAATGTAAGACGTTACTCTTCTCAGAAATGTTTTAACACGTTTCTCAACATAAACTGGACGATTAACTGAGAAAATAATTGGCAGACGTGTCAATAATGACAGTAATCTTTAGCTGCAGCTGTAGTTGGTGATTTTGAAACTGTCGTCTTCAGGAGCTCAACAAACTGTTTAAAAACTCACCGGACTCTATGAAAAATGTATGGTCACAAAGCTGAAAAAGTGGTGTTTTCTTTCTGTATTGGTTCTTCCGGCAGGAAATGAGAAGAGAGAGACAGAGATGGTATGACATTGGGGTCAGATGGTATCTTGTATCTTTGACTTTTTTTTTAATCATAAAACCAGATCTTTTTCAATGCAGTTGCTCATCTTTTGTACTGATGATTCGTCCGGATGATTCGTCCGGGAGAGTTTCACGTCCATCCAACCTTTGAAAACGCTCCAACTGCCAGTCACCTCTTGACCCTTGATGCCAGAAATAACTCTTGCTTCTTCTCTAGTTTAATAAGAAAATAATTATATGTGCTCGGCTGGCTTTAGAGAAAAGCCTTGGAGTGCTTCTTAAGGATACAGCACCACAGAGAAGAGTCGAGCTGGAGCTAAACAGAACGGTCCAGCTTATCATAACTTCAAACTTTCATTTTCTCCGTTGCTAAAACAAATGAAGTTGTGACACCGGGAGTGTCTCTCTAACAGAGTAGTGTATATGCTGTTGTGTGTATGATTGGAGCACAGCAGAAAGACGTTTTAATGCAATAACATTTCACCCAGATCTACGCCAAGACTAAATTAAACATCTGTAACTGTTTGACGATTCCTCCCCATCATTCAGGCTCGTTTTCCCTCATTCGTGCATTGTTATTCAGGCCGTAGTCGCCCGGATGAGATGGAGCGGCTGCCAGAGGGCTGCCTCATCACGTATTAAGAGTGCGTTAAAGGGACGTTAATCTCAATCAAGTTAAACACATTATGCTCAGGCTGTTTTATTAATTTCCTCCAGCAAACCATCAGCAATTAGCTTACAGCATTACCGTGTAACAGGCCAGAAGGCAAACAGCGGCAGACACGGCAGCCGGGCCTGGGAGAGTGGTCCGGGATTAACAGGCCAGGCCGTGGACGGAAACACACACACACACACACACACACACACACACAAACACAAACACACACAAACACAAACACAGAAACACAAACACACACAGACACACACAGATACACACACAGACACACAGGTTTTCCAGGATGAGGCTCGGGGGAAGGCACGGTTGGACGTGTCTCTGACAGGCCTGCGTGTTGCCTGACTGCTCGCTGTTAGAGCGCTGAAGGACGCCGTCTCCCTCCGTCTCTCCCGCTGTTGACTTTGGAGAGCAGAGGCTGGATGTCTCCGAGTTTGGCCGCCAGACTTTGTTTAAATAACTGCAGGTTTCCAGCAGTCATCGGAGGTATTTGATCATTTACATTGGGGAATCTGTGAATTATGTTGGATTATCTTAATCCCTCTCATGAGTCATTTAGCAGGAATATAGTAACAAGGTTAACCTTGCTTTAGTGAAAGTACTGTATGTAAGTGTTATTAGTGTTTTCCTATTATATCTGATGATGCATTCAGGTGTCTGTTGTATTTTACTGCTGTAGATGTTTAAGGTTGAGCTCATTTTAACTCCTTTATATCCTGTTGGGTAGTTTAATCTGCAGCAATGCATCATGGTCTATAAAACCATCACGTGTTTGTAGTGTCACTGTCCTGTGAGAACTTCATATCTCTGAAAAGTCGAAAACAGCCTGTTTTCAGCTTTGTGATGATACATTTTCCAGCTGATCCGAGAGGGTTTGAAACAGTTTATTTAGCTTCAGAAGGAGGAGAATTTTCTCAGCACATAAAGGAAACTCTTCATCCTTCAGTTTATCACAAACATTCACCACATTTGGAGATTTGTAATTTTCTTTGGACAGGAAGGGGATGGAAAACTGTAAACTGAAAAGTAACTAAAGCTATCAGACAAAAAGTTGCATCCCACCATTGTAAACCAAAGTATTGGATCGAGTCAAATGTTGATGAAACGTCAGTGGATCACCAAAGTTATTGCACTTCACAACCCACACCCTGTGGCGAACACGAATGTCTGGATCAGATTTCATGTTTATTCGTCCGACACTCCGATAATGAGACACATAAACACAAATTATAATACAGACAACAACACTCAACTTCAACATTAAATGCACAAAACTAAAACAACTTCACACCCTTTTTTTGTGTGCTCTTCTTCCCAGTCCAAGTTATCACTCTGAAGTTGCTGAACACCAGGATTCATCCTCTGGGAACCACGAATATCTGTACAATATGTACAAAAATCCATCCAATAGTGGTTGAGATGTTTCAGTCTGAACCAAAGAGGTGGACAGCTGCTTGTGTTCATCTGTATTGTAAAACAGGCCCACTATTATCCTTTTATAAATCTTACTAAGGCGGACAGAAAAGTTTAACAAACCATACATGTGCACAGACGTGCCTCCACTCCATTATGGAAAAGTCATGGAAAAGTCATGGAATTTCGTCTCAGGGCCACAGTGGGAGCCCTGTTTATGTTTGATACGAGTGGCTGAGTTTATTTTCGTCTCAGACGGAGTGCCATGTGGGTTTCTGATCCCGCTCTGCCTCCTCGCTCTGCGTCTGGAGCTCGGTATCGTGTTTCCTTTTGTCTTCCTCTTTTCCAATCCCAGATTTTTCCTCCCCTCTCTCCTTTGGTGCCACTTTGATGTTTCCTCGTTGTCTTTCCTCGGCGTTATTGTTCGCACTTTGTTCCGTTCGCCCTAATTCTCTGTCTCCCTCATGCCGTGCCCAGAAGTGAACAATGATTTGTTTACAGCGTACTCCTGGAAACCGGTCAAGAGTAATGACAATGTATTCCCTGTGACTTTTGTGTGTGTGTGTGTGTGTGAGTATGCAAAGCAATGAGGGCCACTGAAGGCCTTCTGTGTCCCAGTATCATTCGGCTACTGGTGCCACATCTCACTGGGAACACACACCACCTCATCACAGCTGCCGGTCAGGAGTTTGTGTGTGTGACTGCGAGAGAGACAAAGCACACGCAGCTCTGAAACACCTCACGGCCGAATACAATTCACTGGAAAAACCCCACAGAGTGCAGCCACAAAGACGAGCGAAGCACTGACGCATCCACACTTTACTGACAACACTGCAACATAGGAAGCTTTACAAAGGCAGCATTCATTAAGGGATATGTATTGGCTATGCATCAGTTATAAGGTTTTCCTGCGCCTTCCCCTTTTTTACTGTCAGCTGCAAACAATGTTGGGCTCATGTTTGAGTCTCTTTTTCCGTAAAAGTCGCCGTGGCATTCATATTACAACATTTCAGGTTACAGCAAAAATAGATTTATGAATCCACTGTCCCTCATACAAAATACATTTGATTAAAACAAATATTATTAAGTCCACAAGATGGTCCGGATCCTATCTGTCTCCACTCGCCACCTGTAAGAGATTTTGCAGTGTTTGGTTTGTCCGCTCTGGGCTACTGTAGCAACATGGCGGTGCAACACTCTGTGGAAGAGGACCAGCTCCGTACGTAGATATGAAGGACTCCTTCTAACACAACGATTCTTATTTTCAGGTGATTACACAGTAATAAAAACATACTTACATACATACATAAAAACATATTATGTTCAGCCAGTAAATCCTCCTGAATTCTACAGACTGGTCCTTTAAAATCTTTCTGTCATATTTTTCATCTGAGGTGAAGTTCACGGCCCGTGTTAAAAATGTGAAACAGGTGGCATCTGTGCCTCTGCTGACTTTGCACCAGCACAAAAATAGTGTTTTAAACGTTTGTACAGTGTGGTCGACTGATTACACATATCACCTTTAACATTAAAAACCAGTCCCAGCGCTGTGAGAAACCTTATCAGTAGCCTGATATTTAATTATATTGATTCAGGCTGGACCTGAAATGAGTGTGGAAACGGGACTGTGTCCGACGTTGGGGCAGATGTGTGACACTGTAATTTAATGTAAATTCTATTAATTTCCAACTGGAGACTGACAGCAAATTGTAAGTATGCTGCACCAGAGCAAATGGTCACAGAGATACAATACAACACACAACCTCAATTCAGATTTCTTCTGTTAAAGTTCATAACAGTACATCTGAAAATCACTGTGACATCGTTTTTGACTGAAAAAGGAGGATGGCTTTTTTGTAATTTCAGTCAAAAACGATGTCACAGTTATTTTCAGATGAATTATTATTGCTTCTTTTATCATTGAAAGGAAGGTAAATGGTTTTGAGGTCCTTCAGCCTCAGCGCCTCTGAGTTGGTGGTTCTTTGTATGTGTTTGATTGACAGCTGAGCCAGTAATAGTATAGTAATAACAACTGAGGCGTACGTGCCGGAACAAGATGGCGTTTTATTAGACGTGGTGATAAAGAATAAAGGCCGCACCATTTAGCATTTAAAAAATCGAACAATTTTGACCTTTACAGCTACGCGAACGGGGGCTACTAATTAGATACAAGATCTAACCTGCAAACTCACGCTAAACAGAAAAAAGCACACGCTGTAATTAGTTGGACTGAAGAGTTTTACCAGATGAGAAGCGTGTAAGACCTTTTAAGTATTTCTTGGAGGGTTTTATGTAGGAAATAAGTGTGAGAAGACAGAATGAGAGCGAGGCGAGAGGGCTCATGTCCGTCATTAGAGTTAATGCGAATGATGTGGGATTGAAACAGTGACCTTCACTCCCGGGGCGGCAAGGTTTCCAGCGCTGGAATTAAAACACCAGAGCATAAAGAGGATTTCAGATTTGAATAACTGGAAACACAAACTAGTTTAAAGCCGACTGGCAAAGGCAGAGAGGACGGCAACCTGTTCAAACCCCCCCCCACCCTGCCCCCACGTTAACGGCCCGTCAAGTTTTCTCTTCGAACAACTCGGGGAAACAAGGAGAGGAGATGTTTGTTTTTTTGGAAGCGGGGGGGCTGACAGATAAAGAGAAACACTGAATGTGGTTCGACAGGTAGCAGAAAGTGACGCACAGAGGGCTCAACGTGAGGGGAAATGCTGAAAAAGGAGGAGAGGGGAAGTAAAAGAGAGAGTCATCCAGGCGTATGTGTGAGTGTGTGTGACTGTGAGTGTGTATGTGTGTGCGTGTGTGTGTGACTGTGTGTGTGTGTGTGTGTGTGTGTGACTCTGTGTGTGTGTGTGTGTGTGTGTGAGAGAGCTCAGCAGAGCGTGGTGTTAACCTCGGGGTGGAGACTTCGGGGAAAACTCTAGAGACTTCATGTCGGCTTGTTTTGCTGTTTTGGGCTTCAGCCTAGAAAGCAACACACACACACACACACACACACACACACACACACACACAGGTCCTGGGTGATGTAACAGAAGCTGTTTTCACGCCGGGTTTGCTGGTTTGAATCCCCCCCGTGCCACCTTTGCGTCTGCTCCTTTGGTCAGAAATTGCAGGTGTTTAGTAACGTGTCAGGTTGCCACGTGACATCTGATCTCACCAGAAAGTGGCACAGGGAGTTTTATCCAGATGATGTTGGTTAAATGTTTCTGTTTACCTTTGTTCAGCTTTGTTGTCCTTGTTTTTAGCTGCATGTCAAATGTCTTGTATGTGTTCACGTACTTGGCCAATAAAGCTGATTCTGATAAACTACAATAGCTTCCTCCATTTTGGACTCTAATGTCTTGTTTAGTCTTTAGACCAGCCCCAAACCTCCCAAAAATGTTCAATTTACTGCAATTTAAGTGGCAAATTCCCTCGGAAGCGAAGGGAACGTGACCCACAAAGAAGTCCAAGAACAAATGAAGAGAAACATGCTGTCGTATCCTGTTGGGCAGCGAGGCATCTTCTGTCTCCTGTTTTATTTTGCCAGCAGTGCAGGAATGTCACTGATGATGTTATCATGATGTGCAGGCTTGGACTGTCTTCATGTTGAGCTCAGTAAGACTGGCACCGATCTCAGACCGGCTCATTCAGGTGGACTCGCTTGGTTTTTCTTTCAGTAACGGAGTGGTTCGCCTAAAAATGAGGACATCTGAACACTTTCAGACTAAACTACCAGTTTGAAAAGCAAATGTTTCCTTCTTTCTGTTTTCTGCATCATCACACTGTTATGATGAGTGTGTCCACTCCTGCTGACGTGTTGGTTTATAAAGCCAATGGGTGTGTCCTGATTTACCAGAAAGTTGAGCCCAGTTGTGTGTGTATTTGTGTGTGTGTATCTGGACTCATTGAATGTTTGTTGTTTCAGAATAAACAGACTTAAGGTAGTTACGAGTTTGTGGGTGTCAGATTGTGTGGGTTTCTCCTCGTCAGTGAGTCACTATTGTGCACACGTGTTTGTTAGTCCGTGTGTGTGTGTGTGTATGTGTGTGTGTGTGAAGGCCATGTTTCAGCTCTTTTAGAGCGGAGGAATGCTGAGCGGCTGCCAGAGTCGGCTGCTGTGACTTCACTGGGACCAGTGGAGATCCCTGGCACCACACACACCTGCTGCCATGGCAACCACATACAGGACCCATGACAAAACCCGCCTAATCCCCCCCCCCACCACCACACCCAAAACTGTATGTGTGTGTGTGTGTGTGTGTGTGTGTGTGTGTGTGTGCTTCTGTACCTTTTGAATTGTTTGTCAAATTAGTACATGGGTGACTGCAAAGGTCCAGTGGAAATTATTTCTGTGTGTGTGTGTGTATGGGGGGGGGGGGGGGGGGGGGAGAAAGTCCTTTTAGTCAGGACTGTAATTATTGTTGTTGTGATATTAATGATCTTAAACCTGCACTCACTGATTTGTTTGGCCACTTGGGAGCAGCGGGAACAAGCTGTAAACACAACACTAACATCTTATCACCAGAGGTGGAGGAAGTATTCAGAGTACGAATACACACTGTAGAAATACTGTTTACCAGTAAATGTCCTGCAGTGAAACTGTTCCTGCAGTAAAAGTCTGTGAGTTTAATAATCAGTAAAATGTAGTTAAAGTATTTCCACAGTAAAATGTCCCCTGTGCCTGTTGTACTATTATATATTCTATCATAAGATTATTATTCCTCATCATTCATGGAAAAGCAGGATTTTACTGTTGGAGCTCATTTTGAACTGTTTTGTATCGGACTGCAGCTGATGATTATTTTCATTCTGGATCGTCACGATGAGCCAGAGCCCAAAGTGACACCTTCACAATGCTTGTTGTGTCCAACCAACAGTCCAAAGCTCAACATTATTAAAACACATTCACATGATTCAAATCATCCAAAGGAAAAGCAGCAAATCTTCACATCTGAGAAGCTGCAACATTTATTTTTTCTAGGTAGCATCAAAGGGAAATACTCAAGCACAGTACAAGTACCTCACATTTGTACCTGAGTAAATGTACCACTGATAATCACCTTTTAAGCTGATTGTTTACACGTCCAGCAGCTATTTGGAGGCACAAGTCCAATATTCACTCTGCTTTCCACCAACTCCAAAGGGAAATATCCGGCTCTTTAGCTGCTAAACGCTCCACTCTGTTCACCAGCTCGTCTCAATCTGCGTCTGCCTGCTGTTTGCTGCTGAGCAGGTAGCGTAAAGTGGGTTTTTACAGCTTTTTGGCTGAAAATGTCGAGGTTTGATAGGAGCAGTGAGAGTGAAACCAAAACAGTACATTTTCAGGCTGAAAAGCCAAAGCTATGATCTTCCACTGAATGTGACAGAAACAGATTTTTCTAAGTTTTTAATAAGGTTAATAAGAGCACAGCGGAGCACTCTGCATCCAGTGCTCGCCCTTCTACTCATTCAAGCCATCGGTTTTGAATGGAGCATTTATGAATGAAGGAATCATGAGATCAAGCTCGCAGGGCTAACTGTCTGCTGGCTTCATATACTGTATAAATGGTGCAGACATGAGGGAGTGGTGTCCATCTGAACATCTAACTCTGGGCAGGAAAGCAATAAAACATATTTCACATAATGTTGAACTGTTCCCTTAATACTAACAGTAGTTGTAGTACTTTTAGTAATAATGAGTAGTAGTGGAGTCCCAAATGATCTTGTACCGAACAGCCAAAACTAATGAATGAACTAGATTTAAAACCTTTGGTTTACATGTTCAATTTAAATTATAGCCATAAAAATATATATATATATATATCATGAATATCATTACAAGGTTAATAACACCTTCACATACTCTCACCCACCCTCTGTTCCTCTGCCTGTCACCCCCACCCCCACCCCATCTTAATGCATCTGCACACACACACACACACACACACACAGGTGAGAAACGTGTTGAGTGTTTGGTTGTTGTTCCTGGAAGCAGCCATCAGTGGTCTCTAACAGGATTATGGGACTAATCATCTTTCTCTTTGTGTCCTTTAGGGACAAACACCTTCTACATCCATCCAGCCTCCGTCTGTTTTTGTCTCTCAGTTACTGGAATCATTGTTTATTTCTAGTTGGCACTTTTTGCAACGTGTCCTGCTGTATAGAAGTCTGATACACGTGTTGAGTGTGTCTTCGTCCTCATAAAACATTTGCAAAACAGATTTTCATTTGAATATTTTGAAATCTGCGTTGTTCCCATCCACGTTTACTTGCCAGCAGTCTTCTTCTTCACTGCCTTTTTTTAGAGCGCTGCTTTATTTGTCGGATCATTAACGCCTCCAACCGTTGATCAGCAGAATATCATGAAACTGGTGGCAGGAGGAATCTGTATTACAAATGTGTATTAGTGGTGGACAAAGTATTCAGTCCTTTTACTTAAGTAAAAGTAGCAATACTAGAGTGTAAAAATACTCTGTTACAAGTCCTGCATTCGAACTCTTACTTAAGTGAAAGTAAAAAGTATTAAAATATACTTAGAGTACCAATAGTAAAAGTACTCATTATGCAGAATCATATATATTATATTACTGTATTGTAATTATTGATACTTTAATGTGTGTACACAATACAAAGAAAAGGGTGACCCACTTGAAAAATTGTCACTGCATTGTGCTACCAGCGGTCAAAAACTCCACATAGCTCCTTTTAAGTAATGACGTAAGACATTTTCCGACTGTTTATTAATTGCCATCGCTGTGCAAGTTAGACACAAAACATGAAGGAACTTTCTTACAGGTTACTTGCACATGAGTTCACTGGCTTCTTCTGAGGGATAAATGGTCAAATCAAAGCAGTAAACCAGATTAAAATACGCGACACCATAAACTGAGACTCTGGAGTCGCACTGTAATCAAATTTTAAATTGAGATCCATATTTCTTTTTGTTCCTCAGGAATAAGAAGTGTTTCTGTGGGAATTCATTTTACAATTACATTTAATTATTAATCCGAGAAAGTCACGACGTCTTGAAGATGACACACAGCAACTAAAAGTCAACATATTTTGACAGATAAATGTTCCTGTGGATGTCAGCTGATTGACAGATATGGAAACATTCTACCGACAGATGAAGACTTCATACTTGCTGTGATGAATTATTTTATTATGTGGAAGTTTGTACAAAGAAGAGTGGCAGCAAATGAAGGAAAACAAGCCCTGATATCCTCATGTGCACAGACACAATATAAGACAAAATACCTGAATTAACACTTCAGTTAAGATGTTTTTCTACAAATTTTCCACCTATATCAAACATTGTATCATCTCACCCAGAAAGTTTTTCCATTCGTGATACATTTGATTTGACTTTTGGGAGAAATCCTTTCATAAACTGTTACATTTATTACACCAGCGCTCTCTCTCGCTCTTATTTCATCCTCACGTGGGCCTCTCTGTCACCGGCTTTATTCAGCCTTGCAGAACGAATTGTCGGAGAGCGAGACAAAAGGGGAAAATGATAATGACATGGAAGGTGGTGGAGTCAGGAGTGTGTGAAGCACAAGTACGTGGAGGAGGACTGTCAGGTGCTTTCGAAGGCGCAAATCGCTGTGAATCATTGCAGCAAAAGGTAGACTGGAAATAGACAAACAGAATAAGCAATATACCACTTGTGCATCCTCCCACAGCAATATATTGACACTGTATTCCAGTACAAAATAACATGCTGCTGTTTTTTTTTACCCAAAATAATAATATTTCCTCCTTTTTTCAGGTGATGTTATTTCCCACAGTTGTTCCCCCTTGTTTTTCTCTCCCGTTGATCCATTATACATCTTATAAACTCATCATCCCTCTGTGTATCAAACTGTATCCAACATCATTCCGTTTCCACCTCGTGCACTAGATTTGCTTTCCCTGTTTCGTTTATGTTCAAATGTGTGCACTGTGTACTGCCCTGAAATGGAAAATGGCAGCAGCACGTCCTCTACTTTTGCTATAAATACAATAATGCAATGCTTCGCCTTTTGATAGATGTGAAAATTACCGTCATGTGACAGTGCACCTGTTTGTGATGGCAGAAAATGATGCTAATTCATGATAATGTCCAAAATCTCTTACTGGCCACCACAGAGGACACCGCTGAGTGTTTATTATGAAGGAAATAGTGAATGAGCGAGTGAGAGAGCGATTTTAAACACAGCGTCAGTGTTTGAGCTCAAACATGTCTGGACTTAATGAGGAGCCACTCACACACACTCACACACACACACACACACACACACTTGTAGTAGAGGCGTTCAGCACGTTTCAACAAACCTCTACCAATAAATCCTCAGCGTGAACTCACCATATTGAGCCACCATTGTAACTGACAGAATCAGTAGCTTTTAGCAGCGGAGGTCGACTCACTGCTGACTGGGAGCGCCGCTCTGATTCATGATTCACGCTTCCTCATTAAAAGAGTATTAACCCTTAAATCCATACCTGGATGTGTATTACACCCTGTCTAATTCAGTCAACGAAGCACTCAACTCCCTTTTTATTGCTCAAACTATTTCGTCTGGTGTTTGGAAAATACATATAAGTATTAAAAGACTGCGAAAGCCACGGAAATAATCTTAATCTGTGACAAACTGTGACCTTATAACGCACCAAATGTGTATTAATCCGCGACTGAAAATAGTCCCAAGCAAATGCACCTTTTACTCTAGTCTGATTAATGTTTGCTAAAGACTACAGCACTTAGCTGTTTTAGGAATTGACTTATCCCTTTTTAAAAATGAAATCATACATTTGTGTTTTTAAAGATTTACGTCTTCAGTGAGAACTAACAGACTCTGGGTTGAGTGCCACAAACAGGGCACATGAGTCAGAAAGTATTAGAATAATGCACCGCTGGTTTTGGATCTTTTCATGGGATTTATTGACAATCTAAAAAATGCAGAACCACAGTAGTCTCATCCTTTAAGCCTAAAGTAAAGCTTAACCTTGAGGGAACCAGCCATTTGTCCCCAGATTGTGAATAAAAATGATTTTTTGGATAACTTATCAGTGCTAGGATGTTCTGCTGTTCTCTGTCTTCCTTAATCCGCCACTCATGACATCCCGTACAAGAATTCACCATTTCTGCCAGAGTTTATGTTGCATGATTTATATAATTTCTAAATAAAACCTCCACTGAATTCTTTATAAAAACCTTTCCACATGGTATTATGCAGCTGGGTGACATCATGTACAGTATGTGGAAAGTTTGCACACAGCCAAGACAAACAGAGCGCAGTATGGAGAGAGCTGCAGCACAGAGATGACAGCATGAGTGTGAGGAGGCCGGCTTCTGTACGCTCATTTAAGACATGGGGTTTTACCCAGAATGCTCCTGGGGTTGGGGGGGTCATGTGAACAGATTGTGATGAAGTCAATCCAAAGTTTCTCCTTTTGACCTAATGAGATTCCAGAGAGTTTTCCTTTTGTGAAAGTTTAAACAACATCAGTAACAGTAACGGGTCCAACTGATGCTGGATGGACTCAGTAAGAAAGAACAAGGATTAATATCCATCCCACTGGAGGACAAGACGAATGAACGTGTTAAATATAGAAGAGAAAACACACGAGTTCCCACCTGCTTCTCGTGCTTCAACAATAACAAATCCTGTTTCCTGAAATGGCAAGGCATCAAATCGGCGATGTATGAGTGAGCGTCATGTTGGGTCAGAGGTCAGCTCAAATCACAAACACGTCTTCTTAATCACAGTGGTGTCAATTCAAGGCAAGACACATTTATATTATACAGCATCATTTATACATTTAGAAGAGGAAGTTTAAAATGAATTAAAACAAGAAGAAGAAAGAGAAAATGTGAGCTAAAGATAAAGATATGAAAACAGAGTAAAGATGATTAGGGCGTCAGAGAATAAAGGGGTTTGAGATACATCCGCGACCCCAGCCACATTTGAAAACTCAACAGCAACTCTCTCTCTCTAGAAAGAATGCCTCAGTTGCTCAGGACAATCCACAGATCTCCCTGTGAAGACATTTAATTGGAGCTACTCCCTCAGCAGAAAATAGTTTTAATGGAGAACGGTCCCCAGTGAGGTAACCGAGGGACATTGTTTGTTAAAGAGGAGTTCTGCTTTTTTTTTTTTTAATGCCTTGAGCACCAGAAGCCACACATTTCCAATGACCTCCATAGAGCTGCAACCAACGAGTACATGTTTAGTTTATTAAGTGTCATAAAATTGTGAAAAAAGAGTCAAAGATGATGTCATTAAAAGTCTTATTTTAGTCAAAAACTAAAAAAGATATTCAGTTTATATTGATACAAACAGAAAAGCAGCAAATCCTGGCAACGAAGAAGCTGGAACAAGTAAATGTTTGTAATTTTTGCTTCATAAAGGACTCAATTAATCAATTATCAAATGCATTGCATTTTCTGTCAACTGATGAATGGTTTTAAGTCTTGACCTTCGTTGTATCTGCACGACTTGATACAACAAGGGGTTAAATGGGAAATTCTTAGTAATATTTTGTGTGATTTGGCTAAACTGACCTTTTTACAGCTGGGTCGAGTCGGATCTGGATCCAAATGGGGTCTAAAAAGACACATTATGGTACTTTGTCTGAACAGTATGACCAGTTCAGTCCAGTCGCAGTCGTACAGGCCGCTGTGCTCTCTGCTGCACATTATCGTTTAGATGGTGAGATCATTGAGCTCCCAGACAAGCTGGGTGGAGTGGACACATCTCATACAAGCCATAAAAACCTCCTCATTAAGAGCATTCAGGCCCTCCTCTTTGTCTCTGTCACACTCTGTTGTATCACTTGATCTTAAATGCTGAAGTCAAATCTCTCTCCATCAGCTTCTCTGTCCTCAAGCAGCCATTTCCTGCACGTCACCCGTGACCTGTAACCTTGAATGAGGACATCTTTGGTTGGTTTCCTTGGCTACTGAGAGGGGAAATATTAATGGCTTCTCTGACTGCTCCATCTGGCTCGCTTTTTCATACACCACCCTTCTTTTTTCTCCCCCCTCTCAGCAGATTTTGGGAGGGTCTCAGCTGTGCATACAAGCACTGTGAGATGGAGCTGTTGAGTGTAGGAGGCTGAGGACTCGAAGTGCGTTCACATCCACCTGTTTTTAAGCCTGTTTTCAGCTAAAAAACCCTGAGTGGAGACTCTGGAAATTCGAAACACTTGGCTGAGGTGGGTGAAGTTGGTGTAAAAAAGAAAATGCGACAAAGTGCATCGGAAACAGACTTAGTGAATAAATCACGTGACTTAAACATCACACAGGCTTCCTTTCCGCTGGAGAGACGAGAAATAGCGGCGGTGAAAACCTCAGATGTGTGTGTAGCGATAAGGAAACACACATTTATTTATATAAGATTAGATTTTGAACAATACACAAATGTCAAAAAGTTACTTTTCAAGTTTCAATATTGTGTCAAATATACATCAAGAAAAACTGCAGTTCAAAGACTTCAGTACAGTAGGAAAAGACAACTAACATAAAAATAAAAGAAGAATAGACATAAAATGTACATGGTGGCCACCAAATAATAATCAAATACAAAATTCATATGATAGAAAATAAACATGTTAATCACATTAAAGTGATTAGAAACATTCAATTAAAGCTGTTCCTCCGGAATAGCAGCAAACAAAATCTAATTCTTTCCATTTTAATGAAGTAACCTTCCTCAAATTAATACATGAAACAAACATGTAGTATTTCCATCATGTTTTCCATCATGTTTTCCACCGTTTGAGGTTTGACTCTTGTAATTACATCATCTTTATTTAATTGTTTTTTGCATGCTCGTCCTTTTAAAATACACATCTTAACAATAAAATATGTACAAAACATAAACCAGGACACCATAAAATTAGCATAAAACTCAATAACTAACAGATCCAGATCATTTGTTCGTCCTCTTCTTCTGCACTGATTTCATGGCACCTGACATGAGAATTAGTGCCACCAACTGCTTATATTCACATAACAGAACTGGATTTAATAGCATATCAAATTTAGATTTTCTTTGGCTGTGTCTTTGTGCCACATGTGGATGTAAAACCGACAAGTGTGGCAGCACAAGCTTAAACGGATGATCCATGACCAGAGAGCCGGCTCACGGCTCCCGTTGCTCTCTACAAAGATATTACTTTCTTAACCATAAACGCTGGCTTGATTCGCTCGCGACATCTTTGCAGTGATGGACAGAGAAGCTGATAAGTCGGCGTGTTTGTTAATGAGCAGGCAGGGAGGCGGGGAAGCCGGCTGGTGCACAGACAGCCAGGCATAAAAAAACAGAGAGCACACACACACACGTAGTCATGTTTCCAGCACTTTCGGGGACATTGCATTGACTTACATTCATTTCCTGGAGACTTACCCTAACCTCAAACCAAGTCTTCACCCTGAACCTGAACGATTTACGTTATGGGGACTTGCATTTTGTCCCCATAAGGAAGGCGAGTCCCCACAATGTGACTGTATAAATATGGGTCCCCACAACATTAGTAATTCCCGACCACACACACTCCCACGTGTGTGCTGCAACTCCAGCTCTGGGCCTCTATTCATTTAAACAAGGGCTAATTAAAATAATTACCGCTTTTCTAGCATGAAGAGATGTTCTCTCCCTCCTTTTCCCCCTTCTGCTGTGTTTTGTTGCTGCTGCAGGAATGGAGGCATCATTAGGAGTCTACTCACTCCCAAAAATAGTCATCTCCCCTCTGTGTGAACATCTCGTCCTTTCTTTCTTTCTTTCACTTCAATCCGTCAGCTTTCACTTTCTCTCATTAGGTCATAATTGCTAACAGTCCCTTTGTGGTCATTTCTGTCTTTTTTGTCACACAAATGGTCTGGCAGTATTTTTTTCAAGGTGTCAAAACTGGATTTGCAGACTTTTATTTTTCATTGAGCCCAAGAAAAAAGCTTAATTAAAATAAATAGGTTGTTATGTAACCTCACTGACAGCCTGAATATTTTGACAGTTATCAGACAGCTCCGCAAATTTCTACATTTCTGTGATCTGCACATGTTGTTCAACACTGTCACCTCATCATATGACCCAATTTTCAATACTTAAAGAGTTTAAAGTTATAAATCCAAGTATCTATTTGGAAACGTTTTGCTCTGTAAATTGAATCTAATGTTGAAGTGATCAGTTGATTAATTAGTCCCAATTGGAGACAATTAGTTATTAAGTTATGTATCAAGTTAAAATACCAAACATCCTCCTCTCAAATGTTAGAATTTGCATATTTTTCTCTTTTAATATCATTGTAAATTGAGTTGAGATGTTTCTATCCAGAGCACAGTGTGGGGACCGACTGACCGACATTTCCGTTGTCTGAATCACCTTCATATTAATTGATGAGGAAAATAATCATTAGTCACGGCTCTATTTTAATTAATCTGCAAAATCACAGCTATTTAATAAGAGCGGGGCTTCAGATCACATGTGACTGTATTAGTTTAGTAAACCCATGAAGTGTTGTCACTCAGACATGTGCACCCGTACAGCTTCTTGGCTGCATATTAGGCTGCTTGACTGTTTACACAGTGTGTTTCCTGTGTATTTCTTCTTGCTTATTGATGACTCAGATGGCACCTGAAGCAAAAATGCTCAAAAATATGGAGCGCCTCCTTCGTAGCTCACTGTATCGTGTATATATACACGTGTGTGTTTATGGCTGTGTGACAGATTGATAGACATAAGGCTTCATCCATCAGTGAAATCCATTTGACGTTAAGTCAGACAGAACTGGAAATATTGCACTGACTATCTAGGAGCATGAAAAGATCTCAGACACAAACAAACAGGTCGTGCTACACAACACTTCATTGTAATGGGCTCCGTCATTAGAGCCTCTATGTTAGTGAGTGGCCCTGCTGGGTTGGTCTCTCTGTGCGATGGTAGGCTGAACAAGGCAGCAGTCCGTGACTTTTCAATCCTATTAGTCTCCTTTCCCCCATGACAAATCATCAATAAAGTGCTTACTACTCCTCGGGTCAAAGTGTCACAGATAATCTGCTGCAGCTAACTCTGACAGGATTATTAAGAGACCGGGTTAAATTGTCCATCCCTTCAATATGCATACCTGCTTATTCCTATTCAGGGACTCATTCCTATTTTGGGAAGGCAAACCGGGTGAGAGGTCGGCAGTCCATCAGGCAGCTGACACATCAGTTTTTATAGATTTTTCTGAAGATTATTCAGTTGATTTTCAACAGAGCCTGGATTTTATGCTCTCACACATGAAAAGTATTGATGTTTTTTTCCTGAGTTTACCGCAGGTATGAGTTAATGAGGTCCCCTTGTCACGAGCGCAGCTCAGAAAATGCCTCCGGTAACAGAAAATGAAGAGATAAATGCAGAGAGAGTGCAAAACAAGCTGCTGTTAGACACCAGAGTACCTCAAAGTAATACTTTTAATGTCAGATTTTTAATGATTTTCTGATTTTATTTAGGATAAACACCAATGTATTCAAAAACTGGATTTTAAAAAGCCCAGCATATAAACAAAACAGGGGACAGGTGCATGCAGGTGTTTGGATGATTTTGATTGCTTGTGGAGGCAATTAAGGAAATTTAAAACCCGATTCTGTCAAAATCACACTACTACTCTGAGTCCTAACTCAAACTCAAATCTGAACACGCAGACATGATAAACAATACAATAAAAAACAATATTTCTAGGAAAAACAAAAAAATATATTTCTATATTAAGTGTAAAAGTCTTTAAATCTGCGTAGAAATCGTAGTAAAAAAGTCAGAGTCTTTATAAAGACTGAGGAAACCTGGTGAACTGACCGTCGTGGATTTAAGCAGATCATGTATGTACATCCCAGCTTATTTTGAGCTTTTGCTTTACCGCTCTTCCTGTATTTTAATTAAGGTTCAAGGTTTGTACTTTGCTTCTTTGACTGATTGGGAACATGAAACGCTAATTGGGATAAATTTAAACAGTGGTGACACAGGAGTTAAAGCCACTATTCATAGATTGAACACTACGGCTTGTGACATACTGTCACCAATTAGTAGTAATTAACTGTGTGGCTGTTCCAGCTTCATGCCTCAGGGCGACGCGCTCGTGTTGCATCACATTGTGTCATTTGTCCCCCAATACAGCGGCACACACCTGACGTACTATTTCGGACAGAAGAAGTGCTCAAGATCCAGGGAGCGAACGTTAAGCCTTCTCTTAGTTCCTGTTGCTCCAGTTTACGATTGTAACATACGAGCAGATTTAACATATTATACATATTATAACATATTATCGAAATTCCTGGTTTCTTTGTTTACATCTCAACATATATATTAATTTTACTTTGTGTTTAGAGCCTTTTTTCCATCACAGTACATATATTTCTATGCATACCTGCACAACATGTTTACAATACAGTTAATACATTTTAGTATTACATTTTATTTTGTATTATGTTACATTTCTATATTTTTAGCTGCTGCACTATTTAATGTTTTAGATAATTAACTTGTTTTTTGTTTATGCATATTTTTTATTCACAAGGTTGCCTGGGGTCAAAGAACTCCATTGCCAACGACTGCTTCACTGTAGTTGTTGTGTACATAATAAAAGCGCTTGAACTTTTAAAATGCGTTGGCCGCGTGCGCACATTTTGGAGCTTTTCAGGGGTCTGTGGCGTATTGCCGAAGCGTTGGCACACATCATCGCGTCTAATCGCTGCCGTTGTGGGGGCTTACGTGGAAAATAATAATAGGCGTGGGTGTTTTTAACAAGCACTTTGTGGACTCACACACAAGCACTTAACTCCATCAGGCTGTTCTTTTGTCTGCCCTACCTATTAAAGATCCACCTACACCCTATGCTTTCGTTCTTTTTTTAATTCTTCTTCCCTCTCCCGGATGACAGGCAGGCGGGCTTCCCCCCTCTCTCTCTCCCTCTCTCCCTGTATCTCTCTCCCGTCTCCCGTCTGTCTCTCCATTATGCTGCCGTATTGTAAACATTTCAGTCACACTTAGTTGCAGCGCTGGCTGATTTATTTAGCGCTGCTCCATGTCTGCCAGCGCACAAAGCTGTCCTCTCCGTCTCCGTCTCCGCCCGTCACTCCCGCTCGCTCACAGCACCTTCCAGCGCGCAATGTACACACACACAAACACACACTCGACTGTCTCTTCTCTTCCATCGTCACTTCATCTGTCTCCCTGTCCTGTTACCATTGTGTGCCACCTCCCTCTTTTAGCCTCAGTCCTTTATCTTATCAGGAGCCTCTGTTTGTAATTCCACCTCTCTCTCTTTTCTCTCTGCTGCTCTCCTCTGTCCATCATACTTTCCTCTCGGCTATCAGGACTCAGAGTGATGAATGGTTTGCTCTTACAATGAATGCACGCGTGTTGGGTTCTCTCGCTGTCTGTTTCTGCCTTTTAGAGGTTCAAGTTAAGTCAAATTTTATTCATATAGCCCAAAAACACAAATCACACTTTGCCTCAGTGGGCTTTACAGTCTGTAGAGCGTACAACACCTTCCGTCCTGAGACCCTCGATTCGGGTCAGGAGAAACTCCCCCAAAAAAACATTTTCAACAGGGAAAAAATGGAAAAAACCCCAGGAAGAGCAACAGAGGAGGGATCCCTCTCCCAGACAGACCTGCAACAGATGTCGCCTTTACAGACCCACCAAATAACAGCATATATAAATTACGATGACAAACATTTCTGATACGTGTAAACTGTATAACGTGAAGAATTTGAAACCAGGATGACACTGATCAACTTCGGGTGTTGCCAAATAGGACCTGAGCCACAGGCTGTCCTCCCCACCGTGGAGCCCTGGAAGAGGACCTGAGCCACACAAAGAGAGAGAGGAAGAGAAACTCACACAGCTCAGAGGCTCATCGCTCCACACAGATCGGATGTTTTGTTAGTTTATGTTTCGTCTCTTCATTGTAGCTTCAGTGGACGTTGAACACGTGACACACCAACTTCTACACCTCAGCTGAGTGAGACATTTTTTTTGCGTTATTTTCAAGATATTTTCAGCATTTTCGCTTTTTAATGCGGAAATTAAAAATGTGCCTAAAGCAGCAGGCAAACGCAACTTCAGCCCTTTGTCAGTGTCTACATGGATGCATTCAGTGGCACTGTAGTTATATGTGTAAGCAGAAGAAAATAGACTTTAAGTGGAAAAAATACTGCTGATACACGTCGGGTGCAGATAGTATGAAGAGCCATTCACCTGATATCACAACTCAAATCTGCAGATACAGAATGCCAATCTGATACCAGTGCTCCAAATTTTAAATTCTGTGTACCTCACTGAGCACCTTGAAATCATTTTTATGTAAGGTTGAGGCCAGCGATTGATGTGCCACTAAAAACTGAGTCGGCGGTCGTGGATCGGTAATTTCATGGCTGAAACCCAATATATGCTATGTATAGGTTGCGCTTAAATTAGTTTGAACAAATTATGTGTCACTTTTTGAAAAAGTCGCCGCCTGACTGCTTCATCAGTTTAGCACTGGCTGGAAACAGTGAGTCGGGAAAATTACATTAATTTAAGGAGGAGTTAATGAAGAATCACATAGAGTTTAAACAATGCTTAACTCTCTCTTGCTTATTGGTCTGCTCTCCTGCCTTATTAGCCCAGTCTCAGTTTCCATGTCCTCTGCTTTGCCCTTCAATTTGTCTCTCCGCCACCATATTTCCTTCTTTCTTGCTTAAGGACGTCTTGTCTAGACTTCTTATTAAAGTCAATAACATGGAGTGAACCAGGAGAGACTGTATAACAGAGATAGCTTGAGGCTCGTTTTTCCTCCATGAGCTCTTTACCTCGTTGCCGTTTGTGTCTTGTGTGCACAGAAATGTGTGGATTTTGAGGCTGTGTATGCATGCGTGTTTATTTATGAATATATGTGCTTTTTTTTGTTTCTCTCATTTGTTTTTGCAATTATGTTTCCATCGAGAGAAGTCAGCTCTTATCTCAGTGCTGTATTAGAGAGCTACTTTAGTCTTGAGCATGTCAGTGGAGCATGAAACTGGGGTGAATGCAGATACTCTTATTGCACACCTGAGAGCCACACGAGGCAGATGGAGTGTGTGTTTTGGTGCTCGGGTGTGTTCTCACCCGATGTAATTGAAATTCGGAATGGCATGACCACAACATTGTCGTACTAAACCATTAACTGTGCAGCAGTGTGCTTCAGCCTCATATTCTCTTCACTGACTGCAGTTTACCTCTGCCAAATAGAAACTCCAACTTTAAATAAACTACAAGGACAGATCTTGCTGTTTTTGCCCCCATTTATTTACCTCACACTTTCAAAATTAGCTCAGTTTTGCACTCCGGCTTTCATGCTTGTTGAACAGTCACTCACAGGCGATCTCAGGGTCACATTTACAATTGGCAAGCCCTTCGAAATATCGTCTGTTATATGCATGTGATCGCCGTGGATTTGTCTTTTTGTCGTGTGTGTCAATTTTGGTGAAGTCATACCTTCCTGCAGACGTTGAGCCATATCAGGTTTTTCCATCATTTACCCAGAACATACGTAATCCCATCTGGCTTGGGAATACCTCGGGCCAACCCAACCTGTAGAAGTGGCAGACAATTAATGGATGGATTGTCACGGTTGGTACTCGAGGGACACAATGGAAGGACCGAATAGCAGATACAGCAGAGCCAGGAAGCAGGATAATTGTCCAGAAGTATTTATTGAAAAGGACTTACGATGGGCAAGCAACACAAATCCAGATACAAAACTCAGGGAAATCACAAGGACCAACACCAGCCACGATGGATGAAGACGACCAGACAAAGAACAAAAGAAAAACATGTACATATGTATACACACAGACAACCAATCACAAGTCAAGACACAGCTGAGGCAGGAAGGCACTGGAAAAAGGAGGGAAACACAACGGCAGGGCAAACGAGACCAAACACAAAACAGGTGTGCAGGGGACAACAAGAAGGAACAGGGCCACGGAAACACAAAGTGCACAGAGGAAAAATTAACAAACACAAAGGGTCGAAAACATTGAGTCTACAATGGATGAATGGATGGATTGTATCGTTCATGTTAAAACCAGGACAGGGTTAATGACTGGTCTTCTGTTTGGTTGGTTATTCCATGCTTTTGATGGGATGATCATAAAGCCTGAGTCAGCCTGAGGGGGACCAGCCCAGTTGTTGGAGTCACAGTGTGTTTATTGTTACCATATTTAATCTGTTTGTTTCTGGCTACACTTTTTTTTCTGGTTTTCCATCTGTCTGTGCACCCAACACACATCGATACCATAATCTTCCATGGATTATGCCGGGTCACACCTGCATTAATGGCAGCATTTTGTGGAGTGAGATCAGTTCATTGCATAAAATCATCAGAGTGAGTGGATCATCTCGTTGAGGTGAAGTAAATCCACGCAGAGCTTGAGTGAACTCTCGAATTATTGCTTCTGACCAACTGTGACCCGTGTTTACAGTGCTGGCTGATCTTCGATGGAACGAAAAGCTGGAGTGTCCAAATGAAGAAAGGGATCACATTAGCTGAGCGGCATCCAACATACATAACCCTTTATATGTTGGACAAAACAGACACACACTGTACAAATACTGCACTTCACTTTGTTAGACTTATCATGTTTAATTATTGCCCGGTTAGTGGCTCAGCTTGATAAGTTACCAGCAGAGTATCAGCCACCTGGAGCACCACATATTTTGAAATAGCGCAGATTCATTATTTTTTGTTTATGTTGTTTTGGACATTTTTTGCCTTTTTTGGATCGTTGACCGTGGAGAGACGGCAGAATGTGCAAGAGAGAGAGGGAGAGAGAAAGGGAGAAATCCCTCCTCCATTGATCTTCATGATGTTTCTTACTGTTTTTTTCCTTATGTGAATCAAGGCTGTTGTATGCTGTACAGATTTAAAGTCCCTTAAGATAAATTTTGGGATTTGTGATAATGAGCTGTATAAATAAAATTGACTTGACTTGGCAGGCAGCAAAGGTCTCATGAATCTGGACGTGAATCATATAACATATAGAACTTCAGTATTTCACGGGCATCTTTGGCATTTTTGTCACTTAAGGCATTAGTGTGTTCTTGGGCATCCAAGCTGCCCCCGTGCAGCAGTGTGGTGACAAACTGTTCAGAGTAAAGATTTTTCAGAATGACTGCATTTAGTTTCTGAGGAGTCGAGAGCACCGCATCTCTGTCTGTGTGTATGTGTGTCACCACAGTGGTACTTATTTCCATGGTTACAGTGATCCAGGATGGCCTATGAAAGCGTGCCTCCTGCAGACATCCTTGTGTGCTCTCATTACTGCCCTGTGTGTGTCCTATCCAGCTGTGAGAGGGAGGAAAGAGGGACAGGGAGAGCGAGACGACAATGTAGAGCTTGTGGGAGAAAAGATGCAAGTGCGGGAGTAAAAATACTGAGAAAAGTGGAGCACAAGAGATGGAGAGTGGTTGGAAGACTGCTGTAGGGCCTCCCAGGAGAGACACTCAACGAGACAACTGAGACACACTGATGAAACGACAGCAGAGACGCAGATTGATTCTGAGAGATGAAATGAACAAAATGTAACAAAAGACAGCTTAGTTATGATACTGAGAGTACGGATGGGAACAGCGTTCATTCAAAATTATTTTAGAGATTTCTCAAAGCCACACTATCCCGATATCGTCAGCGATATTCAATATATCAGAAGTGGAATCTTACGATTTGTATTTTGATTATGAGGCCATTAATTTTAATTTATTTTTATTTTGGAAAAGCATTCAACATTTTACTTGGTATCAGCATTAGCGCAAGTTTTTTCATAGAGCATTGTGCACACTTACAACAAACAAAAAGGGAAAAAAAGCAGTATGATAACTATTCTTCAGCCTGTCCAGAGGGTTCCTTTATAACATTAGCTTAAATTATTTACAATTAAACATGGGAAACCTTCACGTAGTTTCTACAAAGGGTTGAAGGGTGGAAAAGTAACATTAATCACATTATACACTTACTCATCTATTCTATCAAAGTCTCACTGTGTGGGTTTAATGTACTCAGTCCACTTGCTCCAAATCTGGAAAACAATGTGGGCTTTGAGGGAAAATAATAATAATATATATTTCGTATAGTATTTCTGTCCATTCATCAATGGTGGGTGGCTCTGATTTTAGCCACTTCCTTGTGAGAGCCTTTTTGCTTGCTGCCAAAAGTATTTGTACCAGTTCCTTATCATCGATATTCCACCCATCGAATGAGATGTCAACCATGTAGAGGACACTTTTAGTTATTTATTTTTTATACGCATCTGCAAACTGTACTGCCACTCACTTTTCTCAGCTTTATTTATTACTGTTTTAGTCTGACAATGACTTTGATCAAGACCTCTTCTAGTAGCTTAAATGCCATTTGTTTTTGATGTTGCGGTGGGCTAAAAACAAAACTAAATCCTTCCTGTTATTAGTGCTCGTCAAACTGTAGTAAGACCCTGACAACGCCACTAAAAGCTGCATATTGCATGAGTCATGTCAAGCTCCCTGGAGATTATTGAATCCTGAATGCACCCAAACCACTGCCTCAGTTGACTTGATTGGTCTGCTTGAATCAATTTTCCCTCAAGGTAAGAGTTCTGTCTTTTTTTATTTGATTATTATGACGTGTTCAGGGAGGAGGAACCAAAACATTATTGTTCTACAAAAATTATAGCAGAACAATTCCTCTTGAAAGTACACTATGTTGTTGGTGGAATAAAACAACCATTGTGCTTCCTCTCACCAGTTTAAACAGCTTGTTAATAGTTTTTTTTGTTATTAAAAGGAAGTAAAAAAAAAAAAAAAAAAGAAGGTAACGAGAAATATCAGAAATACTTTGTGTGTTGGTGTGTGTATTTGATTGACAGCAGCTGGCAGGCTGAGCCCCAGCAGGGGAGAAGAAGTCTTGTGCTGTAATTGATAAACCAAGGCAGCGTGTTGTTAGCAGTGGCATTGAAGAGTAAGGACCGCTTTATCATCCAAACGGACCAAAGATACACTTTTCACTGGAGAATGTTTGTTTGGTGAAATGCAGGACAAGAGGTCGTGTTTGTCCGTTAGATAAGACGAGAGATTTTGTGTGTTGTTGTTTATGTTCATGGTGACATTGTTGCATTATTCAAATATAGTTTAAAATGAAGCCATTTCATTGCCTGTATGGAAACAAGTTCTCCATGTACATAGACGGAAAACTGACAGTTTTCCAATGGATAAGGAATAAATGCAAGGGACAGGGTATGAATGTCCATTGCATGCAGTTATTCCTGCAGTTTGAGATATGGGATTATTGTTCCCTGACGTGTAGTCGTAATGTTCGGTCAGTGTTCTGCACTCGATGCTCCACCTGTTGAATACTGCTCTGCAATCAGCCCTACTGCTCTTATTTGGGGATGCAGGCCAACAAATCTGATTAAGCCGCTTGTTAAACCTTCTGCATGGTTCATATTTACAGATTTTCCACTCTCCTTCGTTCACTTAACCTAACAAATATTTGGCCACAAGTAAGTAATTGGATGAAACTGCTGCAGGGGGAAAGCTATGTAATTTATAATACTGCATTTACGGCTATATGACTGTTTCGTGGAAGCGTTAATGAGGTCTAAAGAAGGCGTCTTTGTTTCAGTACAATATCATTCAGTATGCCAAAGTGCACTCAGACACACGCAGCACACGCATACTAAAAATCCTGGGATCATGTAGATATTTATCCTGGGTTACGGGAACATTCAGAAATAGTGGGCTCTCAACTCCCTATATTCAACCCCCCAAAGGTTGATCAATCTTCTTTCAAATTGAAATCCAACATACAGTCAGAACGTTACAACTAGATATTAGTGGTTGTATTATTGTCCTACATGTTTATAGCTGCTTTCCATTTCATCTCCATAAGCAAACAATTTTTCATGCTTTTTTTTTTTTTAGGCTCCGTGCTTTCAGACTTGTTTTATAAATCATGAAACAATTACAATCAAATATGCAGACAAAAAAAAATCGACTCGAGTGATTACAAAAGCTGTCAAATAGAGACGCATGTGGTCACCATGGCGATAGTTATGTGAACACTTGACACACACACACACACACACTGAGGGATGCATGCTGTTGGATAATGACACCTGGCAGTGATGCTGGGCTACGATCCTGACATTAAGTCAGCTTATTACGGAGGCTGTTTCTCTAAGTGTATGCATGTCTGTGTGTACGTGTGTGTGTGTGTGTTCCAATACATTATAGTTATATGACAAATATAAATTCAACACATTCTGAGTGTGTGGAGGAGGAAGAGAGCAGGACAGGGCCATATGGGATCTCCTGTGTTGAAGGAGATGATGCATTGTGCTCTGTATATATATATAGGGTTATCTGGGAGTGTGTGTGCTGTGTATGTGAGAAAGAGCAGAGACAAATGTCAGTACATAAAAAAAAGGAAAGAAAGCATGTGTCGCATATGGATGGAAGTGTATGTGTGTGAGATAAAATATGCGATACTTGTTGCTAATGAGTTTTAGGCTGATAGGAGGTCATTGCGGTGACAAATGGCACTGATAAGCAAATGGCTTATATGTAGGACACCATGAAAAGTAGTCTGCTTCTCAGGCTAATGCCTGGATGTGTGTGTGTGTGTGTGTGTGTGTGTGTGTTTGGTTGCACATGTTCATGTTGTGTTAGTGAACTTGTATCAGCTGTAGTGGCACCCTAGTTTAAATTGTTCTGCCTCTATTTGTAAAGTGTGTGAAGCAGAGTATTGTGGTGGTTTTGTTCTGTTGGTTGTTCTGCAGAACTATTGAGTTTTGCAATCTACAAGTCAAGATTTGAAAGTGTTACTGGAGAGAGTTGTGATTTTTTTGAGCCCTTGAGGTACGGTATCACCAGATTTGAGCAATCACAAGGGCTGCCTTTGTTGGATATTTCCAAAATTGTTTGTATCGCTTGCATGCAAACTAGAAATTAGAGAAGAACTCAATTGGATGGGACACAGAAGTAAAACATGCCTGTTGTTGCTTCCTAGTGTGACCCGTTGGTAAATGACTGTAAAATGGAGAGACAATATCATGCTCCAGGTCACAGCTACCCTCTGTTCCACTAACTCGGGGTAAGTGGGGTTTCTCATACAAGGTTTCTTTCATCAGGGGTTCTGAGAGAGCAGCAGAACTTATATTCATATAGCTTAGAATATCAACAGAAAATCACTTCTCATAGTGGTTAGTTCATCATTGTGTCCAAAGTAACTAAATCCAGTCCCACAGAAAACTGAATTGCATGAAAAAGGTTACATCCATGTCAAATGCCAAAAAGTGGCACCAAGTGTGGGACGGATTGATCTGACTTTAAAATAATAGCACCTCTTAAATCTTCACATTTCTTTGATGTCATGACAAACGTGAACTGATCCCAGCAACAGCTATTGCAGCTTCCATTTTGACTTGAAAAACTTGTCGGCCAGACAGATTTGTCACCTACAATCAAAATACCTTCTCATCCCAACAAGAAATCAGCTCAAGTGGACACAATGTCAAAGGCTTCGAGTGATTTGGCAAAAGGGCTTCGGGTTAACCTCTCAGCACTCAGCTGCCTGCCTAAACTTTTAAATGGGATGTATCCGCACTTCTTTCCACACAGAGGATAAGACGGTCCCAGAGGAGGCTCAGAAGTACTTCTCCTTCTCCTTCTTCTTCTTCTTCTTCTTCTTCTTCTTCTTCAAGGAACAGAGGCTATTTTGGATGTGTCTTCTTCAATCATTCAATACAAAAAGATGCCTCTTGTTCTTGATTATTAAAAATCTTCCAGAGCTGCTACACTGAGAGAGAGCATTCTGCACAGAGCACGCGCAAATCAAAAGATTCACACAGAAACATTTCACAGTCACAAATCCACTGATGATCAATTAATTGATTAGTTTCATTATATGCTCGCTTAATACTTGTGCTCACATGCACACACACACACACACATCCGGTGGGCTGATGCTGAACTGATGTATATATGTGTGTGTGTGTGTGTGTGTGTGTGTGTGTGTGTGCAGGCCTGTTGCTTACTGTGTAAATACCATAAATGAATGAATAAGGATAAAGTCAGTCAGTGTTTAGAGAGCACGTCTGTGCTGCACATAGCAGAGCAGCTGCTCCTGCTTGTTCAGGCTTTTTTCTGTGTGTTTATGTGTTTACATCTGCTTTACATGGGACTGACCTTGTATCCTGCATTTGTCTCTCATGTGTATTTATCTTAGCAATTGTGAGTCTGTGTGTGTGTGTGTGTGTGTGTGCATATGTGTTTCTATGTGGAGTGACTTCAGTATGTTACATAAGAAGATTAGATTACGTAACGTTTTGTTTTTTTGTTTTTCAAGGAGACCAAACAAACAGTAGCGTTTCATAGTGTGTGTTAGTGAATATGTGTGTGTGTGTGTGTGTGTGTGTGTGTGTGTGTGTTCACTTAGCATTGACTGTGTAGCTGGCAAGCCCCCAGCATCCACCTTCAACCCCTGGGTGTTTTTTTCCATTGCTTCTGTATCCCAGTTTGCACACACACACACACACACATACCTACACACAGAGACAAACACATGCGTGCACACACCGTCCTGCAGTTAGCACATGCTGGGAGCAGGGTGAGGCACTCACAGCTGGACTACTTCTGTCTTTCTCTGCTTCTGTCACTCTTACTTTCACTTTTTTATGTCTGTTTCATCTCACACACACACACGCACACACACACACAGAGACTTAAATCGTTGTCTCAATCAACATGCATGTTTCGCGTGTTTAACCTTTAACTAGGAAACATTTCCACAGACATTGTAAATCCAGTTTTGCCAAGTTTAAATTAAGCAAAATAAACGTGCGTGTATTTGGTGTTCCACGTTGGGCACAAGCACGTTCAGAAACCGATTACTTCTCTCAGCAGCAGCACTTAATGTAATTGTAATGCAATTACAATCACTCTCTTTAAATAAACCTAATCATCAGTTTACCTGGATGCCCTGATCTGTTCTGCCATGACAGTATGACAGTGTGACAGTGAGCGAGCATGAACAAAACACCAGGACCCTGAAACTGAAGCAGCTTAATGAAAAGGGATACAGCAAATCAATTGTGATATGATTAATTAATAAAAATTAAAGATTAAATGGATTAAATGATTAAATTTATATTTACATTTTTTCACACCAAGTTAGCCACGGCTTCTATTCAGCTTTACAGCTGTGCCCCACATCCAGTCTACAGTGTATTGTATTACAAAAAGTATGCGTTAGTTGTTTCACCAGTGCCCACAATCATTTTTCCAGCTATACATCCTACATCTCCTATTTTAAATTGCATGGTGAGACAACTGTGAAAACAGAGTGTTCAATGGGCAGTGTTGGCCCAAAGACCGGCAGGATAAATTTGGGCGGGGAAAGCACCACTGTGGTGCCCCTGAGCATGGCCCTTAACCCCAGCGGCTCCAATGGAGCTGCTCGTGGCCAGCGGATCAGACTGGTTGTACTGGGCAGTTTCCAGGTGTGAATACCCTGATGTTTCCAGCTGGAAAACACTACAGGTACATACTCAAAACCCTCAAAGCTTTAGTATTATTGTTATTATGTTATTTAATTTGGATGCAGTGAATAAGTTTGTGGTCCCGGTTATCTGCTGGTTCCACCCAACGTAACGCTCCAACATGTGGTGTAGCGCCGGCGGTGGAGTTCTCCGCCGTCCAGCCTGTCTGCATCACTCACAGACGACAGAGTAACCTGAGTGTGTGTTTCAGTATTTTACGACACACTTCTGAACTTACCGCTCTACTAACCCCAGCCCACCTCCTCTCTCCTCAGCTGCTCTTTCCTTCAGTTTTTCTCTGCCTCACCCCCCCGCCTGCTGTCCTAAATTCTATTCAGGCAATAATAGAATGACATTTATCATAATCAGTATTTTTCCTGCTGTATCGCTCTCTCCCGCTCTCTCCCGCTCTCTCCTTTTTGCCACCCATCTATTCTCCGCTGTCAGTTTGTCCATTGCCGCCGCCTCCTCCTCCCCCTGCCCCCCCGCTCCTCTCTGCCCCCTTTCCCATCCGACCATCCATGCGTCATTTCGACTCGTCACTTGTCAGCCGCTGTCGGTTTGAGGTGCAGGTCCCTGCAGCGACTACGGCTGAAAAGATGATTAACTCAAATCTACTTGATTAGCATTGCCTGCCCTTAATGAAATCCAGCCGAGCACAAATTGCACTGTCATGCCTCGAGTCCCGAAAGGAAAGGCCTACGTGGTGTCAAAACTTTCTGGACTAGGAGCGTTAAATAACTGTGAGACTCTTCGTCCCTGAGAGCGCCATACAAACTGTACTTGTTTGTGTTACATTCAAAGACTTGATCAAGTCCATTCTGGATAAAAAGCCTTTTTCACTCAGCATTTTTTACAGCAGCCAAGGACTCTGGGTTTTTATATATTATATATATGTGGCTATCCGTTGATGAAATCCAGCTCCTGTCCCTGTAAAACGAGCTGGAACAGCACTTTTCCTCAAGTATTTAATATGAAATACTTGCACTGTGACTATTTCCTTTTTTCAGGGACTTCACACTTTAACTACAGTACCGTTTTAAGAAGGCAGATGCTGTTTGCACCCAGGTGTCAGTAGCCAACAATGCTATTTTTAAATTATTTTTTAAAAACTAAGTAGCTGGACTCCAGTCACGCAGATAGATTATGTGTTAGTGTGAAGTGAGGTGACTCGCCTCTGAGATAAAGATAACTTGATGTTTTCTTTTCTGCTCACTAGAGTTTTAAAATAGCGTTTGACATTATGCAATTCAGTCTATAATTTTAACTTTGAGATGGATGGAGTGCATTTTACTTTAATACTTTTTTAAGTTTAACAGAAGAATAATTTTCAATGCAGGACTTGTACATAAAGGAGAATTTCCATCTTTTATTTAAACAAGGATTTTTATACCTTTTCCACCATTTTCTGTAACTTCAGCATGCTTTACTTATCTGCAGTGTTTGTGGGTTAGGTTAAGGCAAATACAAATGAATATGAGCCCCAGTCCAAGCTGTAATCTGTCTGTGGTTCATTGTGTTCTCTTAGGCTTTCCAAGCATAAGGAAATGATGCCTATTAGATATCAACATTGGACTTCTTGTTCCCATAAAACCTTGTGTTTTACTGCGGGGTCATGTCCTTTTGTTGGTTGATTCAGATCTTTCTTGTCATTAAGGCGGTTTTCTTGCAACAAGAACAAAACCTACAGTTTCAGGCATTATTACTGTATGTGCCACCTGGCATCGATCTGATCTTCGCAACATGAACTGAATTAAAGGAAGAAAACAAACAAACACTGGTCTCCGAGTTCAGATAAAGTGCTGCAAACCGGCTTTGTGTCAGCGTGTTCTTACAAATCATCTGCTGGAAAATCCAAGAACTCAAAGCCAAGGCAGTGTCTAATCTCTTGGAAACTGAATAGAAATTGCACAATGACAGTTTGGTGAATTTTTTACACATTAAGATCAAATCACAACACAGAAAATAGAAAAAAAAAAGGTGTTTTGCATTTTAGTGTTAGGCTCAAATAAAGCTTCCATATTTTGTGTGCATATGTAGTTTTGTTGGATACACAGTATTGATTTAAAAACTGAATTTCTTTGGGAACTAATTGTATGTTTTTTTCAAGTGTAGGCGTGTGAACGATGGTAGGAGTGAGATTTTCAGATTCACAATCAAGACCTGAGTTTTTGTTGACAACTGGAAGATAAAAATCAATATCAATATACAATACAGTGCAGTCAGTCTTGACATTTTGACTGATGTTGCTGCTCACATAACCACTGACAGTTCAGCCCTTTACTGTGCACACAACTTCAGCAAAAAATGTCATATTTGTGTTTCTGTGCGTGCACTGAAGTGTGTCGTGTACTTCCTCTCGTCATCTACCTGCAGCACATGATGTGCATCGACACAGACCCGCCCCCGACCCGCCCCCGACCCAAAGTTTTATGCAACAAAATGGCCCGTGGTCAGTTCGCTGAACTCTACTTTAAACTGCTTTCATCGCTTTGACCTCGGGTGACCGTTCTGCTTCCAGTCTGCTTCCAGCTCTTACCCCTAAACTGTTGAACAGTTCAACTTCTTTCAGTGTTCACACAGACAACACAAAGACTCATCGCTTACAGGGTTTAATCTTGACACTAATATTTCAAAAGCTTTCAGAATTTACTCTTCAGATGACACTTTAATCCCTTTTTTATGCAAACATTTCAACTCCCACTTCAAACCCTTTCAGTGCCTTAAAATCTTGACTTCTAACATGCAAACAATTCACATTTTAAGACATTTTAACCTGTTTGCAGTGTTTCCTGCAGGGCTCCCCCGTAACTGCTTTTAAACGTATGTTTTAAGATTGACATGTTGGCCTGATGTTGCTTTGTTTCCTCCTGAGGCCTCCGTCCCACTCTCACTGTTGTTGCTCTTGTTTATCAGTCCAGCTGCTCCCAGTCTCTCTCTTCGTCTGTCTCAAGGCCATTTCCTCCCCCCCCCTCTCTGTAATGCTGAGGGTCATCCTCCGTCCACTCCTCCTCTCTCATTTAGTCCACTCTTCACTCTCACAAGCCTTTTGTCACTTGTGTTTTTGTGCTTATGGTTTCTTTTTCTCTTCAAGAAAATAACACTTTGTGAAAAATTGGGCTTTCAGTAGTACTTTCTGTCTTTTCTTCTCCCCTTTGTCCGGTGTGTTTGATCTGTGACTGTACATCAGACAGTGTTTATACAGTGCAGCTGCCCTTCATTTCTGATGGCTCTTAATGTCCTAGATGTTATGAAATCCTGTCATTTAATGTTAATGTTTTGATATAAAGAATTAAACTGAACAGCAACTACAGTTTTTAAGACCGTTACAGTTCACAGCAGATACTGTAGGATGAAACTGCCTCACACACCGGACAGAGGGCAGCTGGCTCTGTGTTTGACCTTGTGTGTTTTGTTTTTTTCACTGGATTCATGTGACCATAAATCCATGAGCAGTTTGTGTCAGTGTCCTGGTGAACTGCACACTGGGCACCGGGATTATTATACCTCTGCATATAAATGAGATTTCCTTTTCATTTTTTTCATAGTTAGTTTAGTTTTCTGACGTTTTTCTGTTTCACTTTAGCGAGTGTCCCAAGCTGCTGTCATGTTAATAAAACAAAATTCACCCATACTGTTGTTGGAAAATTACATTTCACAGTCACACCAGCATATAAAAAAAATTAAGTTGTACAACTTTGACATGCAAATGTACGCTGCAGAAGAATAGCAAGCCACCTGGACAGAGCTGACCTTCGAGGGAATCAGTCGCTATCGTGGCTTATGTAGCCGAGTTGCACCACCCGCTTTAATTTAACTCGCTTTGTCGGCATATAAGCTGCTCCGCAAAAGAGCGATGGTTTGCAGACAGTTACTAGAGAGGAGTTAATGGTACGACAAGTCTTTTGAATAAACTGTGAAAACCCTCTCAGCGACGGAACAAACGAACTGCCAGTTAAGCTGTAATGAAATAACAAAAATCCTGAGAAAAAAACTGCCAGGGGAGAGTCAACGGCCCAGCTCTAAGAAAACAGAAAGATAAGTTTTGCTGTGACACTTTCTGGTGTGACCATGCCTTTAGACTATAACTGAATATGTACTTTCTGAGGCATTACGTGTGATTTATTTTGAAAAGTTTAAATGTATTTCTGTTTTGACTTTAATTCAGTGTACTCAATCACATGCATGTGTAATAATTGTGCTCATAGGAAGAACATACACCGCTGAGCTCCAATGTAATAAACTTAACTCAGAAAGCCACGCACATATTTCATGCACAAGGATGGAAACTATGCACACTCACAGTAAGTTCAGACATGAACTGGGCAGGTTCATTCTACAGCGGGACTGAGTTTAAGAGCTCAAGGGAATATTTTATCAGGTCATGTATATTTTTAAATGAAATGCACTCGCAGCTGCATGTAGCTGTGACATCTCCCGACTCTGGGAACCCGCGTTCAGATGACGTGAGAGCAGGACTGGCCGCAGAGCAGATGTGATGAGGAGATTTCATGAGTATCTTGATAGACTTTTCGCTGCAGCACCAAAGTTCTGTTTTTCTTTTTGCACAAATTAGTGGAGTTCAAGTGCACATGTTTGCTTTGCGGAAATCACACAGGAAATGGGTGTGACGCTGGGTCGTACAAGTGAAACACACACGCCCTCAGACACACACACACACACACTCAGAGCTGCACACTCACAGAAATGAGTTCTCTTTTCTTTGCTCTTGTTTCCTTGTCTCCTCTTTGTGTTTGAGACTATTACATTTTCATTATCCCACCTCGTGTCCTTCACCTGGGGTTGCTAAGCAGCGGCTGAAAGCACATTGAAAATAGAACTGGAATAACGGTGTGCACGTCACAGTGTGTGTGTGAGTGTGTGTGTGAGTGTGTGTGTGAGTGTGTGTGTGAGAGTGTGTGTGAGTGTGTGTGTGTGCAGCCCAGTCACTGCTCTGACATGTCTCTGTGGGTACGTCGGTCTTTTGGAGGGGGGGGGGTTGCATAACTGCTGTCTGGGCCAGAGCTCGACTCGTCTGACGGACCCGTCGTTTGACTGTGTGCTCCTTCTGGACACACACACACACACACACACACACACACACACACACGGTTATCATGTACCACTACCTCGGTTTGATTTCCTTTTATTATTCAAAATGAGCTTTTTTTCTTTTTCCTCCTCTTCCTCATTCTCCTCCTCCTCCTCCGGCTGAACCCCCCACCACACTCTCTCCTCGTTTCTCTGAAAGATTCATCAAGCCATTTACTAAACATCTCCTTTTCAGAAGCGTACAGGGCTGCCATCCAACTGTCTCCCCTCCCTCCCCTCCCTCCCCTCCTCTCCTCCTCATCTTTGTTTTCATGCCTCCTTCCCACAGAGAGGGAGCAGGAATAGAGCACTCAGATGTCAGCCTGCTCATTTTTTATATTTTTTTTGTGGAAGCTGATTGGGTCTCTTTGTTTTTTGAGATACCTACCTGACCTCCTCTCTGCTCCTTCCTCTCTCCTTTCTTATTTTTTCTCTCGCCTTTCTCTCCCCATTCATTTATTTTTTCCCTCTAAGGCTCGACTCGGTCTCCTCCGCCAGTTCCTTCCACCAGCTGTCTTTCTCCCCCGCCCCTCTCATCTCTTCTCCTCTGCTTCCTTCTTCTCCCTTTTCCTCAAATCTCCCTGCCTTGTCCTTTCTTAATCTCTGTCACTTTGTCCTCTCTCTCTTTCTCTCTCCCTCCCTCCTCCTTTCTTTTCCCCTTCTGTCGCTTCTCCCACTTTCTCTCCCTCCTCTTGATCTCAGTTCCAGCTTAATCTTTCCTCCCTCGTCCCTCTCTCTCTCCCCGAGTGTGTGCTCGTGTGTTTGTCTGTTTGTGTTGATCTGCGCATGTGTTTATGCGTGTGCACATTTGCAGATATCAGCCGAGTCAGAGGCCCACCAGAGAAGCCGGGAAGCTTTAAGCTGTTACATAACAAGTGTCCTCTTGACTTGGAAGTGTGTCATTGCTTTAGATAAGGGTCCCTTGTGGCCACTGCCTGAAGACCCCTCCAGGCCCTCCCTTGATAGGGCTAATGCTCAGATGAAGGGATGGAGGAGGAGAAAAGGAGGGTGGGGATAAAGGGCAAACAACGGCGAGGGATGGGATTGATGGGAAAAAGGGCGAGGAGGGAGGACGGACAGAAAGGAGGAGAGGGCTGATTAACAGGGAGGAGTCGGCGAAAAAATCGGACAAGAAGCAGAGGAGAGGAGGTGCGGCGTTTAGAGGGGCGGAGGAGACAATGACTGGTGGGGGGGTGGAGCAACACACAGCAGACAGAGAGAGAGAGAGAGAGAGAGAGAGAAAAGGCGGAGGTGAAATTCAGAAATCGTCTAGACATGAAGGAGAGGTTGCTGTCCCGTCGGCCCGGGTTGGGTTTGTCCTCTGGTGTCACAACAGTTTAGTTCATGTGTGGTGTTTTGCAGAAGGCAGTGGGTGTTACTGGCTGCCGGAGGGACCGGCCGGTGGGGGGAACGACAGTAATGCGCACGTCGCCTGTTTCAGACCTGCACCTCTTTATGTAACCGTGATGGCAAATTCAACGCGTTGCTCTCATATCTGAACGCGTCACCTTTATGCAAAAGTCATGACATTTCCGTATCACTTTCAATAAATCTGAGCTGAATGTCGTCAGATTAATGGCGAAGTAAAATATGCACGTCTTGTTCAGCTAAGATCACTGTGATAAACGTGTTATCTCAATCGATGCGCAAAGAAAATAAATCAGTTTAATAAACTATGAAAGAGCCAGTTGGGTTGTTGTGGAGATTCTTTAGTCTTTAAGAACTTCTTCACCTTCCAGTGCAGAAGAAGTGCAGATTAAAAGAAACAAAACAAACAACCACAGTAATAATCTGACCAGCTCTCCGTCTCTATATATATATCTTATAAAACTCAGGCTTTAATCCGTACAGTGTCTGCCTGGTTTTACAACATTAACTTGATGTTATGACCATTTTATAGTAGAAAACCAGGCTCTAACCAGGCCAGGACAGGTGGTCGTAAGTTAACCTAGGCTACAAACCCTATATGCAACTCATCTGTATCATTGTTGCGTTGTCACTGACAAATAAACTAATAAAAAAAGGAAATAAAGAAAATGTAAAATACACTTTACTGTATGTCAGAATGACAATAAGCCGTCATTTAGGCTCGACAGCCACAGATGTGATATAATGTTGCATATTCATGTCAGCAAACAGCTTGTTTTCATGCTCACAGAATTATTTCAGGCATTCAGGCACCTCACATCTTTTTAATAACCAGTGGCATTGTTTTTTTGTTTTTTTTGGGGGGGTTTGTGTGTGTGTGTGTGTGAGCTTGTTTGTATGTGTGTAGGGAATCAGGCAAGGTGAAGCAGAAAGCCTTGTTGAAATCCATTAGAGATTCTCTTCATTATATGAGGGCAGACGGGCAGAGAGCCAGCGAGTAGCCACAGCCTGTTAATGGTGTGTGTGTGTGTGTGTGTGTGTGTGTGTGTGCTCTGATTGAAATGTCCCCATCAACTCTGCCGTCCTTCACAATCATTCACACAGCAGGAGGCCAAAGCTTCAACACCCAAGACGCACAAGAATCCAGGTTACTGCAGGAAATCAGAGCGTGCATCACATAAAACACCTCGTTAAATGTTAAATAAATAAAAAATACTTTATTTATTAAATTTAGAAATATATAAAATATATAGATGAGCCAACAAGTTGAAATAGAAATTTTTGAAACTGAATTTTATTGGATATCATAAATTCCCTCTCTGATTTCTATTTATTTCAACTTGGATCTTGACGATGGAAGTTCAAGCTCGATCATCTCTACTCAAGGTCCACTTACTTGTTCTTTTGGAGCTTTTCAACTGTGACTTCAGCCACATTAAGTTACATTTGTAACTTTGTTGTTTCGACCCTCTGTCCAGAAACGGCGTTTTACTCTTTTCCAAAACAACCTCCGGAGTGGATGAACCTTAAAACGCCGGCTTGGTGTTTCAGTGTGAAAAACGGAGGAGACAACCTTTACTCGCCTCTAACTTTCTCTGCGACCGTTTACTTTAAATACCAATACAGTCGAATACACAGCAGAGCTGTTGCCATCAACCTGGATTTACTTTGTCATGAAATGAGGGTTTTTATCACCGCAGCACAGCAGCTCGAGAACGACTGCTGGTTAACGTGTGGTGTTTATGGGCTGCGATTAAATAACTATTTCACTCTCGTTCAGCTGTCAGAAACTGAGAAAATGGAAATAAGAACAACTGCACTGTGAATTTGGTTGCATTAACACACAGTACAGGTGACCACAGACAGCAGGAGTAATGACAATCATTAACATGTATGTGTGTTGATTTGACCATAAAATGATGAATTGGTCCGTCCCACTCCTCACCAGATGTTGGCTGTAATGCAGTTGTGTTGTTTGCCAACTGAAAAGAGGGTGAAGAAGAAGAGATTTAGCTGTCTTCATGTTCTTCAGGAGTTTCACTGTGGACAGTGTGGACACAAACAGTGGCAGAAAACTGGCTCCTAAAAAGCTAGTAATGAGATTAGTTTGTCTCACAACTTGTTTCATAGCTTTCAGTTACAGTATGATCATGTTAAAGTCATTTTAACCGTCTAGAATCCCAAAATAAGAGTTCTGGTTCTTGTTTATGAGATTACACACGTCAAGAACTCTAAATTTTCCAGAGTGAAATGATAATCGAATGAGCGGACGATACGTAAACCAATAACACACACACAGCAGGTGAAGCATAACGATGTGACTCTGTAAAAGGTTACAGGTCTGAATGTTACTATTGGACTTGTCACGACTGTAATTTGCTTGATATAATTGATTATAATGATTAAACTGAGCTGACTGTGTTCAGGTTACACCACACACTCCTTCACTGTGCAGACAGCGATAAACAATACCGCACAGAGGTGCTGAAGGAACCGAGTTCTAGCACCTTTTATTGGATGACTAAAGCAGAAACAATCAGTGGGCCTGCACTGAAATATCTGCACACACACTTCCACCCACAGGCTGGCGTACACAACAGACACTCGCAGTCACGGATATCAATTAATCATTCTGGTTTCGCACGACTCCCTCGAAGTGTTTACCAAATTTTTTTTATCCTCTCCGACTCTTTCTGCTCCTTCACACTGACTCCCTTTCTTGTCTCAGCACACTCTGTCCGTCTCATCTTTCAATAAGTGCACCGTGTCTGTGTGCAATTTGGCATAAGAGAAGGTAAATCAGGCTGAAACACACACACACACACACACACACACACACACACACACACACGGACTCAGGGCAAAAGGGCAGCAGCATCTCAAAGAGGCCATTACAAGATTTTACAGGGAGCTGATGACTCCAGAGTCCCAACAGTCCCAACCTGCCTGATAAGTTTGACCGTGTTGCCTGCTGGGACTCTTAAATGGAACAGAGCCTTTGTTGATGATATTATGATCCACCTTTGCTATGATAAAGTGTGAACAAGTCAAAAAAAATGTGTATATAACTGAATACATTAATGAATACTATTCTTATTTTAAAAGAATTGGTTAATAATTAAAGGTGAAGTGTAATGTGTGGCAGTAGTGTGCCTCTGTGTATGTGTGTGTGTGTGTGTGTGTGTGTGTGTTGTGGGCCGTTGTGCTGTGGATTAGTGGCTGTAAGACTGCGGTTGCGGGCGGCAGCGCAGTAATCTATTGTGGTAATCTTCTGCCAATGTGCTGAGGGATCATTAGCCAGATCATAGCATCAGATTGGGACTGGATTTATGCAACTGCCAGGTGTTGGTCTGTGTGTGTGTGTGTGTGTGTGTGTGTGTGTGATGCACAAGGTTAACAAGTCGTAGAAACAAGTTTGTCAATGGATGGAAAATGGATTGGGGCAGGGTGCCGGGACAGTATGCAGCAGGGATTGATGCATGGCCGGGAGTGTGAGTTTTGTCACAGTTGTGAATGGATTTTCACGATAATGTTCCGTTGTTCGTTTAAGTTCATCCAGTGTCGGTGTTACAGCTGCTGAAGGTCACTGTGCAGGACACGGTGACACAATTAGGCTGCGTTCAGACCAGATTTAGTGATTAGTGCAGGGTCGTGCAGGGGTTTGGGTACGGTACACTGTATGCTTCCCCACATGACAGTGGTGCTCTGCAGGGAATTTATATATAATACAAAATTGTGCACAAAAACTTTGCATCCACTGTGCTATTTCTGACAACAGAGAGAAAGAAAAAGAAAAAAAATACATTTTCAGAGAATATTACAAACCATAATAGTTAGTGGTCATAATAAAAGTAAAAAAGATAAAGAAGGTTAAGTACAGACATTGGATAACGGGAAAAACTATAGATAATAAATAATAAAACCTCCATACAAATGATAAGTCCAGGCTTAATGGAGGTTGTCCAGTCCAACAGGAGACTAGATAGTTATGTCATGTAAGGGAGCGCAGTTTTAGTCTGTCTACATAAGATAAAAATGGCTGCCATAAATTGAGAGTATACTTTATTCTTTCAAGGAGAAACTGCAGAAGGTCTGTGATCCACTGAATATGTGATTCTTGCTTCTATTTCAACAGTTTTAGGCGTCTAGCTTCTAGAGGAGCAAAAGCTACTGAATTAGTTGTCTGGATAAAGATAAGTCCTCCTGGACAAATGGTTTTCCAGATACCTCTAAATGTCTCGAAAACAGAGGTCCAATAATAGTCTTGGACAAATCCGGAAAGTGTGAATAAGCCTTTATGTGATTTATATCTGTTACACTCAGGTTCTACATCAGGATAAATCTGAGAAGGCTTTTAATTTGAAAGGTGAAGGCGATGTACCACTTCCGCCCACGTCGAGACCAAATAGAGGAAGAATGGACTTCCAGTCATTTTCCCAACGTGACTTAATTATATCAAGGGAAGGGCAATAAATGGCTGAGAGACATTTATTCCAGAGAAAACTCCTTTATTCTGGAGTTTTATTATCTAGAATCTCCATAAGTCTGCTGTGCTGTAGGTTTTTCCCCATTTTTATTTAGATAAGATCAGGAGTGCATGAGTATTTAAATTTGGTTTTCAAGGACTTATAAAAAGAAGAAGATTTAAGTTAATAGCATGAATTCTATTCATGCTATTTTATTTAACGAGTGTTGTGGGATTTGTTGGAAAAAAGGCACCATTTTGTTGTGTGTTTATTTTTATTCTTATTCAATACTGTATATAATGTATAGCCAAAAGTAATTGGACACTTCTCTCCACATATTTTGGTGTACTTTAAGTCTCATCTCAGCTCCATAAAGAAGGAGTTTTCCCAGTTTGGTCTGGAAGAACTTGACCATAACTGAGGCAATAAGACATCATCACCAAACTACATTTTGAGATGTGCTGGAATGATTAAAGAATGCAAATGTTTGAGCCACTTTCATATCAGGCCTGAAATGTTTAATCAAGTCTTAATCAAAGCCTGTCGGTTCCTCCTCAAGCTTCTCTCTTCCTCTCTTCAGTTGTTAAATTGTTTTCCAGAACCTCTTCTCTTTGGTCTTGACATTAAAGTCGACCTCTGCGGTCTTTTCAAAGCCTCCCATACCTGGCCTTTTTGATTTTCCAGCTCAAACAGCTGCAGTCTGTGGAGCCTGATGGTCTGGGAGTCTGGAGTTGGTCTTCTTCTTCTTCTTCTTCACTTTCAAGGCTCCTGCTGCTCCTCACTGCTGCTGTTTTCGGACTCTTGGGTTTTACCACGATGACCCACACCGACCAGTGTCAGAGCTGACAGATGTATAGTGTAATATCTGTAGTATTTGTGCCGTGTTGCTCGGCTTCTTGGGGCTGTGTGGTGTGCAGAGTAGCTTATACAGAGTGAAGAGCGAGCTGCTGTAAACACTTCATCTGCTGTCCATGTGTGTTCAATACAATGACCTATTGTTCTGCATCCATTTATTCTACGTTCGCTCCTTTCTTCTCCCTGTTCTCTCTGTCCCCACTTGTTGCATCCCAATCCTCTTTTCATCTCCAGTCTCTCATCTGTTCTTTCATTCTGTTTGCTCCTTTGCACTATATTTTATTTTTATTTGTGTCAATTTTTAAGCCATTTGCTCTGTTTTTATTTTATTTTTTCCATTTTCGCTTAAGGACGTCCTCTCATTTATAACCCATTCTCTTAATTCGTCTTGTCTGACCTTTCTTGCGTCTCCTCTCTTTTCGCCTTCCAGCTTTTGGTCCCATTCCTCTTCAGCATCTCTCCATCTGCGCTGAGATTTTATTCCTTTTTGGCAGCCGCCTGGCGATGGAGAGAATGATCACATCTGAGCTAAAAGAGAGCGCAGAAGTAAAACAAACCGGAGAGAGGGAGATGGAGCTTAAAGCAGGCTGTGGATTATAACCGATAGATGCCCTTTTAGGCCAAGCAGAGCGCTACATTAAAGGCTTTGGCGGGGAGGACGTGGCCGTAGTTTCCTGGACGGCATTGTGTGTCATGTCAAAGTGACAGTGGAAACATGCACATCGCGACACGCCCGCACGCACACACACGGGATTAGTTACGACAGCCGCAACCACGTCACTGTTCCCAAATGTCCACGCTGCCCCGAAGCGTCACAGATACCCGTCCCCGCCCCGGCTCTGTCCACCTAAATACCCGCTGACCTGCTTTCTCTAAGCTCGTCTGTCCAGCCTCCTCGCCGGCCAACTTAATAAAAAAGATATTTTGTGGGACAGTTATGTGAATGAAGACAAACAGGCAGGAGGGTTTTATTGCAAACTGTGACCCTGCTGCCTCTCCGTGTCTGTCGCTGCTCTGGGAGTTGTAGGAATATTGGAATTGGAAATCAATACATGTTTGTGTTGTGAATGGGACCGGGCAATGATTTTCAGCTCGCTCTCCCTCCCTCCTCTCCTTCTCTCCGAGCGTAGTCACTGTTAGCTTTCTTCTGTCTTCATTGGTGGGTCGTGCACTGGGCTCATCCTCTTTGATTTTATACCATTTTTTGACTCAGACTTACAATTGTTTGTCAAAAATATCCTCAAGATAAGGTCGAACCTACTTGTTGCATCCTTCAGTGGATGATTTCCAAGCTTAAAGAGCAACTTAATACCCTGTTTAAGCTCAAACGCCCCCATCGCATATTCGAAATACAGTCAAACCCACACACACATCGCTCCCAGATAGATACATCATCGATTTTCAGTTTTTATTTGGGTTTTAAAGGACAGAATTACAGTTTTTTATGTCCTCACATTAGTCAAGTTTTATTATATCAGGATGAACCTCCCAACACATGCCCCCACATGAACAAACTTCCAAAAGTTGGCAACTCTCTTGCAGCAACAAACACATTTCAGTAATTAGACCTCTGTAACCTCAACCAGTTTATTATTGTAACCATGATGACAAAGGCCCCCTAACCTCGACGAAGTGGCCATTTTGAATTATAATGTTTCCTTAACTTTAACAGTGCTTATTTGAACCCAAACCTCGATCTTTCCCTAATCAAACCGTAACCCCGGCGTCTTCACATCATAAAACAGTGATCTGTAGCGGATGATGTCGCTTCTGTGTGTCTCTCTACTGGACAAACGTCACATTTGGTCATTTAATTTGGAGGACTTGTTGTTATCTTATCGCTGTCAGGGATGTTAAAGTACTGTCGGTCCATATTTTCAACTTTTCCTTTCCACAAAGACAAATAAATTCAAAGAAAAACCTCATATCTGTATCCACAGTCTCAGGTGCCCCCTGCCTGTCTCACCCACAACCAGACTCAGAGCGAGGCCTGCGAGGGCTCCGATCCACCCTGAATGTTCACAGGAATTTGTGAAAACATTTAAATCCTGAAATTTAGCTCCCTCATGATCAGTTAATCATTGGACCTTATGTCACCACAGCGTGTGTTCCAGCTGAAATACCGTACGCTTCGACTCCCGGGAGCTTCGAAAGGAGGCTTAATGAAGTCACATGTAACACACGTACGCAGGCGACAGTGTGGATGTTGTGTCGTGCCTTAATTATGTTTGTGTGAACCACTGAGCAGTGTGTGTGTGTGTGTGGGAAGTAAAGTTGTCAGATTTAAGCGCTGGACAGAGTGGACCTTGTTCATTCATATTCTGTTGACAATAGACGAGCTGTGAGCGACAGATTTTCTCATAGATCCGTCAGGAGCCAGCCGGCTGCCACAGCTTGTTAAACAATGAATCACTGTGTACATTTGCCTATCACTTGAAAATGATATTAACAATTGATTAAATGTTCAGTGTCACCACAGATTGTTGGTTTTGGCTGGGAGTCTGTACACCTGCTCACACAGCTCTCCAAATATTTAAACATTCAAAAACTGCAGTTTTTGCAAACTATTTTTTTTTTATAGTTTTTAGGAAATATATGACCTTGCACATGTGTACAATATGAGATGGCAGCATGATAGGAGAAAAAGGGTTTTTCCTTCATTCAAAAATTATTTTAATATGCTGCACAATGAAACGTTTTGGGTATTACTGTAGGACACAAAGCTGAGAAAATACAGATGTTGAAAAATCTGGACCCATTTTCATCACGTATCAGCTCAATCTGTCTGTCGGTGATTGGTAGAGGAGATTGAGCACGGGCAGATCCTCTTTGTACTTCAGAGGATGTGGACGGTCCTGAAACCTGTTAAACCACAGGTTAGTGGGACAAGAATACAATAGAATAGAGTAGAAAAGTATGTAAGTGATTGCATACATGGTCCCGGAGACCCATGGCTCGCTTCATCCGCTTAATAATGCAAATATTTCCTTATTTGGTAGAAGTACAGAAGTACAGCAACAATTGTCAAAAATACAGTAAAAAGTATTATTATTATATTATAATAATAATGTCATCAAAACACAGGGGCTAAATCTGCAAATTAAGAAAAGCAAAAGTGTGGAAGACAAAGAAGAACTGAGTGGATTTCCGTGCTTGGTTGGTATGCTGTGTTCTGTAGGTGTTTTTATCACCTGCACTTTATCTGCAGTGTTTTTTCTTCCACGTTCAAGGCCATTTAACTCTGAAGCCATTAACTGGGAATTCACGTAATTCTGTCTATCAGTACAGTATATCTGTACAGACCGAACACCGCTGCTGGTTCGAGGTGGCCGGCGCCCGGCACTCGGCGCCACATGTAATTACTGCTGTCGTCTCAGCGAAGACCATCGCAGCTCGTTACAAATCAGTGAAGAGCCATTATCTGGGCCCTCAGTGAAAATCCAACGCTGCAGTGCTAATGAAAGTTAACTTAACATTGACATTTGCTCACCAAGCAGGAGATGAAGTTGCCAATCAATCTGTCACTAGCTGGAGATGGCCTGAGGCAGGAGAGATGTGTGTGTGCACTGTCAGAAAGGTTCACCGTCTACAGAAAAAACAATAACGCTTCTCTTCTTTAACAGTTTTAAAAAGGGTCTGTTGACTCCTACCAACAGTCACAAGGGTTTCCTGTTATAACATAAAGGGATTTTTCCCCTGAAGCTTCACCAGAAAGTTATAAAATAAGATGTGGATTTGTACCTCTGTCACATTTTGTCAAAAAGGAAAACCTCCAGCTATTGATCATCTTTTGTTAAAGACAAACATCCAATTCAGCCAATACCAATTACATTTTTATTTTGCCTTTTTAACTTGATAATAATATCTTTAAATTACTCTGCCTATAGAGACCAATGGGGAGCGTATTCTTAGGCTTGAGTGTGATTGTATCGCTGTTCCTCCTAACATGTGGAAACCCTTCTTCTCATTTTGACCCTTTTGGCTATCTGTCTTTTCCCAGGATCCCTCAGTACAGAAGGTGGGCGGCGGCCGGAAGAAGACCGTGTCCTTCAGTAGCATGCCCTCGGAGAAGAAGGTAGATTAGTATCATAGAATTACACGATTAACAATTAAAACTTGAAAAATCACATTTAGTTGTTGTTTTGTAATTGAATGAAGTTGTAGCTGGTTTTCCCTCCCAGGTGAGCAGTGCAGCCGACTGCTTGGCGTTCATGCAGGGCGGCTGTGAGCTGAAGAAGATCCGGCCCAATTCCAGGGTTTACTGCCGTTTCTACACCCTGGACTCGGACCTCAGCTGCTTGCGCTGGGAGCCGTCTAAGAAGGACGCCGACCGGGCTCGGCTGGACGTCTCCAGCGTCCGAGAGGTTCGCACGGGGAAGAGCACCGAGACGTTCCTCCATAACGGTCCTCTCTCCGAACACCTGGCTGAGGAAGCGGCCTTCTCTATCATACATGGCGATGACTACCAGGTAGCACATCCTTTAATAAGCTCACAACCTGTTAGTGTTCCCATCCACCCGGTCATTAATCTTTATTATCCATCACTCCCTGCAGTCTCTGGACTTGGTTGCGTTGTCGGCAGATGTGGCCAACATCTGGGTGACGGGCCTCCGCTACCTGCTGGCCCACCCCTCCATCATCGGGGGCGCCGGGGGAGGCGGAGGAGGAGGAGGGCTGGGTGAAGGAGGGTGCGTGGCAGTGGAGGGCAGCCTGGGAGGCAAGATGAGGAGCGAGTGGCTGGCGGCGGAGTTCGCCCAGGTGGATGAAGACGGCTACGGCATCGTGTCGGAGGACGTGGCAGTCGCCACCATCTGTAAACTGTGCCCCGGTATCAAGGAAGCCAAGGTGGGGCGAGCAGGACCGGGTCTTCTGAATACGCTTTCCAGTTTTGGTTGACTCTCACCGTATAGTTTTTGTCCACAACAGGCACAAACCCTGTAAATACCCACTGCTCCGCACCAAACAGACAAAGTCGCCGTTTAGCAGCTAAAGAGTCAGATATTTCCCTCAGGAGTTGGTGAAAAGAAGAGAACATCTGCTTAAAAACAAACATAGGGACCAGAAAAGCTCGGGAAATATTGGAAATAATATCTTCATAACTCTTCTTGGCTCTAAAGAGGCATTTAAAGTCAACATTATGTAAATGTAACATGCTGACGTTCTGCTGTTTTGGTTTGAAGGTTTTAATGCTGCGTATGTTCACACTCTGAGTGTTTGTCATATTTAAGGCAGTTTTCAAAGAAAAATACACACACATATTTTTTTTTTTCTCCAGTGCGAACTAATTTTCACATTGATGTTATGTCCCAATGTGTCCCAAAATTGTAGGGATTGCTGCTGCTGGAAAACACTGATAACTCTCACAGACAATAAGGGCCTTATGAGATCACCACAGCTGGGAGAATATTTCTGGATATAGGAAGAGAAAAGGGAAAATGAGCTGCTGATTTTGCACTGTAATCAGTGAAAAACTCTCTTGGACTTCTCTCTCTCTCTCTCACTCTTTATTTACACAGATTCTTGTTTTCTTGTTTTAAACATTTTTTAAATTCAGTAAACATTTCAATGAAAATAATGAACCCCTACTAATATTGAAGGCACTGTTTTCAGGTCGTAAATGAAGAATCGAGCTACAGTAACAATGAGTGTGTGCAGAGGAGGACTGTTTACACACAGCTTGCCACACAGAAAGACACAGAGGCTACCCAGCTGCCTTGCATTGACAAAGCTTTACATATTCACCGTCTTCTTACAGAAAGCAAAGAAACACACCATCATGCTCTGTGATAATAGTGTCTGTTTGTCAAAACAGCAGGCGAAGCTAAGTCTCCACTCTCCTCAGCTACAGCCCCAGCAGGAGCGCTGTGTTTCCTGATCAAATGGTTTGTTCCTGCATTTGGGGCAGCAGAACATTTAATGCCTCATGACAAGAGATCGCTTGCTTTTGTTAGTTTGACTTTCTGATGTGCCGTTACTCACAGCTCGGCTGCTTCTCCCACTTTGCTCCTCCTGTATCACCTGCTGACATGAGGAGCACAGAAGTCTGCATTGTATTTAACCAAGATGTTATCAGAGATGAAGAGGCTGAGCACAGAACAAGATGAAATGATAGAGAGAAGAAGAGGAGGAGATGATGGCGAAGAAGTTAGGAGAGAAGAAATGATTAACACATTGTGTTGTTTAATGTGGGTCACTTTTATATCCTTATTTAACAAGATAACTACATTTTAATCTTCCAGCTGCATTGAATGAATGAGCGATAATGTTGGCTGACTAATGAACTCCCTTCATCTCTCTCCCTCTCTCTCTCCCTCTCTCATCCCTTTTCTCTTTCCACAGGTTCGTCTGCGTTTTAAGGAGATCCAGCGCAGCAAGGAGAAGCTGACCTCCCACGTGACACGCGAGGAGTTCCAGGAGGCCTTCTGCGAGCTTTGCACCCGGCCCGACGTCTACTTCCTACTGGTGCAGCTGTCCAAGGACCGCGAGTGTCTGGACCCCCAGGACCTCCGCCTCTTCTTGGAGACGGAGCAGGGTTTGTCCCTGGCGACCACCGAGGGCTGCTGGGAGCTGCTGAGGCGCCACGAGCCCTCGGCCCAGGGCAGGGAGATGGGGCTGCTGGGTCTGGACGGATTCGCTCGCTACCTGCAGTCCCCCGAGTGCCAGCTGCTGGACCCGGAGCACCTGGGAGTTTGTCAGGACATGAACATGCCTCTGTCCCACTACTACATCAGGTGCGTTTCGGTCAAAGCAGTTCAGAATACAAATCCTCCAAACATTCCTACAATATAATATAAATTATACTATAATACAAGCGTATTATAAGCATCCAAACAGGGGTATGTAGGAACTAATAAAGTTTAAATTGCATTTTTATTTTCTATGCTGGATTAAATAGCTCTGCGATGCAATATCTACATAGATCAGCTGCGCTCTCAGAAGAACAGGTACCAAAAGGCTCTATAAAGGTAGTGTTTGTCACTGGGATGGTATAATATTTATAGCTCTTTTTAGCAGTGCTCTGTTACTTTTTATAAATATAAACAGTTATTATTATTACAATAATAACAGCCATAATTATATTAATAATAATACTAATGATAATAGAATTATATATATATTCATTTCAATCAGTAACTTCATTTTTGTGTGTGCTTTGGGTGATGAACTGTAGGCTTTAATGAGCCACCAGCTAACCAGCTCACCTTTGTGAAGGGTACATTTGTATATGTGTGTATATATATATATATATATATATGTGTGTGTGTGTGTGTGTGTGTATTTATATATGTACCTTTCAGTAGCACATAATTCGTGTGTAGCTTTTTTTTTACTTGTAAAAGGTACTTGGGCCTAGGCATGATGGTACCTTTGAGGGTACATTTGTGAAATTTATACCTCACAGAAAAAAATGTACCTCCACTGCACCTTTATTTCTCAGTGTGGTGAGGATGAGTGTTTTGCCTGTAACATGCAGCTTTAGTCTCAGTCTTTCAGCATCATATCAACAGTCAGTCAGAGACGGAGCTCTTAACCAGCTGATACCGCAAAACCAATGTTCCTCGGCTAGAAATGAGCCTGCTTTTGTTGACTTTGGTGCAAAATAAAATGCCCATTGTTTCAAAAATAATGATGAATTTGAAGGTTTCCATTATCATTTTAACAGGAAGTTGTTTAATTTGTGGATCAGTACATATTTTGTCCTTTTCCCTGACAGTTTGATATTTTCCACTGTTATTAATACTATATAAGATAATATAGAAGTATGATATGTAGTGGATAGTTAATGTTGTGGCTTTGGTTCCTCAGCACCTCGTACCGCTCCTACCTGCTGGATGACCAGGTCCACGGCAGAGCAGACCTGGGAGGGTTGATCAAGGCCCTGCAGTCCGGCTGTCGATGCGTGGAGCTGGGAGTCACTGACGGCCCGGAGGGGGAGCCTCTCCTCGGGGTCGACTACGGGCCGGATATCTCCCGCCACCACCATCACCACCACCATCACCACCACCATGCGCCTGTCACCATCCGCTCCGCCCTGGAGGTGGTCAAAAAGTATGCCTTCCTGACCTCCCCGTACCCGCTCTTGGTGTACTTGTGCCAGCGTTGCTCCCCCGGTCAGCAGCGCACCATGGCACAGCACCTCAAGAAAGTGTTCGGCTCGCGTCTGTACACTCCGGAGGCCCTCCCTGTCAGCCTGGGAGGGCGAGCCACCACCTTACCGTCCCCCGAGCAGCTCAAGGGACGCATCCTACTCGTGGGGAAGAAGCTCCCTCCAGAACAGGACGGCTCTGATGGGGAGATATCTGAGGAGGATGAGGAGATAGGAGGAGGGGGGCCCCTGGCAGGACGGCGAATGACCATCCCTGGCGAGGAAGAACTGGGTGTGGTCTTGGTGGTGCCTCCACCCTCTCATCCCAGGAAGCTCCGCCTCCACAAAGAGCTGTCAGACCTGGTGGCGATCGCTCGGACGGGCAGCCGCAGCTTCTACGCCCAGAGAGCCAGTCACAAACAGGCCCAGCAGCAGTCCCCGCCCAGCAGCCCCTCCTCTCCCAGCACGCCGCTGCCTCCTGATCCGCCTTATTGGACGCTGTGCTCCCTGGGCGAGGGAGAGGCCGGGCGGCTCACCACCGAGAGCCCGGAAGACCTTGTAATGTTCACCAAGCGCACCTTAACCAGGGTGCGACCCAGTTCGGTGCGTCTGGACTCCAGTAACCCCAACCCGCAAGGATACTGGAAAGGAGGGGTCCAGCTTGTGGCCTTGAACCAGCAAACCCCCGGCGCCATGCTGGACCTCCACAGGGGTCGCTTCTCACAGAACGGAGGGTGTGGTTATGTTCTCCGACCCGCTGTAATGAGGGATGAGGTGTCGTATTACAGTGCCCACACACAGGGCTGCGTGCCAGGAGTTCCCGCTCAAACTCTACGGATTAAGGTGTAGATTTTATTTCACTTGTGTTTTGTAACATTCAGTCAAACATTAGATTTTAACTGCAGTCTGTTTCTTATCAGCTGCTTTGTGTTCTTCTGTGCAGGTCATCAGTGCACACAACCTGCCCAAGCCTCAGGGATCAGGGGCCAAGGGAGAGGTCATCGACCCGTATGTGGTCCTGGAGCTGCATGGAGTACCGGCTGACTGTGCTGAACAGCGGACACGCACTGCTGCTCAGAACCAGGACGACCCGCTGTTTGATGAGACCTTTGAGTTTCAAGTAAGGCGTGTTACAACTGTAACAGATGCTGGTCTGTTTGTCCTGTGCTCTTTCTCTTAATAATAAAGATGCGATTTACTGATATTGTGAAACGGGGCAAACGATCGAGTTTGGGGTAGAAGTGCAGTCGAGTATTGTCGACAAATCTTTTGCAGTTTGGGTGACCAGGAGGGGATCGCGAGTACGGCACCCCGCGGTACAAGTGAAAGTAGGGCATGACACAGCCTTAAAACATCGTTATCAGGAGGAATTTATTATTGGTAGGTGGATTTGGGTTAGGCTTCAGTAATAGCGAGTCACATTAATTCCTCTCATCCGCTTTAAAAGAAGCAAACATTTTCCTAATGGGCCGGGAGGAGACTGCAGGCCGGCTTCGCTTCAAAGACTGCTGTTGGTGTGCGTAAATGTTATTATACACTGTGTAACCTAAAATATGAAAGTGCAGCATTCAAATCGAACTTAGGAGGGCAAAAAAATGCTCACCATAACACTCACAAAAGGATATCTTTGCAGTTAAGTGTTTAAAATGTTGCATTCAAGATGCTCACAGTAATGTTCAGAAAATACAGAAAATCAATAACTTGTTAAAGCCATTTACATAACTGCATGACAGCTCCTCATGCTAATCCTGTTTACCAGACCAAAAATATAATTTTAATTTTCTTCGAGAAAAACAAAATGTCCTCAGAAGAGCTGCAGTTGGTGCACTTATTCTGCTGCCGCTTGATGCCGTCTCTGATGACGTTATTGTTAAGAATCATCCATTAATCTAACCCGGCACAGACTCTGCTTTTATTGCATAAAATCGTATTTTAATGTGCATTTAAAAGTGTACTAGATTAAAATTTATAGGGAAGCGAAAGAGGAAAATGTCAACAACATAAAAGAGGCTTATGTGATTTTGGAGAAGTCAGTGTCTGCTCTTCTGTCGGATTTGCACCTGCATGAAAATAGAGCAGAGTACTTAACTGAAGACCATCGAGATTTAAATTAGTTGCTCCTGTGAATACACTTATGCCTGCAGTGAATTTATAATAGGAGACGCGATTTGATGACTGCGGTGTTGCTGATTTGGCTTATTTTTTTTTTTTTCACCCCTTTCACTGACAGAGTCCTGTATTAGTGTGGCTGAGCCATAATGACAAGCCGTCTTAACTGATACAGCATGTTCTCTGTGGCAACAGCGCGTGTGTGTGTGTGTGTGTGTGCGCAGCTTCCTGACACAAAGGCTGCAAAAGAGTTGTGTAATACCTGTAATTCAAAAAAATCTGGCTGGAATTACACTAGCAGGAGACAGATAAGTGAAATTTGAATGCCTGATTTGACGGTCTTACAAAAAATGTGCAGTGGTGTGCAAAATGCAACCGCTGCGAACGTGTCGAGGAATTAACTATTTCATATTTGACTGTATAACTCCTCCTGAGTGTTCAATTCAAGCTACTTTGGTTGTGTGCCTCTATTGTTATTCTCCTGCTCCAGACCTAAAAAAAGAGAGTAGTGGTGACTGACAGGTAATCATGCTGCACATCACTGCCCCTAATGGCTTTATTTATCTTCTCTGCTGCTCAAAACAAGCTCCTGAAGAAATAGTTAGTATATCAAGATTCATCATGTCTGCAGCTGGACCTCATCTATCATAAATAGACGGCTAGAAACAGAGGACAGAAACAAGGCTTCTTATATGAAGGAGAAGCTGTCGCTGACAAGTACCGTGTGGAGCTGACAAAATACGCCCAGTAGGACACAAAATATCCCCCGATACTCAGGAAGTGAAAAAAACAGTTGCATGTTGACAAGCATGTGTTGCCATGGTTACCAGTTGATTTCAGATAACCAAATAAAGTGTGAGTGGTCGCCGGTTCCTGATGTTATATTCCCTATTCTGTATATTCCTATTTAAATTTATTTTTTAACGATATCCTCAGTCAAAATCACTTTCATATCATGGGCATCATCTGTAGCTGCAACTGGTCATTAACAGTGCACGTGACAGAATTTCAAGCTCTGTGATTGGATGATTCTTGCTGAAATGCACGCTTAGTGTCGTAGTTAACTTCTCCCCGAAAGTTGTTTTTGTACACAAGCTTCTACTAGGGTTGGTTGCCGTTCACGTTTGAACCGATACCAGTACCAGTATCTGGAATTTTCTGGTTCTTTACTCTCTCTTTTGGTTTCATACTAAAGTTTTCTGACATACTAAAAAGTCTCACAATGTACTGTTAGTACACATACTGTTTTAGTACTAAATTGATGAAAGAAATTTCGGAGCCAGTGGCTGACTGTTGGCCAATGCTACTAATTGATTATTTAACCAGGAGAGTTTCATGCCGATCCGAGCCATAGAAGAGCTCAAACTGTGAGTCCCTCAACATGGGGAACTATGGGGAAAATGAATAGGATGAATAGGACTCATACTTCTGAAACCAGGGGAAGCCAAAAGAACTCCTCTCACCTTGCAGCTCTATAGCAGGCAGACAAAAAATGAAGTAAATTCATGTAGAGTACCTTCTGAATTCAGATGTGTCAAATATTTTCTACCACACAGTCCTGTTGATCCACAAATGCAAAAAAGCAGGCCACGTTTTCGAGCCGTCTCAGTGCGGTAGTTTGGATCGCATCCGATTTGAATGATTGGCCATCAACAACAAACCAAACCAAACCGATAAACACACCACCAGAGGTTTTTTTAAGTTTTGTGAAATCACCTTCATACCTGCCTTGATGATAAGCCTTTTGCCTGTTACCCTCAGGCACACTTGAGTTTTATTAAAGATGAGAGGAAATAAACAGGCCTCAGGGAAGACGGTGAGGAGCAGGAGCAGGAGACAGACACTGTACAGATAAAGCCTGAATTTCTGCCACATCAGTTGTCGTTGGACCTTCAGTTTGAGTTGGGTCACGATGCCTGATTCATTTCCAGTGGTTGGATTTTGAGTTTGAGCAGTTCCACTGTCAGATTTCCCACATGGCTGCTGTCAAAAGATCTGCTATAAACTGTAGTGAGCTTGTTTTAGTATCACTGGACGAGTGTTTCACATGTTGCGGTTACTCGTAGTCTTGACTGAGGCTGCTGTGACATAACACTGAACTTTCCTGCAGAGCAGACAGACATATTGTCTTCATCTTCCAGCCATCTGTAGCTCCATATTTTTATCTTTTTCCTCTCTCTCTCTCCGTTGAGAGTAGAAAAACACAGTAAGTAATGCTGCCTTTCTCTCTTTCCGTCTCCATTATTGAGGACATGGTTGTTTTCTTTGAATAAGCTTTATTGGAATTGTCACTGGACAAAACCAACTTCCTAATGCTAGTGTAATTCTATTTTCTTGGTTGGTGTTCTCCAGTCCTTCTGGCCCATAAGCGGGCTACAATTTCTCTTCTTTATTCTTCATTAATCAACACCAACATGCTCTACCTTTGCACAAGTCTCTCTACGTCTCTTACACTCATAACTGTCCCTCGTAAACAACAGCAGGTAGGAACTAAACTCTCTCAGAGGCAAGGAAACGTGAATATCAATTGAACTGTAACACATATAGATATATAAATAAAAAAATAATCAAAGTGCTATAAATGATAATGAAATATTATATAATAGTCAACTTAATTCTGCACTCCCTACTAATGCTGTGAAATTATTCCTACTGAAATTATTTGTTTTTTTATTTATTATTTGGTATAAAGTAACCACATTATACAGCTTAATGAGCAACATAAATAAGTATTGTAAATGTAATGTGTACATTAACTAAAGTTACACTAGTTTGAGCATAAAAGTTGCAGGTTCTGGCTGAGCAGAAAGGCCGATTAAAACACAAGATTAATAAAAGTGTTTGGCTCTCGTAAGAAAAGGCCCCACAAACATGTAAACACACGGTGCACGGTCAGCGTCATGCTTCCGTTTAAGTGTGCGTATCTGCCTGCTGAAGCACGCTCTCTTATCTCTTAATCATTCGTCCTCCGGGCTTTGAGACAGTGGCACAGCTCAGACACTGGGCAGCCACATCAGCACACACACAAACACTTAGACTAGTCATCTTCCTAAGCCCCAACGAGAACCGCTGTCTCAGCTGTCTGCACTCGTGAAACACACATTAAGTGTGTGTAATACGGGTGTGACAGAATATTATGATGCAGCATTTTGTCATACAGGAATGTGATTATGTGCATCATGGAACTGAAAATTGGATCATAATGGATGAACTTATTGTTTTGGTTTGCATGCGGTACATTAAAGGGGAACTCCACCGATTTTACACATCGAGGTCTGTTAACAGGTCTTGGGAGTAAAAAGTTGTTTAAAGACTACAAGTTTGAAAATAAAATACTAAATCTGTGAGTGTGGAGTTGGAAAGAAGTGATCTGAGCAGACCTCTGCTGCTGCAGGCCAGAGGCTCCAGGCTCCATTAGCTGCTACTGACATAACACACCCGAATCTTCAACCTGCAGTCAGGTTGCATTGTGGGTAATGTAGGCACCAGGTACCACAAAGACACTATCTCTGGTTCTCCTCTGTGAGTCCGACAGTGTTATAGGAGGGTGATGATAAATTGGTGGAGTTTAAAATGGTGCACTAACATTACAATACATCAACACTTTGAACCATCATTGGTCTCAAGTTAATTTTCTTTTACAGAACATTTTTTTGTCCATAAATATGAAATCAGTTTTTTTGAAGATGTTTAAATATTTTCTTATGGCCCGCTGAAGATTTTGGAGAATGGAAGCCAAGCCGAGTTCAGACACTCGCTCTTCTTTATCTTAATGGACACAGTCTCATCTAAGTGTTTTTTTATCTTTCGGCTTGTATTATGTAAATAAGGATCCATTTCAAGAGAGAAGTCATTTACATTTTTCATGCAATTCTATTAGAAAAACTATTTGGCTAAGTTTCTTTAATTTTAATTGAATGCATTTGAAGAATTAATTAAGAAATGATCTCCAGCTGTAATTAGTTTTTGTGAGTATATGGAAATGTGTGAGTGCATCATACTGTGACTTGACTGTAACGTAACAGCTCCAGATGTAAGAGCAGAGATTCGGTCGGAGATAGTGTCCCGTGCCTCGTCGTCTCTTTCAGAGGAGCGTTTGGTCTGAAACTGATTGAATTAACTGTAACAGAGTTTTTCTGCTCAGCCAGGGGCTTGTAGCTGAAAAATTGAGAATTGGATTGGAGTCATCATTCGGCACAAATACGCACACACACACACACACACACACACACACACACACACACACACACACACACACACAGTCTGCTGGAGCTGTCTGCCTGGTTTGCCCATGCATGAAACTTCAGCTTTCCCCACACCACCACTCAGCCCTCACTCACAACTTATGGGAGTGGAGACACATTAAAACACACACACACACACACACACACACACACATGCACACACACACACACAGTATATTCTTTATAACAGTGCAGCCCGAGCCTAAGGGGGCAACCCAGTCCTTGTCCAGTCAGTGTGACATGTTCTCTGCTCCCTCATCCATCACCAGTTTCTCCTTCATACTAGAATAGTCTCAAATATTTGTACAATATCACCATTAACGTGCCAGCGAATGTGTGTGTGTGTGTGTGTGTGTGTGTGTGTGTGCAGTTCATGGTAGTTCTGCATGTGGACAAGGTTGGGTGTTCTGTGTCTAAATGAAATTACTTCAGTGTAAAACCTAACGTCCCCCCGGCCGTGTCCCAATTCAGGAGCTACTTCCTTTTGAAGTAGCTCCTGAAGTTTCAAAACCAAATACCTCTTTACAGGTCAACGAGGCCTCTTCGGAGAGCATACAGCTGAGGACTGCAGCCATCTTTTGCCTGAATTTGTGAGGATGCATCAGGTGTATGTCCTTTGTAGACCTCAGTGCCACTGGTCAACTGTTAATGGTGCAATTGGGCACAATGGTGTTACTTAGATCCTTTATTTTATTATAAGTATAAAAGTATTTATTTATTATATTAATGCATTACTGTATGAACAGCATTTTAATTGTTCACCTCATCAACTGTCAAATAAACGTAGTGGCGTAAAGATGTTACAATATATGGATATATTTTCTGTTACAGCAGCTTTAATCAGCTGTACTGTTTTTGTTCACTCTCGCTTTAGGTCGCAGCAGGCAGCTGTTTTCAGCTAAACAGCTCTAAAAAATAAACTCACTGTACACCACCTGCTCAGCAACAAACAGACGCAGTTAGAGACGAGCTGGTGAATATAGTGGAGCATTTAGCAGCTTAAGAGCTGGGTATTTACAGCAGGAGTTGGTGAAGACCAAAAACTGAGCTAAAAGAGAGAGAACATTGGACTGAAGTGTACGCTATATTTAGAATATTTTCACCAATTTACTTTGCCGTCAGACAGCCCTTTACGATGGGGAACCGAAGCCGTTATGTCCATCTATGCTCTCGTAAAAATCCACCAGGCCACCATCTAATGCAGGTAATACACTGACTATGGATAAATACCTCATACAAATCCAACTATCCCTTTAATATTGTGTACACAGCTTTTTTCCAAAGTGCTGTTTCAGTGCTCTGCCTGAACTGATGTGATGCTGCGTTCGTTTGTCTGAGGCTGGACGTCTCATTTCTGCAGAGGTCCTTCGGAGCCCCTGAATTGGGACACAGCTGCTGAGCTCCATGCATATAAATCTTAAACTGAATGAATTACTGTCCTGCTGTTTTTGTTTTGCGGTGCAACAAGTGAGCTCTTACCACAGAGTGGAACAAAGGAGTGTTTGTGCTCCAACTTGTTGCCTACAGAACATTTATAACAACAGACTTTCAAACTAAACACATGAGACAGAACACAAGCACAAGAACAGGAACAGATTCAGACATATGCAAACTGTAATCTCAATATATTCGTCAATAATCTCGACTGTGCTTCTTGGGTTTATTTCTTTCCGAGCCTGAAGACCTCATATGGTTTTATTGTTGGTGTGGATGCACACACACACACACACACACACACACACACACACACACACACACACACACACACAGAGAGAGGCTTGGGGCAAGTTTATTCTCATTCTCTGTTGGAAATGATAGATTGATACTGCTGTCTGCTATAAACACGAGACCGATATCCATCCGTGGTGTGTGTGTGTGTGTGTGTCCCTGTACCAGACTTTATGAAAAGAAAAACATACATTAGCTGATAATGTTTTATTGTGAAATGTGTTTACTCTCTGTTCATCTGCAAAGATTAAATATGCAGAGACACTCCCAGCATCATTTGTCCTCCCACCTACTCTGTGTGTGTGTACGTGTGTGTGTTTGTGTGTGCATGTGTGTGTGTGTGGCTGTCTGTGCTTACACATTCGGGTGTTTATAGCCTTATTAGCCAAAGGGAAGGTGTGATCTGAAATGTAATATTTCAACCAGCACTTCCACTCCGCAGCAGCTCCAGGATGCTCCTTTTATTGTCCCGTGTAATTAACATTAACGCTGTGCCTGAATAGCTTCATGAGTGACACTTAATAACAGGAAATGGTGTTTGAACTTCTCTGCTGAATATTGTGACTAATAGATCATCTTTTGCCGTTGTAAACATTTAATGAAGTGCATCTCTCTCCTCCTAATAAGAGCTGACTTGATGATTCTAAATCAAGGGCAGATGAATAATGTACAGACACATTTAAACGCTGTCTGAGTGTCGGCGCCTCCTCAGGTGACAAAACATTAAACTTTTAAAAGCCTCAGATAATCAAACGAATGAGCCTGTGAACACGGTGCAGTCTGAGATGTAAAAAACAGGTGTGATTTTCCAAGGAATTAGTAATTGGGAAGGAGAGCAGGTTGTTTTTAATAATTTTGTGGCTGTTCTGGGGGCTTTGGATCATATCTCTTTTTTTTTTGTCATTTAAATGCATTTATTCCTATATATGTATTTTTTTTTGTTTGACATTTAATCATATAAGTGCCTTGTCATTGTGGCAACAATCATTTTCTGAAAAAGTTTTTGTTTCAGAATCAGTGACCAGGATGAGAAACAGGTTCAGTAAAGTTTAGTGATACAGAATCTCAGTTTTCAGGGGCAGCAGAGCTGAACATTCAGTGTAGGTGAAGCACATTGTGAAATGATTTTGGCCGTGGGTTTATTTTTGTACTGCAGCATGAATAGATCGCAGCCTCATTGTTCATTTCTTGTCTCCAGGTGAACATGCCAGAGCTGGCCTTGCTGCGCTTTGTGGTTTTAGATGACGACTACATCGGAGACGACTTCATCGGCCAGTACAGCGTGGCCTTCGAGTGCCTTCAGCCCGGCTATCGCAACGTGCCCCTGCTGGGCATGGGCGGAGACCCCTTACCCCACACCAGCCTGTTTGTCCACGTGGCCGTCACCAACCGGCGAGGAGGCGGGAAGGCCCAGCGACGAGGTCTGTCCGTGAGGAGGGTGGGGAGGCGAGGGCGGGAGTACGTCACGCTCAGGCACACCGGCATCAAGGTGGTGGACGAGACTTTCAAACCGGCGAGTGGCCCTCTCAAAGAGGCAACAGACCTGCGGGAGGAAGCTCAGGTGAGAGGGGAAATGGGTTGGAAATGTCAGGCCACTGATAAACTACATTGTTTGTCCCACAAAGGGAGACTTCATAGACTTAATAAGTCCTAATTATGAAAATAACACAAACATACAGAAACAAGAGGCAAAATGAGAGAGAATGGAGGGAAATAACTGAAATAACAGAAACAACAGACTTCTGGTGAGTCTCCAAACACGAGTCTGTTTGTCTGTTGCTATCAAGCCTAAAAGATTATGTCTGTTCACTCTGTAAGTGGTCCAGCGGTCAAATTCACATGAATGACACAAGGTGAGAATGTGTTTTGCTTTCTGAACAGAAAAAAACGCCTCCTTTTTTCTGTTTAAAGTACCTTAATTGCCTCCATGAGCTGATCCATCAGATGACCAGCTTACACCTCACGCACCTCTTCAACTCCCCCCCCCCCCAGGGGAGGTGCAGCACTCCTGATGTGCTGGATGATCCACAGACCGCCTCCTTAACAGGTCTCATGTGGAATCATTTTTTGGGAGGATTGAAAGGAAAATGAAAACTGTTCAGTGAGGATTTTGGATTATCCAGAGTAACCAGGAGATTGTTCCTGGAAAGAACTGTCAGTGCTAAACACAATTACATTCACCTTCACTGTGTTGTTGTAGAGGCAGATATCTCGGAGACAGATGTTTCCAAACCTGGGCTCATACAACCAAAGCTATCTGCACTGGATACTCCTAGAGCGCTTCAGCACTTTGTGTTTAATTGGCTTTTGTGGCAAACCCCAACCAGGCAAGTTAAAAGAAATGATAACAGCTGAGTCCCAGCAGATCAGGTATCACTCAACTTTTGTATTTTAAGGCTCTGTTTAGGGGATGTCAGTTTATGAGGTTGAGTAGCCTGAATGATGGTGCCGAAATCAGACTCTACCTGAGATTTCTATGTAGGGTGAATAAGAGAGAGAAAGAGAGAGGAAGAGGAGGAGGAGGGCCGTTGACAAAAGACGAGTCAGTAAGAAGAGTGGAGGAGGATTATTGCATCTATAAATACCAGTAAAAATAGATCCTGGTTGCACAGCACCCACCAGCTTATCGCTGAATACAAACAATCTCGGGGTGGGCGATGTGAATTTGCGGTATATCTGTTTTTAGAGATATATATTATGATACAAAAGTAAGTGGACACCCCTGGCCTTTCCTGTTTCAACTTGGTAATGCTCAAAGCCGGATCGGTATGGCTTCCCAGTTTGGTGTGGAAGAATGTGACTGTTTTGCACAGAGCCTTGACCTCAATCCCATACAACACCTTCAGGATGGACTGGAATGCTAAATGTGTGCCAGCTCTTATAACCCGACATCAGTGTTGGACCTCACTAATGCTCATGTGTCTGAATGGGAGCAAATTCCTGCAGCCAGCTTCCAAAATCTGGTGCAAAGAGTGGAGGGTGTTAGAGCAGCAGATTGTATGAACAATTTAACGTTTTTAGGAATACTAGGGAGAGTTACTGTAGACTGGTGTTTCTTTGGCAAGTCTGTAGACAATTCAGCAGTGCAGAACAGGTTTTACTGTATGATAGTATGTATTATTTTAATTAAACACAGGCAAATATACTTTACGTTGTCTTTTAGTTGATGGTTTACCATTTATAAGATGTGTGTGTTGTGTGACGTCAGCTGATTCTCCGTGATGTCGGGGTAGATGGATTAGCCCCCGAGTTTACAAGTAAGGAACTCTTTGAGTGGACTTTCATCAAATCTTGACTTGTGAGTTGTCTGGAAAGCAGCATTACCACGCAGACACGAGAGTGGTATCAATCTTCTCCTCAAACTCCGAGCGAGAAAGCAAACAAGCACATTTACCTGAGTGTCAAACTATTCTGTTAATGTCACTGGTTTTGTAAATAAGATATTCAACATTCACAGTGGGTGTAATGTTTGGGTGTCCACGTGGTTTTGGATACATAGTGTAGATTCAAAGGGAAACTCTTATCTCAAGGTATTCCGTGACACTGATACAAAAATCCTGTATTTCTGATATTGCCCTGAGGCTCATTCGTTTGCAACATCCCCACTATGGTTGAACAGCCTCCTCAGTTACAAACGGTATAGCACAATCTCTATCGGGAGATAAATCCTTATCATGTATCACCCAACCCTGAAACAATCCCTCCCAACCGCTCTGTCAGACACCCTCCCACACAAACCCACGCTCACACACACACACACACACACACACACACACACACACACACACACTCAGTCCTACACAGAAACACAGTTGCTGTTTCACAAACAGCTTTTAATCTGCCTGCTTCAATCTCATTGTCCTTTCCCTCCGACTTGAACTCTCTCCTCCTCTCTGTCCCTGTCTCTCTGCCACGAGTCCAGCTGTGGCCTCATCTGCCACAGTCAGTTATTATTCATCATGCCTCTATTGCTGTACGTCTGTCTCACACACACACACACACACACACACACACACACACACACTCACACTTCCACACAGGTGGGGCGTGATAATCGCTAGTCTAGTTGGGGCTCTGCCAGGTGGGAAGTTGTGTTCAGTTAGACAGCAGAGCTTCACGTTCTCGTGCTTGTATGTGCAAAAATAATTATTTTACATTAGGAAGTGACCCAAAATGGCATTTCAGCAGATTAACTCATGACTCTTACTTTTTTTTGTCCCTGTCAGATCTGCTAACCAACCCAGTTCTGCACCCTAACACACCTGCAGCAGTTGAAAAACACCCTAAATGCTTTGATATTTCTGTTCCACATTTATGCCATATTGTCTTCTCTTTTGCCAAATGCGCTTAAGCTAAGGCTGATTTCACTGGATTAAAAACGGTAGTGACTGCCATATTGATTTAATTCACAAGAGAGACAGCAGATGACAGGGGAAAGGACGGGGAGTGTGTGTGTGTTTGTGTTTGTGTGTGTGTGTGTGTGTGTGTGTGTGTATGTCTGTCTGTGTGTGCATGTGTGTGTGTGTGTGTGTGTGTTTGTGTGTGTATGTCTGTCTGTGTGTGTGTGTGTGTGTGTGTGTACAGGGTGTGTCACCCTTTCTGACCTTTCCCAGCTTATTTTTACAGCCGGAACTGTACATCTGATCTAATACTATTTTCTCTCTCCTCCTCTTCCTCCTCATCTCTCTCTCTCTCTCTCTCTCTCTGTCTCTCCATCACAACACTTCCAGAGCACCACTGCCAGTTTCAAAGAGCAGTGTGGGCTCCCCACGGTGGCCAAACTGAAGCAGTGCATCCAGAGCCTGGCCACGAGGCTGCAGAGCCCCGAGGGCACCATGGGGGCCACCATGGTGCTGAAGGAGGGCTACCCGTGTCTGGAGCCGCTGGTCAACCTCTCAGAGCCGACACGCAAACTGCTCGCTGCCTACGACACGGTCAGTAAAGAGAGGAGGGCGGTGCGGTCGAGTAAACCCACTTGTTTCTACAGAATTTCTACAGTTCAAAACGCACCAGCTGAATGCAGTCTGATGGATGCTCTTCAAAAAATGTTCATTCTTGCCTTGTGCTCATCACTGCTTGGAGAGAAACCCGAGAAAGTTTTGAATGCGACGTTAAGGCGGATATTATTCTCAGTTTTTCTTACCATCAACATATTTAGTGAAAAAACCAAAACCAACAACGAATTTAATCCTTTTAACTAGAAGTCTCTGCACATTCTCAAAGCCTGATGCAGTTTATTCCTCTGTGCCATAGAGCGCCAAAAACTATTGAAAACACATCAGTGAGCCACATGTTGCACTGGGTAACATGTTCCTTCATTACAACGAACATTATTATTATTATGAGTCAGTCCCACACAGGCTGCACCGCAAATTACCAGTGCACCAATTATATTAATATTAATCAGCGACTGAAAATAGTCCCCAAAAAATGCGCTCTTTAATCCTGTTTGGGTAACGTTACTAAAAACTAAAAAACAGTGGTCAGCTCTCTGTGCTTTATGTTGACTTTCATTGCACAATATGCAAAATCACGACTGCTTTTGCTAATTTCGTTACTCAGGTTTGCTCAAAATGTTTTCCATCATAGAGTTTATGAACTTTTAAATGTTGTTTTGTGGTACTCAACACTGTGTTACTGTGTGTGCACACACACATACGTACAAGCAAATACACTGTCCAAAGGCATAAAATATGCAGAAAGACATTCTGAGGTGACATGCATGAAACAGTCACCCACACTCCTCCTCATGCACACACACACACACACTGCCAGCTGTTTCTCCTCCTACTCCATCTCCTCTCGTGTCAGATCAGGACGATCCTCTCCCACCTGTTTCAGCGCTCAGCTATTACACCTACACACACCTCAGTACTGAGAGCTTTTCTTTTTTTTCCTTTTGTTTTGCCGTCACTTTGTGTTTATGCGTGTCAGTGGATCTGATGATGTTTGAGTGTGAACCCAGCAAATGTGAGCCCAGCAGGTCAGTGTCATGGAGCCACAGTTGGTGTGATCTGCAGACGTACATCACACCTCTTCAGCCTTTCTGGGCGCACACAAGGCTTAGTCATCGCACACTCGCCCTCCTCTTCCTCTCGCACTCTCTCTTTTCTGATGCTTTTCCTGTCTTCAATCCTTTCCTCTTCCTACTTTCTATTTCTTTCAAAAGTTACTTAAATTGAAAACAAACTTTATGCTTTGTGTTGCTTTCCAACTCAGAGCTTCCAAATAATTCCCAGTTGTCCTTTTGCATTTCACTTAAAGGATTATTTGTTTTGGTAGCAGTGACACCAAGTTAATTGCTCAGATCTGGGAACATGGTGAAAAGAAGTAAGACAGATATTATCAACATTTTGGGTGCACTCATCTTTGATTACACCTCCACATAGAGGTGTTGCGATGTCACTCACATTCCCAGGTCTCAGTTTGTTGCGTTTAAACATTAAATCTTTACATTTAAGATGGAACCACCATTATATGAAATGTATTGTTACATGCACATTTCCCACATTGTCTCCCATATAGACATAATTGGAATGGCTCTTTGAACCCTGCTTGGCTTCGGGGATAAGTGAAACCCAAACTTTCTTCCTGTCTGTGCAGATGATTGCCGCCCAGAAACAGCTGATCGAGAACGCAGATGCTGTTCAGGAGAGGATCGCCCAGGTGCAGAGAGAAGGTAAAGTGCACCGGATGAATGTCTATGACGAGGTGATAACCAACTGAGTTGTTTGGTTTTGATCGGTGCTCATGAATAAACTGACTGCAGTACAGGATATGCCACAAACAAAATCACCAAATAAGCAAGTCTGACTTGAACATCAAAGAGCCGAACTTAATGAGGGCGACTCCTCAGAGAACAGCTGTGTAGTAAACAGCAAAACAAGAGGAGATACGGTACTTTCTGGTGATTTGTCATTATGGATTTCTAATTAGAAAATAAACAAAGGCACTCTCACTTTTGTACTTTTTGAAATGAGGATCCATTGAGACACACATTTTCCAGCAAGTATCTCTGCTTGAAATGTTGTTTACAGTAATATAACACACCGCAGTTCTGTCTTGCATCAATATTTAGGATTTTCTAAACAGTTTTAGGTGTAATGCACCAGTATAACAGCATTTACAGTGAGAAGATGGGTTTCAACACAGCCAAACCTGTGTATTTTTAGACCCCCTCGCTGCCTTAGATGACTCCTGACCTTTTAACTGGAAATGTAAATGTCATGAAGGATGGAGCTCCAACCCATCAAGACATGTTGTTGACATTCGCCCCTAGACATTTTGTGTTGGCACAAAAATAAATCAAAAATCACCCTTACACCTGAATTTGAATTGTTGATGATTGTTTCCATAGGCATGGACTTCCATGAGGAACTTTCTCGGCTCGGGGAGAAGGAGGGACTGAAAGGACGCAAGCAAAGCAAAGCTGTTGAAAGTTTCACCTGGAACATCACCGTGCTCAAGGTGCTGGGAAGCAAAACATGATCACACTTAAATTTTATGGGATCTTTTATGTTTTCCTTCTGTATCATGATCATTTTGACACGTCTGAGAAGTCGATTTCATCATAAATCAGACTGTAGCTTTGGTAGCTTTGGTTGCATGCAGGTAAACAGTCCGTGTGGAGCAAAATGTAGCAGAACCAATCTGCGTTACCCGGATATCTGCTACACATTCATTAAATGCTAAACTTCCACCTTCTGCTTTAGCTGACATTTATTGCAAGACTTGAGTCAAACTCGTGTGTCTTCCTGTGTGCTGCAGGGTCAGAGCGATCTGTTACGGGGAGCCAAGATGGATTCCCTGGATGCCCTGAGGCAGCTTGCTCTGGCCTGCGAGGCCTGTGGACTCACCTCCTCTTCCTCCAACTCCTCGTCCTCCACCTTCTCCGCCGCCGAGCTGCACTACTCCTCCCACCCCCTGTCTGGCCGCCGAAGCAGCACACACGGCAACGGACGCATCTGACTCCCCCTCCCCTCCCCTCCCTGCTCCCTGGGTCCAGCATGCTGCCAAAGATGAAAAGGGAGTGGACGGAGTAATTACGGAGGATAAGAGGGATGAGCAGATATGAGAGCGAGAAACAAAAAATAAAACAAGTGAGGGTGTGAAAAGCACCACAGGAGACAGGATTTTCTTTCCGGCAGAGTGTATCCCTTTATCCAGTGCAGTAAGTGTCTAGACTAGCCTAGACCAGAGCAGTATATCTGTTTAAGCCTTATGGTGAGTTCATCAATTTATCACTGAAGGTCCAGCCTGCAGAGAGGCTTTTAATGAATGTTGTAAGTCCGCCGTGGAAAAGCAAAGAAAGACACTCCACATGGGTTCTTGAACTTCTGACGGCTCCTGCTTATTTTTCTGTGGGAAAATGTGTGAAATATGACTCAACGTTGTAACTCTCTGGGTTTCCCTCATCGGAGAGGAAATCATAGACACCTTAATGATTTGCGATAACGGCAAGTACATGTTTGCAGTCCTGCTGGTGTTTCATTTCAGAAGTAGAAGGCAGAGTTGAGGGGATGCAGAGCCGACAGGAGAAGTTATTTGAGCGTGTCCCTCGGGAAGGCAACAAGATTACCTGTGTGTGTGTGTGTGTTTACAGTGTTGCACATGGTGGAAAGGAAAAGGTGCTATAAGAGATTGATTGACAGGATGTGACCCACAAAAATCACACAGGTGGAGAGGAACTAATTCAAGAACCCTAGATTTTTTTGTGTGTGTAATACAACACAATTTTTAAAGTTTTATGGTACACCCACTTTTGTTTTTATGTAACTGCAGTTAATGCAGTTGAACTTTTGCAGTAACTTAAAATAACACACTCCTCAAGCACCTAAAGGAGAAGACAAAGGTTTTAATCTGTTTAGGATGACTTGGCGTAAGACACATGTCACATAAAATAGGCTACAGAGTAGAGTACTTGATATCAACATGAAACCTTTTCCCATACCTGCTCGGCTGAACGCTCCCCTCGCCGAGCTGGCTTTGGTCTTCAAATTTGGAAAACATGGCCACTATTCTGGTGATGTCAAACTTCTCCTAAGCAATCCAACAAAATTAGTTTCTCAATGAATATCAGATATATAATGTAGCGCTTATCTAAAGTATCAGCAGTTATTAATGAGGTTTGGGAGTTTGGAGAGGTGGAAACTCATTCATCTAAACATTTGCTGATTTATCTGATTGACTGTGTCAGTTCTTTCCAGATTTCCAGACCAGTCAGAGGTGCATTTTTACCTGACGAATTCTGAGGATTTGAAGCACATAAAGATCCCCTTGCAATTCTGACCACACGCTTTTCCTCACCTATCTTCTATATTCAAGTATTGTGTGAAATAGCCGGCAGAAGCACGCACACACAGGGTCTCGTTATCTCTGCCTGCTGGCCTTTGAGCCCGTCATGTTCAGCTGGAGGGTGGGGGCAGCTGAAACGCGAGGAACGAGATGTAGTAATTGGAGAAGTCACGGATGTGTGTTGATACTGTAGTACTGCTGTGGTACATGTCTGGATCACATAACCTCCTCGTTTGGGGGTAATGGACGCTCAGAGGTTGTGCATGTGTGTGCTTGTGTGTAGGAAGAACAGATTCCTGCAGCACTGATGAAGTACACTGTATGGATGAAGCAATAATGATAGTAGTAAGCTGCAAGAAAGTCAATGAGGCTGTATAACTCAATGTGTACTGACTGAAGGATTGAAAACATGACAACTAACTTTATAACTCAGTGACGCTTAGAAATGTGTATGAAAACAGCTACAGAAATGGTGTCCAGCAGGTTCTACTGATCATAGCTGTGCTTACCTGTCAGTGATGGCGTTCCTCTAGGCCTTTGGGTGTAACTGTGTGTTATTCCTCAATGCAGGAAAAACACCTGATACTTTAACTCAGCTTTTGTATTCATATTCTTGTATCTTGTATTGCTGGTGTTTGAACCAAACTTGACAAAAGTGATGCCAAGTAACACACAGGCATAAACTAACCAGATTAGATTCACCTCCTTGAGTATTGTCACACGTCACTTATCCTCCAGGGAATAAAAAGCGAATCTCCCGTGTTGGTGGATTACGTGTCTCAAAAACCTTTTTGGAAAATGCCAAAAATGCATCGTCATCCAGCTTAAACAAGGCTATTCTCTTGTAGTTCCCAAGAAGTTAACATTTTTGAGATTTAAGGTTTTCTTGTGTTCAGTTGGAAAAAAAGTTCAGTTGGATCCACTAGTATTCACCATCTAGTGCACCTTGGGGACTTTTTAAACCGCAGATTTGAACAAATGCATCTGCAGCAGCCTTACAGTGCAAACAGTTCGAACAAAGGCGGGCTGACGACGTGGCAGCTGGAGGGAACTTTTTGAATAGAAGACATTTTGAATGTTTATTCTGACCTGTGAGGGAGGCAGGAAGGTGGAGCGACGAGAGACGAGGATCGCAGCTAAACATTGAAACAGCTCACCAGCCGATCAACCCGCAGATGGGATGTAATGAGAAACACTGAAACGTGGGGATGACACTGAGGTTTACTGACTTGTCTAACCCCTCTTAAATGCTTGTGCAGGACTACTGTATGTTCTGAATGACATCCCATATTTTTGTACACTCTCTTTGCCTTTCACTTATCTACACATTCCTTTTTTAAATACTATTAACCTCTTTCATACCTCCACTTTTCTCCATCCTGTTGTTCCTGCTGCTCTTTCCCGAGGCTGCTGGTGGGGAGTAACAGAGCTGATGTACTGAGTCACAGCCACAGGAGGAGGATGACCTAATAACATTTCCCTGTGAGCGTTTCTCTGTGTGTGTGTGTGTGTGTGTCTGAGAGAAGGCATACGCTTCTAAAAGCAGAATACATATATTGAAGAGAGAGCAAAGGTTGAAGCAGAGAAGACGAAGGGACTGGAACTGGATTAACTTTGGGGTGCATGTGTGGTCGGCTGGGCACACCTGCAGAGCTTCATAATTGGCTGGGAGCAATAGACAGAGTGACAGCACCTGCTGTTTCGGTCTATTAATAACACTCTGACTCACTGGAGGCCGTGGGATGTGTGTATATGCTGGTGTGCTTATGTCTGTCATGATACCATGGTGCCCTAAATCCTGGTCTGGTGATGCAAGCTGGTTCTCCTACATACACGGTCATTGCCAAACTATTTTGCCATATTTCCTCTTAAATGCACCGAAGCAGACAGCAGCTTCGGGGGCCATTTGGAGGATCTCCACTGCCCCTGAGAGGCATGCTCAAGCATGTGAAAACTACAATTTTCATAGGAGCACAGGAGGGCGTCCTCTCTCAGAGATCTGCTTACCTGCAGGGAGGATCTTCTCTGCATTAATGATTCATTTGCTCCAGTAAAATAAACCACAGTATTAGCTTTCTGTATTCCGGTTTACATGCCTGCTGACACGGGGAGTACAACTGGGTCAAAGAGCGAACAGGCGATGGGACTTATGTACCTGAGGAGATGGAGGTCACAGGGTTTACCTTTGTAGGTTAACATAAGTGGTAGAGAGGTCAGGTTTCAGTAATTAGATCTTCTCTAGTCAAGTTAAACCTCATTCTCAGAATTCACTGGGTACAAACTGTATTTACAAAGACATATGGCACACAGTGACAACTGTGCTGCTGCACAAAAAGAAAGCAACGTGTAATAAGAAAAATGGCAGCTTGTTATTTCAGTGGAGAATGACCTTTGCAGTGTGTCAGGAAGATAGAACGCTTGAGCCACTAATTTGTAGCTGAATGATCCAAGAGGACCATACCTGTGTTTTTGCATGATTTTACCTCCTTACTCCTAATAATTATTTTTATTTGAAATGTATAGATTGAATGTGCTTTTCTACCTTCCAGGCAGCTACTGCTTTCAGTTAATGTCAGTAAAGGCAGCTTGCAGATTTGCTCAAAGTAAATCCATTTCAGTGAACATGTTTATTTTTGTTATTAAATATATTGTGTTGATGCAAATGGAGGCAACTGGATTTCTGTGATAAAAATAGAGAACATAGAGACAGTTCATGTTTTAATGCCTTGTGTGTGCAAGATGCTACCAAACTGACTTCTCACAATGTACATTTGTGCTCATGATTTGTTATCTGGGTCTAAATTTCTGACTATAGAGCTCATAGATGCAACACAGTACGTCATTTCCCCAAAGCAGCAGATTTTTCCAAATGAATCAATGCTTTCTGTTGCATTAGCACACAGTATGATAATGTAACTTTCATAAAAATAAAACCAAACATGTTCACTGCAATGGATCGCTTGTCTGAAGCAGGTTTCAAGACCCTAAAGGTTGCAAAGTTTTTGAAAAACAGTCCACAGTAAGGCAAAGATTTGCAGTAAATGAAGTTAAGTTGCAGAAACACCGGTATGATCCTTTAAACATTCAAAAATAGGTTTTAAGGTATGAAGTATTTTCTTATCCTCTCCATGCCTCTCACACATGCTTCACATGTCACTGCTCTTTGCTTTCTCAAGACACTTTACCTGATGATGTTTACCTCTGCGAAAGGCACTGTGGTCAGCCACTCACTACAGTGCTTTACTATGATGTTCAGTATATTGTATCTCATTTGTAACCCAATGCTGCACCCCGATCCCTGACGCGTGGGCGTCTCTCCTTCCCTTTATACCTTTAAAAGTGGAACAGATCTATGTAAAGCTCTGTCTCCCACCGTGATACAGTTATTTAGAGTTTTAGAGGATGGTAGTGGGAGACAGATCCATGTTGAACAGCAGGGTGTTGCATTGGGATCAATGTATCTCTGTTACCCACGTGTCTTAACCTAGAGCTATTTCTCTCTCTGTGCTCTTTAGTGTGTGATGCTACCTATCTTTGCAGACTAGTGGTCAAATAGCGCTTAACATTTGTTTGAATAATCAGAGAGTTGTTTATAACTGTCATAGTGGTGTGGACAAAGTTGTGTAAAACACTTGGAAATGTGTAAAAGGTATTTTAGGTTCTATATTACCCGTGGCATCTGCAGTGTCTGTGTTGGCCCATGTCTTCACTGCTAACCTTTAATCCAGTGTTGTTCCTTCAGCTGTTCTTACAGTCACTGTATGTTTTTGTAAAATAGAAGAGAAAAAAAAGACCAAAAGAAGAAAAATATTTATTGAAGTGTGTTTTGAAAACCATAAATAAATATAATTAATTAAATGGACCTTGCTTTTATTTTGAAAAGCTACTGTGTTTTCTATCTGACAAGTAATCAAATATAACAAGAGTATGTATCCCAGACTAAATAAAGTTATCTTTTCCTGACCAAATCATCTTGTTGCCTCTATTTTATCTTCCACTGTTGCTCTGTCCCGATGCTGTTATGTGTCTAGGTGTGGTTTCTCTTTCCTGTATGTCCAGTTGTATTGTTACACTCTCATGACAACTCCCCTGGCTGCAGCCTATATATAATATCTAATACACCCTTAACAATAAAGCAAAACTATTCAAAGGATAAAAGAGTATTAAAACGTGGCTCTTTTTTCATATAGTTTTGGCCATCATGCCTGTTAATAAGATTGCACTGTGCTGACATCCCTAATAATTAGTGTGATGGTCGAATCCCTTAAATAATCTAATTAGGTTCAGCTTTATTCATTTAGTAGCCACATTTGTCAATAAGTCAAACTTAATGATCTGTAATCAGCTTTTGTTGTCTTAAGAAGCCAGAGACACTACATGTTTCATTGGTAGCATAATGTGGCTTTACTCAACTACAATTGTGTAACAGCTTTACTTACTTTACAAATATAAAAAGATGGTAATATATATGATAATATAAGTACAGCTGACATGATTAGTTGATTGATCAGTTGACGGCAAATTAGTTGGCAATGATTTTAATATTTATTTATTAATTTTTCATGCAAAGGTTCCAGCTTCTCAAATGTGACAATTTGCTGCTTTTCCTTTTAATTATTTGAACAATTTTCATTTATTTTTAATAATGTTGAGGCATTGTGAAGGTGTCACTTTGGGCAAGATATTTCTCACTATAAAAAGCAAAGAATCAATTAATGAAGAAAGTTGTCTGCATCAATAATGAAAATAATCATTAGTTGCAGTCTGATACAACATCATGAGCTTCACCCCACCCAACTACAAAAAGTAAAACCCTGCTTTTATATTAATAATAATAATCTAATAATAGAATTTGTAATAGTAGTCTGTACGTTTTTCTGATTATACTTTTACCTACAGTACGTAACATCTCCAATGCACCTTTACTTGTATCATAACTTTTATCCAAATACTTTTAAACCGACAATTTAGTGAAAATAAAAGTTTAATTTGGAGATTCTCCCGAAGATCTTCTCACCAGGGAGGAGTGGCCACTCTGTCGGTCTTTCTGAGCTACAGAAACACCCTCGCGGTGACTCAGAGCCGTTACAGAGTGACGCGTCTGTCGCGTCACAAACCGTCTTTGTCATGTCTTTGAATGTGTCGGCCTGGGAGCTCGATCCGGGTACTCTGCCGAGCGGGAACCCGGGATTCAAAATGGCCGCGGGACAGCTTGAGCGGTTGGAAAATCCTCCATGTTTCCAACAAACCCCACAGGTTGGTCGACATTATCAACTCAATCGCGTATAATTGTAAACAGAAACTGTTTTTCGGTGCAATGAGACACTATTACCACAATCTCAGGTTGGCTAATTGTCTGTTTTACCTCCAAATAAAGTGGTTCAAACTCATCTGGTTATCTGACACCATGTTTCCACATCTCAGCAGTTACTCTGGATAGTATCATGTCCGTAACTGATGGACAAAACCATAAAAATAACACCCCAAATCACGATAAACTGTCAATGCTCCGCCACTCTTTTGCTCTGCCAGGCTGCACCGGACATTTGCAATCCCTGCTGTCCAGTTACTGTTGTTCATACAGTAACTATATCAGTTTATTGGTAAGCTTGCCTGCCAACAGTTCCACTCATGTGGCTTTGGGAAAAGATCCTTTTAGCAGATCCATTTAAATGTAACGCAAATTTCAAATTAATTTTGAGAAAATTGGCAAAAGAAAATGCAGATAAATGCGTGTTTTTATCCACTACGGTTATGTGATTATTGGTACTTGGCTCATCGAGATAAGCAGTCGGTGGCGCCAGTCCTCCAGTTTGAAAACCTTTAGGCTATACCATTGCAGAAGAAAAGGGCGCAACAAGATGACTTCATTAAAAAAAGCATCCGTCAAACCTTAAACTGTGAAAAACAATGTGGAAATCTCAATAGAAATGTAGAAATGTTTTTACGCGTTATGGGAATATCCGAGAAAACGCCAACAGCTGTTCAGTCATGTGAGTTAAAGGTTCGCTACGTCAGAATCTATTCGTCAAAGGTCTTTTACATTTCCCATTTTGCACATTATCTCTCTTTGAAGAAAGGCAAAAACCACCTCAAGCGAGCATAGAAACTTTTTTCATTTTTCAAATTTGACAAAGTTTGTTTGAATTTTGATGTTACTATCAACCTTTTTCGTAGCGCGATACTTCAGAATGTGCATTAAAATCCGTTGAAGGAAACACGTCGTAGGAGATGATGTTGTATATTGGCCTTTATGGCTGTAAACATGACACAGCTTGTTTTCATGATAAATTTTTCTGTAATATTGGCTTTATTTGTTTTGACAAAAATGTTGACAGTCTGCTTTGCTATTCTTTGTTCAGTATCATAATTACTTATTATTCTTCACCTTCTACTACTGCTACACTCATGTTCATTATCATCCTTGAATTTAAGCCTCAATCACCATCATCTGCTGTGTATAAATCTACTTATGTATAAGTAGATTTTTTTTAGAAAACCTTGTTGAATGTGGTCCCATGTGATTCAAAAAGCATAAAGGTCCAGAGTTCAAACCACCTTCTTTTAATCAGGAAAACTGGAAATGGACATAAAGTGTCGAGGTAAAATTAAGATATAGCCTAACTACTCTGTAAATAGCTCCTCATTTGGCCAGTTTGCAATCATCTAGTTTCCAATGCAAGTAAATATACGCGGGAGAGGAGCGAGTCAGTTACAGTTACAGGTATAATCACATCAACTCGTGGTCGAGACTCAACTTGTCTCAGATCTGTACATTAACTGGACATGATGTTACTCTGTACGGCCAGGAGGGGGAGCCAAACATCAGGCTATCTTCTTTTGGGTCCATTTCAAAATCATCTTATAGGTCAACCAGGTAGTTCGGTTCAAGTCATTCATTTAAATATATAGATGTGTGTATATATATATACGTGTGTATATATATATGTATACGTGTGTATATATATATGTATATGTGTGTATATATATGTATATGTGTGTATATATATGTATATGTGTATGTATGTATATGTATATATGTGTGTATATGTATATGTATATATGTATATGTGTATATATGTATGTGTATATATATATGTATATGTATATATGTATATATGTATATGTATAACCGTTGATACTGAGTAATGTCTGTTCTATAAGAGTATGTTCAGTTTGTAAGTATTAAATCTCAAATATCTTATTATTTATTTGTATAAAGATATATATATATATAAAATATTTAATATATATAAAATATTTCATATATTTATAAAAAAAATGATATCACGTTTTAATAGTGATGTGGGACATCATGAATGAACACTTACAAACGCCCTGTTTCTTAATTGTAACACATGCAGGAAGTTGCATATCTTTATGTTGTTTATATTAGGGCTACAACTATCAATCATTTTCATTATTGATTTGATCTGCAGATTATTTTCTTGAGTAAATTATTTGTTCCCAGGTCCCAAGTTGACGTCTTCATATTGCTTCTTTTATTGGACCAACAGTTCAAAACCCCCAAATAATGAATTTACAATGATATGAAACAAAAGCATTAAATCAACATTTTACTTGAAAAATGACTGGAACAATTAATTAATTATCAAAATAGTTGCTGCTTGATTTAATCTCTTCATCATCTAATCTCTAGTTGATATGATTGCTTGTGAGCTGAATGCCTTAAAGTTTTCACCACATGTGTAATAGAAAAGGTTCTTCAGTAAAAGGTTTGTCTGCCGGTACATTCACACATTCATGTTAAACGGTTTGTAATGCATGTGGCCATCGTGACGTGTCTGTTAATGTTGTGATGTATTGTCTCTTATCTGAGCTGAAGGACAGTAAAGTCTCGGTGTATCTGCCCCCCCCCCCCCTCTCCCTCAGGAGGTGTCGGGCAGCAGATGGGAGGTGATGGAACTGCGTGGTAGTGTAGGCAGCGACATGACAAGCTGTCAGGCCCTAATGCAGGCCAACATCTGGAGGTTGTTGGCCACGTCACGTCTTGCCTCCCGGCAGGGTCCTCTAGCCCGGGGCCAGAAGCCACCCTGAGGGACACACACTCGGGGCCAAACCTGGGCCTCCAAGACAGGAAGCAGCAGCCATGATGGTGAACGTGCAGCAGGAGTCACTTTGCCTTCTACCGTGATGTGAAAGGGAGAAATCAAGCCTGTGTTGGAGGTAATACTGACTGAGCTACAGTAGGAAATTGCCTAAGTGGGTCATCAATGTACTTTAAAACTATACATTTACTTTTAAAATAACTACATAGCTTCATCTTTTCGAGTGTATTTATCACAGCAAACAGCTGTGACAAACTACAAATAGACCATCATAAAAAGTCCTCTGTGAGTGGGTGGCGTAGACACGACTGAACGCACAGCAGGATAATACGGGCCCTGTTAAAACTGCTATTAGCGCTTCATGCTCGCTTTGAGCATCCAAGAAGCAAGTGCCACTTCTATTTTAATGACAGCCCTCACCCAGAGGTAATTTCACCGTGATTAAGGCAGGAGGAAAAAAAAATCATGTCTTAAAAGTCTCTAAATTGCATCTTATTTATCCACCTTTTAACTAACTACAAAAGGCAGACAGACAATGGCGCTGCATGTTTCTACCTCTCCTGGGGAACAATTATACTTGGGGCATTATCTGGTCCATCGTTATATGGGTATTAAATACGGCACCTGGGAGATGACAGAGTGAAGCTGTGATAAAAGAGTTTAGGTGAAAGAAATTAGATTTTTTTCCCCCTCTTTTCTTTACCACTTTAAATGTATTATTTCTTTCACCGATCACCTTTAACCTGCTTGATGCAAATCGGCCTTTTGGATTAGTTTTAGTGCCTTTTATAATAAAGGTTTATTCAATTTTTTTTAACCATGCTGGTGGTGTGGCTCGAAGGATGGCAATGTCTGTGTGTCCGTGGGGCGGTCACTTTGGTCCAGACTTAAAATATCTCAACAACTATTCACTGGATTGGTTATGAGATTTGGTTCAGGTGTTAATGGTCCCCAAAGGACGAAGCCCACTGACTTTGGTGGTCCCTTGACTCCCCCCGCCCCCTCCCACCACCACCACACCAATCTACCTTATTGATTGGCACAAAATTTGCTACAGACGTTCACAGACGTGGTAATTGCTGGGTCCAACTCTTTTCTTCTTCATCATTCTTTATCCTTCTCCATTTTTAAAGACACAGGTCAAATGCGTGACTGTTTATCAAAACCACTGCTACTTAATTTGAAAGCGAGAAGAGTCTCAATTTTAAAAACATCGGAAGATTATTACAACAAAGTACCTCAAGTCAATCCACTCTCTTTCCCACAAGTACTAATTTCACAACAGACAGCCACTTGGAAAAGTGTTCCTTATTGGATGAATCCCAAAAATCAGTTTCATGAACGAAGTGAAGTACCATCAAAGCTGCTCGTCACTATCAAATCACAGTCCATTGTGCGAGGTGGAGAGGAGTCGGAGGGCAGCGAACGTGGATAATTACACTCACCAGAATCGCTGTCGCACCTGTCTGAGCCCGGAGAAGTCCCACCCCCCTACCTGAGCAATCACACGCCATCTTCAGAGACATTGTATTATAATCACATCCATTCACAACTTGCTGAAGTTTGAATTTACCTCTCCTTATTATCCTCCTGAATCCCCCCTCTCACTCTATTCTTTTCATTTATTTTCTCACTTGATTGCACGCTCGTGGACTCGTCAATCAACAGTTTGCCACATAGTCACTCCTTGAATCAGACCGTCACTTTACGTCCTGCAGGAACTGCGTGTACATGCACTTATATATTGAATTGTAGTGTCTCTTCCTTCCACAAACAGGCACTCAAACATACGCACACTCCTCGAGCTAATGTTGCTAATGTTAATAGCCTGTGCTGCTTTAATTGGTCCCTAAACGCTGTAAGCAGAGTTCCCACTGTGTGTTTAATGAACAGGTAGCACTCCATGATTACAGCAATCTCAACCCACCACCCCGCTGCTACAGACTCCCTTCTCACACACACACACACACACACACACACACACACACACACACACACACACACACACACACACACACAAACACGAACAGGCGCCACACACACCGTCCACAGCCTCGCGACGCAAATGGACAAAGGCAATTTGAGAGGCTCCTGCGCACTGCAGGATGCTGGGTAAATTAGAGGCGAGGACGAGAGGGAGAGAGGGACCAGGCGAGGGAGACAACAAAAGAAAATGAGGGGAGATGAGCGCAAAAAAAATGATTACTGGTTTATGAAGGGAAGAAGAGGTGGAATCATTTCATAGCACATGTCGTCGTGTGTGAACAGTAGGTGATTTGCTCCTGTGTGTGTGTGTGTGTGTGGAGGAAAAGCTTTGCTGATTATAAAATGTGTGTCTTCTTTGTCTCGTTTTGTTGTAATTGTGTTTGACGTCCATAAAGCGTCTGGGTGTTCTTTTTATTTGACTGAAGATTTTTACTCCGAGTCATCAAATTATTGAAACTGTTCTCAAGAGTCACTTGAGAGACAAACTTCTTGGCCTCCATTCCTCTTCTCCTCTCTTTTATTTTTACTCTTCCCTCACTCCTTTTTTTCTTTCCTGTTTCCTCTTCTCATCTCTTTTCTTTTTCTTCTCCTATACTCTCCTATATATTTTTATTTTGCTTTCCTTTCTTTTTTCTTTCCTGTTTCCTCCTAATCTCCTCTTGTTTCCCCCTCCTTTCCTTGCCTCTCTGTTCTTTTCCTTTCATTTTTTCTCCTCTCCCCTCCTCTTTTCTATTCTTGTCACTCCTTTGCTCTTTTGTTTCCCCTCCTCTCCTCTCTTCCCTTGTTTCCTATCCTCTCCTGTCTCGGCTGTTTCCTTTCCTCTCTTCTCTTGTTTCCTCCCCTCCTCTCCTCTCTTTATCCTCCACTTGTTTCATCCCCACCTCTCCTCTCCTCTCCTGTTTCCTCTCCTTTTCTTTCTTGCTTGGTCTCCTCTTGTTTAATTTCCTCTTACCTCCTCTCTTCTCTTGATTCCTCCTCTCCTCTCCATCTGTTATTCCTTGTCTATCCTGAGGCACAGAGTCAGATGCTCGTCTTCTCAGTGGGATGATGAAGATGTCAGACGACATCTCTCTCTCTTTTCGACGGAGTGAGTAGAAACAGAGGTGGGTCTCGTCGGAGGCCTGTATATATGTACGGCTGGGTGGCAAACCTCATGTTGTATACATATTTGTTCAAACATGTGCAAGTTCAGTAATCCTCCCCACTCTGTTCCCCCTCCCACACATGTATATAAACAGGCATGCCTCTGCCCGTCTCAGCTACCATGGGGGAGATTCGATGGGTGAGGTTAGTGAGGAGGGGGTTGGTAAGGGAAGGGTGCATGCGCAGCCTCTGCCAGATGCCCTTTGTAAATAAGCAGGGAATCCTTAGAGGGGCGCCGTCGGGCGTCCTGACTCACCCGTCCCGAAGGACGCAATCAGGGTGTCCCCCCCTACCTTGGGTAAGGGGTGAGGAAAGGAGAGGGTCTGGTCTGTATGTGCCTGGTGCTGACACAGAGGAGCTGTGGGTCTAATTCATTAAACCAGCCTTCTAATATAAACAGCCATTCATTTCACTGCCTGACACTGGGCCGTCTGGACAATGTGAAGAGCCCCAATAGAACTGCCATACACTCCTCTGTGTGTGTGTGTGTGTGTGAGTGTGTGTGAGTGTGTGTGTGTGTGTGTGAGTGTGTGTGTGGAGCCGGGCTGTTTGTGTGTACGAGGTCTCAGAGAGCCTGTTGGTCCTGAGCAGGTACAGTGAGGCTAACCAGAGGCGTTCATGAGCCTCCGCACGGTTCACAGAGCAACTGAAATGCATCTTGTTTTTTAAAAATTCCGGATAAATTCAAAATCCAGTTAAATAATGTGGTCTGTACAGGTTTTATAATGAAGCGAGGACATTGAGATGTTTCTGATTTATGTCAGTTGAACTAGTAGTGATTTGCAACTGGCAACTCTCCAGCTGGTGAGAGTGAGTACCTACTTTACCCGTAAGGACAAAAAAACTTTTAAAACTCAAATAGTTTGAAATATTTAAATTCAGATACAGCACAAAGGAAAGACTGTATATTACATGAGAATAAATTGTTCACATAACATTTATACAAAGCCCAGGACAAACTAAAGAAAGTGTAGCTTAATCATTTTAAGTGATGTAAAACAGTATCTGTATGTTTTTAACAAAGATGCCAAGAAACAATGAGAGAGTTTAGACAATAGACACATTGAAACTTTTTAATGATGATGGATGCAAGCAAACAGAGTACACTGGCTGCAAGTTCAGGTTTGATAGATATCAGGAGCAAAGAGAAAAGAAGTCGAGAAGTCAAAGTAATCAAATTATTTTTTACTGCACTTCAACAAAAAAAGTTCCAGATTAAAGTTTTCAACAAGCAGTAAATATAATTTGCGATGGGTTGGATTTGTAACTTTCAATTTGTGCTTTGCAAACATAATAGACAGAGAAGTGACAGAAATTTTCATCCAGATTCTTAATCTCTAACTTGCAAATAAAAACTAATGGGCACACACAAAAACACACACTGACACACACACACTGCTTTCCATCCTCCTGCAGGGCCAAATTGTTCAGATCAGACCCCCCGCCGCACACACTTAGCTCCATGTCTGTTCTTGTTCTTTTGCTGTAAAGTGTTCTGCTTTTGTTAATCTGAGAGAAAGAGAACGGCAGACGAACGAAGCCTCAAAATATCCAGAGAGCTGAAAGTGAACGGTTGACAAATGCATTTAGAGATAATCGTGTACGATGAATAATCATGAAAAATAAGTTTTGTTTTTTTTTTTTTCCTCTTCTGGACTTTATAATCCTTGAAAAGTGAGAGTTAAGTGGTGGGCTTAAGATATGATTTTTGCACAAAGAAATTCTCAGTTTCGAATCATCACAGCTTTGACAGGATTAAAGAAAAGAATCCAACCAAAAAGAGGATAATCTGATGCGTCATGTTATTCGATCGCATTATGTTTCAGCTTCATATAAGTGACAGATTTCCACTGACCAACAGTCTGTCCAGCTGTTATTTAGGGACACGTTGACAGTAGACACTCAGACAGACAGACAGGCGGTACACACCCACCGACACTGATACTGAATGTGGAATGTGGGTTTTATGGGCTAACAAATGCACACGCACACACACACGCACACACACACACACACGCCCATCCGTCCAAGCATGCAAGCATCCACCCACCCACACATGCAAACACACACAAACATGCACGCACCTAGGTATCTGTGACCACTAATTGTGTCTGGCCAGTGCCGTCCCCAGCAGCCAGGGTCATGAAAGTGCTGCGGCGCAGGACAGGGTAGCCATTGCGGTGGCCTCTTAAACATAGCTTATCCTGAGGCCTGTTATTACCCTGAGAAACTATCATCTTTTTCTCCTCAAAACCGTCCTGCTCAGTCAATTTAATGAAGCAGGCATTCCAATGGAGGGAAATGAGAAACTCCCACAGTCCCACGCAGCACCAGCAATTAATGGTTCTAGACAACAACCTCCGGGAGGGAGACCGGGTACAGCAAATAGGTTCATCCAAACAATGGTATTATCACTTGTCTCTTAACTATCAGAGCACAAAGTGATCATAATACACAGCCTGCAGGTGGGTGATGCAGGGATATTTTGGATTTTTTGAAGTGGGTTGTATGAGGTACTTATCCATAGTCAGTGTATAACCTGCAGGTGATGGCGGTCGGCACGCCCCCAGTTTGGAGAAACAGGCAGCTGTACCGGCACAGACACTCAGCAACTTCCTGCTGTGGACAGAGTCAGCAGCAAAACGGATTTTAGCCACCAAAAAAAATATTTTCACTGCATATTTTGCCGTCAGACATCCCATTGCAATGAGGAACTGAAGCCGTTATATCGCTCTCTTCAAATCCACCAGACTCCCTTTGACGAAAACAGTCATTTTACCCCTCAGAACACGTTGCTGGTCTGCTGCTGCCTCGATCTGTTAGTTTGTTTGTGGTATTGTGTGACTTTGGTGTTTTAACACACAAATTATTGTTTTTTTCTTAATACTTCGAATATGACCGTAGCAGCAACTGTAACAGTTAATCTTGAACAGCACACTTAAAGTAAATCTTTAATAGCTATATAAATAAAAAACAAAATACTACAAAAATCCATACGTTATCTTAAAATATCTTAAATTAAAAAGGTGTGCAAAATAAATAATATTGCAGCCCATGAAACACATGTACAGCAATATCTATTTGTAAATATATCTGTCATAAGCCAATATTAGTTCATATTATTGGCTTCCTGATGCAGTACTCATCTAAGCATTATTACAGGACTATGGCAGATTGTTTCAGTGTGAAGTTTAACACTGAAAGGTTGCCAGAGTTACCCGTTTAAGTACCTGGCGACACTAATTGATTAAACTGCTGCTCTTTTTAAAAGCACAACCACGCACTTGACCCCCGCACTTTCTTTAAATGTCAAGTGATTTCTAGAAATACAAAGAACTCAGAAACTATTAACGTGGCAGAAATACAAAAAACAGCAGCCTCCCCTCATGCTCCCTCAGTATACGATGGCTTCTATTTCATATTTGTCCTGTTGGAATAGATTTCCTGTTTCACTTTCAGTATAATATCAGTTGTTTAAAGAAGGCAGAGCTGCAAGCTGAGTGACAGCATGGCCTTTAACTTTTCTTCTCTTCCCAAGGACTCCCCTTCAACTGTTGACTTGAATTAGTCTCCTGCTGCCTTTATTAGCAGCAGCGGTGGAATCAGAGAAGCCTGTCTGCGTGGATCGTGGAGGAAGGAAGGAGGGAGGGCGGGAGGGGGGCGACCGCTAAGTGCTTCACTTCTGATCTCTGATGGGGGTCATGGGGTCGCCGCTCAGCCTCACCCTGATGACTTCTGACACCGCATGAGCAACCAAAACCACACGCGTGCACGTACACACACACACACACACACACACACACACACACACACACACACATACTCTGGAATTGAAAAGCCACATCCTTAGTGATGGTTGGAGCAGTGATACAATTAACTCAAGTACAACAACTATTGCACAAGTATCGCTCAAATATCGATTCAAAAGTAAAAGAAACAGAGCTCTCAAGTGCCCACGTCATGTTCTCACATTACGAACGAAACCCTGTGAAAATATGTGAGAACTTCTACAAAATATGAGCTGATAAGAAACTGTTTCTCAGCAGCTGTTGCAAACGATTAATGGGGCAACATCAGGCTTATGGTTGATGTTTACGGGAAGGTTTCTCTCTAATCATATCACCAAATTAGCAGTAATTTGGGGTTCTGAACGAGACTGGTCTCATTTTACTCACTAGTTATGTCTAAATGTACCAGCCTCAGACAAGTTGTAATTAAAAATGAAATGTAATCACGTATAAATGCATGTTTTTAACATTACTCCAGACTTTTTAAAGGTCTGATACTGAGTGGCAAAGAAAGGGGAGCTGTTATGGTTGCTTTCCAACTGAATTAAATATTGAAAGAAACTTGCCTATTAACTTATTTCTGTAGATTGACAAAATGAGAACTATTAAGGTGCGTGGCTAAGAGACATGTATGATAATAACTGCTGTAGTTTGCTTTTTAGTAAATCAAACAATATTGTATTTGTAGCCACAAATCAGGACACAAAAATCCAGCTTTCTCCTTTTGTTTCCCCTTTTATAGCTTTAGGGGTTTGGAAAATGATCTTATTATATATCAGCTTGTTCCTACTCTTCGCTGAAGCTATATGATGTTTACATTCAGTAAAATATTCAAACCCAGGAATGTGTTTTTATGGCGTCACCAATCCATCAAATGTAAATCTTCTAGATGTCTTGAAGTTTTGGTTAAATGTTAATGAATGATGGTTAAATCAAAACCACGATCTTCCCTAACCTTAACTAAGTGCTGCCTAAACATAACTGTAAGCAGCTTTCAGCATTTTGCCAGATACTTTAATTAACAACATTTCCTCATTATGTAAATAGAAAATGTGATCTGTATTCCCTTAACTTTGATCATATTTTCTGTTGCAAATTAGTTGTATACAAACATAATTTCTAGGAGTCTGGATTCAGTTAATTATATTTAATTTTTAATGTGGCATTAAATGATGTTTTTGGCCACTTGGGGGCAGCGGAGGAAGCTGTAAACACAGCATTAACTATCATAATATGACTTTTTAAGTTGATATGGCGAAGATTAGACAGGGACTAACATTAGCATCCATCTAAAGTTGTGTTTCTGGCCGCCTGATGAATGGAAGTCCAACATTCATTCTCTTTTTATTTATTTTTTTGCTCCACCACCTCCTGGGGGAAATATCTGGTTCTTTAGCTGTTGAATTCTCCTCCAAGTTCAGCAGATAACTGTGTCTGTGTGTTCGGTTGGTGCTGGGCAGGTAGTGTTTACTGTAGTGGGCTTATCAGAGCACAGACAGCAGGAGGAAACATGGCTGACAGGAGCAGTGAGAGGGAACCAAAACAGCTCTACTTATTTAAAATATTATTCACCTAAAAATTAGCAGCTTTAAATGTGTAAATCTTCAGGGCCAATAATAAAAATGACCTCATGCAGTCTGTATGGACTTAATGTGTAAATGGTTCTGTGGGATCAGTTTTCTCACTCTTCTAAAGTCTATACCTTCACACCTTTCCTCTCTCAGCTCCCCACTACTGCTTATTTATTGCTGGAACAAAGTGGAGGATAAAAGCTCAAATCCCCTCTCTCCTCCCCTCCCTCCTCCTGCCCAGACTGTCTCCTGTGTGTTTATCTTCTCATCAGCGCTCTTTATTGGTAAATAAGGGTGGCCCGCCCAGCCTGGCCCCTTCTTTCTCTCCTTTTTTCACTCACTCCTTATGCTCTTACATCTTTCCTTCACTCCATCCATCCATCCGTCCCCTCCTCCCCCCTCCTCTGCAGCGCCTCGCTCCTCGTCTCTGTGTGTGGAGTCTAAGTGCTGCTGATATGTGTGTGTGTGAGTGTAACTATAGCGGCCAGTGTTTAGGCTATTAGAGCCGTCTATTTACAATCTGGAGTTTCCTATTGATTATGTCTGCCTTCTCTCTGTGTTTACATGGGGGAAATAAATAACACATGTCGCCGACTCGCTCTGACTCGACATCTTCTTTCTCCTCAAGCTCTGTCTCTCTCTCTTGCTCTCCCTCCCCTCTCTCCTTTTTTTTTTTCTTTTTTAAACTGTCGATGCTTTTCAACTGGTTCTTTCTTTCCCTTTCATGGTTTTCTTACAACTTCCTGCTGTTAATGTGGCTTTGGGTTTAAATGCACATTTTGATCGCAGTCTGAGCAATTTGTTAAAGGAGACACAAAAAGCAAAGCGACGCACAGATGAGGGACACGCATTCTTGGACACCAAGGGCTGTAATATATCAATCAAAACAGTCCGAATCAAAGACACACACACACATCACAAGTGTGTACATCCACATGCATGTTAACTGCAGGAGACCCTCAGTGGCGAACGCATCCACAAACCTGCAGCACACACACAGCTTGTGCTGCCCTGCTCCCTCCAGCCACCACCATTGTGCATTTTTCCTTCATGCCTCTCTCATTGGTAACAGGAGCTGGGTGTCTGGGCTTCCGACCAGGCAGTGTATCATACCTTCCACCCCCTCACCTACCCCACCCGCCCTGCCTCTCCTGCTGGGCACGCAGCGTTCAGATAGCCCCTCTGATAAGACTGGAGCTCCGTACGAACAACAGGCAGGAGCCAAGTCAGGCTCTGCGGTTGACTCTGCTGGTGGGAGACGTATTCAGAACCAGAACTGAAGACAATGTGGCAATACTGCAGCATTGTGGGTAAAAGTCCTGCTTTCAAAATGTAGTTAAAATCCTTCAGGATTTAACAGAAAAATGTGCATGCATCAAAAGTAAGCAGACTGTCCAACATGTTTAAAGACAGAAAACAAAAATCTTTTTAAATATTGTTAAATATTGTTCATTTCAAAAGTAGTAACTAAGTATATTTACTCACTTACTTTACTTAAGTTCAACTTTGAGGTACGTTCCCTTTACTTGAATAATTCCATTTTCAGATTTATACTTCTGCTCTGCTACATTTCAGAGGTAAATATTGTACTTTTTACTCCACTACATTTATTTTGTAACTTTAGTTACTTTACAGTTTCAGATTAATAATACAAAATATAATCAAAAAATAAATTATGATGTATGTTTTATAGGTGAAGATAAGAATTTATTGATCCCGGAGGGGAAATTTACTGCAGTATATAAAGTAATAAGTAAGTCATAATTAGCCCCACCCTTCTCAGCTGCCACATTAAAGTGATGAACACATTCATGCGTCAATAATTATAATCCAGTAAAACATATTATTCTGAAATGGGTCATTCTGCTTAATGAGTACTTTTACTTTTGGTGCATGTTGTTTATTATACTTCTGTACTTTTACTTTTTACTTACTTTAGTTTAACTTTTGAATGGAGGCCTTTTGCACAGGCCTTTTGCACAGTAACAAGTAGCAGAACACATTAAATTTTAACTTCTCACTGCCGACTCTTGCTGTCTCACTCATCCAAGCAATCCAAAAAATATGTTTTTTCAGTGAAAATATCAGATTTTCTTTCAACTTTTCCTCAAACATTTTCCAAAAGAAATTAATTTGACTTGGTTCTTGGATCAAGTGCAGTTTTTCTGACAATAAATTTGTGTTATTTCAAGAAAAACAAGATCTGACTTTAAGACTTAAAAACTTGTTAAAATGCATATTTCTACCCTCGAGTCTACTGCTTATATTTGTGCTGGACCATGTTTTGCATGTTTCCAAGTGTATATGTTTGTGAACTCACAAACGCATGTGTGTGTTTGTGTGTATACGTGTCGGGGGTGGTATTCTCTCAAGAACACCTCTCCACAACAATCAGAAGGACGACCAAATGAAAGGGCGCAAAGCCGGAGAGACGCGCCGTGTTTACAGGAGCGAAGCTTGAATAACGGGGCTGCGGCGGTCGGTGGCTGTAACTCTAGCCGCTTGTGTGTGTGGATGCACACCGAGTGTTGTGCTGCGCTCTGTAATGCAGGAGGGTTGCAGGCTTTGTTATCCCGTGGTGACACCGCATATTTTGACCAGCAATCAAATAAACTCTGTCTCGGGTTCTTGGGGGGGTTTTGAAGAGAAAGCGCCGCAGGTTTTGGAGTTAGAAGGCATTTGAGTGGGGATACACATGAACATGAACTCGCTGTACATAAGAGCATAAACACTCAAAAAACCCTCCAGAGTGTACACAGAGATGACATGACTGAGGGCTGTGAGGTGGAAGCTTTCCTCTGTGGCCAACAGGGGGCAGTAGAGTCCTTGTAAAGCTCCTGGCTCCTTTTGAATATTGACCCAACGCTTCACATTAGACTCTCTCCTCACCTCTTCTGGCCTCCACTTTTGGCCCCCCGACGCTCACTCTTCCTACCGAGCACCATCCAATCAGGCTCGAGGTGTGTGCGTTGAGAGAAAGGGGGTGCTGGGAAATATCTCTCAACAGGACTGCATATACTGTGTCCGGCTTGAAACAAATGTGATTGATGGACATCTGTGTGTAAATGTGTGTGTGACGGTGATCTGAATCTGTGCAGTGCATGTTGTTTTTCCTGTTGTTTTGTGTTTTTTTTCCTCCATGTGAACTGTATCTGGTGGCCTTGTGGCCGCCACAGACATCCCTCCAAATGACAGTCTAATCAGGATACATGTCCATGTAAAACGGCACCAGTCATTACTCTGCTAAGTATAGGATCGCCGCTCTGCTCCGCTCTGCTCCGCTCCAAATGTTTTATGATAACCAGTTTGTGTTAAAATATGTGTCCTGTGGGAATTTATCTGCCCGAGGAGCGAGCGTGAGGAGACGCTTAGCACGCCAATGCGCCCGGCCGTTATTCTGTGGTGCGAATTCATGTATTTAACACTTTTTGTCACAATCATTTTAGTTGGCAAAGGTCTCAGATTGGTGTTTTTTGTCACATATCAGCATAAATGACAATTTAAATCTAAAATGTTTGATGCAGAGCTCTGTGATAAGTTTTGGCCTTTATTGACTTTCATTGGAATTGTATTGTGATGATATCTTTAGTTCAATTAATCAATTCATCAGTAAAATAACTTACTAACCGAAAATGTCAAATATCCTCCGGTGCCAGCTTCACAGATGTGAAGATTTTACGCTTTTCTGTTTTATATCAAGTAAATTAGAAGTAAATAAAGACTTTACTGTGAATTACATAATCAAAATATACTGAACACATTCATTAGTTGCAGGCAGCCCTGTATATGATCATACTGTAGTAATGTTTTACAAAATGTGCTTGTCCAAATTAATGTTTCCATGCAAACTGTAGTTCAAAATTACAAAATAAGTTATTGTAATTTTTGTTTAGCAAGTGAGAGAATGGAGAGAACATCACTTACTTTATCTTATTGTTATCTGCCTCGTCTTGATATTTATTTATATTTATCAGTTAAATATTCTCATTAAAGAAGTTCACATTTTTTCGAGTTTGTCTTTAAACAGCACTCACATGCCTGTAATGTTCCCCCCTCTGACATTGATGAGGGACAATCTCCATGTAACAATATATCCCAAAGTTTATCTGAAGCTAATATGAAACATCAGACAAGTTAATCTAAAAAATCCCCATTTGTGTTTGTCCGGTCAGTGTTTCCTTCCTGATCTGTGTTTGTTGTGTTTGTAATTTTGTACAAAAAGACAATAACTTTGAAAAACAACAACTTGATTTGTCTAACTTATATATATTGGCTTGGATTTTGTCCACCATCACAAGTGCACTAGGAAGGGATCTTTTAATGGCAAGTGTGAACAGGACTAGTGATTGCAGCAAGAAAAACCTGTTTCACTATCATACTGATAGTAAGCGAGTGCAGTCGTATTCACTTCAGACACTGTGTGTATTGTTGCTGGGACGGGCGTGCTGCCAGTTTGAGCAGGAAGTTTATGCTCAGTCTATGTCACTTTGAGTAAACAGCAGCACACCTTTCACTTGTCTGTCTTTACCTGCTGAATCGGTCTCCCCTGCGACACCTCTCACGCCGCTCTGCCCCGCCGGCTCTGCCCCGCCGGCTGCTGCCTCTCAGCTCTCTGTCGACGCAGTGACCAACAACATTTTGTATTTTTTTTTCCCAGGCTTTCCCCCGACACGGCCTGGTCACTCCTGCGGCTGAGGCCAGGTTGGCCCGGGCAGGGTTTGAGGCTGTGGTCAGTATGATGAAGGGGGGTGGCAGGAACCAGAGCTGACCCACATAGGCGCCTTCAGTCCGGGCCAACCGAGGGCCTTTTCTGGCCCACTGGAGCCCACGCAGCGTAAACACACTGGACAACAACAGAGAAAGAGAGGGAGGGAGGTAACCACAGTGCTGCTTGGCATCTGCTCACACCCAGACAGAAACGAGCTGCGAGCCGTCCCCACTACACAAGAACACACGAATCACCAATTTGCCATGAAACCTCACATCTTCAGCCTTGATCATTTTCATATTTTGACCTCAGCTTTATGTGCTCGTCTCCGAGCTGAGAAAAATTCCCCAACCGCTTGGGCTTTCAGGTCCTGTTGGAAAAAACTCTAAAACACATGGCGGTCACACTGAAAGCTGCTTTAGGTTTTTTTTAGTTCCTCAAGAGCAAGGAGATGCTCCAACACATCATTTAATCACTTGGCACGTGCTCATATTGGGAAAACAATTGATCAGACACTTGTGTGTTCAATTTGCTAAACAATTCATTATTATCAACAGTCAATAGTTTTATCTGACAACATTTCCTACAAGATATTTGTTTGTCAAGTCAGTTATTGACTTAGACCAACATTTTTACTGTTCAAGACAAACTCAGCCTGTAGTTCCCTTAAAATATAGTGGGAATTAAATTGATTTATGTCTAAGTAAGAAAGTGAAGCACATGATCCACTTCTGTTGTCTGGCGCTGTGTCGATGGATCCATTTTTAAATTTACTACCAATAGGCTACTTTTACCAACCACAACACATCCCCGGTCTGCTTCTGCATCGGGAACTCTGTCGGGCCTGATGGTTTGTTCCTCCGCTCTGAAAAACGAAACACGGTGAAGCCGCTTTTAATTTTGACGCACCGAATATCTGGAACAAACTTCAGAAAGACCCGTCGTCTGCTCCACATCTAAACTCCTTCAAATCGAGTCTTAAATCTTTTATGTCAGACACAGATTGACACAGCTTTTTCTTTTAGATTTAGTTAGTTTGGGGCTTTTTATCTGCACTGTAATGTCAATTCCTTTATCTGTTATTCTTCTATTATGTTTATTTTCATTCAGTATCATACATGCACAATTCAACGCACATTTATGCCGACTGCAAAGCACTTTGAATTGCTTTGTGTTTATATGTAATCTTACCTCCTATAGACATGTTTAATAATTAGACTTTTCAATTTTGATACTAATGAGAAGAAGGATGTCTGAACACCTGGATGAATGAATAAAATCAATGAATGAACTACTTTGAAAAGTGGGTATTAAAGCACATTATCTTTAGTTTAAAGTTGAGTTCAGTCAGATATACTTGGAGATGTTATTTGCAGTTTGACACACTGCCTGGTCTGAAGCCGAGATCTCGATCAGACAAAAAAAAACAGCTAATGATAGACATTCATAATCATCTATTGGTTTTCTACATTTTAAATGAATATGAATTAAATAATAGTGATCAATGCATTCCTTTTGAATTTGACTTTTGATCATTGATGCATGTTATTAATTCATGCACATTCTGAGCCACTTATGTACCACGGTTATTTAAATACTGTATTAACTCTGTAAAATATACATACAGGCATTAATAGAAGCATTAGAGGTTCCTTCATTCCTTTTGAAATTGCTCGCTCAGCCACTTGAGTTATCGACACACTCTTCTCTCTCCGGTACAATAGCAAACATCAGAAGTGGAGCTCATTTCCTCTAATAGACACCTGTGAAATGGGCAATACAGCGCGAAAAGTCTGCACGCTGCCCACGTTCAGATCAAAGAGCTCAGTGGATCTCACCCCAATCCCCAGTTAATGAAAACAAATAGTTGCAAAGTAAGAATAAGGTACGGGTGTTTTAAGGAAAATTCATCAGAAGCTGACCAGATATTGGAGTCAGTGGGTGGTTAATGAAGATATTGATTTAAGAAGAGACACAAGGAGATTTTGATTCTGCACCGCTTCAGACCAAGGGCGCCCCAGGTCAAATCCGATCAGGAGATAGCGTGAGAATCAGTCCCTTTATTATATCCATAACCACCAGATTCTCCATAAAGACGACCCCCATAAAATACCCATAAAATACCTCCTCATCTCTGTCATTACCCACCGCCTGAAAACAATAACGCTGTAAAACACTTTTATTTTTACTGGAGTTATAAAAAGGTACCTGCTGAACTGCTGAACATGTATTTCATTTTAATGGAGATGCTGCTTTATAGAGGGTGGTCATATGAGAGCCATCAATAGGACAAGGCGAGAGTTCACAGGGAATGGATGTGCAAATACACACACACACACACACACACACACTCAACATGTACATCATTGAGGATTGATGGGGGCCCGTACACACAGAGAACAGACCTCTGCGTTTGGAACATGACCCAATAGATTTCGTATTGCCTTGCTTGCTACTTAACCTGCTGCAATTAGCAGACAGGAAAAGGTCTGGTCACTGAAAATGTAATCATGAAATTAGCTGCGTGATACATCAACTGAAAACATACGTCTATTAAGTCCGAGTTATGGATACAGCATTTGTTCATATCAGCGTTGAGGATGGCAGATAATTGGGCACACTAATGCGGTAATGCTTACAAATGGTCAAATTACATTGAGCAGTGCTGATTAAGGTGCGGTGTTGGACATTATGGGCACACATATGCACGCAGTCGGCTGTTCTCACACACACACACAGACACACACACACACAATATCACCAACATTTGTGTCACACCATCAGGGGTCAAAGTGTGGGTTTGGTTACACACTGAATTGACAAGTGACACCACTCATAAAACAGCGCTGTCATTAACTACAGCGTCGTTTGCCAATACATCACACTCAACTGTCATAAAAACATGGAAAACACATTGCCGCAGTGGTTACTATGCACTTTAAACCTTGACCAGTCTATAAAAATGGATGAAATTACAAGAAGAGTATCAGCCCAGTAATTTTCTTTATGAGTTTTTTTTTTCTCCACTAATAAAATTGACTATCTATCTTCTATCCTATAACACAGATTCTTCAAACCAAAAGTCAACTCAAGTCAATGATGAAACTGTGATCACACTTGCTGATCTTGCTGGTGCACTGTATAGATGTGATAGCTTGATAGTAGGGTCATAACCTGGCAATAATTTCCATAATCTGCCAATTATTTTCACAATAAATGTTGAAAAACAGTGAAACAATTATTTACGTTTCCGATTACGTTTGTCCGATCAATACTCCAAAACATATAAATATTCGATTGACTCATAAAATGATAAAGAAAAAAACGCTTATCTTCACATGTGAGAAGTTGAGACCAGTCAGTGCAATGCAAAACAATTAATCCATTATCATGAATTTTCTGTCGATTGACAAATCGATTCTGTATTTGATCTCTAATAGAAAGACAGATTTTATCAGGTGTTCTTATTTTATCTCAGTTTGTCTTGTATCGTTTATACCACAGTAAAGCATTTTATTATGTGTTGTTTTAGAAGTGCTTTAAAATAAATGATGATTTAAAAGACAAAGTGAGAAACCCTGAAAGTGTATCTGCGCCTCTCCACCTGCTGCACTGCATCAACCTCACTGGGCTTTTAATAAGAATCCGACACAGCCGCTGCAACACACCAATCTAATGAAACATGGCAGATCAATTTATGACTGAATACGAAATATCTCATGCACATGACCTTATGGCTGCCTATTTAACCTAATATAACTAATACAAGCCCCATATATCACTTATTACTGATATGGAATCAATACTGGATTCAATTAGCTAATGCTGCTGAAAAGTACTTCCTGGATCCATTCGGATTACGGAGCTTTGTTGGTGGACGCACCTTTGACTGTATTTTCCTTTGACTGTTTATTCTACTTTATTTCTTCTTCTTCTTCTCCTTCTCCTCATTATTCACTTTTTACTCGAGACAGTTTGATGTTTCCAGGCTCAAAGCATTCGTCCAGCCACAGTTTTCCTTTTTAAAATAATCTTCTACCTGAATATGAGCGATGATGCACAGCAGAGTCCCAGTAGAAGAAAACAACAGAGGAGATAATGATGTTTCCTCTGCTGCCAACTGCTTTAGAGAAGTGGCTCAACTCAAGCCTGTGTCTGAAATCACTCCCGATACTCCATAGTGCACCATGTTTACTGTCCAGCGTGTTATTTAAATGTGAAATTTACAGACAACCCAGACAGACGGCAACAGTTCAGGGATTTATTGAGGAGGTGAAGATACAGAAGCTTAAAGGCAAGAATTTAACCCACAGGATAGCAGGAACAAGCCAGGTACAGGTTTCAGGTGGCAGTGAAGGGGCCTGTGGAAGTGGAAGTTATTATATAGGTAGTAGCTAATGTGTTTTGTTATGTAAGTGAAGTCTCTACGTTACCCATTACAATCATGGATCTTACAACTTGGAGGGTATAATAAAAATAACACCTTCGCCTCGTGTTATTCGTGCAGTTTTGACCTCTGGACTGTGTTTATTCGCCCTAAACAGCCAACTGTACCGAACCAGCTGAGCAGAAACGGGCGCTCTCACCCTGTCTGTAGTTGGGGTTTGGCCGTGTATGTTGGTTCAGCTCAACCTCTGACTGAACTCACCAGAAACTCTGTTTATTTCCTTTAATTTCCCTCCAGTTTCAAAGCTCTTTAGCAAAGTCTCACTGCTGCGGTCCTTACCTGCAGTTTAATACTGGTGCATTACTTTAAATACCTGCATCACAGGTGTGTAGTTATACTGTCCGGTTACTGGAAGTTAATCCACAGCTTGGCGATAGTTTAAATGATTTTAAACCACAATGTCAAGGCTGCCACGCATTATACTTTATTTAACAATAAATGAAAAGTGGTATTAACACTAGAGCATTATCCACTCGAGCACGCGCTGTATGGTACCCTGAAACTGTGTGTTCGCATGGCGTTTGCAGAGCCGAGGCTCAGACGTGAGCATTAGAAGCAGTCGGTGGAAGGTTTTCATTCGATCGTGGCCAAAAGTCTGGATATCATCAGGCTTGCTACACGCTCTGTAAACAGAGTGGGCATTGAACGCATTAGTCCCTGCATCGATTTGAACCTTTCCTTCCAAACACGCCTTAACTCTGTTTCTCAATTTAACTTCCCCTCCCCCCCCCCTTTTTCCTTTCTCGCTGTCTCCTCTTTTCCTCCCAGTGTCAGTCATTCTTTCTCCTTCTCTTGAGGCATCTGAAATATTGGATGTGATGCAGAAGCAACAGCGAACACTGCATGGTGTTAACCGCAGTTAAATGGAAGCAAATTCCCGTGAATTTAATGTAGAAGAAGGCGGGTGTGATGAGCTGATGTTCATGTAACGAGGCGCTCCTGCTCGGGGGTCCTCGCTGTTTGATGGCGTCCACGCTGATTCGCCTGCTTGGCCTAATTGCAGTAATCTTTGTACCAGTCGTGCAAATGGGCTGAATATTCACCACACGCACACACATACACACACACACACACACACACACACACTTTAAGGACTATGCGATGACAACCTCTACAAGCCTAATGACAATCACCCTGCAGATAATTGTCTTTTTCCTCTTTTCTCTTCTCCTCTTTATACCACAAAAGGCTGAAAACATTAAAAAGACATAGAAGTAGATGTTTTGTATTTTCTACTGAAGATGCAGCGGTTGTTCTGACTCACACTCTCACACTCTCACCTTGTTTACAGTCTAACTGGAGATACCACAGTATTTGGGTCCTTATGAAATCGGTGTGTCTTTGTTCTTAGTTTATTGAAGAAAATAATATCCTCTGGTCTCCACCCAACTATTATCTCCAGACGTGGAGCCGGCAGCTGGAGAAGAGTCGTGTAACGTGAAAAAAAACCAAGACAAGACTGGAGGTCTGTTCATTTATTTATGTATTACTGTGAAGCTGTGTTGATTTGTTACTTGGGCTCGGCTCGTGTGTTCATGTGTCTGTGTTTCAAATTTATCCATATGTGAGGGTCTGTCAATTTATGTGACAATTTAAGTGCCTGTTTCTTTGTGTGTGTGTGTGTGTGTGTGTGTGTGTGTTTTTGTGTTTGTGTGTGTGTGTGTGTGTGTGTGTGTGTGTTTGTGTGTGTGTGTGCGGGGCAGAGCCAGGCCAGTGGTTGTTGTTTGGCAGGCTGTCCTGTCGCCTCAGCTCTGGTCTGATCAGTACCAACAGACCCGGTTAGCACTGAGCTGAGAGTGCAAAAGCATGTCAAGCAACACACAGCTGTTTACACACCAGGCCGCAAACACTCCACACCGACACGCCTCGGCCCTGATGAATAATACACACACCACCAGACGGCCACTGCTCGAGCATCTACTGTGTGTTTGTGTGTGTGTGTGTGTGTGTGTATCTGTGCGTGCTGAATTTAACATATTGTAGTTAATTCTGAGTTATTGTGATTTATTGACTGGGAGAATGAGTGAAGTGTCCTGGATCAGTGGTTTCAAATCTGGGGTGTAGAGGTCCCAAAATAAATCTGAGGGGGTCATGAGACACAAACTAATATCAATGTTTTGGAACTTTTTTTTAAAAAAAATCCCATTTTTGGTTAAATTTTGGTTAGTTTTGACATTTCAGGCCTCTAAAAACAGAGTTAGATGAGAGGATTGATACCACGCTTATATCTGGAAAGACTGGAAACAAGAGGAAACTATGAGCCTGGCTCTGTCTAAAGGTAAAGGAAGATCCCTGTAGCTGCACCTCTAAATAAAAGTATTGTTAATTTGTGAGCTTTATAGTATTATATTTAATGACAGATATGAGTGTGGTATTCTTCTTCTCATCTAACACTTGAAAAGAAATGTCTAACTATTCTTTGAAGGGGTCATGAGGCAGAAGCTGCTCTAGATTACGGATGATCAACAATAAGACGCCAGTGTTTCTCCTGCTTTTTCAAGGGCAAAGCATTCAGCCACATTTTGGGAGAATTTTTCCAAATTCAGCTTTAATTGTTGACCTAAAGCATTTAAAGCATCAGATAAGAAACGTCAGCTCAATCCGTTGACACTCGGCCCGTAACAAAAGCAACCAACCGAGGCGAGGCATCTGGACAAGAGCAGCGCTGCGGCACGGAAGGAGTTAAAATGCAGTGAGGGGGAAGAAAGGGTCTGCTGGGGAGAAAAAAAAATGCTGTGATCTCCTTTATTGTTGAGTTTAATTAAATTTTCAGCTCTAATTACAATTAAGCCACTTAGTATGTATAATAATGTTTGCATCACAGAGCAGCACAGATGCAGTCCATCAACTCAATTAAATATTAAAATGGCTGTGGCTGTATTAATAGCAACGTGGTGTGCAAGTCACTGTGTGTGTGTGTGTGTGTGTGTGTGTGTGTGTGTGTGTGTGTGTGTGTGTATACACAAGCCAAGCCAAGCCAAACCATTGCAGAGGGGGACTCCCATGGTACTGGTGCTGTCGCCTGGAGACCTGCAGCGCCATCCTTAGTGCCACCCGTGAGCCCACTGCGTATATGACCTATATTCACCGCACCACTCTGTGCCAGAAAAGCATCACTAAATGGGGGAAAGAAAAAAAAAACACACACAGTGCAGCGGATAGAAAAATCCCCACGAGTGTATGAATATTCCTGAGCTGCCGAATCAGCGCACTGTAAGTCTAATGCAAAATTAGTGTTTTGGTACAAAATTATTCATGACTGCACATAATGAGTGCGTTTTTAAGTCAAAGCGATGGTTTGCTTGATTCACCTCTGCTCTCGCCCCCTCCCTCGTTGACCTTCTCGTTTTGTTTTTCTCTTTCGCTAATTTTCTGTCTTTGTAACTTGGGTTTGGATGCACACATGCAGTCATATACATGCATGTGAACACCTACACATGCAGAGAAACTCACCTTCACACAAATGCAGAAAAATGCACTCACACACACACTCACAGTCATTCCCTCACCTCCCCTCTTATCCTGCATTATTTAAGGAATCAGCGCCTGCAAACATGGTAAACAAGAGTGTGTTGGGTTGTATGAGGCGATAATGGGCAGGGCACTGAAGCCAGGCAGTAACACAGGCGCTCTTTAGCAATCAAAACTACTCCAAAGTCCCCCCTACCCCTTCTCAACTGTCATGAGATCAAGCATCACTTTTATAACTTATCCAATGTATGTACATGCTGACTACTGCAGACTGGTTTGTTGTGTTCAGCTTTTACCTTCAGTTAACAAACGCATGCAAACAGTCAGACAGCGGTGGGAGGAGTCGTCAGACACAAATAAAGACACAGTCCAACATTTCACTTGATAAAAAACACAGATGTGTCAGCCATCTTTAGGGTGTGAGTGATACCCGTCTTTTACATCAGTGATTTATTCTGTGTTCTTGTTTTTTATTGACTCGATGAGGGATGGACGATCTGATATCGACTGTATGTGATTCTGTATCCAGCCAACAATCATGTGATTTTTGAGTATTGGACATGATTTGCCAGATGATAATTCATGAAGTTTTGGGCAGTTTTATTCTTTGTTTTTTTTATGTTTCCAGTAAAATTTGCATTTGATAATATCCAGATTTTTAATTTTTAAAGGTTGTGTTATGGTCAGTAAAACACTTTAAATATCAAAAGTAAATCAGCTTTTTTATGTGTCAGTTGGACCAGGTGGTGTGATTTCAAACTGTTATAGTAGTACTACTTCAATCTGTAGCGTACACCGTCACATTATCAGAGTTTATCTGTTTATGTTTATATGTTTCGTATCTTTCTGTAATCTGCAGCTGCTTGAAAAAAAAAAGTGCAATATTTCCCTCAGAAATGTCGAAGCAAAGATGCACAAAATGGAAATACTCGAGTTAATGTTACTTTCCACACATGCGATGACACACACACACAGATCTGTGGAGTTGGTGTTCATCTTCAGGACACTTTTAGACGTGTATCGTGATGGCTGTTGGAATGTGTGGGGAAAGCTCAGCAGTAAAGTTGAGCGAGCGGGCCTGCGTCTGGCATGCGCTGATAAATATAGCTGCCGCTGAGGCGGTCTAAATACAAGGCTCCTCTTCGCTGTAATGGATGGGTGTCGCTAACCTACGGTGCAATCACGCTAAATTCCACAGAAATATTTCTGCACAGTGGCAAACAAACAAAGCAAAAAACAAAAGCACGGAGCAGGCAATGCTAATCATGAGGCAGGGCTAGGCGTCTGCGGCCAGGGCGGTGGACGTGGTGTGTGTGTGTGTGTGTGTGTGTGTGTGTGTGTGTGTGTGTGGTGTTTGTGTGCAGTGATGACTGTAACAACCACCACTGACCCTTATGGACCACAGGACCTCTCCACAGTAGGATAAATACCATTGACTGTGTGTGTGTGTGTGTGTGTGTATGTGTGCATGTGTGCATGTGTGCAGTCGCTTTATAGTGTGTTGGTGCATGCATGTGTGTACGTGCAGAGTGAATAGGGTGATATTTATGACCAGGGATTATCCTGAGATACTCTGCAGAGTACAAAGGTCGCCCTGCTGTCTGTCTCTCTGTGTTTCTGGGCGCATCATTAACCAACATTTAACTGCTGGCTTATGAGTACAATTTAACAGCCTGGGCCTTGTGTATAAGTCACACAACACACCCAGCCAATACGACTGCTTCCCTCCAATATCCGGACTGTTAAACCACTATTTATCAACCAATGAAATGGCAATAATCTTCCGATAAAAGTGCACTTGGTCACCTTTTGTCAAATACAGCTCACATGTGTCACATGAATCCATACGCCTTTGTACAAATGAGGATGTGCTTATGGAGGCTCTTTTCTCTGACACACACACACACACACACACACACACACACACACACACACACACAAACAAAAGTCATCAGCTGCCACAGCCTGTGGTGATTTGCAGGGCAGCTGTTGTAATAGAGTGGGTTGATGTGAAACAGTTTACACACACAATTACTATTAATACCAAAGACACATGCGCCTCCGCCATTTATCCGGCTCACACTGCGCCTTCTCTTGGACGTGAAGCGCGACTGATTAGGCTGCTCTGTGTGTGTGTGTGTGTGTGTGTGTGTGTGTGTGTGTGTGTGTGTGTGTTCATGTATGTTTGAGAGAGAAAGACAGAGCTAAGAGGCAGGAGGCAGTGTAGCGTGAGGGACACACCTGTTAGGGACACACACGAGCATGGGCTCAGACACGAACATCCACAAACACAGGCAAGGTTACCGCACAGTACGAGTATTAAGGCCGCGTTCAGACTGCAGGCAGAAGTGGCCCAAATCAAATTTTTTTTGCCCACATGTGGCTTGATTTTCAGTGTGAACGGCACAAATCTGATGTTTTAAATTGTTCTAAATACAGATACAGTCTTAACAGTCATTCCGGTAATATATGCGACTTTTACTGTCACTCTAGATCCTACGGGCTTTCTCAGGCAGATGGGTCTTATGGAGGGCGCTGACAGATGTAGTTAAAAGTAGCCCCTTGTTGCCTTGACATCCTGAAATTTTGGATGAAATCTGTTTTTTTTTTTTTGTTTGTTTGTTTTTGTGAAGCCATTCACGTCACCGTCCCACCACTCCTGGCTCCGAGTCCGCATCCACACACACACACACACACCTCCACACCTCCGTACAGAAGCAGCAGCCACACAGAGCCCAAATTAAAAATGTGGCTCTTTCTCCTCGTTATGATCTGCTCAGGAAATGCTGCTCAGTTCACACTGGAAAAAAATAAAATCGGATCTGCACACCTGCAGTGTGAACCATAGTAATGATTACGGATGATTAAAGGGTCAGTGACAAGTCTGTTTTGTATTTGGTGAATTTATTCTTCTATAAATGAACACATTGATACTTTTTTACTACAGGTTGGTGATGTTTTTGAAGATCACTTTAACCTCTTAACATCCTTTTAAGTGTCTTTAAAGTCAGAAAAACTTTGCTCCAGGTTGTCTGATAATTTGATATATTTTCTTTGTCAGCTTGTTCCAGATCTTCGTTGAAGCTATATGATGTTTACACTGAGTGAAATATTTATATCCAAGACTTTGTGTTCCCCTCTAATGTTCTAGATGTCTTGTGCGTCATAATATCGAGACTGAGTTGTAGGATGGATGCACACCAAAAATGAGGTTCTGCTCATAGCAGTGACTCCTTTTATTTAAATATTTTATATTATTTTATTGCATGACCTACTTTTTGACCATGCTCAGTCTTTGTCAAGGCAAGTTTTACTTCAATCAAACAAGTTAAACACAACTTGATGGACTCTCTGTATGGAATCTCTGCAGTAATAGCAGAGGGTTAGATCATATTGACATTTTCAGACAGCAGAGATTACAGCAAAACAAAAACTGCGATGACATAAGAAACATTGTGTGGATATCATGAATAGGGAAAAAAAACACTGCAAACAAATAAACGATGATTTACAGCATGTGTGCTGCTGTGCTTGTAAAATTTCATGTGATTTGGTTTGAATGCTAACAAATTTGTCCAATTTAACCTATCATTCATTTAATTAGTCCAACCTGTGCTTTTCCTACAGTAACATGTCACAATGCGCGGCTGTTTGTGGCTAATAAACGCACCATAAACATGCTGACAAAGCACATCACTTGCCTCACAGTTTGAACGCTCATTTACAGATAAAATACAAGGTCGAAGAAGACGTTTCCGATCATTTAGTTCACCCTTTACTTCAACAGTTATAGAACAGTATTCGTGTGAACTTGTATGTTGTAATAGTTAAGCTCTGAGTGTAATCATTGATAAAAAAAGCAAAACTTATTAAGAGGCGTAACTAGATACTTTGTCTTGCTGTGTTTTCAACCGAGAATCGAACTTGTAAATCTCCACGAGATCTCATAAAAACTGAAGAATCTGATCATAAAAAAGTTGCACCACGCTGACAGACACACTGTGCTGTACATACTGGTCCAGTAACAAGCGCTCATTTGCACGACCACATATAAGTGGCTCTGCAGTGAACTTCTTTCGTATCACTTTCTCTACAGGATCGCTCTGTTGTGATGAACCGTATCCTTTCCTCTCGTAGTGCCGTTTCCTCTCCTTCCTCTCGCTCTAATGTTCTCCCTCTCCTCCTGCTGCCGCCGCTGTCTCTCCCTCCTTCCCTCCTATTCCCTTGTTCCCTGGATGCCAGAGTGGACCAGATGCCAGTTCAAGGGACCCTCAAATCCCCCCCCATTGCTCCTGACGCGCACACACACACACACACACACACTGTAACATATTGGTTCATAATTAATGAAATTAGCGGCTTTATCTGCTATGAAGAGGCCCGCGTGGGTCTCTGGCTGACTGGAGAGAGACGGATGGGGTGGGGGAGACGACGGAGGGGGTGAGACAGAGAGAAGGAGGGAGAGATTGATGGGAAAGACACAACTGATTAACAGGAGTGGCAGTAATGAGTAGAGAGAGTTGCCTACATACGACGCTTAACATCGGTGAAAAGTCGCAAAAAGTAGAGAAGCGTGTGTCCTGTTGCGAGTATTGACGAGTGCGGATCAGTGACTTGATCTCGCTCACGTTCTCAGCAGCTGTTTGTGAGAGCAGGGTTGCCAGATATTTGATTAACCCCCTATTGGTGTGGACAGTGTTGGCCCCCAGAGGTGACAGCGAGAGCCCGCTGGGTGCCCATCGCTGAGAGGCAGCGGTCACATCCACCATCTTAACTCTCACACACAGACGTGACAGTCTCTCCCCAAAATGAGGTTAGCAGATATTTGCTGTTTCAGCTCCGTAATAATCAGTACGTGGTATTAATCTCTATCTTCAACCCACCGAGGAATATTTACACCACAAAGGCTCTGCTACCAGTCCTCTGGGTGTCTTTAGTCAGCCTGCGTGGTTCCTGTCCCACCCAGCCTCTGTGTTAACACACGCGCACGCACACACACACACACACACACACACACGCACACACACACACACGTCAGCCGCAGTTTAGACTAGGTGAGTAAATTGTTTTTTATTCTTGAGGTATTTATCAACCGCGGTGCCGCCCGTTGGACCAATGGCTTCCGTAATGGATCTGATTAATGGCAGCTTATTAACAAAAGCTCTGTTGTTCAGGCCCGGAGGGCTCTGGGTAATTCTAGAGCTCGGCGCTGATATAATGGCCTATTTTAGGAGCTCTGTGATTAAGCACCATTAAGCAGCAAGCAAAGCCAGGCTTTGGACAACTTCAATGGCAGCAAACGTAAACGCAACCGTGTCCCCAGAGTCCCTCCATCCCTCTCTGTCCGTCTCACTCCGTCTCTCCGTCTGTCTGTCTGTCTCTGTTATTGAAACAGAGAGCTGTATTTATATTGAGTTTGGGGGGAGGGGGATTTATCTACGTTTTGTTCAAACAGTAAAGACAGATCACGTCACTAGCCATTGGCAAAATGGGTAATCCATGTTGTGGAGGGTGTATCGGAGAAGCCCGCTCCCACTCTGTGAAATTACGGGAGCGAATGAAACCCGTCGGGGTGCGTCTGTGAGTTTGTGCGACTTGCGTCATTCTGCACAGTGCGATGTTCGTACGAAGACGGGGAGTTACGGTAGGAGCGAGTCTGTCGCATCTCCAGACAGAAGCAGGGATAACTGAGATCTCTGCCATCCGCATGCTGATGTTTAAAATAATAACATGGGCACATTTTAATCTAAATTCAGAAAAAAGAAAATTCAGTGTTTCTTGCTGACTCTTAATACTCGGTAAAAAGGTCTCGAATATGCTCTTGATGGTTAAGATATCGTGCTAAAGCTCTGTCACCATCCTCACCAGTTGACCCATGAAGAAGAAATGGAAATAAAGAAACAGTATTGTTCTTGTATTACAGTGTAGAACTGGTTAGTGTTAGTATTGTGTGAATGTAAGATCAGACTTATTTCATTCCAACATCACCTTGTTTGGCTGCTTAGCTCACATGCATTGGACAAGCAAGACAGAGGTTGGATGCATTTTTTATTATCTAAGATTTTTAAACCGTGTGTTTTACTTTTAATATTACAAAAGAAAATACTTGTCGGATGAGGACTAACCGATGTGCTTGGAGAATTAAAAGTTGGATAATGAGTTTGGCTCAGGTTGCTGGAGCGTAAATGTCCCCAAAACCGAAGCGCCTCTAACGTTAGTGTACACCCTGACAGCATCCAGGCGTGGCGTGTTTAAGGGCGATCTGCGACCCTTTAAAGTAATGGCCGGTCATATGCCGGTCTTCACTTTGTCCTCCTCGCTGTCTTTTCCTTTATACTTTCACTTTGAAGGCCCATTTGAGCCCTTTACCTGTCGCGGCGTTGTAGAAACTTTTGTGTCTTTTTATGAATCTGCTCCTCACTTCCATTCTTCCACTGTTTTGCTTCTATCTGTCTCAACAGGAAAACTCTTCACCCTTCCTGCTGTTTTCACTGTCCACCTCCTCCCTCCCTCCCTCCCTCCTCTCCCCCTCCTCCCGCTTCTATCCCACCCTCCATCTCTCCCCAGACCCTGGCGCTCTCCCCTGGCTCCTCTGGGGAGGGCGGTAATAATTATTATGTAAATAAATACGCCTGCTGTAATCACATTCGTGCCACTGATCCAATTAGAGAGCTGATAGCAGGCGGCTGATTGCGTGGACTGGCGGCTGATGGTCAGGGCCTGTGTGTCTGCCTGACTGGCCGGCCGAGGTATCTGGGGGAACACGCATTAACGGGTTAGCAGACTGACGTAATGAAAGCCGTTTGGTGCCGCGCTGCATGCAGTCATGTACTCTGAATAATGCTCTTTGACCAGGACCCTGCATGTCTGCCAGCCTCGCAGTCTGCTCGCCGGGTTGTACAGTGTGTGTGTGTGTGTGTGTGTGTTGGTCTGTGTTTCTGCTATCATGATCCCTGGCTCTGGATCACTTTCACCATACATCAGCTTATCACCAATTACTGCCTTGTTGTGATTCCCATCAGCTTAATGATGCTCCGCTGAGACCATCATCATCGGGGCTCTATCAGCCTCACCCCTCGCCCTCCATCTATACTCGGCTCGCTGTCCGCCTGTCAGTTTTGGATTTTCTTAGAGAATGCATGACATGCGTTTAATGACTTCTTTTTGGTGTTTCTTTTGTTTATCATGAATATAATGAGCGGGCTATGAGAGCCATTGTTGTTCTTTGGGTTGCAGAGGCTATATTTTTCCACCCCTGTCAAAAACATTGAGCCTCAAGTTTCCATTGTGGTGCATGGTTTACTCTGCACAACATACTGTAGAGCACAGATGATGATAGATAATATTTCTAATTTTGGATTTGCTTCAGGAGCCTTTGCAAATAATCACTTCGGTGTATTTTCTTTTTTGGGTGCAGAGGAAAAGTTGAATCTGGGCAGGAAATAAAAATGAGCAGGCGGTCTGAATATGATAACTCTTTACATTAATGGATACCACAATCCGGGAGCGTCCATGTGAAATATGTCAGTTTTGTGGCAGTATCATCGCACTGCCAACCGTAGCCCATACTTTCCAAGGGTGTGGGCATAGGCGAGTGGTTAAAGGAGGGGGGCATTAGTTCTAACCTCACCGTTTGCCCAGAGGCCGTACTCCCACCACCATGTGTCGGCTGAGTAGACTACTGTTAATGTTGGGAAGTAATGTATGGGTCCCAGTGCTAACTCCCTGCCTTTTACATCTCAATCAGGTCACTCTAGTTTATTTATATATTGTCAGGGGGCAGGGGGGAGGGAGCACGGGGGCTAAGAGATGAATGTGGCACTTTTTTTTCTCTCTTCCTCTCTCTCTCTATTTAGTTAGCAAAAAGCTTTTATAATGAATTTGAAAGGCGGCACAGATCCAAGCGTTTGAAATTCCCAGAGCACTGCTAAGTGAAAGACGGAGGAGGGGGCGGCAGGGAGAGAAAGGGGAGAAGCCGAAAAAACAAAATGCATTAACTCGCAAAATGTGGAATGGATAAAAAAAAAAAAAAAAACATCCAAATTAATACATCTTCATTTTTTCCCATGCTGTTTTCTTTCCTCATTTCTTCATTAGTATTTTCCTTTTCTGCCTCCTTCTCCCCTCCCTCCTCCTGCTGCCCTCCTATATTTTGCTCTTACCCAGTTGGTCGCACGCTATTAAACAAACAGTCCTAATATTTTGAGCTGGCTGGCAGTTTGAATTTCATCTCGGCGACGCATCTTGTTTCTCTCAAGCTCTGACTGTTTTGACATGCGCCCCGATTAAATTATAAACAAGCAGGCCTCCTGATGGTGATGCTGGAGCCACTAATTTCCCTAATTGTTTGCAGTTGTCTGGGAGGCGAGGTCTAGGAGGCCCGGGCCTGATCCCACTGACTGGCACGGCCTAGTTAAAGGAAAGAGAGGGAGGGAGGGAGGGAAGGAGGAGTAAGGGAGGTAGAAAAGCAGGAAGAGGGGAGGAAAAGAATGAAGGAGTGAGGACATGGAGCAGGTAAGACAGAGAGCCGTGAGGGTGAGAAATAAGAGTTGAGGTGTAATTAGGACTTCCTCGGTTGGTTTACTCACCAGCCTTCAAACGCACCCATTAGTGACCAAAATGGCTGACCTGCAGTGACCTGGAGAGCAGCGGTGGGGGTAGTACTCAGAGCCGTTACACAAGTAAAAGTACCAGTACAACAATTAAAAAATACTACATTACAAAGAGAAGTCCTGCATTCAAAATTTAAGTCAAAGTACAAACTTATTATGAGTAAACTTTACGCAGAGTATCAAAGTGAAAGTACTTATTTCAGAGAAAAATGGTTCTTGAATGGTGATTGTTATACTATTAAAAACTGCATTATTAGGCTGTAAATACTGATGCATCCATGTGTAAGCAGCTGCAGTCAGTCACTGTAGGTAGATTAGTCCAGCAGGGGCCACCTCCAAAGGGTCACATGATAAATCTTGGCGGGTCCTAAGAAACGAAAATCTGCTCTTCAAATTTATATTCATTTTTTGGGGGGAAATAAATAATTGTACCTCTTTGGGCATTGAACAGTTATTTAAATTAATCCATTGGAGAAGTCTACTGCTAACAACTCACAGACATCTGAAACATGACAAGGGCCCCCAACTACACACTGCTTTTTTGTAAGGGGTCACCAGCCAAAAAGGTTGGTATCTGTGGGTTTAATCTTTAATAATGCATTGTGTTTTATAAACTAATCCAACTTTTTTAATGTAAAATCTTAATCTTAAAGGTTATTACTAGTGGGCGTGGAGATGCAATTCATCTGAAATGTAGTAAAGTGGCATATACAGATACTCAAGTAAAGTAACACAAAATTGTCCTTAAGTACGTAAGTAGTTTTTGCGTTTGGCAATAATAAAAACACATCAATCCTCTGTTCCTCGTCCTCAGTCCTCCTTTTCTTCCTCACCTTGAGCTCATATCCAGTGTCACATGTGGCTGAGATCCAGCAGTCACCGATCACAACACGTCACTCCGGCCCACGATCTCATGTTTTTTCCAGGTCTCCAGTGGGGCAGCCCCCTCGAACAAGCCTGCTATGTGACACAATGACTCACTCACATACCCAGAGCGTTATTTAAGATATGCAGCCTTTGGAAGCTCCTCTGTTCTCCCTCTCGGTATGCCCTTTATGGTTTTATTTCTGGGCCTGTATCATCCAGACCTTCCCAGTAAAAAGAGATAAAGGTTAAAGTTGGAAAACACGCCAACGAAGGGAGAGGAAATCTGTGGATTGTGTGAGTGTGTTTGTCCTGTTCCAGATGAGAGTGGATGAAAGACTTCTGAGCGGAGCTGTGAATGTTATCCACGCTGGCATCAACAGACAGGCATCGTTACCTAGCAGACAGGGGCGCAGTCATATCGCCGCCATCATCATCCAATCACTGGTGTCGTCTGTGTGTGTGTGTATGTCAGTGTCCTTGTTTGTGTGTGTACGTGCCCAATGAAGGCTAATTTAGCGTGACGGTGGCGAAGGCTGGTATTGTTGCCGAGCAGGTGAGCTAATACACCTTTCTTGTGCAGAGGTGAGACCTGAGGTGGAACACGTACACAACACCAAACTTCTGCAGCTTCTCCGGTTGATACGGAGTGAAGAAGGAACTGACTTTATGGTACAAATGTGACTGAAAAACTGTCTGTCAGTCCATCCACCACTTTGGTCCAGACTGAAATATCTAAACAGCTATTTGATGGATGGATATGAGATTCTGTACAGACATTCGTGGTCCTCAGAGGATGAATCTTGACTGTGAAATCTTGACATCTTTTCCCATTAAATCCGCTGCAGATATTTATGACTACGATGATCCTCTGACTTTTTCTCTAGCGCCACCAGCGGGTCAAAATCTGGTATTTGTAATATGACCTAATACCTGCAAAACTAATGTTCCCATCAGCCTCAGCTGTACTTTGTGTTTAGTGCTAACTAGCAAATGTTGGATCTTAGTGTAGTTTAATCAGGACATGCTGCTTCTCTCCTTTTCTGTTAATTTCTGTTTGCTTGTATCTCGGTCTCTTCTCATTTTGTCATTTTCCAGGGTGTGTGTGTGTGTGTGTGTGTGTGTGAGTGTGTGTGTGTGTGTGTGTGTGTGTGTGTGTGAGTGTGTGTGTGTGTGTGTGTGTGTGTGCTGCTCTGTCAGCTGTTTAACTATTTCAACGGAAGGAGCCCATTATGTGACAGCTTGTGGTGATGAATATTGAATACACTGTGTGCCCATGTTAATGTCTGTGTGTGTGTGTGGGTGTGTGTTGCTTCTGTAAAATATGTGATAAGATTTGAATGATAGTTTCTTGGGGAGGAACATGCATGCAACGTAGAAACTGCATGCTCATCTTGATTTTAGTTAATTAGCACACACACACCTACTGTGCTCCCTTATTTCCACAGTAGTAAATATTTGAATGATCTTGTTTATCTTTGTTCTGAATGAATAGCAGTAAAACCAGAGGTGGAAGGACACATGATCGTTTGGATGTATTAAGATAAACAGACAGAGGGAATAAGTGACAGATGTCCGTTCACCCCGGACTTGCTGCTCAATAGGCTACTGATGCAGTTAATGCCTAATGAGAATTCACCACCAATGGTTGCAAATGTGGAAACGAGTAGTTACTGACTGACAGCATGCCGCTGCCCGCCACATTTCTGGGGACTTAATGTAAATACACAATATTTTAAAGACAGGTATGAGATGTATCTACGAGGGTTAAAAAAATCTAGAACATCAAGGCCACTAAAAGTAAAGTGTAATGAGTACAAACGTGACAACCAGTCAGAAAAGCTCACTTTACTTCTGCAATAATAATATTCACTTCAGCTGCGAGTCGGAAGATATTTTGACATGTCACAGTAGGAAAAGTACAAGTGTAAATAATAAAATGAGCGATGGCTGGATTCCATTTAGCAGCTTCAGTTTCAGGGTCCTGGTTCTGTGCATGCTGGCTCTCTGTGAGACCCACGTGACTTACTGGGACACAAGGATAGAACGGAGCCATTGTTCATTTTATTAGTAACACCTGTGCTTTTCCTGTTGTGACAACTCAAAATGTCTTTTGATTTACCACCATTTTTACAGCTTTTACGTGCTGGCACAGTCAACATGAAGTCTTATACAGTACAGTGACAAACGCATACTTACACTCTGGTGTTTTATTTAATTTCACTTAAACTATTGAATCATTTATTTTAATATAATTTATCAGTTTTAGTATTTTAGTCACAGTAAATAAGTTTATCTGTATAAGCCGTACAGAAAAAGGTGGGGTTGAATGAGGAACAGGGGCTATGGTTGGCGATGGACAGGCAAACAATTTAATAAATAAATAATGCAACTTATATCATTTGATAAAAAACTTTTTTGCAAATAACGACTCCTTTGACAAAATAATCTTAACTCACTTTTTTTTGGCCATTTAGGGGCAGCAAGAACAAGTTGTAAACACAATATTGATATAAAATCACCTTTAAAGTTGACAGGTGCTTATTTACCTGTCCAGCAGTTACAGAGCAACAGTAGACTTCATTCAGCTAAAGTTATATTGAGGAGGGCTGAAGGGAGCTGCCGGGTTGGGTGCAAATTATACAATATTGATTATAGCAGCTTCATCTCAATCTCTACATATTGGCTGCAATCACATGCAGTATTAGCATAACCCCATGCACATCCACAAGCCTAGGAGGGTTAAACTTATTTTTTAGGTAAAAAATTAACTTTCAGGCCTCGTCACTGCTGCTCCTTTTCCCTTTTGTGTGACTGTAAACACACATTTACATTTTTTTTTTGAGACTACAGTACAATTACCACACCACTGTGAAATGAAGAACTGACTTGGCTTTTTGGCCGAGGGCTGAGGTTTGTTCGTTAGCACCGGCGTCTGCTCACCTGGTCTGCTCTTCTATTCTCACCGCCCCCTTATTCCTGCAGTCGTTCCAGCTCGTCTGTCAGGAAGCATCAGTGCTGGACGGGGCGGAGGCCGGCGCCCAGGGACGGCCCCGGGCTGCACTGTCCTACACACACCTGCCTCTGCTCGCCCAGCGCCTCAGACCTCCTGCCCACCCACCGTCCCAGCCTGAGGGAGACTGAGCTGAGCCCGGGGAGAGGTGAGGGGTGATCTTATGACCCCCCCCGATGTTCCAATCAGATCTGTCCCCGCTGCTGGGAGCTGCTGCTCCCATCAGCCCCTCGGACGGACTCTGAAACAGCCTCGTTTTACCTCCCATGAATGACGCAGGCATGCTAAGATTTCCGACCAGTACAGATGTTATGATCTTTTCATTTTTCTTGAACTAAATCATCCCTAATTTGGACTGAACTTGGACCTCCAGCCCAGTCATCAGCTGATGTGTCTCTTTAATGGCCTTTTATATGAAAACGTTTAGGAAATCATGATGTTTTGAGAGATAATTGCCTTTTTTTTTTCTTTTGCGGGATCTGTGTGAGATCTCATCCACTTCGATAGGACCTAAGACCTAAGAACCACAGAAAAACACTGAGTGACGTCTTCCCCAGGTGACTCCTTAAACTAATATTATCTTCATCATTGCCTGGATGCTGCTCTGGTGGAACAATCCTCTCTCTCAGTGTGTATCCAGGACTTTGGTTTAAAGTGTTTGAGTAAATCCTTTGATGGATGAAATCATTACATTTGCCCTCATGTATATTTCATGTCCCAGTCTAGATTAGTTATTCCAGGGTTTAGAGAAATGCTGAGTGCGATTTATTTTTAATCACAGCAGCTGTTTGCCTTCTCGTATTGAAGACCTCGCCTGACAAAGACCCAGATTGGATCGGACAAATCTGACCCCATGCGACCCACGCCATTTTTAATTCACACAGCGTTCAACATTGGTACAGATGAAACTGCTGCGTTTCAGTCAGCAGCAGTCTGTGCTTCATACCAAATTAATCCAGTCTCTCAAACACACATGTCCAATCAAACAAACACAACTGCGGTTTCCAGTCATGCTTGCTCCAGCTCCCAAAGCAACATCTGAAAGTATTCTGATCAACTTGAAATGTCACAAGCTGTATTCGCAGAGGATCCGATGAAAGGCTCAGTCCTGACAAGCAGTTGTTAATCTCGCCGTAACATTTGGCTAATTGAATGTCTGCTGTTGTTTACTGTTTGTTTCCATGTTGCCCCCCCCGAGTGACTGCCACCGCTGCCTTCTGTTTCTTCGGTGCATTAGCGTTGACGTACAGCGTTGCCATGCCACGGGCCCACCAGCTGCCCCGCCACTCCGCGGCTCCATGGCAAAGCTCCCACGGGAGGTCGCGGCATGAAAAGTCACGTCCCTCCCCTTTACTCTTCTCACATCTGCACCTCTTGCCTCCATCACTTATTCCAGCTAACAAGACATTATTGGGTTATGTGCGGTGACCTCTCCTATAGATTAAAAAACATGATGATGAAACGTTTAATGGAGGGGAAAATGAGCAGAAATCATCAATGTGTATGTTTGTGTGAACCTGCCTCGCTCATGCTTGAATATCAGGTTATATGTGTGTTCTTGACCCACACAGACTATCTGAGAGAGTATCCACACATCCCGACCACAGCGGGAGGCCACAGGTGTGTGAGCCCACTCCGCAGAGAGCCTCCCCTCCGATGCTGCATTGTGGGTAATAATAGTTAGCAGCAACAGCTGTGCCCCCCTCTCCCCCCCTTCACCTCTAATGTTCTCTCATCATCCCTCTATCAGGCCTAATACCCTGCAGTGGTGCCCTCACAGCTGTCTGAGGGGCCCTGGGTACCGAGACTCCTGTCAATCTCTCTGTCCCTCAAACACAAACAGAAGCACAGGCCAAAAATATCTGGATATCTATTCCACTGTATGACCATTTGATTACACTCAAAGAGACAAAACACACACGTCAGACATCCCACTTTCACATCCTTTACATCAAGTTGATACCAGTTTAACCCCCCCCCCCCAGAGAAAATGTCAAACACTAATATACATTTATTTTTAAGACCTCTAGTGGCCGTAGGAGTTATGGCTCTCGTGCAAAGGAGGAAATGGTTTGTTGTGTCATAGAGCCACTGAGTACAAAGAGGGAGGAGGTAGGGATGGGTAGGTCAACAAAACGTTGGACGTTGAAACATCACGGCTCGTTTCTGGTTTCCTGCTGAAAGTCGGCGTTGTTTCCCGTTGCTACACTGGCTATCTTGATTGATGGTCGCAATGGTAGCGAATTGTTAATCATAAGGTAGTGACGCCATTGACCATAATTTACTAAATGAACATCCTGCTGTACTGAAGAAGACTTGAAACTAGTGATTGAGACCATAAACTTGTTGAAAAGAAATGTTTACTTATTTAGTCATAGACTACTGTATAATCTGACTTGTATTTGGAGGCAGTGGAGTCACCCCTTGCTGACCATTAGATGCTATAAAGCTCCACAGAGCTGAGGGAAACTGCTGAGTCGCAGATTCTCTGTGAGTTCATCACTACAAGCGTCCCCTTTTACATAACACACTGTAATCATTTGATCCTTTGTTAATATAGAAATATTGGTTATAGACACTCTAACAAAAGCAGTGTCAGATCAGAAACTGGTTTTATTTGTGCAACAGTGATTTGTGAGTTTTGGAAGGCACAAACAACTGTCGTCCTGCCCATAGAAAACGGTTACATGTGTCATTCTGGAGGGCAGTGACGCACGACTTTGTTGTTTAACTTACAGGACTCACTATGGATTTACCTCATCCAGAATTAGTCCCAAGTGTAAAATAAGTTAAATTGGGTTTACTGCATTTGTTGTGATCTAGATATATGTGCAGAGGATCACTGTGGCTGTTATCACAGTGGACAACAAAAGCCTATCACCTTCATTTGCCAAAAAATGAGGTCAAATTAGCAGCCCCGGTTTCCCCAGTGACTTCCCAGAAGTCATTACCCAGACGGATGCTCAGCTCACATCAGCCAAGCGCACACAGACTGCAGCGAGCATCTCGCAGAACCACAGACCTCTGGGTGGTCTCGCCGCGTCTAACCAAGCAGACCTGACTCCCATCCAACTTCTGACGGACCCGCTGTTTAACACTGGGAGGCTGATATGTGTTTAACTGCAGCGACACCCCGCAGGCTCTTCGGGCGCTTTATGACACTATATATGTGTGTGTGAGGGAGGGAGTTTGGGCCTGCTACCCCCTGCTCCGCTCCGTCACAAATCCTGTCTGCTAATGACTACCAGCTCTATAGGACCCGAGGCAGGAGGGGTTAAAGCCCACCAATTGAGCGAATAATGAGTTGAATTAGGAGATTTAGGGATGAGGTGGAAGGAGAAGGGGACGGGTGGTACTGAATGAAAACCAGAGGTGCTTACCGCAAAGCTGCAGAGCAGAGAGGCCGTGTGTTGGGAGGGTAATGGGGGGTGCAGCAGGGTGGTGGTGAGAAAGGAGGGGTGTCCTGAGAGAAACCCTTCTGATATAAAGGTGGAAATCACAAATCACTTTGTTCAGCTCAGTCCAGTCCAAAGATTTTAGTCATCTGACCTTTTCTTTTCTAAACTAAGTGTTCGCATAATTCATCCATGACAACAGCAAGTGAACACATCACCGTTTGGAGACAGTTCAGTGCGTACAACAGTCAGTGAACGCATCACCATTCTTACTGCGCCGATTCAGACTGATTTAAGCCGTCACGTGCAGTTCAGAACAAAACTAGCCTCTACAAGCACATCAGGTGAAAAGCTCAGCAGTCTGTCATTTATCAGATCAGGGTTGTTTCTGTGGCTTTCGGAGTCTTTTAATATGTTTTTAACGAGGAAGTAAAAGCTGTCACCAGTGAGAGGAGCTCCACTGCTAAAAGCTACTGATTCGGTCAGTTCACTTTGAAAATTTGTTGGTTACCGTTAAACACATTTATAGATGTAATTTGCATCTTTGTAACCGTCAGGAAATAAGGAGTCCAGAGAAAAAGAAGTGGCGACAAGCCCACAGATACTATTACTGGAACAAATGCCATCACTGTGAGGAAATAACGTCTTAATCAGAACATTCAGTTCTGTTTGCTGGCAAAAGATTATGCGGATGAGAAGCGCATTTCCATGCAGATCGAGTTGTTGTCCCTTTAAAAGCCTTATTTTGCATAATATTTGTTGGTGGGTTTTCGACTGATGAGTTTGGCCCATTAAAAGGAAAATGTGCGTCTCAGTGTTTATCAGTTTTGGGGAGGCCCAGCGACAGTTTGATGGAGTTTATTTTTTAATTTCCCGGAACAGCCACAGAGGCTTCCTTTAGTAATACGATTTTCAGTCCAGTTTGCTCACAGAAGAATTGGCAGGTTTGAATAGCATTACCATTCAGAGTGAGTTGTTGGCTACTTATTAGCTTTATCTTGCATAATATTCTCCTTTACTTCGTTTGAGGCTGTTTAGTCAGGGCCGTTTAAATGAAAACTCAGCAGATTGACTGCTGCGAGTTGGCCAGGCAGTGCCTTGTCAAAGTTTATTTTTTAATTCCCTGGAACATCCATAGCACACGTCTTTGGTAATAGTGCTTTTAAAAGTGTATTCCTTTACTGTATAAACACAGGAAGCTGCATTGTCATCCACAATTTCCAGTAAATTCCACCCAAAACAGCCTCTTGGGTAGTATATTTTCCATTCCTGGTTTTCTTTGATTGCATACATGTACAAATGAAGCAATATTTGGTTCCTGTGGCCACGGAGTTGACTCGGCCCAGCCTGGCCCCCCCTCCTCCCTCAAGCCAAGCCCTATTTAAGTTTATACACAATACACAACATTGTTCAAAAGACAAGGCGCTCTGAAATAGTCTGGAAGCCTTTGAACATCATGAAACGAGTCATTCCAAGGTTAACTTGGACGGCCAAACATAAACTCTCAGAGAAGAATGATTCATGCTGAGAAAGAAGTAATGGATGACAGCTTTCTATTTGCTGGATAATGGAAATATCAACTGTGACAATAAAATAAAAAGAACTTTTAACAGCTGCTCCATTTCGAGAAGCACCAGGAAATTCTTTTCATTTTTCTTTAATTCCTTGTGTAGCTTTGTCAGCTCAGTTCTGGCCTTGTTAGCCTCCAGAAGCGTTCAGCAGGGAGACGGGCAGACGGGATGGTTTGGGGGGTGGATGGAGAGAAGTCGGTGTGTCGCAGCAGGTATAAATTATCCCTCCGTGGCAGAGTCACAGCGTGAGCTGATTGTCTTCAGGCAGAGAAGACAAGCTGAGTGGAAAAGGCTTCTGCAGGAGGACCTCGACCCTCCAGCTCATCACCAACACTTAGGCTCTATTGTTTACCGAGGGAGTCCAACACACACACACACACACACACACACACACACACAATGCTTGACCCAACCCCTAGTGGCAGGTTAAACACCAAGATTGTTCTGCCGTGCCACACCTCATCAGAGACGAAACTATTTAGAGGGGCAATTGAAGTGTGTGTGTGTGTAGCTGATTGTCCTGTGGTAGCCTGTCTGTCAGATGAGCTGTTTTATTTTACTCGTTTACTCAAGTAGATTTTTGCCAGATGGTTCCTGTTTGACGGGCCTGTCTTGTTTAAAATTTGAGATATTTCCTGATTCACTTGTGTCTCGGCCGTTTCTTAAAGTCGCAATTTAAGTGAATAACCACTTTAACAGTTGTGTCCGATGAGCCACTGACACCTCTGGAGACAGAGATCTGTATACTGAGTGGTGTGCTGTCGTAAGCAGGTACAGCTCTGGAGGCTGCCCCAGTAGCGTCGTGTTGTAAAGGTACCGCTGAGACAACGCAGGAAAATTATCACAGCTTGATCGCGGGGGAAACAGTAGAAATGCTGCGTTCACGTTCTTGTATTTGATTGGCCAACGCCGCGCCGTGCTAGATGATGCTGCTTTGCATTGCAGCTTTTTGGCCAGATGACACTGCTTTGACACCCTTACTGCGCCAACAGACCGGCCCCATTCAAGTAAATGAGAGGGCCAGTGAGTAAGTCGTTCTCCCAGCAGGTTATGTGAACTTATAGTTGTTTCATTAAGTGACAACTAATGTTGTCTTTTCTGCTTGTTCTTCACTCATCACAGAATTTGCTTTGTAAACTGTTTAAAGGATAAGTCTGGTGATATTTTATATTTTCTTTTCTTCGTCCACAAGAACATTAATGAGCCACACCACACCGCTCATTACGATGAACATGGGCTCTGTAGTTTATTCAAATCAACCCTTCACTGTCCTGCTGTAAATACTCACTGACTTACCAAATGTGTGGCTAAAAAAAGTCCCAGCAAATGCAACATTTCCTCCTGTTTGATTAACCTTTTCTAAAGACTTTTATGAAACACAAACATGTACATGTGACCTGGATGTTTTTCCTCATAGATCTCCATTGTTGTCCCAAAAACTATTAAAAACACATCAGTGAGCCACACTGTTGCATGTGCTCCTTTATAACCATAAATGCAGGCACTGTAGTTTATTATGAGTTGATCCCACATACACTATCCTGCTCACTGCTGCACCAAATCCGTGGCTGAAAATAGTCCCCACAAACATTTGCTAAATACTACAGTTGTCCAGCTGTTTTAGGAAATTCAGCCAGCTATAAACCCGTGACCCATTTTTGTTTTCTGTAGGAACAAATTGGCTCGGGGCGGACAGGGTAGCGAAGCTGGAAAGTATTGAGAGTCGCGCTAAGGCATTCGTGGTTTTGGCCTTTTCATTGGATTTGTGACAATAACAAAAATATAGAATATCACCAGGATTATTCCTTAAATTGCCCAAAATACACCAGAATTAGACATCTTTATGGTATTAATTTAACATCTATCTGAAGCCTGTATACAGCCATATATCATCCCACTGCTCATTAGGGCCTTTTTCTATATTGCATTTTCATATATTGTCGTTTGAAACAATGAAAAAATGCTCTGTCGTGACAGTGGGACTCATTTTCATTGTTTTGGATGTCTGCTGGTTAAAGTGGGACTCCTGTCTCCGGCTTCCAGGAGACAGGAGCGAGAGCCACGCTGAGCTGCTGGCTGAGCTTCTGTGTGAATTACTGTCACTTATTAGAAACCCCAGCCCCTGCGGCTTTACACAGACCTTTAATTGATAGGCTTGGAGGAAGGCTTGGCCCAGCCACAGTGTGTCTGTGTGTGTGTGTGTGTGTGTGTGTGTGTGTGTGTGTGTGTGAGTAACAATGTTATTGAAATAAAACCAGACGATTTTTTTCTTTTTTTTTTTGAATTCACAAATTTTAATTCACTTCAACGCTGGATGATTTCATTGGAACTGCATTTGAGTCAGACCCTGATTCCTGTCGTACAGAAAAGCACAATATTATCATATGGAGTGATTGGAGTCGACGTAATAATTAAAAGGCAGGTCTTCTGTTTGAGTGTAGCAGCCGGTCAGGACAGTCAAACAAGACACCATCCGTTCTCAGATATCGTTTTGAACATACTGTATACTTGTACACAACTGCACCAGACATCAAACAAAACAAAAACAGTTCTTTTTAAATACTCTGGTGATTGAATTTGCCTGGCACAATGAAATGAATTGATTTCACTGAGTTCAAAGGAAGAAAAAAACAGCACTCTCATGGTACTCCAAACTGGCTCAAACACTTAAAGTCACTTGGCAAAATAAAAAATAAAAGTATATCAATAACAATTTATCCCGTGTCGGGTATTTACAGACATCAAAAGTGAATAAACAGAGTCAAATCTGCCACATTTCTTTAATGGCTCAAAAAAGTAGATTGTCATCAACTGCAGCAAAATAGCACAGTTTCGCTTTTTCATTTAACTATTTCTCTTTTTCAACAACTTTTACTTAATATTTTTGGGAAACAGGACTATAAAAAATTGGCATAATACAACATTTGGGACAACATTTTAATTTTTTTTACCCAATAACACTCAGTAACTGCTTCTTTTTATTTTCTTTCACTCTCCGCTTCTTTTCTTCCTCTTCTTTTAGGGCAGAGCACTCTTAATGTCTCTTGTTACCCAAAACAACCGCCCAGTTCTGAAGAAAACCAATATTTAAAACCATGGAAATAAAAACTAAAAATAGCACGCAATGACAGCAATTCTAACCATAATAACAACAATAATAACAATAATGATAATAGTAATCATGGATAAAGATAGCAATAAATAGGGTTGGTGAAGTTTAAGTGCGGGTAGGTGTGGTGAAACACAAGACTGTGGGCACCAATTAGAGAGAGGAAAAGGGGGAGAGAGTGAGATGGAGAGAGGAGAGGAAGAGTGGAAGGAGTGGACTACCGCACATAAAGTGACTGATTGTTTGGTTGCTGAATCTCCGCTCTGTCCTTCCTTTTTCTTTTTTGACATTTTTCTCGCCACACGTACACGGGTGGTGCCAGGGAGGGTTCAGAGTCGTGGGTGCAGAGGCCACCGAGCATCCCTCCACGCCACATCCTCTCGATGTCCGTCCACCGTCCTCCTGCCAAACTGTCCACTGCTCCTCTCTTGAGTCATTTTTAAAACCTCACAGCGTTTGCGAGGCTTGGGAGGGAGAGGCGGGCAAGTACGACACATCCACAAAACATCAGTGTCTTCGTGAACAGTTAAGTGCTCGATAGGGCTGGTAGTGATTCTGGTAGTGCGGCGGCGAAGCGAAGGCGGGACGGTCACCGGCGAGCGCCGTCCGTCCACGTTCTCAGGCAGGCAACAGCATTAGCAACGTCAGTGTGTGTCCTGAGGATTTCTAGGATTGTAGAGGTCTCGGAAGCCCCCTGGGATCCAGTCTATAAATGTCACTCAGCGGGGTAAATTCAACCCCGCGTGTAGGGAGGATGTGTTACGTGACTGTGCTCAGACTTTAGAGGTGAGGGAACGGGAACAGTTTCTGGCCTGTCAGTGAAATCCCGCCTCCTCGGAGTGTGATTGGCCGATTTTGGAGAAAAGTTCTGTGATGATTTCGGTTGTTGACACTAAAGATTGTAGTTTTTGTGTTTTGTAGGTTTGAGGCGTGAGCAGCAATAGTTTTACGTGTTAATGAGTGAATTCTTTTGATTTTTGGGGGAAAACTGTCTTTCACAGTTACACAACCATTGGCGTGACACAGCACACTGCAAACCTGCTGTGTTTTGCTGAGGTAATTTCACTCCAAAAATCAGATTGTCACTACAAAGAGTCCGTCTGGTCGTTTCAGCGACGTACAGTATTTGAGCCGAATGGTTTCTTGGTTAATCTGCACCTACGTACACATTCACCTCTCACTCAGTTTCTCATCCTCCATCTATTCATGACCAGTCCTCACTTCATTATCATATGCCTTTTCTTCATCTTGTTTTCTCCCCCTTTCGTCCTCTCCTCTCTGTGGGTCAGTCTCTACCTTTGGTAGTCAGCCTGCTCTCGGGGACTGGATGAGGAGCTCCCGGGGGCCAAAGGGCCACCATGCCGGCCGTGCCCTTTGTCCTTGCCTTCCTCCTGAGCAGTGTTGGTCCCTGAGGACGACTGGCTGGAGTTGGAGCCGGAGGAGCCCGGAGGCTGGTTCAGCCCCCCTGTGCTCCCACCGCTCCCCTCTGTGGACTGGTAGATCTCCTCGGCGCCGTCCTCGCTAGACTCTGGGTCCTCTGAGCCCGAAAGCAGCTCCTCCTCTCTGTATTCACTGACGTCCACACCCCCGCTGGCGGCAGCCCCCTCGCCCAGCTCCTTGAGGCGGCCGTGGTGCTTGACGTGGTAGCGCTGGTTCTGGAAGAACTTGATGATGGTGTGTTTGGGCAGGTCAAGCTGCGCTGACAAGGTGTGGATGGCCTCCTGGTCTGGGTACAGGCCTACATCCTGGATGAAGCTCTGCAGGATACCCAAGGCCTCCAGGGAAATCTAAAATGCACACAGGAAGGATGGATAGAGAATGTGAATTTAAAGCAACTGACCAAGATGCCAAAATGCAAAAAAGTCACTTTATTGTTCCAGGAAGAAGAATAACACTCTGTACCTTGGTGCGTGATCGCGGCTTCTTGTTGCTACCAGTACTGCCAACGGTGCCGGGTGGACATCCGCCTGCAGCTCCTGCTCCACTCTGTGACCCCTCCTCGTTCGCCGGGGCAGATAACTGCTCTTCGCGCATTGGAGACAGGCGGTGCTCCTTCATGGGGGGCGGGGGTGGCCTGTGAAGAGCCTGACGAGACAGGCAAAACAGCTGATTAATGGGGCACAGTGACCCCTGATCAAGACTCCGGGATTTAATTTAAAGTACCATAACGTTACTTAATTTATTTTGCAACAAATACTTATTCGTTATTCCACCTAAATCCAGTAATTTCAACATCTGGATGCATTTTTCACAACAATGTCTCACACATACTCTATTACTTCTAGATAAATAACATATTATGTCCTCAGTGTAATCTGCAGCTGGTATTAACCTTGTATGATGCAACACATCTTATAAAACACCCAGTAACCAGTAGCCAGGGCTGAGCAGAGGGTGAGAACAAGTGTTTCACAGCTCACCGAGTGTCACGGTCTATTAACCTGCTCCAAGGCTGGCATTTAAACTGTTTTGTGTCCAGTATACCTTTGACCTAATGTGTGTAACATTAGCTCTAGTAAAACGCCAACCACCTGTCTGCCAGGAAGTCTCTTATTTACAAACTTATGACACCCCATCACTATTTAACCAGCCCATTCAAAACCTCAGAGGGGGACAGAGTGTAGAGGGAGGTTTGTTCCAGATATTTGGAAGGTTTTATTGTGCTTTGTTTTAAGCAGCAAAATAGTGAAAAAAGAACCGTTCAGTGCTTTCTAAACAAGTAAGAAAATGTCAAAGTCAATCGTTTGACACCCTGAACAAAAACACCAAAACAATACACAATTATTTCAGTCTTTTTTAACTGTAGGACATAGAGGCATTAAAACAGTTATTTGCAGTGTAAATTTGAGCATCGTCTGCATAGTTATAAGAAACTAATTGGTGCTACTGGGGGCATGCAGCCTTTCAACAGAAAAGGCTCCAGAATCGATCCCTGGGGAACTCCACTAGTCCTTTTTGTCTGGTTAGACATATAGTTACAACAACAACAAGTCTGTTTATTGTAACAATAGAAACTTGATTTGAGCTGATTCAGAGCTCCAGTCTGTGTAGTCGGTCAACTAATATATTCTATACAACATATTCTGGCTTAAATTGCTGATTACTAATTCTGCAAGTATAGATCACTGTTTTTTATAAAATTACTGAACATCAAATTGTTTTATAGATGTAGAAAAATAATGTTAATATGCAAAAACAAAGCATTCAAATGCCTAAATCCAATACTTTCATCTTTTAAAAGCTTGCTGGTGGAGCTTCCTGACTGGCTGCCTGGTTATTGATTTGATCTGTCTGATTGATCTGAGTGAGTTGTATGCAGCCAGAGTGGAAGAACAGCCTGAGAAACTAAGGGCAAAGAAAGTTCACTTTTACTGCTGCTGGTAAAGCAGTTGGTAGAAGTGCACATTCACACCGGAAAAGTACAACTTCAGATGAGTGTATCCGGATGTTTATCGACTCAGATTATTCAGTTATGGCAGTTTGTCACAAGGAGCTCAATGTTTAGCAGGTTTTCAGCATGATTTTAAGAAGATTTTAGGAAGGCGTAAAGAGGAAAATCGGGATTATACATGGGGACAATGAGGGTTTGGTGTAGAGATGCGTCTGTTATTCTGATGGGTGAAGCTCTCACTGACAGAGAGGGATCCTCAGGACCAGCGTGAGGGGGATTTGACAGCAGTGGGGAGGGCAGGATGAAGTGTTGGGAGGGAAAGTGGGGACTTTGGTTGTTTGTCAGAAGGTAGTGGCTGTTGTGAGAGCGTTGCGGTCGTGTCCCGCCCGCTCGCTTTAAGAGCAGGGAGGGGCCTCCCCACTGGAATGCCCAGCTATAAATCTGTGGCGCATTAAAATTAAAGGACCCACATAAAGATAATAGTCATTCGCTTTTCTCTCCCTCTCTTCAATAATAACAGGGTATTACTTAAATAATATTGAGGGCAGGCCAGACCATGAAATTGCTCCGATTTCATTCGCAGAGGCTTTATTTTCGGGGGGGGAATGACAAATTTACAGGAATTCAGTAGGTTTTTTCCTTTTTTTTGTCTTTTTTTTCTCTCCCTCTTCCAAAATCTTCTGTTTCTTTCACGCAAAGTGACGGTTTTAGATATTGAGAAAAGGCTGAAAGAATGTTGGAAAACCGACAACAGAGAGTCGTAGAGCCAGAAAAAAAAAAAAGATATTTACCCGTGCCCTAATAAGGACCACACAGCCACAAACATCCCCCATACAAACTAACTGAGACACTTAATAACTAAATTGAGGGTAAATCGTGGAGGGGATTACGAAACCTACCATCTCCCCCCTCCATCCCCACCCAGACCATCATCATTTCTATGCTTATTTGGGTCGACAGCAAGGACTCTCGGATCAATCGCCACACACACACACACATGCATGCACCAACGGCGAGGCCTGGTCTCCCTCACGCACTAATGATGATGTTAGAGAGCAGAGCCAAACACACAGGGCTGGTGGGCTCTTTCAGAGTTTATCTGCTCGTCTCTCTCTTCCTTCGACTGGCCCTCCTCTTTCTTCTGTGCTCTCACTCTTTCTTTCATACCTTACGTTTTTCTCCCTTTCGTGCATTTTCCTTCTCTTCTTCTACCCTACTCTACTTTCTCTTCCCTCCGCCTCCCTCTCCCCTCACTTCTAATGCACCAGGACACTAATGAAGTGGGCCTCTGCCAAGCCAACATGACTCCACATCCAAATCAGCCCAGAACTGGTGGATGCCAGAAGCCCCCGCCTCCCCCTATGTCCTCCACCTCCACCTCCCTCCATCCCATTCTTCCTCCTTGCCCCTCCTCTCCTTCTCACTGCTGTCCCTCCCAGTGTAACTTTTTACACCTCCAGTCCCACCTCCTCTTGTCTATTTGTGCTCTTCGCCTGTCTGTCAGTCTGTCAATCAATATAATCATTCGTAGTTCGTAGTTCTGGGTATTTCTTCAGAACATGCATTAGTTAAGATGAGACTTATTTTTTTGGAATTATATTAAAACATTCTTCTGAATAAAATCTTAAAAAATAATAAAAATTTGATTATAGAGAATGAATATGTCAAAAGTCTGGATTCTGATGCATAAATCTGGAATAAACTGGTGCAAAAACAAACAAACTTTCTAACTGGAAGCATTTTCTGAGCACCCAACATTTCAAGATGACTTGTGCTAATCAGTGTTGTAATACAGCAGCCAGCGTGACGTCGAGGTGATAATCATTAACTCATCTGCTCCTTTTGCTAAATATGATTTAAAAATGGAAAAACTGTGAGCTTTAGTCACATGTCACTTTCCTGCACGTCACTGGTCAACAAGCCCGATCCTGTGCCCCCGTGGGCAGGACGTGCTTTTTGGTGCCTTTCAGAATGATTCATGCGACTGTTTTCTGACCTGCCACCTCCATGGTAGAGGTTTGGTTAGGTTTAAGGATAAAAACTGCTCGGTTAAAGCTTGGGAAAGGTGGTGGTTTGGGTTAAACAACCACTTTGTTTAAGGGCAGGGAAAGATCATGGTCATAGTTAAAAGTAGACGTACGGTGCTCGGTTAAGGGCGGGGAAAGATCATGGTCGAAGACATTTAGTGTTCATGAGAAACAGAAAACTAGGAACCGTGGTCTCCCGTTTCGTTGTTGACCCAAGAACCCACCCCCACCTCCTCCTTTTAGAGGCACTACAGTAATGTCAAGCCTTCCTCTTCTGCTTGGACAGACTTCATGATTCACACGACCAGACGAGGTCAGGTAAACGTAAATAAACTGTCAGTCTTTTTAATTTGAACAAACGAACAATGTTGTCATTTTTCTGACAAGGACAGTGTCTGACTGACAGGCGGACATTTGAAACGTAACACTAGCGATGAAATGTAACTGAGTACTTACCTGACCCTATGCAAGTTTTTACCTTTTTTTTTTTAATACTTTTTACTCCATTATTTGACAGCAATACTAATTAGTTACTTTGCTGTTACAGACTGAAACATCTTAAACATTTTATTATAGAATATGATGCAAATTATACACTAAACTTTCCAACATATAAAATAGTTAAAATCAGCTCCACCTGGACCAACTACAATGCTGTAAAATGTTGCTTGAAATTAATAAAACATAATATAAACACCCATAGGGGCTTTCTAAATTTACCTGATAATACATCCGTACTTTTACTTATATAAGAATTTGAATGTAGGACTTTCACTCCAGTAGAAATCACTCTCTGACTCTGTCAGATCTGGCAGCGAGTGGTGCTTAAGATTTATATTATGTTCATTCTTTTTTTTTATAGATATTTCACATAAAATCTAAATTTTTGCTGAAATAATCACTTAACAGAACAAGTCAGGCGAGTTCTTGATTTGACAGTTACAGTGTGTGTGTCCCCTCCCTCCCTGCCTTTTACGCCTTCCATCTCTGACCATTACGCCTTGGACGAGACTACATGTCACTTCAGTGCAACACAATACAGCCCTGCTCTCCCAAAACCACAAGTGCTGGAGCCCCACGGCCAGACCAGCTCTTCTCATAGCATGATTCAATATTCCTGAAAAACTTCTCCTTTTTTTCCCTTCCCTCTCCCTCTCTCTCCCTCTAGCTCTCTCTCTCTCTCTTTCCCCCTCTCTCTCTCCCTCTTTTGCTCCTGGCAACGCCGTGAGTGCACTGCAGTAAAATGAAAGTTTTCTTTTAAACGTAAATCAAGGCAAATTACGACGCAGAACTATGAAAGAATTATAGAACATGAAATATTCATCTTCTCCTTAATGAGCTCTGGTCCTCCAGGGCCCCTAACTCTCTCTCCCTCTCTCTCTCTCCCTCTCTCTCTCTCTCTCTCTCTCTCTCTCTCTCTCTCTCTCTGTGTGTTTTGGTTCGGGGCTTGTGTGACCACCAGAGACACCATTAACACAGAGATAAATATGTAATGAAGGAAAAATCACTTTTCTGTCAGTTTTGTGCATGACTTCACCTTTCCTGTTAATCAGTGTGTTTTTTATTTTGTCTTTCCCTCTCCATCTGCCTGTCTATCTGTCCATCTGTCTGTCTGTCCGTCTGCTTGTCTGTCTGTCTGTCTGTCTGTCTGTCCGTCTGTCTGCTTGTCAGCTAGTCTGTCTGTCTCTCACGCTTGTATTTGAATAAGTGTGTGTGGTTGTGATTCATGAGGATCCAGGCTAAAGGAGTAGATGAGTCACTGCACATTTCCTTTTTTTTTTTTTCATAAATTAATGTTTCTTTGATGAAAAAACTGTATACACGTAATGTTACTGAGGCTAGCTGGGAATGTGTGTGTGTGTGTGTGTCTGTTTGTTTGTGTGGTCATATACTGTGTGTGTGTGTGTGTGTGTGTGTGTGTGTGTGTGTGTGTATGCGTGCCACACACTTGTGCGTTGTTGCATATTTTTTTCGTTCAAACTGTGTGTGGTATTCATTCCATTTATCTGCAATTAAACAATTAACTTAATTGTGGTTTGCCAAAAAGCCCAAACTCCACCCTGCAGTGAATAAGAGGCCACCGGGATGCACTGAAGACTGGAGGGGGAGAGGAGGGGGGGACAGAGGGGGAGGGGGGGGGCAGCTACTTCCTCTCAAAGTGAAGGAATGACGGCTACAAACTAATTATTATAGCTTTGACGATTTTCCCCCAAATGTAAAATAAAATATAATATATTTTCTGGAAAAGACAGCAGCAAATGATTTATTGTCAGAAAGGACTTTAATAATGTAAATAACCTTCAGTAATGTATTCTATTGATAATCAATGATCTTATTACTATTTTACTACAAGCAAAAGTACAGAAGTATCACCAGCAAAATGTACTTTTATTATTCTATTTTATTAATACTGATGCATCAATGTTAGAGCAGCATTTTATCGTTGTAGCTGCTCCAGGTGGAGAAAGTTTGTATATAACTAGTTAAGTCTGGTGCTTCCCAACCTAGGGGTCGGGCCCCTCCAAAGGGTCACCTGATATATCTGAGAGGTCGAGAGATGGGTTATGGGAAAAACAACAAAGCTCTGTTGCACAATTTTCTTTTTCAATTTTTGGATTTTTGGGATAATTTTACCTTTTTGGGCCTCAGACTGTTATTTAAATGAAAGCATTTGAGAAGTTTAGACAGGAATTGTCTGTCGTAGACATCTTAAAACTGATTGGGGCCCCAACTACATGGCTCTGGAGGGAACTTCCCAAGCTCTGCGAAAGTAATACCTAATGATGTCACCGGGGTTGTCTTGGCTTGGGCTTGAAGACTTCACATTTTTAACAGTCTTTGTTGCAAAAATCAGGGTCTGAAAGACGTTGGCAGGGACGGTCTAAAGAAGAGACACGATCGAGTTGCATCATGGGAAGCGCAGGGTCTGTGCTTAACCCATAAAACTAACTTCTGTAAGCCGCTATTGTTTTAATCTGCCTCTCGTCTCTTTCACCTAGACATTTAAAAAAAAACAAAAAAAAAAAAAAAACGTATGAGCGGTTTGTTGCTGCTTTGGCAATCAGCACCTTTGCATGTGATGTAAAGCACCTTTTGGATTGAAGTGAGACACAAAGAGAGAGAAGGAAGGGCACAGAGGTTGTTACTTCTTGTTCTAGTCCACGACTCCTGGGGTCTCAGCCACGGTGAGCGGTCATACACACACACACACACACACACATAAACACCCGTAGACTTGCAGCAGAAATCAATTTGGCAAAAACAATAAAGAAATTATTTATAAGGGCAGACTCTGCCAAATTAGCTGTGGGACGCACTTAACTGCTAAAGCCGTATGAATAAGAGCTGTGGAGCGAACACCAGGACCGTGTCAGTCATGAAGAAATGTGATGCTGCTGAGGTTACTGACACGCACACACACACACACACACACAGCACCTGCAGACCTAATAGACACACAGTGACACAGTCAGAGATCTCCCAGAGCTCCCAACATACAGAAATGGCTCAAGCTACTGTAGCAGTCCAGACCAAACACACACACACACACACACATCGCTGGTGTGTGGATTAACTGTACAGCTATGCCTCAGCGGCACATTCATTTTTCATGTGTATTGTGCGGTTGCTTGTTACAGTTTTAGAGACCCTCTTATTGTCCACAACACAAAAGAGGGCTCAGATTACCAACTATCAGTGTGAGACTTTGTGTATGTGCATGTGTGGCAGATGGGACACATGTGTGGTCTGTGGTGGTAGGCTGGCTGGAGCCTGAGGTTGGCGGGGGCTTCATCTGGGACGGAGGGAGGTCTGAAGACAGCAACATGAACACACACATATTTATACACACACACACGCACACACCTCATTTCCCATTAATAAATCACCATTGTTTCACCACAGTTCATCTCCGTGTCTCTCGAGGTGGGTGGGGGGCGGCGGAGAGGTTACAACATGTGAGGGTAAACTTTTATTTTTAGTCTTTTGCTGAGTGTGAGAGGAGCAGAGGAATGTGTTAATGGTGCCACCACAGCTTCCTCCCCGTCTTGCCATCAGCCTTTAATACAGATCTCCGGACGGGAAGAGAGGAGAGAAATGGCTCGGAGGTGGGTGGAGCCACAAAAAACAACCCATAGGATTCATGTCGGGATGCTAAATGTGAAGTTTCAGCGTTTGCCTGCTTTTGATTTATGGCATATGGTATATACTATATGTGGTATATAATAGCTTTGCATTGGGGGGGCAGGGTGGGCTGGTGGTTAGACAGAGTATCTCTCAGCCGGAGGAGCTGGGCTCAAGTCCGCCCTGCTCAAGTGTTTTTGAGCAAGCGTCATAGTTTTAAATGGCTGACCCTGAACTTTGACCTTTTTTTTTACAGTGTAGTGGTAAGACAGTGACACAGCTTCTGTTGTTGTTGCTCTGGACTCCAAAGCATTGGAGTTATTGGAGTATCTCTCTAAAATCTGTGTGATCAAGTTGAAGCTGAAGCCAGCAGATGGTTTTACTTGCTGATGACCAGACGTAAAGGTAGCTGCAGTACAGGACCAGCAGAGTGTTATTAGGAAAGATGCCACTGGGTTCACTAGATCTCAGCTATTACCGGCAAAGGACTTACAACCAAATATTAAACATAAAGTTTATTTTAACCTGTCCTGCCCTTGTTTTTTATATATTCATATTTGTTTGTTGTCTGCTTCTTAAAGTCAGCAGAGCAATAAAAAAGACGGACAGGCACACAGACATGGTGTCAGAGTGGGAGGGTTACAGTAATGACAGGCCGACACTTCTGCATGTTTCCTGCATCGATCTCCCTCGGCCCTCCTGCAGTCTCTGCCTCCCTCCTCAAAAACTAATGGGGCATTTCCTCCAGTGCCACACCACCCAGCAACACTGTTTACCCTTCGCTCCGCTGGGGCACGCACAGACGCACAAACACATGTGCACACACAACGAGATCAAACAGGACAGTGCATACTTACACCAAATTAACATAATAAGGAATTAATAACGATGGGTGCGGTCTCTGAGGCTAACAAAATCATCCTACCAGTATCTCCACAGCTCTTCCTTACAAAACTAGAAGTGTAAAAATGATGATGGGGGTTGTGTGTTGGACTATTTCTTTACTGGGAACAGTTGCCAGGAAAACAGCGCAGCCTCCAGGAAGTTGCCGCTCCCAGCCAAGAAATAGTCTGGCACATAACCCCCCATAACCCATAAAACGGCAATTGTCATTATTACACTTTGGGTTTTGTGCGGATTGTTTGTACAAAAACGTCAAACTATTCCACATGACGTGTTGCAGATTTGATCACCACCGCTGGAGGTGGTGCCGGAGACACGTTTGACAAAAACAAGACGCAAACAAAATATAATTAAAACACGTTTCCATTTCACATACTATGTCAATGGAAAATTTGTTTTTGTACGCTGATCCTAAATCAAAACAGGGGCTGAGAAGATCTGGTGAAAATAAGTTTTCAGGATACTGGTACATGGTGGTAAAGCAAGACATGGTGTTTAAAGTCAATTTCGATAGATGTAAATATTGTGGGATGGGGTGACGTGTGCAGGAAATCTGTTTTCAATGCATACACCGGAGATGCCAGGTGTTATTATAACGCATCCATCTGGACATATGAGGCGCATGTAAACCTCAGCTGTAAACACCTTGGCGTCGGCTTCTTACCTGTGTGTCCTGTGGCAGGTGGAGGACGGTGTGCAGCCTCTCGTTGTGATGGTGTCTGGACTCCTCCTCGTACGCCATGTCCCTGTCGGCCTGAGGAAGCGTCAGAAACCTCCGGATGGTGCACAGGTTCTCCCACAGGGTGCGGTTCTCTGGGCTGGGGTTCTCCTTCCACCGGAGCAGCTCGCACAGCCAACCCTGGAGAAGAGAAACAGACATGGAGAAATAAGGCGGGGGTTAAAATGAGAGGTGGAGTTAAAGGAATACTTCCCTATTTTGGAAAATATGCTTTTTTGCTTTCTTGCTCGGAGTTAGATGAGAAGTTTGATACCACACTCATGTCTGTACAGTAAATAGCTGCTGGATGTAGCTCCATGAGAGCGGTATCCGTCTTCTCATCTAACTCTCAGCAAGAAAGTGAACAAGTGTATTTCCCAAAATGTCAGAATATTCCATTAAACCTTTCTTATGAATGGACTTTGAAGGGGGGAGGGGTTCTTCCCTCATCTGTCCTTGTATTTTCTGTTTCATGGGCCAAGAATCAACACCTTTCACCTACTAGCAGTGACACTGTGTGAAGGAGAAGAAGGCTAATAAGGACCATGACAGAAAGTGAAGGTATAAAGAGATACAGGAAGAGAAACATGACAGACAGAGATAAATGTGAGACTGTACGGAGATAAAGAAGTGACAGCAGAATTAAATGTTGAATTAAAAGTTGAAAAAGTTGGAAATGTGCAGGGTGTGTGAGGTAAATGTAGGAAAGGAAGACGGGGGAAGGAGAGATGGAGAAGATTGAATTATATCTGCTAGACTGGTTCAGTTTGTGACACCAGCTGTTGTGTTCAACCAGCCACCTCGGGCAGCATGCACCGCTAATAGCCTGATCATCTCTCTCCTCCTCTCTCTCCGTCCTTGTGGCCAGCTGCAGCAGATGGGTGCACTGAGCCGTGACCCTCAGCCACCCTCAGACCCACCGACCTGGGAGACCTCGCTGACTGCACACACACACTCACACACACACTCACACACATACTGTATACATGATGCACACATCTCTACATACAACCCTTCTCACGCTCACACCCAGTAGCTCATAGCAACACGTTCACTGCATCCATGAATGAAGAGTTTAGCTCCTCCTCTGCTTCTTTTTTAGTTCTCTTTAAAAATAGATGTAAGAAGCATTTGTTTGTTTTTCTGCATTTTCTCTTTAATTTAGTCCCTGTCGACTTCTCCTTTGGCCTGGCGAGGGAAACAAGCAGGCATCGCCTCTCCTCAGGCTCACAGAGAGGGTGAGATTGGCGTGTGCTTCGGGAAATATAAAGTGTTTATTTCCTTGTTTATATATCTACAAGCTGCATGGTTGGCAAAGGGGAGCGCTTGACTGCAGTTGTTAACCTGCCAGCCAAGTTAGATCCAGCACCTCGTGCTCGCAACCGTGTGCAGGTACAGATTCATTTAGGTTTGTCTGTTCTGGTGATATCATGCATGCTGGCTCACTATAGCTACTTACTGGGACACTTCAGTGGAACAGAGCCAACTTATCCTAATTTGTTTACTATTAATAAGGATTAATGGCGTCCTGCTGTGTCTTTTTTACATGTTCGGATCATGTGGGGAACAAGTTCTCATACTTTTATGAGATCATTTGAATGCATTCTTGTTTTTTTTGTATATTCATTCATTTTATTGTGAGGAGTGAAATTAGTTTCCACTGGTAAATGGAGAAAGAACGTGGTGTAAAATGTTTTTTAACAATGAGAACATGAGTTACAAATTTACAAAGGTGATTGACTATTGGTTATGCACTGCTGTATAGCAGTTAACAGCAGCTCACTGTGCACGTGTGCCTCTGTCACAAAGTTCAGTTTCAAGGTGTAATATGCAATGTATTTCAGATTAGTTGATTAAAAATTAAGACATTTAGAAAATAGTTCCAGTGCTGCAGTTCATTATCAGAGCTCAGAGAAAACAAAAGAATACAGAACTGTTAATCATGAGCCAAGTGACGGGTGATACAGTTGATGACTGACTGTCTGCAGGATGACCTGATGATGATGCTTTGGTCTCTGCAGCAGGGTGTTTCACCTCTGGAGCTTTTAAGTTAAAGTTCCCATTGTCCAAAAACTGACCCCACTTAGATAAAAGAGTTTGACCTTTTATGACTTCCTCTTCCCCAGTGATTCCCTCACCTGGCTCTTGTTGGCGGCCACCTTTGCGAACAGCGCTTGGGACACTTTGGCTCTCTTCATCTCCTGCTGAATTTCGTCGTAGATGCCTGACGTGATGTTGACCAGCGACTCCAGCTTCAGCGGGAGGTCAGGGGCCGGGCCGGACGGCTTTGGCTGGGAGGGAGGATGAACACACGATGTAATCCACAGCAGGTACAACTAAACACACAGTATGTCATCTCTAGCTTTATGGGGCCCTTCAGTCAAAACAGAAACAGAAGACGCAGTTTGATGACGTTGTGAAGTAGCACGGGATCATGGGAGTTGTTGTCTTCACCAACCCCTGCGGGTGAAAACCTATCTGAGAAGTCACGCCTTTGGCCGGCGACCAAATGAAACGCACCGCTACCTTGAATAAAAATTACAGATTTCTTTGGGTGTGAACTTTGGTGGAAACATTTGGGATAACGTAAGTTCACAACTCAACAAAATATATAACACAGGTCTCGTCGTTTTTTGTACCTTTTTAAAGTGTCTTTGAATGGTTAATGTTCTACGAGGAGAAGCTATCAGATAAGTTTGGATGAAATATCATAAAGGCCTGCCAACTCGTATATATTTCAAAACCAGGAAAATATATTTATCCACCAAAGTCAATCTTGTGTGTACATATGAGGAAAGGTTATCAGCTGACGATCAGGCCAAGCTGCTGTGAGAACAGACAGGCAGTGTTCCCCGTCTGAGCATCGGCTGCACATCTGCAGCGCACGTCTCCACATGAATTTTGTTTACAGATCAAAGTCATTAAGTCCTTCTCTTTTGTCTTTCTTTGTTGTTTCTGTTTGAGAGAACATGTATTGGCTCTCAGAAAGCTTGTATACACAGTGTTTGAAGTCATCCGCAAGACATGTACAGACCAGCCAGCTTACATTCCCTCAGTGTAAACGATGCTGAGATAATTTTACATAGACATAATAAGAATAGTGCACAAATTCACCCAGAGCCATGAATGGCCATTTGCCCTGACATCAGAGGGAACTTCTTATCACTGATGTTGCTAAATTGTTCTGTGCAGATGGAAGGAAATACTGTATTATATCCTTTATGTTTACAATATGCGCTTTGAAGCAGTTTTTTCCATTATACATGGAATTTGTTTAAGATAAAAGCTTTAAATCCCAGCACAGGTTTCTAAGACACAGTCCATGACGTGCCACAGTCTTCTCTATGAGGGCAAGTTAAAGATTGCAGATAACTCACCGAGTTGGAGATCTTAGTCTTGTTCTTCCAGATGGAGGCCCAGGTATCAGGGGTTATCTGGTCATCCAAGCTCCTCTCCCACACTTTCTATGCACACACGAGACACATGGCATGTTACAATCAAATGCTTGCATCACACGTAAAGTCATACAAATCTGTTTTATATTGCTCCCATAAAAGCAACATTTTGATTTAAAGAACACACACTTTAGGCTCTTCTAACTACAAGCTGCACTAACCTGTGAGAGGCGCGGAGCACCGGGGTTGGAGGAGTTGGAGGCAGGGAGGCCAACCGAAGGGTTCATGGTGCGCTCCCTCTCCTCCTGGTAGATTCGGTCTCTCTCGCTCTCAGGCAGGTTGAGGAAGTTCTGCATGGCTTTCAGATTCACCAGCAGAGACTGCGAGGCTGTGCGAGGGTCCTCCTCCTTCCGCAGGATCTCCGACAACAAGCCCTGGACAACGAAGACACACACGGAGACACATTTGCACCATGAGCTTTTCCAGGAGGGCACAATGTCTCCTTAATCACTGACGTTATTTGCTGTCGCTTGGCGTGGGAAATGCATCAGGATTCTTTAATAAAAACAGCCTTTTGTGGCTCAAACCAATTAATTAAAGGGATTTTATTCCATTACTTGCTTATATTAAATTTTAACAGTTTTCTCATTTCCCTCCATCATTAGATGTGTTTTATGAGCTGTCAGTGTTGAAAAAATATCCTCTTTTACTGTAAAATAAAGTATTCAGATCCTTTACTGAAGTAAAAGGACTATTAGTACACTGTAAAATCCTCTGTTGTAAATGTTACTCAAGTAAACGTATGTAATCAAGCCAAAGTGACACCTTTACAAAGCTTGTCCAAACCTCAAAATTATAAAAAAAATACATTTAAATATTTAAGATAGTTAAAAGGAAAAGCAGAAAATCTTCACATTTGAGAAGCTTCAATCATGAAATGTTTGGGGTTTTTGCATGAAAAATGTCTCAGATGATTATCAATAGTTGTCAAACTAATCCTTTCGGCTCTACTTGTATATACTGTTGGGTGCTTTATAGCAAATCCTCATATTTTATAAACTCCTCTATAAAATGTTAACCTGTAAAATAACTATTAACTAAAACTGTCAGATAATTGTAGTACCTCAGAAACTAAAGTACAGTACTTAGTTATGTTCCATTATTTCTTAAAATCCAGTTAAAAATCAGTTTTTAAAAGAATGTGTGCTTTTTGGGGGGTAAAAGTTGGTAAAGACTGAAAACAATGAACTTAGATATACATTATTAATACGAATCGGATGCTCACACAGATACATACAGTTCTACACAGAGACACACATGCAAAGCTCACTAACACACACCTGGCCTCTATACCAGTAGGTCTACGAGCCGCCTCCCGTTACATTGATCTAATGGGCCGTGTAGTAACCAGCTTAGCACAGCCTGAATGCATCAGGTGTTTGTGCTGCTGCGAGGGCGGCGAAGGAGACTCAATGACCCAGCAAGCTACCCTGCCACGCTTCCGCTAATCCCACTGAAAATACCTCGAGGCGGGTGAACGCCAAATTAGTCAAACCCTGGGTGAAAAATTGTAGTCTATCAGTGACGTCAATTTCCATTTATTTCTATCAAATGGGGCAGTTATCTCTTCTCACCTGATATGTTGGGGAAGGAGAACTATGATCCGTTTAGTAGTAAATGTATCTCACTAAGCAGCAGTGCCTGACACAAAGCCACCACAGGATGCAATATATTGATTTTCTCCATCTCCATCCTCGGCTTATTGTTTACGCCATCTGAAGCTACCCTCTCACGTCCTTGACGCGTCACCTCGCTCTTCCTCTTCCTCTGATCATTTTAACCACCACTCTCTCCTAACTGCCTCCTACCCTTCTTGACCACAGTCTGTCCTGTTTTCCTACCTGTGTGCGGTTGAAAGCCACACGGGCGAACACGGCCTGGGAGACACTAGCTCTCTTCAGCTCGTCTCTGACCTGCTGGTAGATTTCAGAGGAGACCTCAGCGGCCGAGGGGTTGCTCCCAGGATGGTCGCCGCCAACTTTGGACGAACCCCGGGGGATGGGTGGGTGGTTGAGGAACTGCTGGTTGAGGGCCTGCGGGTGCTGATGGGCCAGCAGGCGGCTAACGGCTAGTTGCTGGTTGATGAGGTGGGCCATGGCGAGCTGTTGACGTACCAGCTGTGGGGAGAGTTGGGGGGAGAGCAGTCCACCTGGCCCCAGCAGGGGCTGCAGGGCACCGGGCGGGGGCGGCGGAGGCGGAGGTGGCACCTGGCCCGTACGGAGAGGAGGGCTGTGGTGGAGGGGGCCGTGTGGCGAGGGCTGTTGTTGGGGAGGAGGAGGCTGCTGAGGCGGCTGGGAGGGGGCCTGCGGATCTCCGGATCCCGCCTTGAGGAGGGGACTGCCGGCCCCCATGTGACTGAGCTGGGCCAGGCCGGCCAAGTGAGGAGGGGGTCTCTGGCTCAGCACACAGAAGTCTGCCATGTTGTCTCTCTCTACTGGAGAGGAGAAGGGACGGTCAGTGCTGCCAAACAAAAACCTTTACATTAACACAGCGTCAGAGAGACTGATAAGAGTCCTTACTTTTGATGTCAGCAGCATCGCGGCCAGACCACATCTTCTCCAGGTAATCTACTGCTCAACGACACAAATACAGACAGTCAGTCAGAAGAGAAGCTCCCGATGTTGCTGACACACATACACGACCAAACAGTCTCCCCTCAAGGTCCACACAATGATCAGAATGAACTCTGAAGCTCAACTTATAAGCAGACATGAACGAGAAGTCCTTGGAGCGCTCAGGAAAATGGAAAATTGAACATCTGCTGATGGAGAGACCTTGAGCTGTGACCGATTTGTCAACTGCTGTTTCCAAGGTGAAGAATGAAATTTGAAGCTCAAAACCAAAACAGATTTATATTAAACTCCACATTCGAAAAAAAAAAAAACAACCTCTGCTTGTCCATTTGAGGGAGTTTGCATACTTAAACTAACGGCCCAACAGTCTACATCAATCCTGAGCTTCTACCCGTGACTGACGTGTGCAGCAGCCAATCAGAGAGCTCAGTATGTGTGCTGACATGTGGAAGGAAGCCGTGTGCATGTCCTCCTGCCAGGTAAAAAGCAGAACTGATGGTGGAAAGTGTAACGCCCCTCTGTCAGCAGCAGCCTCCACCGTCTACTCTCTCTTCCTATATCAGTCTTTCCGTTCAGGCTTAGTGTTTAATGTGATGATTATAGTGCAGCTTCTTAAGAGTGGGATGTGGTTGATGGGATGATCGTGACGAGTTGCGCTGGTGGGAAGACGAGTCGTTACGGATTAGTTTGAGGACCATGTCGCCGAATATCTCAGCTGATCAGAATCAGTGTAAAACTGAGTCTATAACTGTGCTTCCCAACCTTTTATACAGAAGGTTTGTTTCTTCTAACCTTCTAACCTGCCTGTCTGAAGCTGGATTTATACCTTATGTAAGGGGTTAACAGAACGTCCCGTCACAGATACCTACAGCACGGGTTTTGATTTATACTGCAGTGTCGGATTTCACCCAGTTAAAAGCACCACTGCAGCTCCAGACGAATGCATCATATGTGATCACGCCGTACCACGCTTGAATTATATTCCCCCACGGTTAAATGTCTTTTATTTACTTTATGATGTAGAGCGACGGAGGGCTGCGTACGCACCGCCTTGTCTCTCTGCTGCGTAGGAGACCGCTGCCATGCGATCGCTGTGTTTACGTTCATTAATTCGTGGTAGGAGAGAGCAGGGATCACGGCGAGCAAAACATTTGCAGTGGAGACGTCTTTGCTAGATGTGTGTTGCTGAGAAGCAGAAGAATACTGAGCCTTCTTCTGCCTGACTCTTTTTTTTTCCTTTTTCTGATTTTTCATTTTTAGAGGTTAAACTACAATATTTTCCACGAAAAAGTCAGAAAAAAGTTTTTTTTTCAATATTTCCTACACCAGTAATCATCTTGCGACACCTTGATGGGGTCCCTCCCCCCACCGTGGGAACCACTGGTCAACTATAAGAACATTCAGGGAAGTTGGACCACCAGCTCACCTTTGATCTTCTTATATTTCTTGTACCAACGACCAAACTCCTGGCATTTGGAAGTGGAGACATTGGCGTAATAGGAGCTATTCACTATGGAGGAAATCATACTCTGAGGAAGAAAGAGAAGGGAAAGATAATTAATAACCAGCATAATATGAAATGCTTAAACTCACGCAACAACCACATGGCATGCTCACATAAACACACATACACACACACACACAATAGAAATAGACAAACATTAATCATGATTGGAAGCCACCCATGGAAACTCGAGCCAGTACAGTGCATAGAGGGAATCTCCAGCCACACACACATATGCTTGCAATTGATGCCGCGATCAACACCCCCACCAGAGCTCCATTTAAACACAACATGCACATACACACACACACATACACATAAATCTCACACACCAGTCATTATGAGACCAGGATATAGGGATAAACATGCAGCTGGGGAGTTTAACATGATTCAGCTCACACAAATAATAATTTTGTGGGGTGGATTTTGATTAAAATGTAGCAATAATAAGTACAATGCATGTTGGTCCTGAATTTGTAATTGCTCAAATGTGTCTCCTGAGGGCTGACTTTAGTCATTATCTGTGGCATGTGGTGTCTAGTCGGTGAAAGAGACTCTTGCAGAGTAGATATAAAGGATTATTTTGTTGATGAGCAGTTCTCTGATGGGGACTCTTGATTTTGACGTGAGGGTTGAGGATCGTGTGTGGTTGTGTCACCTGTGACAGAGGACACTCTTTGGCCAGAGTGCTTTGGTTCATTTCCTTCAGCAGCTCTTTCAGAGCGTTCCTGACGGTCGCGTGGTTCCACTGTTCGCAGGGGAGGTCCTCCAGCTTTGCAAAACTACAGTCAGCAGAAAACCACACACAATTACATCTTCAGGTTAATAAGTGGAGACACAGAAGGACTAACTCGGGGAATATTCCTTTAACCCTAAATTTAAACCCACTGATCATCCAAACGTCCTGTATTAACCTCAACCACAAACCAGTTCTTCCTGTATCTTCCCCCAGTCTCCCTGTTTTTATGTCATTTTAACCTGAAATATATCATTTCGACACCGAGCACAAAGTGTGCCAAAACTCTGCCATGGCCACGGATACACACATCAACATGTAAACAAACCTGGCTGGTATGTTCCAAGACAATAACAATAATAACCCTCTCATCTGGAGTTTATCTGGTTTTATCTGTCCATCAAGATCCTGCTTCACTTATTCTGGGGAACTAGGAGTTCCTGGCACAGGGACGCTCCCTGACGGAGACAGATAATAGATAAATCCCCACCGGGTTGTTTAACTCAAGCTTTAGTGTTTCAATATTGCTGCTTTCAAACTTGATAGATATGGTAAATTCTTGAAATGCAATGACATCAGCAGCCCGACGGACCAGTTGTATGATTCACTGCAGCCGCACACAGTGTTTGGCTTAAAAGCCTCATGGTAAAATGTCGTTTTTCACATTTATGAAGTATTGGTATTTCTCGCTCTGAAATGCCACACTCTGATTTCTGGTAAAATCCACTGAATGAGTTTAGATCCAAATAGGTCTAGAGAAGTGTAACTGTAGTGTAGTGAACTGACCTTTGCAGCTGGATGCGTAGTGTGACCATGTGGTAGACCTCCATCAACATGTCTGCAACTGTGGCTTCAGGCGCGTCAGTCAGGAAGTGGATGGGCAGAGGGTTCCACCTCCCCACCTTGATGATGCCTGGACGGAGACATGAAAGATTTCTATCGTTTAAGTTTTTATTGGTTTTAACATTTTGACAACGAAAAAGAGGCAGTTAAAAAGGACAACCCAATATTCCTTTATGTTCTGTTTCCTGTACCCTTAATGCTTTGGACACTATCTACCCCAGCAATCATTATTTCAAAAGCAGCAGAAGAAGAACTTCATCATGAGTTGAAACCGCTCTGTTCTTTCTGGTCTGTGTGTGCGCTTCTTCTACGATACGATAAAACCTGTTTCTGCAGACCATTTAATACTTCTTTCCAAAAAGGCAGCACCAGGGGACAACCTCACAGAACATGTACAAATGTTCCCACTTCCTTGTTACTTTTCCAACATTTATTTTCTTGGGTTAAGCCCGTTTTAAATGTAAAATAATATCAATGTGCAATTTCTCGTCATCAACCTCCCCTAATCTCCCCAACAAGATTCCTTCTCCCATATTAATCTCCAGCTTTCGCATATTCTAGTTTGAGTATTTGAGATCTTTTTATAAAATGCTGATACAGAATGTAAGATACTAGAAGAAGTATATATATATATTCTCTTCTTCCCTCTTTAGCATTAAAATATTTACCAACAAGTCATGAAAGGACCCTTCGGTTAAAGGTTTTGGGAAAGATCCTGGTTTCGGTTGAATGTTTAGAAAGTAAAATCATCCTGACTCGTGCTTCAGGTCACTTTTGACTTGTTCAGTATTTGACCCAGACCACAATGTTTCCCGAACATTAACCGAACGCTGCGAGTGCCTGAACACAACCATGAAAAATGTGAATCACGCTTTAGTTGCTATGAGCGAATATCCTATTGCAAGAGTGCAAGAGTTAATTTGTGCTGCTCAAAGCAATGAAAAATTACAGTTTAAAATATAAACAGCATCTCTTTCTTTTCTTTACTGAAAGAGAGTCCTGGTTACTCAGAATAACAACAACAAATAACCTGCAACAAATGCTGCCATTGGATTGGGTTAATCTATCTAATATTTAGTGTATTTCAGGGTCTAAATCAGAGCTGCAGCCTCCAAAAATCATCCAAAATTACAGACAAGTTTGTATTTCTGCAGTGTCATCGTAATAATAATGTAATAATATCTCTCTTGATTTGAACATCTAGTTGAATTTCAGTAAGAAGAATATAAGGACCAAAAAAAAAAAAAAGCTTGCAAGCACAACACACACAAACACACACACACACACACACACACACACACACAAAGACACACACACACACACACACACAAACACACACACGTACACTTCACCTACTCGTTGACTCACACAGGTTCTTCATGGGGTCTGGCTGGAGCTGTGAAAACTAAACAAAGCTAATCGCATTACTGTCCTCTAAATGAGATCCAGACGGGTCCTGAAGTCTCTCTCTCTCTCTCTCTGCCCCCCCCCCCCATATCTTCCTCCTTTCTTCAGATTTCTCTTCTCTTCAGACTCTCTGATCTCTCTCTCTTTTTGTTCTCTTCCACTGTGTTTATATCTCAGTTATATCTTTGATTCCAGTCAGGCCGAGCTGTGTTCTCAATTATCTGTTCATGGGGGGGGGGCATTATTTAATCCACTATGAACAGAGTGGACTGGACCCCTCTGGGCAGGGAAGACCCCCAGAAGAACCTCAGACCACCAAGACAACGTTTAAGAACTCAAACCCAACCAGATAGCTTTATAATAAAACAGCGGTAGTCAGTTTTGGGCCACATGAAAATGTTCTTTTTCTATATGAAAGCTCAGTTTTCTACAATGTACAATATCAAATTCATCTTAGAGTTTCACCATTTTACATGTGAAACGTGTGTAAGCACATGTGGTTTTGAGACATTACGCATTTTATACATGTACATTATATAGACACAAGATATTTTGCATATTAAATTGAATTCCTTGCATGTAAAAACATCAATTTCACATGTAATCTCACATATGAAGGGACATTTTTACATATGATATGTGTGTGAAATTCACATGTGGTTTTCTCTGTGGTCAGTCTCTGTTTCTGTCTTTCTCGCTTAAAATATCACACACATGACAACGTTTTGTGTTTTTTTAAGAGAAGATGTAAAGAAGTGCATTTTAAAGAGATGGAATAAAATACGCAGCTCATTTTACGACAGAGAGGAAAACACAGAGCCTATCCTCCTCTTTTTTTTCCTCAGTCTTTCTCACACACACACACAGACAAAGAAACACTTTCTCCTGGCTACCGTCGGCACGCAGCATCCGCACATCTGAAAATAAGCCCCCAACAATTTCACTGATGCCAAGTTAGGTGGAAGCAAACGCGTGAATAAGCAGACAAACACAAACTCACAGAGGACACATGACAGCACACGGAGACGTGGACACATACATGTACCCGCTCGCATGCAAGCACCCACACACACACACACACACACACACACACACACTCACACGCTCACAGTGTGATGGTAAATGCATTAATAATTGATCCGTCATTTTTTGGTCTGCTGTTCAATGGGCTCTGCTTCTCGTCCACATTTAAAAGTAGAAATCATTGTTCCCATTTCCACATTAAAATTCCACCTCCCAGAGACATGCTTTCATGTGGCCGGCTGGTGGCTTGGCTCATGTCTGAGTGTGCCCATCCGCACAAACGCAAATCCATACACAAACACACACTGATGTCTCCGACTCGTCTCATCGACGCTCGCACAGGCCTGCACGCATGGATGCCCGGGTGCGCACACAAACACACACACACACACACACTCACAAATGCACGTGTGTGCACAGTAATCCCATTGTCCCGTGCTAGAATAAGTCTTAATGGCCGCAGCAGCCTTATTCCAAACTGGTTCCAGGTTCCACCCCTGGCACACACTGAGGGAAACCCCACACGCCTGACTCCCCCCATCGTCCGTCACTGCACCGTAAGGAGCTCCTCGATAAAAATCTGTCATGCTGTCATTGCAGGCAGCGCTCGTCTCCGTGGAAACGCTTCTGAAACGCTCATCTGTGAAATACCAACCAAGGTTGAGTCCTCTGCTGAGGGAACAGCCGCTTAAAGAAGACCAACTTAATGAAGTATTTATAAGTTTGTCTTTATTAATGGTTAGGAAAATAAGTAAGTACATTTAGTAAATAATGTACAATTTTGTATATTGTCAGTTTAGGCTACATACTTCTACTCCCCTACAGCTCAGAGAGAAATATTCTTTTACTCCATTACATTTATTTGACAGCTGTAGCTACTTTACAAATCAAGATTTTACACGAAAAGTGTCATATTTTGCCCCTCAGATTTATCTTGTGACCCTTTGAGGGGCCTGACCTATAGACTGGGAACCACTGGACTGTACTGTATATGTATGTAACTGTATTTAAAGTAGTTCAAACTGCTGCCTGACCATTCACCTTTTATTCTGACTAAATCTGAAGGGCAACGTCTTTTTAGGAAAGGCGCCACGCTCTCAGATCTCAGCAGGCACCGTGCTGAGAACAATGTTGTTATTATCGAGAGGAATAATCGCAAAAACGATGAAAATAAGACACAAGTTTTGGAAGTCATGAAGAGGATATACACCTGCCAAACCTGGAAACCCAAAAGATATTTTTAAAATTTTCAAATTACTGATTCAGAGATGGATTAGAAAATAATAAATACAGAAGTAAAGTATTCCTTGAATAAACGGGAGTGCTAGAACCAGGACTACATTTCACACAAGGTCTAAACTCAGATGTCCGGTGAATTGCTGACATGGTCTGCAGCAGTGACCCTTTGTGGCCTGTCAGACGTGGCACTGCAACAATGCTCTCTACCCCCCCGCCCCCACTGACCACTGTTAACTGTTCACTGACTAAAGCCGTAAAGTACAGGTCTGCTCCCATCCAGTCTATAAAAGCCTTCAGACCCTTATAATCGAAATAAACAATATCTCCCAGTTAATTACTGGGCTAAGCTAATTAAAGAAAGGCCGTGGTCCTCGGCGGGGACTTTAAATACACCGCTGGGACACAAGAATGCAGGACACAATTCAAACAGGGAGAAAATAGCTGGGACTCTGTGTAATTTTGGTCATGGACCGCAGGGGAAAAAATGTATAATTTAAGCCAGAAATTATTCATTTAACATAAACGCTTGTTTTAAAAAACAAAAAGTATTCATTTGAGAGAAGCTGGAGGAAGTGTGTGTGTGTGTGTGTGTGTGTGTGTTGTCTGTGATACTGCATGACGACGCGGTATTCACCGCTGAGTGTATGTGAGCTTTAGTGTGAGCAAACGCATCCCTGCATGGGTTGAGTAGAGTTTATGTGTGTGTGTGTCTGTCTGTCTGTGGGTGTGTGGGTGTGTGTGTGTGTGTTTTGGTGTCTGTGTGTGTGTGTGTGTACATGCTGTAAGTGAGCAGTGCTCAAGTCAGTTCTCAGAGTTTTGTTTGTGTCGAGCTGTGATGTCCTGTTTAGTCTTGCCTTTGAAGCCCCTGGTGTGGTGCTTTTCGAGGGGGAGTGCATTGATGTGGACAGGGGACCAATGTGGCTGTTTTCCATCCACACTGATGAGACAGACAGACAGACAGAGAGAGAGACAGGAGAGAGAGAGACAGACAGAGAGAGAGAGACCTCCCCTGGTTCTTGGCAAAAACATTGAGGCTAAAAGTGCTACTAATGGCATTCATCTGCAAACCGTAGCAAACACTCGCCTTACAATTTAGTGGTCTACTTTAGGCCATCAGCGGATGATAATATGCATCTGTGTGTTGTTTATTTTTCTGACTGGCTTTAACAGACTGTCAACTGCAGTTCTGAAACATAACCAGCTGACAAGAATGATTTAATAAATGGTTATTAAAAAACATTTAACCGTTTAAAAGAGCTGGTGTGTGGCAGTGAAAAGTCCTTTAGTCTCTCGGGTTTTACCTCAGTTTGAGTGTTTTTGTATGTGATTCAGTTGTATTCTGCCTTATTCTTGCATCTCATTTCCAATCCCAATATGCTGATACCAACAGTGGTGCTGATAATATTAATATTGGATGTAATGAGCTGCAAACCCCTTAAAAGATCCTTTAACAAGATATTTTTTCTTGTTTTTGCCATCATTTCTAAAGTCATTCTTCAGAACAACTATGAAAAACTTGTAAACAAGCCAACTGTTTATCCAGATAATCTAAAGCACTTTATTTGGATTATTAATTATATTAATCCCTTATTGCACAGGAGACCTGTGTCTGTGCACTGATACAGTTAGTTGAAGTTGAATGAGGAAGTCTGATGGAAGTTTAAATGGACAGTTTTGTTGAGCTACCCTGAGGGTTTATTTAAACCTGTCTGATCGTCTGGCTGCTTGTGTCTTGTTAGAACAAATTTGCCTAATGGCTTTATGGCACAAAAGAGGAAGAAGCTTCTGTTTTTGTATCTTAAACCGAGCTAAAGCTTTCAGAGTTTCTCCTCATGAAGGATGAGGGAGGTGAAGGAGCAAAGAAGCAAAGAGGAGGGAAAGGGAGACAAACAGTAGCATCCTCTTTGTGACAAATCATAGAGGTTCTTGGATGAATGGAATCTGCTTTTGATCAAAAATATCATTATTCATGTGTTTTTAATCTTTAGTCTCTAGATTTTATGTGGTATTATTTCAGATGGATTCATTGATTCATTTATTGAGTAAATTTGTTCATGATCGGGGTCACGCTCTGGAAACCTGGATTTCTGTAACACAGCCAGATTTTTAGTACCCATGCAGAAAAAAACAGAGGTGGAGGTCGAGAGTGCACCGCCTGTTTCAGGTGAGCTGGTTCCACCTGTTTCCAGTCTTTATGCTAAGCTAAGCTAACTGGCTTCATATTTTGAGTGAAATCTCCTCATTTCACTCAAAGCAAATCAGCTGTTTCCCAAAATATCCCTATATATATATTCCTTTAAGGCCTGAAGCTCGCTGTAATTCATGAACACCGCTCCTAATGTGGGTTCAAACTTCTATCATACTCTAGATTCTGTCTCTACACCCTGAAACCTTCGTGGGAACCCTGAATGACATGTTGTGGTTTAAAGCTCTGCGTGAAACAGAGTGAAACACACGACCGGTTTGAGATGTGACCGCTGAGTTGGGACTATTAAGGGAAAACAGAGCGGTGGAGGTCGAGAGTACACGATCAGTCTCAGGTGGGCTGGAGGCCTGATAAGAGCTGCTGGCCTTGAGGCAGTAAAGGGATTACCTGTGGCGGTGTGTTTATGGGACGGGGAGAACACACACACACACACACACACACAATCTCCTGCACATTACAACCATTTCTGCACACTCGCAGGTCTGCAGACTTAATTCGAAACGAGACCCGATGGGGATGACACACAAACGCACGCGAGCGCTCGGGCGAGATCTCAAACAGATGGGGATCTCCCACCATTTTCAGTCTTACTGCAACAGCCGCGTTGCTCCCTGTCGCTCCGTTGTTACCATTTTATATCGATGTGAGGCAACTTCCCCAGATGGAATTTTCTGCATACTTGAGAAAAGACAGCAGTAAATGACACTGTCCTGTTGCAGATGACTACCATGTGTGCAACAATAAATTACAGAGTTTTTCTTTTCCTCTGCTTCATAAACATTCTCACACATATTGTACACACACACACACACACACAATGTATTTTTGTCTTGCGGAGACATTCCTGTCCTGCTCTTTGTTGTGTCTTTAATGAGTTTTACAGGCTCTGTCTGTGTCTTAGTTGTGTTTTTGAAACGTTCTTGTTGCCACTGTGACGGTGCAGTGTCGGCTCTGAACAGGCGACCTCACATCCACTTTTCTTCTCCGGCCGCTGATAGAGGAGGGAGTCTCCTTTCAAACATCGTTCTCGTCTTGACCCCTGAGCTGCATGCTGTTTAATTCTGAGTCAGTAGTACCACAGTTTACACAGTGAGACACTGGGTGGGTGGAAAATCATGACGATTAATAATGGCCTTGAAGAAACCCTCTGCATACTAACAAAAAGAGGCAGCTTGACCTCAGATATGTAGCTGCTTGAATGTCAGTAGAGTAACAGGATTTGAAGTATAAAGTATATCTGTTCAGGCAGCTGTTTTTGTGGTGTCACCTCTCAAACAAACGGTTGTGTCCGTTGGTGTAGATTCTCTGTTTGAAGTTTGACTTTGTTGGTGTGATTGTTATCGCTGCCATCACGCCCCGGGGAAAGACCTACCAGACAAAGGCTTTCATCGGCTTTTCATGAGGTGGGTTTATGCAAAATGTTGCAGCGTTTTTTAATGACAAAGCTAATGAGAAAGCAGAAAAACGTTCCTGTCTGTGTGCAAGGACAGATTTAAGGAAAAGCTACACATTTTGGGAAAAGTGCTCATTCTTTGTTGCTGCAAGTTAAATGAGAATATCATAAATACTCTCACGTCTGTCTGAAGGTAACAAAATCTGCCTACCAGCCCCTCTGAAGCTCACTAATTAAACAAAGGAGAAATAACATGTTAATTAGTGAGCTTGAGAGGTGTTGGTAGGCACGTTTTGTTAGGTTTGGACGGAGCCAGACTGGCTGTTTCCCTGTTTCCAGCCGCTGCAAGAAAGCAAATAATTTGTTTCCACGAAATTTCTGTTCCTAACTGTTCCTTTAAGGGTGCGAGGACAGATTTATAAGCATAAAATCCTGACATCCGTCGTTGCAACAACATGCAACATGAGCATGAGTCTAACACGGCCTGTAGCTCACTAGTATTCAGGGACACAGCTCCTATTAAGTCTTCTATCAGACGCTCTAAAGTCTTGATTCACAGGTGGATTTCAGTTTGTTTTGTGCTTTGCTCTGAAGTGCTTAGCTGTTGCAGTGTTTTATCAGTTGGTGGTGAGAGCCTTGTGGCTTGGTAAAAATGTATTTGTTTTAAAAGATCGTTAATTTCAAATAGATAAATGATAAACACACAAAATAGCTGGGAAATATGGAAATGATTCAGGGATATGACAGCAGAGGTGCGGTGGTGTCAGTGACTGACCGTGGGCTTGTGCGGCTGAGCTGTGGGAGTATCCGAGGGCCAGCAGAGCCGTCTCCACCAGCTGAGAGAAGAGGATGTCCTTCCTGACCAGGACAAACTCTGCATGCTCCTCTCTTCCCTCGCATACGTCCGTCTGAATCCCTCCGTCCGACTGCTCCACCACACAGAAGACGGGAATCATCAGACCTGTCGGGGGGACGGGGGGGCAGGGAAAAGGGGGAAAACAACGAGAAGATTCTTTTAATGTCTGGCTTTTATTGTCTGTGATCACAACACAGCTTATCCCTCATAGACAGCAAACATGTGGACCGAATTTATTGTGGGTCAAGCTTGTAATCACTTCATCCTTTTTGTTTTCCACTGTTGACTGTTGCAACACCTGAAATTCTCAATACCCTACAATCAAGCAAGGATGTAAAACAAATAATATGCATTCCTAAATCGACTGTAACAGTGCTGTTCGCCGTCCACTGGACAGTTCCAGGCATTTAATCTAACGGCTTATTAGATAGGGGAGCCATTGTTAGGACTGCCTAACAGATATGCAAACACTATACAAATATACAAAAGATGGACACTGACAACAACTGCTACTTTCATTATAGTATTACCAACATTTAACAGTGCAAATGGGGGATTTAAAGCATAAGTGATGCTAAGTTTTAATGCTAATTCAGAGGTTTATGGTCAAAAGAAGATCTCTTGAATTTACATGACACTGGGAGTCTTCCTCCAAGATGCAAATTCAGGGCAAGTGAAAACCAAAAGAGATTCTCCAGGAAAGTTTCACAGTTTGCATAAAGCAAACTGGAGCTCCTCCAGGACACACACACACACACACACACACGCCTGGGCAAAAACCTTGACATACTTTCAAAGTCTTTTTTGCGTAATTCGTTGAACCACTTCACAGTGACACATGTGCAAGTTTAAAGTTTCAAACAACTATATTAATTAATAACGGCAACAAATTTGAGTGAATCCAGAGAAAATAAGCTTGTGGGTCCAGACATGTGGCTCATCGCTTCGCTCCAGCAGGCTGGGACTTGGCCTGTGGGCCTCTAACCTACTGTAGATGACAAAACACGTCCTTGTCTTTGCCTTCAAAACAACTCAGCGCGCTTTGTTGATACTTCGGCCCTTTTCTTCTAACAGACAACACTGTCTGTTTCCTTGTCAGGAAAATGTAATTATCAGCAGTGCTCTCCTGTTTTGGTGAGGATAGTCTATTTAACCACCATGTAAGTAATTATTGTTCAATGGTTAAAGACCATGAAACGTTGTCTTCCAGTATATAGAGTATATATATATAACACGACCCCAACACCAACATTTTAGCCAATGATGTAAATGAATGTCCTGGTCGTATTATAGCTGAAATCTGCAACTTCACCAAGTTACAATTAGTGATGGAGGGAAAAAAAATTGATTCTTAGATGCATCGCGATTATCTCCTGAAAGATTTTGTCTCGATGCAGAAAACTCGGAAAACTTTGCGACATTATGATCGGCTGTAACGGGTTTGTAAGATCAATCGTATGGTGAAACATAACGGACGTCAAACGTGCGCACCGCGTTTACGCTCCAAGCTTATTCTGATTATGGGTCATTACAAATACACTATGTTTTAAAAGTAGCAAGTAGTCACACTGGGAAAACGAGCGCCTGCTTACAAAACTAATTTCAAATCTTCGTCATGGTGAAGTGTAGCCAACGCTGGATGTGTGCCAGCTTTTTGTATTTCAAAGATTATTTCAATTCATTGAATTGACCAGTTAACTCAGGTTGAAACTAACCTTAACCAGGATGAAACTCTCTAAAAACAGACACATCCTCCAGTTTCTGCCATGTTATATTATTTGATTGATTTGCATTTTTGTTTATTTCCTTGTTAGCACCCCCCTGTTAGCTCTACATTATTGATATGGCGGTTGGACATTTAAATGAAGACGAGCACTTGTTCCCCCTCAGTGTTTTCAGGATCAGGTTTCATGGATCCAGTTCCCACATGCGCTCCCAGCGTCCTTTTGGCTCCCTGCTCTAATATCAATCCGTCCTCTCCAATATCAGCCTTTTTCCTAAAAGGCTTTTGGTTTTGGGCCACCTGTCAACTGGCAATTAATTAAAGCTCTCTGAAGAAATGATGGACTGAGAGCATTAGGCAGCGTCCCAGCACTAATAATACGGGGGCACGGCAATGTGTTTTACCGCATGGATACCACACAATACCAAACACACACACACACACACACACACAGGCGTGTGCCTCCTTTTCCCATCACGCACACACATGCTCCTCCATACGAACACATAAGGTGCATGCAGCATTAAGCCCCCCACCCCCCCACCCAGATCCATCCCACCCGTTGTTTTAATCAGTCAATTCCTATATTTCTATTTCCTCCTCATTAATCACTCTGCTCCCAGTCCTCCAGGCTCTCATGGAGTGAATTACACACTGGAGCACCGTGCCAATTCAAGTAAGTGAATTTCCCCCAACAGGGAAATATAACTGTCAACACAGAGCAGCTCCCTCCGACCAGCACTCCTCTCTCCCTCTCTCTCTCCCTCTCTCTCTCTCCCTCTCTCTCTCTCTCTCTCCCTCTCTCTCTCCTCTGTCCTCCACCTCAGTCTGTCTTCTCTTATATCCAGTGTCCTGTGATTTGCCCGCTGCCTGTATGATCTGGTTTGGATGTGATGTTGCCTCAAACCTCTAATCCCTCTAATATGTATGGGGATGAGTGAACGGGGATATTAAAATAAGATACGTGTGTGTGTGTGTGTGTGGAGTGTAAGTGGGTGTGTGTTTTGGCAGCAGGGTGTGAGTGTCACGGCGTAGAAGTTTGTGAATGTAAATCTGTGTCTTTGTGTTTGCATGCTGCTCTGCTGGGTTGTGTGTGTGTGTGTGGGGGGGGGGGGGGGGGGGGGGGGGCTCCTCGTGGCAGCAGTGTGGTTTGGAGGAGACACGTCGAGTTTCCTGTCTTCAAAGACAACCCGTCATTATTACAGGCCAGCCATCCGTTCAGCACAGGAAACCCCTTCCTCCTGCCTCCCTCGTCACTTTTCTCACACAAACGTCTTCTCCTTCTTCTTCTTCTTCTTCTCCTCCTCCTTCTTCTCCTTCTTATTCTTCATCTTCTTCTTCTTCTCCTTCATCTTCTTCTTCTTCACATTTAAACATTCATTCATTCTCACACTTCAACACATTGATTCTTCTTCTCCTCTTGCTGTGGTCAGATCTGAGTTCCTCGTTGGTTTTTCAACCTCTTTACCTCTTCCAGAAACCACAAGCTGCTCCGTGTTAACACACTCATTCTGTGCAGCCAGGCTCTGTTCAAACCTCCAGAAACCTTTTTCTCCTTTTTGTAGCAAAGATCCCAGAGTTTTGTATAAAATGATGCACATAATATCTAGAATATCTCAGTTTGGTGTGATGGTGCGGCCCTGAAATCGTTGCTCCTTTCAAACATTTATAAACTGTACAAATCATTTACATCAATAGTGTGTTTGGACGAGAACAGAATATATTTAATGTTACGGTCAAACAGTGTAGAAAGTTAAAGGAAAATTACCTGAGACATTTCTGCAAAACACATGGCAACACAAACACCCAGATGGAGGGTTAAGTGCATACACACACATGCACACACACACACACACACACACACACATAAACAAGAAACAACTTTCACAATGAATGCAGGGATCGATAACCCAGAGTGAGTTGTATAAATCTTGTTTATATGGAGCAATCTCCTTTATTTGGTAAGGCTGTATTATACAGTTCCCCCCAGACTTATAGATTAACAGCGCAGGAACAGCTCGGTGCTGCCACACTACAGCACCGCGCTGAGCCAAACTCAGCCCGCGGCTCAGGATGTGGCTCGCTGCAGAGCCAGAATCTGTCTCTGGGTTTGGTACACGAGAGCTTAAAAACCTCCGACACCTGGGTGAAGTGGAGCGGTTTTCAAATGTCGTCATCCGGCTCTCTCTGTTCCAGCAGAAGGCAGCAGTCCAAGAAGCCAGTGATGGACGCAATTTGGAAAATAATTATGACCTCGTTGTTAATTTCTCAAGTGTGAGATATTTTGTTTTTTAGTCACCAGCAACATTTTTAAAAGTTGCTATCAATTCCCTTTTTTTTAATCAAGCTTTCATCTAAATTTAGTGCACATTTGAACTGAATTCCCAGAAAAACACACTACTGTTATGCGAATATTAAATTAAAGTTTGGTGCGTCGAGATAAACAGTTAGAGTGCAACATGACACGAGCACCAATCACGCCTCAAATGATGGAAAACCATGAAGAAAACATGATGGAAATAGGAAATTTTTCATGTATTTGTTTGAGGAAGGTTACAGTGTCCTCGTCGCTCCATGCGGATCTGATGTTTTCAGTCACGTGCTTCATGTACGTCATCAGTTGTTCTCTAACTCTGTTTCGGTTGCACTTTGTCACATTTTGCTGTTATTGATACACCAACTTTACCTCAGCCAAGCGTGAAAACTGTTTTTGCGATATTTCCACCATTTCCACTCAGATCTTTCTCATGCGCAAATTGAAAATACGCAAAAAAAAAAAATAAAAATACAGACTTATAGTGAGTTTTTCACTTTAATATTTGCATGTCTTGATCAGCATGTCGCTTACCTCCCAGGGGTCTTGGTGGGGCTCCGTTGTGGCGAACGCGCGGCCCAGTGGGGCTCCCGTTGAGCTCCAGCCGGCCCTTCTTCCCCGGAGGTGGGAGGCCGCCGAGGTCCGGGCTGCCCCCCCTCCGCTCAGGACTGTCCTGGGTGATGGGACTCTCCCCTCCTCGCTCCATCCTCCTCCAGACCCCCAGAGGAGCTCCAGCCAGAGAGAACGAGTCTGGAAGAACGTAAGGGAGAGAATATAACTGTTAAGGTTGGTGATATTTCTTATCTTTTATTTTTTATCTCCTGGTGCCATAAATGCTCACTAGAGCATCAAATGTGTATTAATACGCAGCTGAAAATAATCCACAAGTCCCCTTTATGGCTCCTGCTTTTTTGTAACCTTTGCTAAAAACTACAGTGCCCACCTGTTTTAGGACATAACTGAGCCTTTTCTCAACATGAAACTATATATTTGTGAGTTGTTTTTATAGATTTATGTCGTCAGTAACGAATGAGTGTCACAGTCAGGGAAGGGATGAGGGACGGACTAAAACATTGTGGGTTTTGGTTTAATATCTATGAGTACATATACGCCATAACACGCATGCCCACTACCCCCAACACACACACACACACACACACACACACATTCACGAGAGCGTGCGCCCCGTGCGCCGGCGTCCCCTGATAAGGGAGCGTCAGCCAAACGTCTAATATAGGGTAATGCCATTAGAAACGCTGCCAGGCCAGACAGGGGACACTCGCTCGCTCCGGCCAAATGGACTGCTTTTATTTACATACGAGCCCCTGGACAATATCTGGCAGCATGTGTGACCCTCAGTGAACAGAAAGAGATTAAAAACTGTCAGTGGAAAAAAGAGAAAAGCCGAAGAGAGAGAAGAGAGCGAGCACGGGAGGTTTTTTATATTAGAGTATGGAAATCAAGTTAGTGACCAGATTTGGGAGTGGAAAAACACAGAGAGTCTCAGCACTGAGTGAGATTGGCCAGAAATTCACCAGAACAAATGAGGGGGAATCCATGGTTATTGTTTGAGTGTGGCTTATTCCACAGTGCTTGATTAGAAACTGCACCCCCTCACTTTTTAATATTTCTGCAGCTTTTACTGCTGCAGCTGTCGTAACTCTGAACAAAAGACAGTGTTTTGTGTGGTGGTGTCACTGTTTTCTCCTCCTCCTCCTCCTCCTCCTCCTCCTCTTTCTTTCCCTCCCTCTCGCCTTTTCTCTACCTTCTACACCGTCTCTCATTCTGACACAACAACACAGCTGAAAAACACCCATCCACCACAAACAGAAAAGAAAAAAACTCTCAATCTGAGAAGTATTAAGAGCTTGGGCAAAATTTCAAAATGTATAATAAATTAAAAACATTAGCTTTGGCGTGATTAAAAAGTGCGGGAGGCAAAGAGGCCAAAAATGCAAGTGGCAGAGTTTAATAAAAGTGGCTTAAAAAAAGAAAACAAGTTCAAAGAGTTACACTGAGTGGAAAGCAATGGGTTTAAATGTGAGTACAGTGGTAGCTATAATTCACGATGTGAGGCTTGCTGAGAAAAAGGGAGGCTTTGCAAATAAATCTAACCACTAACAATGTTGTAGCTATAATAAAGAACAACTGAATATAAAAGAACATCCAAAGAAATTCACTAGTTCAGCTGCAATTCACAGCCAGTGCTGCTCTTCACTGTATAACTTTAGCTCCCTTTTAGGAAAACTGGCTGTTTAATTTGGCACTTTACCTCTTTTTTAAAAAATAATCCTCCGGGAATCAGTGTTCAGTCCAGACAGGTCCTAACCAGTGTGATCCCTATCGAGACTCGACCTCGCCGACATCTCTCCATCTCACCTGGGAGTAACAGATACTCGCAGACTCCCAGCATCATCTGATCCGAACTCATCCTGCGTCAATTATTCTGTATTTGACCCAAGAGATAAAGAATTTTATCGTGCTCAACTTTAACTCCAGAGATAAGATGTCCCACTTCGACACGTCAAATGATTTCCAGGTCACGTGCGATGAGATGAAGACTATTTCTTTAGACTATTGAAGTGTTTATTAATGTATTTGTTAGCAGGGAGGGCACCCATAAGTGGAGGATGGTGTATATAAAGAGTTTATGACAGTGTAGTAAAACACAGTTGTAATAAATGTTAAATATGAAGGGACTGTATGCAAATAGTTGGGGGGGGGGGGGGGGGATGCTGAAGTCAGCTTTTTTAGGAGCACAGGGGAGGTTTTTTTAAATATATTTCTTTGTCCTAAATTTATATTTTATTTCAGTGTGCAATATAGTTCAATTAAAAACCCAGTTTATAAAGGTGCACGTCTGTCACTTCATCAGAGATTTATTAACGTGTCGGGGAATAGTGTCGCAGTACTTCCTCAGATTTATATTTTAATATTGTTATACATAATAAAAAAGCAGACTAATATTGTTATATATAATAAAATATCAGACATTTCCTTCTGAAAATACTTCTGCACCAAGTAGGATTTTAAAAGCATGATTTTTACCTGTAATGGAGTATTTTTACTCTGTGATATTGGTACTTTTACTTAAGTTAAGGATCTCGGTGCTTTATGCTGTATGATTCAGATATTCAAACAACTGAAACCCAACCTGCAGCCGTTTCAGCAGTGAAGCATCGTGTAAGACAGAGTTTTGAATAACATGCTGAATATGTAATTGCATCCTGCAGGTGAGAGCGCTGGGAGATGAGGGATACAGGTTTGTATATTCTCTATCACTGGATGTACAGTATACAAATATGTGGGAGGGATTAACTGATTGATTGTCTCTTACATCCCTGCTGTTTGTCTCTTTTTGTCCATTTCATCATTTCTTTCTGAAACGCTGCTGAAGTATGTAAACAATAACTCGGGCGTGGACGTGTGCTTCTGACGACACAGAAACATCCGCAGACACAGACTGATAAATACTAATCTATTTTATAGAATTATTATGGGTGTGTTGAGCAATAACCTTTTGTTCTAAAGAGCGTCTTTAAACGGATGTGGGCTGGACTTGATAACTGCGTGATGGTATACCGTCTGTCTGACACTAAAATCAGGGATTTAGCAACAGTGATATCAGTCTTCAAACACTGTGATTGCTATCGTCTATATATCCCAAATCCTCATCGTATGATAAGCTGTGTGATAGTTGAAGCAGTTAATAAAGAAGCGATAAGAGGAGCTGTTAGGTATCTGCTATGGAGACGGGTATCAAATATAATGTCTTTTTGATAAGAAGACGGTCGTGACACATTTCCCGGTTTATTGCCTCTCTGGGCAACTGGCAGAGCTCTCAGAGAAACTGGACAATGAATTATTAGGATTTTTTTCTTTTAAAATCTAAAATTAAATTGTCAATACAAGTGAAAATAACCTAACAAATTCTGCATCACTTACTGTCTTTTTAATAAAAATGTAATAATGCAGTCTCTCTGCTGTGAGACTGTCAGATGCAAAGAAAAAGAAAAAGAAACCCCACTCTGCTCTGTTTGTCCCGCATTGTGTTTGATACTGGGACAACCTCGTGGTTTTGATGATAAGCTGCTATCAAATTCCACATTATTACATGTTCTAGACATAACAAATACACACTGAAGGGGGCCAAAGACAAGACTGCAGAGCAAAAATGTAGACACACCCAGAGAAATGGAAGAGTAGGACACGACAACAAACACACCTATAAACAAAGTGTCCAGCTCAAAGACGTAAACACACACAAACACAGGCTAACATGTAATTCAAAGCCAGTCTAAACGCAACAAATCAGACGGCTGACAAACACTGATTGGTACTCCCATCCATTGGAAAGACATATGATGGTATAATGACGGGTGTGGAGAAGTGTTGCTGCAGCAGAGCAACTTCTCTTCCACTCTTCAAATCCTCCTGGCATTTAATCGTACTTTTATACATTTATTTTCATTCCCTTCTGTCTCTCTCTGCCGTTATTTGGGCCTCACCTGGATCGAGGTTTGGAAAAACACTTTAAGTTGCATCCAGCTGTTTTAATGTTAGGCCTCGTGTGCAAAATGTAAAAATACAGGGGTAACAACAGGTAGAGTAAAAAGTGCTCCCCGGTCAGTGTGTTTTTAAGATGCAACAAAGAATAACTTCTATTTTTATGTTGCCTCCTGCCTCCCAACTCTCTCTCTCACACACACACACACACACACACACACACACACACACACTACTCCACTGTAATCCCATTGTGACAAGTCCTAACTGTACTGGAAACACAGAGCAGTGAACGCTGCAGCTTTCAAACCCACTCACACACCTACGCTCTGAGATTTAAAACAAGAGAGAAGTCCAGCAGGGATAATTGTGGGTGAAAAGTTAACGCAATCAGCCGAGCAGCAGGATAAGATGTTCAATCTGTGCACGTATGAAACCAATGGGTCTCTAAGTGTTAGTAAGAAATACAACTAACCTCTAACACTGCGGCGTTGAAGAGCCAAACTCGGAGCGTTTCCTGCTCTAACTGCCCCTCTGGTATCTCTTTTACCGTTACGATACGTGTCTGTCTGCTAATGAAGGGGTTGTGCCTTTAACATGCAAACCAGACAGACAGAGTGAGAGAGAGAGAGAGTGACCTATGAGGGCATTATTAGCACTGATAGCGGGGGAGAATGGGAGAGGCGTCACCTATGTAGGGAAATATTCAGATACGACTGTTCTTCCCGTTCGAGATCCACTTTTATAGCAGGGTTATCAAGCTATTGGTTAATGCTTGGCTCTGCAGCCCAGATAAAAGAAGGCAGGAGGAGGAGGGGGAGCGATATTAAAACCCTGCTGTCACCAAATGCACACACACAGTACATGTATGCACAGGGAGGGACGGCATAATGAACCTGGGATGTTTTGAAATGCCTGCTGCCACACTTCTGTGACATTTCATGTGCAGCGGAAAAGCACTCGGGAGGAAGCACAAAGAGTACGATTCTCAGAATAAGTTTTTTTTTTTTTTTTTTTTTTTTTGAAAACAAAATGGGGAACAGTATGAAACCTTTTATGTGGCTGTTTATGAGAAATGATTGCTGTTAGGGAAGGTTACATTATTGTGGAATTTGTCGTTTATGGCCATCAGATGTGTTACTGAGGGAGTGTTGTGATGTGGGGAGAGTTGGTGTGAGGGGAAGAGGGACCTTTATGGCAAACACACACGCACACACACACACACACACACTACTTCTGTTTTTTTCAGCTCGGGAGATGGTCTGAGGGCTCAAACACACACACATACACACACACATACACACACACACACACACACACGGGAAAATAACCGAGGTGAGGAGGGGCGAGACGAAGGCCTTCTGGCAAACATGTTTGGCTCTCTCATAAACATCTCGGTTGATAATACGGGATGAAGAGTTAACAGCGAGCATTTATAGCCTCGCCCTTCCAGCTAGAGGATGCACACACACACACACGCACACACACACACACACACACGCACACACACACACACACACACAGTCACACACAGACAGACACTAAGCCACACAAACCACAGCCAGCACGCTACACAGACTCTCTGCTTTAACACTTCCAGGGACCACACACTGACTGCGAACACAGCCACACACAGCAGGGACACACAGGAGTGAGAGGTGCAAACACACGTGCAGTGCAGTGCAGTGCAGTGCAGTGCAGTACAGTGCAGTGCAGTGTGGACAGAATAATGGTGTCCTAACACGCCGTCCACCTCTGTGTGTGCACGAACAAACACACCCACGAGCAGAGCAGCCTGTCAGACATTCAGAGGGCCGCTCAAAGAAAACGGTCACAGGCTAAAACTTCCACACACACACCGACGCCAAACCGGAAAACCAGAGAGCTCCGGTCCCAGCGTCCACCTTTCCCGCAGCTTTCTCAGGTACGTTAGGAGACGATAGGTGAAATACACACGGGGCTGAGCCGAGACATTACGGTGAGCATCGTTAGTGGAGCTCCTCTCTGCCCACAGAGCTCCTCACTATCTAATCTGCAGTTTAATAGAGGCAGACACACCCATATTACATGTGCACAGATAGCCGGGTTCACACAGAGAGAATGGAGGAAGAGGAGGAGGAGGAGGAGGAGGAGAGGATTTTAGAGTTTGATGACTATTTTCTTGGTCTGAATTAATTATGACTTGTTAAACTCAGACTGTAAAGTCTTAAAGCTTTTAAGAAGTTACACTGAATGAGACATAAACAACAAATGGAATAAAATAACATTTCAGCTTCTGTAAAAACTACAAAGAAAAAGCTCCAAATAAAAAGGGGAAGTTTGTAATCTGCATGAGTTGCAGACCATATATGATTTGTGCATCACCATCAGATCTGTGATGATCATCGCACTGTGCGGCAGAATGAAAATCCGCAAAGCCTGGAGCACATGAAGCTCCTGCAGCTCAGTGAAAGTTGTGAGTTTCTCCACTATTTTTATACACACACACACACACACACACACACCTTCCTCCCGACAGAGTCTGCGCAGCCAGTCTTTTTGTTTTTTTGTTTTGGTGAGGCCTGCAGAAAGTCTCCATCACACCAACTGAAACGAATTCGTTTTTCCTTGCGGTTTGCTCACAAAATAAAAATCCTGTATTTTCTATTTTCTTTGCATTTCTGTTACTTTTCTAACGTGGGAAAGAGAAAAGTGTGTGACGGCGCCGCTGTTGGCTGATAACGATGCTGTCAGGAATATTTAATTTATCATTTTTATTTTATTATTTCTATCAACACTGGTACTTTCACTGTAAAAACATTGTTTTTCTGCTGTAAAAATGAATCCGCGTCGTATGAATTCTCCATCTATGAGAAGCAGCCTGTAAACATGCAGGCTGGTGGTTTGGAAAAGGAGAGTCAGCCTGTTTGTTAAAGGTCAGAGAGGACGAAGCTGCTGCTTCCTCAGCACGAATAAAAACCCTCAGACTGCCTCCTCTCTGCTCCTCTCTGCTCCTCTCTGCCCCCGCGGCCCGATGACCTTTTACACTTTTATTCCAAATGCGCATTAATTGTAAAGTGCAGGAGAGGAGGACAGACCCTGCAGACAGACTGCTCCTCGTTGTTTCCTGTGATTACGCAGAGCGGACCGGAGGCCTCGTCCCAAACTTCTCCCCTCAGACCCGATCAGACCTGATCCCTGCGCGCTCGTCGTGTTTGTGAGGTGAAAGGCCTCTGCAGCTGCACACCTCGCTGCTCCCTCCCGGTGTTTTATTCATCCTGCTGTTTGCTGGTGAATGTGCAGTTTGAACTGATGCTATTTTTTATTTATTTGTTTTAAACCCTGCGCGTGTTAAACAGTAACGTCAGTAACACCTCGCACAGTAATTGGTCATTAATTATTATTTTGTTAAAGTTAAAGTGTCACAAAGTGGGCAGAAGTGATGTTGTGACGCATTTCTAAGACTTTTTCTTGTTTTCTGAAAGGAAGATTTATTTTGACCTTAACTACACACACACACACACACACACACACACACACACACACACACCTTGCAGTGATAAAGTTTCGGTGTAAATTATTCTGTGTGTGATAAATAAACACTGTCTGCCAGAGCTCCAAAACAGCTTGAAAAAAAGAGCAAAAATGACATTAAATATTAAATATAGACTGAGTTCTTTAATAACCTGCATGTGGTTATTTATATGTGTGCATGTTTAAAATACTTAGAATACAACTAACAATTTAAAAAAAATACTAATAGCAACAGAAATAGTCTACATTTTACTTCAAGTTGCACCACGAAGCTGAAATGTATCTTGCACGAGCAAATTAAATAGTGAATATTTACACAAAGAAAATGTATTGATTATTGTGTAAAAAATACTGGCAAATTTTGAAAATAATATCTATTATTATAGTAATAAAATGGATGGACGGTAGATATTATCAGACTAATAAGCACCAATAATTAAAACCTAATACAAACTAATAATAATAATAATAATAATAATAATGTATAGTTGGTTGTTTAAATTAAAGGGACAGCGACGTTTGAGTAAAACTTTGTTCTAAATCAGATCAACGTCACAAATACTGGATCAATTTATTTAGTATTTTTGAATCGTGTATTATTTGTGTTAATTCTAATTTCCAGCCAGTTTAAACCTTCAGTGTGTGTGTGTGTGTGTGTGTGTGTGTGTGTGTGTGTACTCACTGTTTACGGCGTGTCTGTAGCGCTGCTGGCCGCTGAGGAGGCTCTGTCCATTGATCAGGAGTATTGAATCCAGGGCTGAGCTGTGTTCGGCTCCTGGAGACACTCGGCGGAGTTTCTGAGTCTTTTTTTTGTTTTTGTGCTGAAACTGGACTCGTCGGGTCCGGACCGGAGATCCACGAAGAATAAAAGTTAGTTACTGCTGGCGGTGTGTGTGTGTGTGTGTGTGTGTGTGTGTGTGTGTGTGGAGGGGGGGTGGGGGGGGCGGACGGAGGATGCTCGTCCGCGGGGAAGAAGTGGCGACGAGAGGGGGGGAGACTGCGAGCACCGGCGGCGCTGTGTCCTGGAGCCGGGGACCCTCCTGTCGGACCGGAGCGCACAAGAAAACCCGCAAACTTGATGTTCTGGACGCAGTCTGCACTTTCTGTTTTCTTCCCGTCCTCCTTTTACGCGTTAGTCCGCCGTTTAGCTCAGAACGCGTCCCTGTGGCACAAGTCTGCCTCCTCTCAACTCATGGCTTCATCCCCGGACGAGAGAGGGAGAGAGAGAGGGAGAGAGAGAAGGAGGGGGGGCAGAAAAAAGCGCAAAAATAACGCGACAGCGCCGGGGAAAAACGCTGGAAACCCAGAAGAGACAAAAGAAAAGACGAACCTGACCGACAGGCGAGCAGCGGCGTCTCAGGTCGCGGTGGAAGCGCAGAGGACCCGTTTCTAATCAGAGTGTGTCACTTTCAATCTCCACTGTGCCAACGGGCGCACTGACTGATCGAGGGAGGAGAGAAGGGAGGAGAGACAAAGCGAGGGAAGGGAGGGAGCAGAGGGGGCGTCAGAAAACACTGATCCGACCCATGGAAGCATTTTGTGGGCCGGATCTCGCGTATAGGACCCATAACATGACAGAGGTGTCCGTCAAAACTTTTTCTTTGTTTTTTACAGATGAACCTTTCAGGCTCTGGTGGAAGATGACCAAACAGACTGACTTCAGTTAGTTACTTATTTCTCTTCTAAATCCTAAAGCTTCCTCCCGGGGCCATAAACATATATTATAATAATAATAATAAAGATATTCGGTGTTAAACACGCTGGATGGTCGCTGAACTCCTCGTGCTCTATGCTGGTGTGCGCGCGGCTGACCAGGTCACCACGCGCACACTGTCTGTGGCGCGTGGTCCTCTCTGAACATCCAACAGGTAGCTGCAGGTTAAAGAGTTCACACTGAAATACAGAGACAGGTTTTTACCAAAAACCTGCTCATGTACCCACTGCGTGTGCGTGTGTGTGTGTGTGCGTGTGTGCGTGTGTGTGTGTGTGTGTGTGCAGATACAGGTAGATGGGTGGATGGGTATAAAGCGGGGGGGGGGGGACTAAAGACTGACATGTGAAATGTTTTTTTTTAATGCAAAATATAACTTTTATACTGAAAATGTGTTTTTTGTTTCGGGAAACCTGCAGAAGAGACTGAGATCATTTCACTTCTCTCTCTTTTTTTTTTGATAAGGGTTGATTTGCTTCATCTTGATTTGCTTAAAATGGTCAAAAATGTAAACTTATTATAACGATGATGAGGCCAAACATCGTCATCACTGACCGCACTGAGCTGTGTTGTAGAGAATATTCGACGTCGTTGAAATGATTCTCGGTTCCTGGTTCTGATTCTGTCCTCCGCTGGGTCGCCGGGGCTCAGGTCCGTGTGTGTGTGTGTGCGTGGCCTCGCGGTAAACTGCAGCAAGAGAATCTTTCACGCATATTTTAACAAGATCATGCGCAACCGAACTGAGCAACACGGAGTGAAGCCACAGGTTTGCAACATCTGCAACATCTGCAGCACTGTGACTGTGACAGTGCGTCCAGGCCTGCAGGCTGCGCCGCGTGGTGAGTGTGAGGGGGGGGGGGGGGGGGGGGGGGGGGGGGGCTGTGACCGAGGCTCCGGGCCCCTGCTCTCTGTCCTGTTGCTCGACAGCAGGTAGAAGTTTGCAAATTCTGCGAGAATCAAAGCAACAAAACGACCAGAAAATCTCCGTAAACCGGAGCTGGACACACGCACTGAGCTCCAGGCTTCAGTAGAGCTCGGAGTCTACCGGAGTCTACCTGGGGCCTCGGAGTCTACCGGGGGCCTCGGAGTCTACCGGGGGCCTCGGAGTCTACCAGGGGCCTCGGAGTCTACCAGGGGCCTCGGGGCCACAGCAGGCGTTCAGGGCATCAGGCTCGTGCACTGCACCAACAGTCTCACCTGTCTCACCTGACGCACCTGGCTGGAGATGCAGAGGGAGGATGAAGAGGAACCAGCCGCTGCTCACTCCTCCGTTTTATTAAATATGATAATGACGGCGAGGATGGTGTCGGTGCGCGCGGGTGAGACTGTTGGGGGGGGGGAGCAGGCCCAATGGCAAACTGTGTGCGCGCGTGTGCGTGATAAATGAGTTTATTAAACCGTTTATTTGAACTAAAACGAGCAGATTTGGAGTTTTGTCCTGCAGATTCTCGCAGTTTCTTGGGGACATTTACAATCTTCTGCTGAATTCTTGCAGTTGTTTTAATTCCGCTGTGTCTCGTTAGAGCTGCAGATCCTCGCCTGCAGGCTCCAGACCCTCCCGGAGCGGAGATGTGTCTTTACGGACAGTATGTGATTTATAATGATTTATAATAGACAGTCATCTTTAAAGGAACCTGACTGTGGGAACTTTTAGTCTCCCTGTTAGTTCCCTTAAATATTTCGTTTTGTCGTCGCTTTACAAGTTCCTTTAAATCGGTGAAGATGAGGAGTATCATGCGAGTAGTTAATTTTTTATTCATTTCTGCTAAATCCAGTGTATTCGGCGAAAATGTATTTTGGTTTAAATATTTAATCCCTGCAGTCAGAATGACGGAACCACGTCCTGACTGCAGGCGTCGAGCTGGAGCAAATAAAATATCACACAAATAAAGTAAATTACAGACAAAAAAACGTCATTTTCTCCCTTTTATTTAAAATATTTCAACTCAAATCAGGAGAAAATATCGTTGTGTTAAATGAAATGGTGTGTTTCTGCTGCAGTGTTTGTTCAGAGGAATGTTGTGGTAACTATCTGCTTCATGCGCGTCTCATCCCGTCGTGCAGCGGCTGCAGCCGGCGCGGTGAATTATTGAAGCCCGGCGGGGAAGCGTTTTCCTGCAGAGCCTCTCCGCTGCATCACTTACCGGCTCCTGCCTCGTATTTTCCTTTTCTTGGGGAACTGGGAATCTAGGAACGAGCCCAAACAAGCGTAAAAAGCCGCACAAAGCCGCCGAGCAGAATGAAATATTGATCCCTGAAATAGCCCCGATGGAAAACAAATTCAGAGGAACGGTGTGAATAATTGATGTGATTCTGCATCCACAAAGCGCGTGTAAAACATGATAGTGAGAGTAATGCGGGGGCAGTTACACTTATTGAGAACACATTTACCTGTGTGTGTGTGTGTGTGTGTGTGTGTGTGTGGGCTGCAGGCCCATGTGGGGCTCGGTTCCTCCTCAGTTACACCTACCACCCTCCTCCTCCACCTCCTCCTCCTCCTCCTCCTCCTCCTCCAATAACAAAATAAAAAAAGGAAAAGTAAAAGATAACATGCTTTTACATATTTCACATCCAAGTCGAGGACCAATTTGTAGAAAGTGAGCCTGTGATTTGAAGCAGAGCACAAAACTCATTTAAAATTCAAGGAGTCATCAGAATGAGGAGAAAGCACCTGGATCAATTAACTCCAGCTTTAATAAATGACTTTAATCAGTTTGAACTTTAATGTAGAGGCGACACGTGAACTGAATATTATCACTGTCACGCTGATGAAAGAACCTCAGTGACTCTGTGGAGGACACACACACACACACACACACACACACACACACACACACACACACACACACACACACAGGTCACGTTGTTGTTGTTGTTGTTGTTGTTGTTGTTGTTGTTGTTGTTGTCGTCACCGGGAGCAGCTGGAGCTTCATCTGTGCAAACAGCGCAGCGGTGTGGTGAAGAGGAGCCGACAGGAACCAGAGAGGGGGGGGGGGGGGGGGGGGGGTTATCGATCACTGATCTGGACTCTGATCCATCAGATGAGAGAAGATAACAGAGTCAGTGAATCAGGCAGGAAACTCTCTCCTGACGACATGTTGATGTCAGGAAGGCTTTAAATCAGTTTAATCAGTTTGTTAAAATCTGTTGTTGGTATTTAAACATGTTTCATGAGAAATAACACACACACACACACACACACACACACACACACACACACAGGCTGATAATAAATGAGACATTTCTATATAACTTCAGTGTTTGAGGTGCTCTGAAGGAGCGGGTCGTGTCCTCTGGCTGTGCAGGACTTCAGGGTTTGATCCCGGTCCACGGGTCTGACCTGACCTGAGGCTCCAGGTGGAAACAAAGTCATGGAAATAACAAATTATGAATGAAACATTTTGATAATGTCATATAGTTGAATTAATAACAATAACAGCATTAAACACAGCATATTTAATACTACCAATTATTATTATTATTATCATTATTATAATAAATGTGCTAATAATAATAATACAAATAATTCAAAATTAAATAGAAAATTAATAAAGAACGTGTTTATTTGACCCATATTATTATTTTTATCATTATCATTATTATTGTTGGTATAACATGCTGTCGTGACTGAGGCAAACGTGTTTTAATTTGTCCCAGTTTTCCGCTAAATTAAACTCTCATGGTTAAAATCGCCGCTAATTGAAAACGAAAGTAACGAACGCGTAACGAGCAGCAGACGTGCGACACGAAACAGACTATTAAACAAAAACCTGAGCAAAAATAAATACATATTTTGCAGAACACCTATTTCACATTTTTTGTTTATCGTCTGCTTGATTGCAGCGAATGAAAGAAGATTAAAAAGTAAAGTTTCAAAGCTCTGAACTTATTTCACAGATTCAAGGGGCCACATGTGATCCACACCTTCATTATTATTATTATTATCGATATTCTTGCGCCTGTGATGGATGAAACAGGGACTGACGGGCCAAAGCTCCAAATGGCTTGTTTTTAAAGGATGTATCTCGTTTCCGTGAAGGATTAATTTGGCTTTTTGCGCCTTTCAACCTTTTTCCCCAAATTGCTTCCATGCAGAGGTCACGACTCGGCTCCATTATTGCTCCTTCACACCATTTTTCACTTCTGCTCCGCAAACCCTGAGACTCAGTTTACCGACTGATTATGACCTCTAACAAGACCTTTAACGAAATGATACGAATAATTATGATTTTATATTATTATTAATATCAATATTATCGTGTGTAATTATTTTGTGATTTTTTTGTGAAGTATTAATATGTTATAATTTAGTTTTGTTTTTAATTAGATTGAAAGAAAATTGAAATGCGTAAATTCATATTTGTATTGTAAGAATTTGTCTGCAAATGTTGGTTTGAAATGTATTATTATTTCTGAAAATATTTACGTTTTAACCAATAATACACTCACACACATTAAAAGTTGATAGAGATGGCTTTGTTAAAAAAAGATAACAAGTGATTTACTGCAGATTAGTTTATATACGTTAATAATAAAACTTTCTGGTTGCAAGAATCCACTAATTAACAACTGATTAATGCATTTATTGAATATTTACAATTGTATTTCCCACCACATAGAAAGAATAAACACTGGCCTGACGGATTTCACAACCTGGCAACCTCTAATTAATTCTTATTGGCTTTTAACTGATCTATAAAGCAGTTAGAAATAATTAGTAAATTATCTATTAAACATTATTAAAGCCAAGTCACAACTTAAACTCGACCGATTGATTACCAGAACATTAATGAATTCAAAGGCTGATTCAAGATTCATTTCTTCCCTTTTTTAGACGCACAAGTGTAAAGAAAATCCAGCCAGAATCCTTTAATACTCCAAAAAGTCTCAAACAAACGGCACAAGTTTCTGTTTTTCTGAACAAATCAGCGTCCATCAGAGACAGAAGCGTCTGGGCCTTTGAGCTCCGATACACAGGATTGTTTTCCTCCCCCAGCTTTCCTCAGTGACTTCTTACCTGAAATCAAACCCGCCTGCAGGCGGAGAGGCGGCGGCTCTCTGCACTATGTCATCGGGCACGAGTATTTGACAGTTGGAATTATCTGTAAATACTTCATTAAAGTGCGCATGAGTTCCCCTCCTGTGCCTCACGGTCCACTCCTGCTAAGATTTACAAATGATAACATAAACACGCTGAGAAAGAGGAAAAAAGAAATTCAATTCTCATTTGAAAAGAATTGTGGAAGGAGGGAAAAGGGAGAGTTTGATTGGGGCCCAGGAGCAGCAGAACAGCGGAGGTCTGTGTAATGAGGTTTGGAGAGTGCGCCGGTGTTTGGGGGTTTGCTCCTGCCAGAGGGATTCATTGTCTCAGCAGGGCCGAGCTGCTCTCTACCAACTACCCGTGGTGCGCCCAGTCTGCGGAGACATGAGGAATCTGAGTTCCTCAGCGTGGCCCAGACAAATGGGGTCAAAAGAGAAAAGGTGAGTGTAATTCATCGTGCAGCTTGGCCCTTTAATATCCAGCTTCTTTCTCTGCCAGTCAACTGTTTATACCAGGAAATATCCCCCCCCCCCCCCTAAAAATAAAAAGGACACAAAGCCTGCCAGTAAAATAAAATGCTCTCTGGCTCCAAGATCATTCAGGCCCCACACACACACACACACACTCACACACTCACACACACACACTCACACACACACACACACGCACACACACACACACACACTCACACACACACACACACACACTCACACACACACACACGCACACACACACACACACACTCACACACACTCTCACACACACTCACACACACCATGAAGTCACTCCAGATTTTACTCCGTTCCACCTCCCCTGGTCACCTCCAGCTCTCTCCATGTCAGGCTGTCTGCACTAATAACCAGCCGGCCGGGCCTCTTACACCTGAGAGCCTCATGTCAAGAGCGGCCTGATGCCTGGAGGAAACGGAAACTGATACGCTTTAAAAGTGCCTGCTGGGGGGGGGGGGGGGGGGGTGAAGCTATTAAAGGGGAGAGAATGAAACAAGGGGGAGGACGCAGAAAGAGGTCTGATGCTCTCATGAAGGAAGGGAGGTGCAGATCAGCTGAGGAAAGACAGGACAAGATACATACACACACAGACACACACACACACACACAGACACACACACACACACACACAGACACACACACACACACACACCGACGCACACACACACACGCACACACGCACACCGACGCACACACGCACACACACACACACACACACACACGCACACACTGGTCCTACCATGAAGCTGCTGCTGGTCCCCCAAAGGTTTCTGGAAACGTAATCCAGTCCCAAACATCTCGTCTCCAGCTCACCACCACTGCAGGACACAGACGGGCAAACGGCCTTGTGGGTAAACAAGGGAGCAGGACAGTGGATGGTTTCACTTTGCAGTACCCCCCCCACCCCCCCCCACCCCACCCCACCCCCCCATGGTGGGCGGCTCCTAAACATGTAAAGTGTCAATCATTGACTGTCAGACACCAATGAGGAAGCTTTTGTCTCCTGAAGTAAATCCCTTTGATTTCTCTAAAGGGAGTCAATGATTGAACACACACATTGAGGGGACACCCATATTGTCCTGTGGAGTATTCAGTGTGTGTGTGTGTGTGTGTGTGTGTGTGTGTGTGTGTGTGTGTGTGTGTGTGTGTGTGTTGGCTGGTTCCTGAGTGGCTGTCAGAGCGATAATGATCTGGCCGGCTGTGTGGAGGGTGCAGGGTCAGAGGTGACCTCGCCGCTGTGATCTTGTGTTTGTTATTGCTATGCTGCCCTTGGACGGGTTAACATAGCACACACTGCATCAGCTGGTCCGTGCACTTCCTCTGACGCGCACACACACACACACACACACAGACACACAGACACACAGACATGGCTCAGTCATGGGGCCTGTTAGAGGCGTCTGAGGGTCACTTCCACATGTGTTGATGGGCCCTGAGTGAACTAATCTAAACTGGTGAAATGTTATCCCGCTGCAGGGAGGACAGGAGCCCAAATGGCCCCAACTACTGCTCTCTGTATCCCCTAATGTTCCCGGGAGCAACCACGGGGAGATCTGGATGTGCGTGTTATTGCCTTAAGGCTTTGGAGGTGTGTGACACTGACGTCTTTTTCTTCCACACAGTTTGGTTTGAAATGATAAAAAAAGTATTAACTTGTGATTTTCTTTGTAAGATTTTAAAGTCGTCACAACTTAAGCCCCTGAAAGCTCGTGTTCCCAGCACAATATTGTTAGTGGTTCCAGCTGAATGGTTCCCTTTGCCGTTCAATTTCCCCTTACATAAGAAAAATAACAAAAACTTGTTGTTTCACTCGATCACTTTCACATGAATTCCTTTAAATTTAGAGAAAGAAATCTCTCTCCATGACAGCATCACATACTCATTCTGTGTTTGTTCTTTTTCAAACACTTTATTGAAGGTATGTGATGTTTAAAGTGAATTAAATGTTATTCAAACTTTGCTTTTATGGCTGCACAATTAGAAATAATCAAATCATTTTATTTACATTTCCCTGAAATTCCAATATATTTGCTTTAATGTTGTTGGTTTTTTTACTGTGATCTGGGGATGTAGAATTAAACGTGTATTTTCTGTGAGTTTGAACGCTTGACTGTGAAAAAACTCTGAAAGAGTTTAAACAGTTACCTCAAGCTTTCCTCCTTCCATTATCATCAATAAATTTGTTTTTCTTGTTTCCGAGTGTCACTGATGTTGTGACTCTCTAACTCTGCAGTAAATTTAAGATATAATTTGTTCCAAAAATGTTGCATCTGCTGCGTTACATTATGTTTATGTTTATCATAAAACAATATATACATAACATCTTACATGTTTATCACATACAGAACACCATTTCACATTTTGATATGTTTCACATGCGGAAACATCAATTTCATATAATATTGCATTGAATTACATTTTGAATTACATTTATATTACAATTTTACATAAAGGTTTATGTGGTTTTCAGACATTTCAAATGTGAAAACATGACTTTCACGTGCTTCTTTTGGAAAGGGAAATAAAGTCAAATGAAATAAATCTATAAACATTAAATAGTACGAAACTGAAGCATGACCGACCATATGTTTTAAATATTCTTAGCAGCATTTAAGCCAGATTTTGGTAACTGGCTTATTTTCTGTCAAGCTACTGAGTTGATAAGCGAGTCTTATATGTGGACGTCCTTAAAGCCCGGCCGCAGGTCTCACAGGATTTGATGCATTTAATTGACAGGCCTCAGCCCCGAGATACTTCTGTGGCGTAGCCTGCATACAAATATAATAGCAGCCACATAAGAGAGCTGTAGAGGCAGTTGTGCTGACTGTAGCTGTGCCAGCAGAGGTATGCTAATGGAGTCAGAGGATAGTTCTGTGTGCGTCACAGGTCTCCTCTGAGTATGGTGGTCGGATGCCCACCCACCTCCTTAATTTTCATATTTCAAACACTCAACAAAGACCCACTAATACAGAACATATTGGGGGGTGGAGGGCCTGAGCGCTGGACATGTAAGGCAGACACAGAGCGAGCGAAGGAAAGAAGAGGAGAGTATCCACTTAATCAGTCATTATTTATAGTCCAGGGAAGTTTAAAATCAACATGTTCAGGAACCAGGACCAGGCCTTATGGCTTTATAACTGCTGTTCAAATAATCACGGCACATCTACCAGATATGGATCACTCCTCCTCAGCTCCTGCCTTTCTCCTCTTCCTACCTCCCATCCTTTCCCCCGTCTCATTCCTAAGGTTACGTTTTAATATCCTAAAGGTTCATTCTACTAATAAATCCCAGCGTTAATTCTTTTTCTCAGCACCTGTTTGCTCTCCTCCAATTTCTACTTTATTACCTCACGTAACTGGACAGAAAAGGTGATAGTAGACGTGTGAGTTTATCTGTGTCTTTGTGTAGACGTCTGCATGCTCTTGCACACACATGCATATACAGATACTTGTTTGCCTATGTTTGTGTGTGTGTGTGTATGTGTGTGGTGTTTTGCGAAAGCTGTGAAATGAAAACAAATGGGAATCCTAAGTGAGGTGAACATGACGGATGGAGCTGCTCGGAGGGAACAGAAGCATTAGTGTATATGGTGAGCGGTCTGGTTTGGCACATGGGGTGTGTGTGTGTGTGTGTGTGTGTGTGTGTATGTGTGTGTGTGAGGGGGGGTGGTAATAGAGGAATAGGAATGACAACGCAGATGAGGGGAATGGTGGGATGGAGTCAGACGGTGAAGGTCTGACATTGCCAGAACCTGCCATGTGTCATTGATTAACCGGGTAGAGTTGCAATGATTTAGTTGACAAAGCATCACATTAGTGCAGTAGATCCAAGTGTGTGTGTGTGTGTGTGTGTGTGTGTGTGTAGATTAATGATCCAGGGAAAAGCCAGATACTTGTTGACATAAACTGAGTTGCCAAATTGATATCATGACATTGTTTTATTTCTCACGGTGGTATTTTTAAAAGTTTTTTATTACCGAGAGATTATTGAGTATGACTGCAATACTTTCTTGGAGCTGGTGTTTGCAAAATGATTCATGCAAAACACTTTGCAGCAGAAGTAAATCCTAAAACAGAAAACAGGCCATTGTTATAGAAATAATGATAGATTTAATAGAGGTCCAATACAATTCAGGGGATTAGTTTCATGATACAAATGAAATCCAATCGGGTGAAGTTTTAGTGTCAGGAAGACAAAAAATGCTCAACTTTCCAACCAACAGACATGCCTTTTTGGAACCATACAATGGGTTTGGAATTGGTTTCACGGACCTTAAGTTCACGGAGCTTACTCAACTCGTAAAAGAGCGTAAAACCATTCAAATCAGGAAAAAAGGGTGAAAAGCAGCAACAGTGAGGATTTAAGTTGGCAGCAGGGATCTTAATGTCTCTGGGTGTTTTTTCTGGATCAAATATGCTGCTTTAGCTAAAACAAAAAACTAAAAAAACAAAGCTGATGTTCAACAACATGGCATCCACCACTACACTACAGTAATGTGTGTGTGTGTGTGTGTGTGTGTGTGAGGTGAAAGGGCCAGGTAGACTAGACAAGAGGAGTGGATAAGTGAGGGACAGGAACAGCCGACACTTTTCCTAAACCGAAGGCTGGACCTGTTTTATCTCAGTGTGAGGAGGGAGAGAGGGAGCGAGGTCTCTGCAGGGACAAGGCCAGGCTCGGCGGTGTGTGGCTGGGAGAGGAGGGGGGTGAGATGAGGTTGCTGTAGGTCTGGGGGTCTGTCTGTCTGTCCCGGAGCTGTGGAAGGCCGGCTCTTGGGGCTAACTGATTAGGCCATAATTTGAGGGGTGTCTTGAGGGAGCAGCCCCCTTTTTCGCCCACCGCCACCACCCATGGGAGGCTGGAGTAGGTGCAATAGGACCCGAGCGTATCAACACACATACACACACATACGCATGCATGCTTATGAAATGATGGATAAGCAGACGTGGGGATTGAGAACAGGAAGTGATGATTTAAACAGAACGCCAGAGACGCCAGCAACAGAACTGCTTACCCTCCCTCTCTCACATGCTGAAATCACATGCACACTGGAAGGAACAGGTACGCTTTGAATTATGTTTCACATTCACGATGCCAGTACAAAGTCATTTCATTTAAAGCGGCTGTAATCAATATTTCACTGGATCAGCAATGGATCACATGGCTACTTGTGTGTGAAAAGTATTACTAGTCCCACAGTTCCCCTCGGCTCTAAGGAGCTTTTGTTTTTTTGGCATTTTTCAGCTCATTGTTTTGGTTTTCCGCCCCAAAACTTCACTGTTTTGGTTCACTTTTACTGCTTTCATCAATCTGGTTTTCAGCCTCAGCAGGCAGCTGTTAAGCCCTGCACCAAACAGCAGACAGACAACGTTAGAAAATTTAATATTTTGCAGATAAACTGTCAGATTTCTGTCTCAAGCATTGCCAGAGACTGAAAACCGAGCTAAAAGCAGAGTGAAATATTGGCTGGAAACAGGAGGTAACAAACTCCACCTACCAGCACTTGTTAACAGGTTAAATGTAAAAACTACGTTGTGGTTTCAGTAACCAGCAGAGACTCCAGGAAGAGCTCGGATGTTTGCCGCACAGACATGACAGTGACTGATCACTGATGTCAAACTAATCCTTTAAAAGGTGATAACATGTCAGTGTTATCAGCTGATACTGTATCTACTGACAAATCTGGTTTCAGAAATTACTGATTTAAAAAGAAGAAAAGAATTGTGAAAAGAAGAAGAAAAAATGTGGTCAACCAGAGACAAAAAAGACAAAAAACCTGAGGTATTACAGACAGGTATTTCTATTATTTTGTCCACCCTACTATATCAATGAGGGCAGGCTAAATAACAAAAACTGAACATTATAACCTTCATGAGGGATTTCTTGCAGGGCTGCTGTATTAGACTCCATTCGTTTGAATGTATTTCTCTACACAGTTCACAAATGAATGAACCCCCAAAACTAAAGATAGCAACTCACTTCAGTCCAGTCGCCATGAATATGAAATTCATATTTGGACCAATACAGACACTATAATGGCTGTAATTAAAGCAGCATATACTATTTATTGCTGCGGTTTTAAGCAAAGAAGCTGATATTTATCTGGTAATTACAGGTACTAAAGCTCAGCCCTGCTTTGTTTCTCTGTGTTGTTTGGCCATTGCCATGACGCTGTGAGGCTCTCCACTGTCAACAAGCAGCCAGCAATCTCCCATTAGATCAGATGCTATTAGGGCAGAGAGGAGTCACTGAGCAAACAATATCCCTGCCTTTAAAACCGGGTTATCTAATCTAGTCAACAGGGATGAGCTGGACTTTGGAGTTCACAGACAGACAGGGCAGTTTGTCCACAAGTATTGTTTGGCGCTGGAATAAAACGCCATTTAAGACCAGACGAGTCTTCAGTGGTTGAGCCCCATGTTATTCTCATGAGCTTTATGAGTGGGGATCAGATAAGAGTCTGTGGAGGTACTTTGTTGAGGGTCAGATAACGTCTGATGCTTTCGTCCCTTACTGCATTAGAAGTGCGTCTGTGGACGGTTATTTTAAAAACTGTGTTTTGTAGCAACCGGCTGTTTCGTTAGGAAACAGTGAGGGGTGATTGAATTGTGAGGTAGATGTGTCCAATCAGAGCTGATGGTAAATCTAGTCAATCGACGCAATAGATTCCTCATTGTGTGCTTTATTGACCAATAAAGCTGAACTCTACTGCTGCATTTCTTTGGCTGTAAAGTAGAATAAAAACCACTGAATATCCAAATCAGCCAAAACACTGTAAAATGTATCTTCCTCCATAACATCTTCTGCACTCATATTCTGGGATGCCATTTTCGATGTTGGAAACATAAATAATTTCCAAATACAAGTGAGGAGAACAGGGATGTTTTGTTTTTTTGAGCGACATCTAGACGCACCCCTGACACTGTATCCCCAACTTGGAAATCAGTGAAATTTCCCTTTAATTAAAGGATATATCCAATTTTTTTCAAGTCTATCTTAAAACAGTATTTACATGCCCATATGTACATTACAACAGATTTTCGTTGCCCCTACTAACACAATTCTAATATAGATAGGAAGCTAAAATCCACAGTCCTTTTTTCTGTACAAAAATACCCTCAAAAGTTTAGATGAAGCTAATATGAGGCTCCAGGAGTTGGAGTTAGACAAATTAAGGAGATATTTTCCTAATCTACAGTGTTTTTAGTGCTGAAAAGAACTGTAACTTTGGAAGATACTGACGTGATTCGGTGCCTTTTTGTGGATTTTGTCTCTCACGTCCACAAACTGTTTGCATGTACGTGTGTGCATGTGAGTATTGTTCCAAGACAGACTTGAGCCTATACTTTATGCTGTCCTCCTGCATTAAGGTTGGCACTGAACCCTTAAGGGAGGACACCTGAGCTCGGTCTTGGCCTTGTCCTACTTATTTACCCTCTTCATGCCTATTAGACATTGCAAAAACGATCCACACACACACACACACACACACACATATTCCTCTTTGCTTTGTCTCATTCATGTGCCCATCCTCTCCAACCTCTATCCATGTATGAGTCTCCATCTCTCTCTCTCTCTCTCTCTCTGTCTCTTCTCTTTCATGGCTGAGTGCTTTGGTCCAGGCTCAGGAGGCAGAGGCGGCTGTGTATGCGGGCCCGGCCTGGCCCGGCCTGCCCAGCGTCAGGCTAAGTGCCTCTGACAGCCCACCGCACAGTTATTAACTGTGATCCGCCACCACAGGGCCTGGGCAGCGCCGCGCCGAGGGGAGGGTCCACCAGAGGGCTCTGCTCTAAACACAAAGACCGCTTTCACCTTCTCTCACAGTCTCCTCTGCACTCCACCACGTACCCTCCTGACCCCCCCACACACACCCGCTAATACATATTTACATCATTTCATATACTGTGCACACAGTTTTTCTAATATGGCCCTATTCATGTGGCCCCGGAACTGCTGGGAAGCTGCTCCGCCGGCCGTCCAAGCCTCTGACACTGATGGACTGGATAAAAAATGCTTTTGTAAAGGACAACTGTGAAGGTGGTTCTTTTATGAAGGAGGACCGGAGGGCACGTACATGTGCAGCCTGCAGGGACGTACAGCCGAGGCATGTACAGCGCTGCCTCGCCGGCTTTAAGCTGCCTATGTAAAGCTGTCCATAGACTTGTGGCTTTCATCCATATAGGTGGTCTGCAGCACTGTTTGTCCTGCGCTCGCCCTCCAGTATCCCAGCCGCCCCTTTTTCTTCCTCAGGATGTGGGAGACCGGAGAGCCATCAGCCCCTTCAAACAACAACACAACACGGGTCATTAGATGACAAAATTGGGAGAGAAATAAATAAATGTTAGTGAGGGGGAGGACAGAGAAAGAGAGACAGAAAAAAGGAGAAAGAGAGTGAGATCCATAATGACAGTTGACTATGTTTAGCCCCCAGAAAGGCATTGGGATAAACAGCAGCTCGTCCTAACTAACAGGAGGGCTTTAAGTCGCTGAATTGAAAACCCCCAAAGCCACTTTTTCCTGCCCACATTGGCCATAATGAGAGCCCCACCATTCAATTGTTGAATAGTTGAGGCTTTTCCCTTTGAGGTGACTGGCTTTAATATAGCAACGCGACATACACAGTGGAGCAATGGACGTCCCCAACAGTGTTCAAAGCTGTGGCGGGATAAGGACACGGCTGACATGCATTATTCCTTACAAAAGCTGCCCTTTGTTTGCTTTATGCTCAGATCCCACAAATTGTAGGCTTTGTCCGTCAACGTTTCTTATTTCGGGCAGAGTACTTTTTTTTTTTTTACCCCCCTCCCTCCTCTCTCCTGCTGTCCTCTCTGGCCTCGGCATGTGTCGGTGCTTCGCTCCATCGATAACAACGATAATTTCGTCGAACTTCATGAAAGTGACATTTCCGATTTCCCTTCTCCCTATTAAAGGTCCGTATTTCATTATGGACGCTTATCCTCATTGTTATCACATTCTCATGTGATAGAAGAAGTCAGAATCATATTTTTACTCAACAGAAAACATCTGAATGTCTAAATATGTAATTATTTGCCTATATTTTGTTGGAAAAATGGAAATTGAATTTAGTTTGGCTGCCACAAGAAGTTAGAAAAAAAACGAACAGGGAAAAAGTCGTCCATACGTCACCCCTTTGTGTCGGTTTATTTCATATACGGCTCAGGCCTCCAGATAAAAAGTAATTTGGAGCATAACAAGAGCAAAGACTTTTCGATACATTATTTGTACACAACCTCTGTACATGAAATGATCTGACATCAGCATCCTCATGTATGTTTGAGAAGACTGGATTTGCTTGAGCTGCATTTTGGATTCACTTTAAAGTCTAAAGAAAACCCTGTTAAGTCTTCACATCAGTTCACAACAGAGGCATTAACTCTTAGATCTGTTTTTAAACCTCTCTGCAGATGTCTAGCAATTTAATTTTGTGTTTGAAATGTTACAGCAGAACAACTGAATGTGTCAAACGTAGAGTCACGTCCGGGAAGCGACCGTGAGGTTTTCATGTTCTGCTCTGAGTAAAGCTCCGGTGCCGTCTCGGAGCTTTACGAACCCCGCATCTGACAGGTCAGGCACCATTAACCGAGCACACTGCCGAGTCAGAGCAGGTCAAAACACCCATTGGCGCCACCACACGCACACACACACACACACACACACACACACACACACACACAAACAGATTGCTCAATTAGCCCTCCTTTAGCCTGTGCCTCTCTTAACCCTGCAGCTACGCTTATAAGTCATTACACTCAGGGTCAAGTGTGATCCCTGTGCTTATCTGCATCAACAACTGGCAAGTGCAGGCGTCCTCTTGCACACACACACACACACACACACACACACACACACAGTACACTACACACATACACTCCACCTACACAGTCCTCTGGTGAGTGTTGTGGGTAATAAAAAGTGATTTAAGGAGGACTGTGATTGAAGAGGCAATGCTGCCCTCATGTGCTCCACAGTTTGTAATTACAAGTGGTTAAGAGATATTATTTGTGGACGATTGGTAAATCCCCAACATAACTCTTCGCCCGGGCCTCTCTTCTCTTAGAGGAGGTCACAAACAGTCCACGTGAGCTGCACAAACAACCTGGAAGCACATGTGCATCTGCTTTGTTCAGGTGCTGAATCCTAAAATTGAATCTCTTGAAACACATCGTGTGACAAATGATACATGGAGCAGGACATTAAGTGTCCAGTTTAAGTGAACTGAGAGATCCGGCTCAGGCACAGACTCGGTGGCCTCGAGGGGTCTGATCCTCACCGGTCCTGCTGGGATGTAATTGCTGGAGCAGTGAACTGCGAGGTGAAAACAGTGAGATGTTTTATCTGAGCTGCATCACAAAGCGTCTCTTCTCCTCTCTGGAGTCTCCTCCAGTCTGAAAATGACTATGGGATGTGTGGCGGGCCGGGGAGGAAACTCCCTTTACCACAACCCTGCTATCTCTGTGGGAGTTCATTATAAACACAGACTGGCCACACACACACACACACACACACACACACACACACATACTCATTCATAAGTATGTACAATACGCACACATTCAATATGTATTGTGGGAGATTACTGTACACACAGTGTCTGACATGAACACTGGTGGGCAGACGCGTACACCATTCACCGCACTATAAACTAACCATCGTGAATATGTTTCTGTGGACATCCCCTGCCCCACCCAAGCAGACAGACTCCCCAAAGCCTTCCACCCTCAAGGTGTGTGTGTGTGTGTGTGTGTGTGCGTGTGTGTGTGTCGGGGCTCCGTCTGATGTCTATGATACTTAATCACTTGTGTTCAGATGGCAGCCGATACCGTGAAATACAGACAGAGAAGTAATAACCACAGAGGGGTCACGGGGTCAGGACATGTTAGGGGTCGTTGTGCCATCACATGGACCACACACACACACACACACACACACACACACACACACACACACAAACACACACACACACACACAAACACACGTACACTTCTATGGATGTGCGACAGACATTCATGTTATATCAATACATACATTCATTCTGACTCGATAATATTAGTGAAAATTATGATTAAAAAAAGACACACTTTTTTTTTCATGTAGCTCACTAATTTTGATTGCTAATGTGTAATTTATTTATTTTATATAAGTATTTTTATATAAAATAATGGCTTTTTTTTCAATAGCTTCCATGTAATGTCACACAGTGACTTCAAATCAGTACAAGAAATTATTATTACACTGGACAAATAAGACACACTTCTTTTACTATATATATAATATTATATTCTTATTTTATAAATACAAGAAGCACAAATATAATCCAATATAAAGAGGTGTGTCGAGTGTGGTCTGTGTAGTAATAACTTCTGGTTTTATATTTATATAAATATAATTATTTATATTTATATAAAATACAAGAAGCAGCAGAATCCAATATGAAAAGGTGCGTCCTGTGTTGGTCTGTGTACTGATACACTTTGATTTGAAGTCACTGGGTCACATTATGTGGAAGATATTGAAATAAATCATGAATGTTCCATAAAAATATTCATATAAAATAGAAGACGCACTAAAATCCAGTATTAGCAATCTAACCTTAAAGCTGCATTAAACAATATTGTTATTCTGCTAAAAGCTCAGACTTTGTCTGTGTGGTTTTCTGCCCACAGTGGGTTTACTGGAGCGCTGTTTTCAGCAAAAGAGCTTTGATAAACCCACTGTAAACACCAAATAGCAGACGGACAAAGCTGGCGACCTTGCTGGTGAAGGTAATAGTGGAGTATTTAACATTTAGAGAGACAGAAACTGGACTCCTTATTGTTTACAGCTTATCGTTCTGCCCCCAGGTGGCCAAAACTACACGCTTAACCCCAACAAAAAGTCTTACCCTTAAAACAGTGGCTGGAAAAAGTGACGACCGGCCAAAATATCTACACTTTCCAAAACAGTTCTCACTTTCAAGGTCCAACAATCAAATTGGTCCTAAGAAACATAAAGATAAACTGATGCAAGTAAGTTTCCAACTACTTATCAAGTAATTTCCCTCATAAATCTGCTCCAACACGAGTCAAACAATGGAGCTTTAAATGTTTTGTTTCATTGGGTGAAACCTTATATACATTTACTGACAAATGATTAGAAATTTACCATAATATAGGTAAAGTTATGTTACAGTAAGGAACAAACTGAAGGTTTTTTAGCTCTGAGTTGGACTTCTCAGGCAGCTTTCTTCATGGCTTCGTCATATATACTATGGTGTGCTACCTGACAGGCTCAGTCCATCATCTGAGACTCTGGCATCACCTGCTGGTGAATTTGGGGTATGACAGCTCATCAGAATTTGTAGAAATCTTTATTTATATCGTCAGTCAAAAGTACATCCCCTATCCCCTAAACACTTAGTAAAAACGGCCAAATAATTCACATTTAAGGCCATGACACTCTCATAAAATTGGGAGGCAGCGTTGCAGTCGATAGTAAAAACAGTGAGAAGGGAAACTCCTAACGACGACATTATAAACCAAACCAGCCGTCACACTGTCCCTTTGAGTTAGAGGTGTTCGGCCCAGGCAGGGCGAGTGTCAGAGGTGTGTGAAACAAAAACCTTTCTACAGTGGCGCCGGAGGATGTGCAAACCGTCCCCATTCCCCCCAAAATAATAAAACTGTGACAAGAGGTCAACTCTTGTCACAGTGAACCAGGAGGTTGTGCCATGGCGACAGTTCTCCCGTCACATATGTGTCGAATGCAAACAGACAACATAAATTAGGAAAACTAAAAGACAAACAGGTGAGCGTTTGTTTTTCCCTATTTACAAAGTATTGTTGAACAGGAATCTGATCAGAGCAGAAAAAAACAACAGGTGAAGCTGTTACATTCATAAAACTTATGGAGCAACTTCTGTTCTCGCCCAGGTTGAAAGCTGGCAGGGGATTTTGTTGTTCTTCAGATGTCCAGTTTGTCCTTCAGCAGGCGAGGCGGGTGGCCGAGTGTCCGACTGTCTCCTCCAGAAAGGAACAGAGGCCGACACACGAGTAGAGAGTCTTTGTTTGATCTCAACACGAGACTCTGATAGTGAATTTGGTTTTTAAAATAAAAGAAGAAAGGCCATATTACAATATAATGTAGGGACAAGAAAGTACAACCAAGACGTGGCGTCCGCGCCGTTTATACATTTCAAATAAAACATCTGCAATGTGTGTCGCAGCTGTCAAACTGTAGGACATTAAAAAGTAAAAACAAATTGGATTAATGCCATCCTGAGAACAATCTGAAAATAATAAATACACCCTGGCCAGAATGACGGAGCACTGTCCTGTTGAAGGTGTGTGTGTGTGTGTGTGTGTGTGTGTGTGTGTGTGTGTCAGATAACTCAGTCCAGGCTGTGTCTTGTGGTGTGTTAGTATCCTTGTAGTCCATTGTAAATCTTCTGTACAGAGCCCTGCTTCAGAAGGCCCCGGATACCTGCAACAACAGGACCGTAACTGTTAACAACAGCAACATAACAAATTATTTATAATGTGCATGAACTAATTAATTAACTTCAAATATAATCAGACAAGCTACAAAAATGTACCATGACTCCACTGATCTGACCGAGTCTCACAAATATTCTTCACTGATTGAGATTTACTGCATCTGCCTGGTAAAGGCCCACGTCTCCCTTTAAGGTAAGTTGTGAAATGAAGTAACTTTTCCCCAACGCTGATCCTGTCAGGACCAACGTCCCAGCTCGTTCTTTAACCTCCATCCTCACCATCTTTCTGCTGGTCGTCCAGCTGCGTTTGAGGAAACTCCACATCGAAGGAGATGATGAGGGAACCTCGGATGTTGATGTTGTCAAAGTTCGGCAGGCCCTCTCCTTTCTTCCACATTCGAGCACCGGGCTTGGTGATCTTGTCTCTCACTATATGGACCTGTCGAAACAAAAAGACGAATCCAGCCGTTCAATTTAACTGGCATATTTAGTCACGCACTCCTCTTTTTCAATAATATGAATCTTTGAATAGTCCGAGCCCATATTTGGACAGCTCTGTAAACATATCAAGTATGCACAAGAACCTTGTGTCCGTCCAAATGTACGATGTCCATTTCGAAGCCGACCAGTGCTTCCACCAGGGAGATGGTGACGTTTGTGTACAGGTCATCTCCTCTGCGTTCAAACACAGGATGTCTAAAAAGGAAAGCGTCCCCATATCGTGTTACTGTAGGTCGCTAATCTAATATTCGGTAATGTAAGTATTTTGTTGCAAATCGACAGACACTGCAGGAAATACAGCTTGTTCATACTTCAACACTTTGATGCGGAAACGTAGATCTCCAGGTTCACCATCGATGTGAGGTTCCCCTGTGGTCAGACACACACACACACACCGTTAATAACAGGTAGTGTAAACAAACAAAAATGATTTGTGTTAAGCGTTACGTGGGTTTACCTTCTCCAATGAATGGGTACTCCATTTCATCCCTCACTCCCTGTTCAATTTCTACCTCCAAGGTCCTCTCTTCATTTACCAGCCTGCAGTTAAGAATACATATTAGAAAACATGTGTTGTGATATTTGTTTGTACAATGTCTTTCCTAAATGTTATCACACCTCTAATATACTCTGTTTCCAATTTTAGGTACATCGAGCTAAAATTAATACAACAGTCCTGCTATAAATCCTCCCTTCATGACGGTTATTATGTTCAGTTTTTAAGCTGTTTTATAGACGTGTTAATTCAACTGTATGGTCATTCTGAAAGGGTTATTTAGCCTATCCTCATTGATATAAACAGGGTGGACGAAATAATAGAAACACTGGTCAGTATAACACAGTACAATTACCCTCCAAAATGCCACCTTTCTAAAACAGTGTCAACAAAAACTGAACATTTGCACTGTTTTGTATGGACTGAAGTAGATTGAAATCAAGTGCTGTGGATTCTCCAGAAGCTGAAAAGTCAGTCGCTGTGATCGAGTTTGGTTTTAGCCACAAGCGATGACTCACTTTACATTGGGACACTCGTCGCACACCATCTCCTGAGTCATCTGGAAGCGGCCTGGTCCGAGCTGCGTCGTCCTCATCTCCTGTCTGCAGTTACACTTCCTCTTGCCAGGAGCTTCTTTGGCTACAGGCTTGTTACGGACAACCTGAGCGACAAAAGACGTTTTAGGGGAAAAAAGCAGATGACAAATCGGCACATTTTGCAGTTTGACAACTTCAATTATGTGAAAGTATTTCATTCAAACACACAGTTGTAATCAGCTCCAGTTTCTGTTACAAACTTCAAATATGGATAATAACGAGTGCAGGTTTTTAATTTAGGGAGCAGGATTTTCTCCTCACCTCCACAAAGTTCCCAGAGTACACCTCTTCAAGCGTGACCTCCAGGTCTAGTATGATATCATTTCCTCTGGGGATGTTCCTGTCCTGTTGCTGTCGGTTTCCTCCAAACATGAACCCAAAGTCACCAAAGAAGCTACAGAAAGATCAGAGTGAGAGTGGTGGATGTTAGAAGGCAAAAACACATCTTCATCTGGGATTTGATTGAGCATCTTTCAATCTCTACACGTGTTTATTTCATGTTTGTAGCAAATATTAGAAACACACGTTAATACTGTAGAACAATTTCCCTGATGGATTTTACCTGAATAACCAAAAAAAAAATAAAATAAGATAAAATAAAAAAAAAAACTTTTTAGTTTAATCTGTTCAGGTTTTGAGATAATTTTTTTTTTTACGAATTTCTGAAAGGAAAAAATAGTTTGATTTACTCAAAGGATTGATTGATAAAATAAAATAAAAAAAACAAAAACAAAAAAACATCAAGACTTGTTTTCAGAATCAGTGTCACAGTGACATAGAGTCAGTGTGACAAATTACCAGGGTTGCAGCCGCATACTGGCTTCACGATAAAATGGACAGATATCATACCATGTACATTTGCTTATCTACAGTATTTAATTCTATCGTGTTAGTGTTATTAAAAAACAAAAAAAGACGGAGAATCTCATCTACGCTGTTTCAAGTTTCATGTCTGTCAGGACATAATATCTTGTGAAATTATAATAAAAGCATAAATAAAAACATTCTGTGAAACCAACCTGGAGAAGATGTCGTTGTGTGAGCCGTGGTGACCCTCTTTGAGTCCATCTTCTCCGTACGCGTCATACTGCTTCCTTTTCTCCTCGTCAGACAGCACCTACAAACACACAACCTGTCAGTCACAGAACCACCAAATTCTACACTGTGTTTATTCACACTTCATACAGCGCGTGGAAGCGATAACATGAACAGCTTTTCAATACAATGTAAGCCAATACAACAATATATAACACAACCTCAAACACCAACAACACCTCTTTTACAAAGTCTTAACAGAACTTGAATATCAGTATTCAAGGTATCAAGGTAGTTTATTTGCCATCTTACAACACAGGGTTACACAGTGAACTTGTAGCTCCTGTATGCTACACACACACACACACACACACACACACACACACACAACATATATACAAATATTTAAATGTATAATATATATAGATATATGCATAAATACATTGATAGATAGTGTATCGTTGCATTACATCTGCCTACCACAGTATTGTATTATATTTTATTTCTGTATATTAACTTCTGCACTATCTTGTCCCATGTGTTCGATTCTTCTCTTTACTGTTTACCTGAGTGATTTTCTTTTTATAAATACAGTATGAGCATATTGTTGGAGGGAGCCTGAGAATTATGAACTTCACTGCCAATGACTTCCTCCCTGGAATTGTTACGCATATGGAAAATAAAGAGCTTATAACTATAAATATCAATAATAAATAAAATAAAACAAGACAATACAGTTATTCATATACACATATAGGTATACACCCAGGAAATAATTCATAAAAAGCAGTGTTGTCAACATACTGAGAGGCGTCATGCTGTACAGATGATCATGTGATAAATAAATCTCACCACGAATCGCCTGTTTCTAAGATCAGAGTGAACATTTGATCCGGAAACACCTGCAGATCTGATCCCCTCCCCGCGCTCCACGCCTGGTCTTCCGGAGTGCCAGCTGTACCACGCCACAGCCAATCAGCTGCGGCCACACGGTCTAGTCGACCAATCACAGCGGCCGCAGCGTCTCCAACGACAACCAAACAGCCAGCGCACAAAAAACAAAGTCTTCCGCACAAAATCACACACATTTACACGGAAAATCTGCAGCACGACGTCCTCTGAGAGACAAACACACACTCGTCTTATAACACGGAGTCACTCTGCAGTTACTGCACGCTTTAAACACACACACACACACACACACACACCTCATAAGCGGCTCCCAGGTCCGCGAACTTGTCCTGAGCCTTGGGGTCGTCCGGGTTCCGGTCGGGGTGCAGCTGCAGAGCCAGCTTCCTGTAGGCCTTCTTGATGTCCCTGATGGACGCGCTCTTCGTCACCCCGAGGATCTTGTAGAAGTCTCGCCTACAGAGAGGGGGAGAGAGGGGGAGAGAGGGGGAGGTTATGGGCGCCGCGGGGCCGGAGGGAAACAGCGAACAGTAGCAGGTACGTGTGCTAACAGGGCTAGCCGGTGCTAAGCGCGTCTGTCCGCGCCGCCGGGCAGCACCGACGCACCGGGAGACCGTCGGTAGCGCGTTAGCTCCGCACATGCGGGACAGCTCTGGACCAATCACAGCGGAACATGTGTCCCCACCTGGCGACGCTGCTCTGCGCCGCCCGGCTCAGCTAAACACCCCGAGACTCACCCCGCCAGCACCGCCGACATGGCGTAGAGGAGCAGGCAGCACACGGTGCACAGGTTCATCCCTTTGGTCGCCATGGAGCCCGGTGGGTTCCTTTGATTTTGGAGGGAGAAGCAGCGAAAACACAGGAGAAAAAAAAAAGGGAGAACAGCCGGCGTCTGAGGGCTGGATCCAGCTGCCGGTCACAAGCCTTCTTCCTCCTGTCAGAGAGAGCCCGCCCACTCCGCACAGAGCCCGCCCTGCGTTAAAGAAACAGCCTCCTGCCTCCTGCAGCCTCCTCCTGCTGTCTCCTCCTGCTGCCTCCTCCTGCAGCCTCCTGCCTCCTGCTGTCTCCTCCTGCTGTCTCCTCCTGCTGCCTCCTGCCTCCTGCAGCCTCCTCCTGCTGCCTCCTCCTGCAGCCTCCTGCTGTCTCCTCCTGCTGCCTCCTCCTGCTGTCTCCTCCTGCTGCCTCCTGCAGCCTCCTGCCTCCTGCTGTCTCCTCCTGCTGTCTCCTCCTGTAGCCTCCTCCTCCTGCTGCCTCCTCCTGCAGCCTCCTCCTGCAGCCTCCTGCCTCCTGCAGCCTCCTCCTGCTGCCTCCTCCTGCTGCCTCCTCCTGCTGCCTCCTCCTGCAGCCTCCTGCCTCCTGCTGTCTCCTCCTGCAGCCTCCTCCTGCTGCCTCCTCCTGCTGCCTCCTCCTGCAGCCTCCTCCTGCTGTCTCCTCCTGCAGCCTCCTCCTCCTGCCTCCTCCTGCAGCCTCCTCCTGCTGCCTCCTCCTGCTGTCTCCTCCTGCAGCCTCCTCCTCCTGCCTCCTCCTGTAGCCTCCTCCTCCTCCTGTCTCCTCCTGTAGCCTCCTCCTCCTGCTGTCTCCTCCTGCTGTCTCCTCCTGCTGTCTCCTCCTGTAGCCTCCTCCTCCTGCTGTCTCCTCCTGCTGCTTCCTCCTCCTGCTGTCTCCTCCTGCTGCCTCCTCCTGCTGTCTCCTCCTGCTGTCTCCTCCTGTAGCCTCCTCCTCCTCCTCCTCCTCCTGCCTCCTCCTGCAGCCTCCTCCTGCAGCCTCCTCCTGCCTCCTGCTGCCTCCGAGCGAGCGCCTGCTGCTCAATTACAGCAGAAACTAGAAAAGGCAATTTCTGAAGAAATTGGGGTGTGAATGCTGACTGCTGAAAGGCTGACGCTAAAGTGGACTGCTGAAGTTGAGCACAAAAAGTTGAATAATATCAAAAATGTATGAAAGATTTGGGATAGATTGTTGGCTTGAATTTGAGTGAAGAAGCACCTGAAGGGAGTATGAATTAGTAAGAAAAGTAGGAAATGGTCTAAATATTATGAATGGGAGTTAAAAGTTGAATAAAAGTGAGAATGTATAAAAGATGTTCAAGATTTTCTGGTTTGAATAGAGTTCACACCTGAAAGTATGAATGAGAAAATTAGACTTAGACTGCTTGAAAAAGTCTAAAAATGTCAAAGTGCTCTCTGTGTGTGTGTGTGTGTGTGTGTCTGTGTCTGTGTCTGTGTGTCTGTGTGTGGGTGTCTGTGTGTGTGTGTGTGTGTGTGTGTGTCTGTGTGTGTGTGTGTGTGTGTGTGTGTCTCTGTGTGTGTGTGTGTGTGTGTGTCAGGCTGCAGTCAGTGGTTGCCATGGTGATGGCCACAGCACTTTTCCCCTCGACATTATAAACAACAAAAGAGACAAAAAACAACAAAAAACGACATTATAAACAACAAAAAACGACAAAAAACAACAAACAAACAACACTATAAACAACAAAAAATGACAAAAAACGACAAAAAAAACCAAAAACGACACTATAAACAACAAAAACGACAAAAAAAACAAAAAACGACACTATAAACAACAAAAAACAACAAAAATGACACTATAAACGACAAAAACGACACCATAAACAACAAAAAACGACACTTTAAACAACAAAAAACAACAAAAACGACACTATAAATGACAAAAAACAACAAAAACGACACTAAACAACAAAAAAGGGCAAAAAACAGCAGAATCGACACTATAAACGAGAAAAAACAACAAAAACGACAAAAAACGACGAAAAACAACAAAAACGACACTATAAACAACAAAAAACAACAAAAACGACACTAAACAACAAAAACGACAAAAAACAACAAAAACGACACTATAAACGACAAAAACGACACTATAAACAACAAAAAATGACACTTTAAACGACAAAAAACAACAAAAACGACACTATAAACAACAAAAAAGGGCAAAAAACAGCAAAATCGACACTATAAACGACAAAAAAACGACAAAAAACAACAAAAACGACACTATAAACAACAAAAACGACAAAAAACAACAAAAAACTACACTATAAATGACAAAAAACAACAAAAACGACACTATAAACAACAAAAAACAACAAAAATGACACTATAAATGACAAAAAACGACACTTTAAACAACAAAAACGACAAAAAACAACAAAAACGACGCTAAAAACGACAAAAAAAACAAAAAACGACACTATAAACGACAAAAAACGACACTTTAAACAACAAAAAACGACAAAAAACAACAAAAACGACACTATAAACGACAAAAAACAACAAAAAACAACAAAAAACGACAAAAACGACACTATAAACGACAAAAACGACACTATAAACGACAAAAAACAACACTATAAACGACAAAAAACAACAAAAACGACAGTATAAACAACAAAAAACAACAAAAATGACACTATAAACGACAAAAAAACGACACTTTAAACAACAAAAAACAACAAAAAACAACAAAAACGACACTATAAGCAACAAAAACGACACTATAAACAACAAAAAATGACAAAAAACAACAAAAACGACACTATAAACGACAAAAAACAACAAAAACGACACTATAAACAACAAAAACGGCAAAAAACAGAAAAATCGACACTATAAACGATAAAAAACAACAAAAACGACACTATAAACGACAACAAACAACAAAAAAAACAAAAAACGACACTATAAACAACAAAAACGACGAAAAACAACAAAAACGACACTATAAACGACAAAAAACGACAAAAACGACACTATAAACGACAAAAAACAACAAAAAACGACACTATAAACGACAAAAAAAGAAAAAACGACACTATAAACAACAAAAAACAACAAAAACGACACTATAAACGACAAAAAAACAACAAAAACGACACTATAAACGACAAAAAACGACACTATAAACAACAAAAACGACAAAAAAACAAAAAACGACACTATAAACAACAAAAAACAACAAAAATGACACTATAAACGACAAAAACGACACTATAAACAACAAAAAACGACACTTTAAACAACAAAAAACAACAAAAACGACACTATAAATGACAAAAAACAACAAAAACGACACTAAACAACAAAAAAGGGCAAAAAACAGCAGAATCGACACTATAAACGAGAAAAAACAACAAAAACGACAAAAAACGACGAAAAACAACAAAAACGACACTATAAACAACAAAAAACAACAAAAACGACACTAAACAACAAAAACGACAAAAAACAACAAAAACGACACTATAAACGACAAAAACGACACTATAAACAACAAAAAATGACACTTTAAACGACAAAAAACAACAAAAACGACACTATAAACAACAAAAAAGGGCAAAAAACAGCAAAATCGACACTATAAACGACAAAAAAACGACAAAAAACAACAAAAACGACACTATAAACAACAAAAACGACAAAAAACAACAAAAAACTACACTATAAACGACAAAAAACAACAAAAACGACACTATAAACAACAAAAAAAACATAAATGACACTATAAATGACAAAAAACGACACTTTAAACAACAAAAACGACAAAAAACAACAAAAACGACACTATAAACGACAAAAAACGACAAAAAACGACAAAAACGACACTATAAACGACAAAAACGACACTATAAACGACAAAAAACAACACTATAAACGACAAAAAACAACAAAAACGACAGTATAAACAACAAAAAACAACAAAAATGACACTATAAACGACAAAAAAACGACACTTTAAACAACAAAAAACAACAAAAAACAACAAAAACGACACTATAAACAACAAAAAATGACAAAAAACAACAAAAACGACACTATAAACGACAAAAAACAACAAAAACGACACTATAAACAACAAAAACGGCAAAAAACAGAAAAATCGACACTATAAACGATAAAAAACAACAAAAACGACACTATAAACGACAACAAACAACAAAAAAAACAAAAAACGACACTATAAACAACAAAAACGACGAAAAACAACAAAAACGACACTATAAACGACAAAAAACGACAAAAACGACACTATAAACGACAAAAAACAACAAAAAACGACACTATAAACGACAAAAAAAGAAAAAACGACACTATAAACAACAAAAAACAACAAAAACGACACTATAAACGACAAAAAAACAACAAAAACGACACTATAAACGACAAAAAACGACACTATAAACAACAAAAACGACAAAAAAACAAAAAACGACACTATAAACAACAAAAAACAACAAAAATGACACTATAAACGACAAAAACGACACTATAAACAACAAAAAACGACACTTTAAACAACAAAAAACAACAAAAACGACACTATAAATGACAAAAAACAACAAAAACGACACTAAACAACAAAAAAGGGCAAAAAACAGCAGAATCGACACTATAAACGAGAAAAAACAACAAAAACGACAAAAAACGACGAAAAACAACAAAAACGACACTATAAACAACAAAAAACAACAAAAACGACACTAAACAACAAAAACGACAAAAAACAACAAAAACGACACTATAAACGACAAAAACGACACTATAAACAACAAAAAATGACACTTTAAACGACAAAAAACAACAAAAACGACACTATAAACAACAAAAAAGGGCAAAAAACAGCAAAATCGACACTATAAACGACAAAAAAACGACAAAAAACAACAAAAACGACACTATAAACAACAAAAACGACAAAAAACAACAAAAAACTACACTATAAACGACAAAAAACAACAAAAACGACACTATAAACAACAAAAAAAACAAAAATGACACTATAAATGACAAAAAACGACACTTTAAACAACAAAAACGACAAAAAACAACAAAAACGACACTATAAACGACAAAAAACGACAAAAAACGACAAAAATGACACTATAAACGACAAAAACGACACTATAAACGACAAAAAACAACACTATAAACGACAAAAAACAACAAAAACGACAGTATAAACAACAAAAAACAACAAAAATGACACTATAAACGACAAAAAAACGACACTTTAAACAACAAAAAACAACAAAAAACAACAAAAACGACACTATAAGCAACAAAAACGACACTATAAACAACAAAAAATGACAAAAAACAACAAAAACGACACTATAAACGACAAAAAACAACAAAAACGACACTATAAACAACAAAAACGGCAAAAAACAGAAAAATCGACACTATAAACGATAAAAAACAACAAAAACGACACTATAAACGACAACAAACAACAAAAAAAACAAAAAACGACACTATAAACAACAAAAACGACAAAAAACAACAAAAACGACACTATAAACAACAAAAAACGACAAAAAACGACAAAAACGACACTATAAACGACAAAAAACGACAAAAAACGAAAAAAAACGACACTATAAACGACAAAAAACGACACTATAAACAACAAAAAACGACAAAAAACAACAAAAACAACACTATAAACGACAAAAAACAACAAAAACGACACTATAAACGACAAAATACGACGAAAAACAACAAAAACGACAAAAAACAACAAAAACGACACTATAAACGACAAAATACGACGAAAAACAACAAAAACGACAAAAAACAACAAAAACGACACTATAAACGACAAAATACGACGAAAAACAACAAAAACGACAAAAAACAACAAAAACAACACTATAAACGACAAAAAACAACAAAAACGACACTATAAACAACAAAATACGACGAAAAACAACAAAAACGACACTATAAACGACAAAATACGACGAAAAACAACAAAAACGACAAAAAACAACAAAAACGACACTATAAACGACAAAATACGACGAAAAACAACAAAAAACGACAAAAAACAACAAAAACAACACTATAAACGACAAAAAACAACAAAAACGACACTATAAACGACAAAATACGACGAAAAACAACAAAAACGACAAAAAACAACAAAAACGACACTATAAACGACAAAATACGACGAAAAACAACAAAAACGACACTAAAAACAACAAAAAACAACAAAAACGACACTATAAACGACAAAAAAAGACACTATAAACAACACTATAAACGACAAAAAACAACAAAAAACGACACTATAAACAACAAAATACGACGAAAAACAACAAAAACGACAAAAAACAACAAAAACGACACTATAAACGACAAAATACGACGAAAAACAACAAAAACGACACTAAAAACGACAAAAAACAACAAAAAACGACACTATAAACAACAAAAAACAACAAAAACGACACTATAAACGACAAAAAACAACAAAAACGACACTATAAATGACAAAAAACGACAAAAAACAACAAAAACGACACTAAAAACGACAAAAACGACACTATAAACAACAAAAACGACAAAAAACAACAAAAAACGACACTATAAACAACAAAAACGACAAAAACGACACTTTAAACGACAAAAAACAACAAAAACGACACTATAAACAACAAAAAACGACAAAAAACAACAAAAAACGACACTATAAACAACAAAAAACGACGAAAAACAACAAAAACGACACTAAAAACAACAAAAAACGACATTAAAAACGACAATAAACAAAAACGACACTATAAACAACAAAAACGACAAAAAACAACAAAAACGACACTATAAACAACAAAAAACGACGAAAAACAACAAAAACGACACTGAAAACGACAAAAAACGACAAAAACGACACTATAAACGACAAAAAACGACACTATAAACAACAAAAAACGACAAAAAACAACAAAAACAACACTATAAACGACAAAAAACAACAAAAACGACACTATAAACAACAAAATACGACGAAAAACAACAAAAACGACAAAAAACAACAAAAACGACACTATAAACGACAAAAAAGACACTATAAACAACAAAAAACGACAAAAAACAACAAAAAACGACACTATAAACAACAAAAAACAACTAAAACGACACTATAAACGACAAAAAACAACAAAAAACAACACTATAAACAACAAAAAACGACGAAAAACAACAAAAAAACAAAAACGACACTATAAACGACAAAAAACAACAAAAACGACAAAAAACTACAAAAACCACACTATAAACAACAAAAACGACACTATAAACGACAACAAACAACAAAAAAAAAAAAAACGACACTATAAACAACAAAAACGACGAAAAACAACAAAAACGACACTATAAAGGACAAAAAACGACAAAAACGACACTATAAACGACAAAAAACAACAAAAAACGACACTATAAACGACAAAAAAAGAAAAAACGACACTATAAACAACAAAAACGACGAAAAACAACAAAAACGACACTAAAAACAACAAAAAACAACAAAAACGACACTATAAACGACAAAAAAAGACACTATAAACAACAAAAAACGACAAAAAACAACAAAAACGACACTATAAACAACAAAAAACGACAAAAAACAACAAAAAACGACACTATAAACAACAAAAAACAACAAAAACGACACTATAAACGACAAAAAACGACACTTTAAACAACAAAAAACGACAAAAAACAAAAACGACACTATAAACGACAAAAAACGACAAAAAACAACAAAAACGACACTATAAACAAAAACGACAAAAAACAACAAAAAACGACACTATAAGCAACAAAAAACAACAAAAACGACACTATAAACGACAAAAAACAACAAAAACGACACTATAAACAACAAAAACGACAAAAAACAACAAAAAACGACACTATAAACAACAAAAAACGACGAAAAACAACAAAAACGACACTGAAAACGACGAAAAACTACAAAAACGACACTATAAACAACAAAAACGACAAAAAACAACAAAAAACAACACTATAAACAACAAAAAACAACAAAAATGACACTATAAACAACAAAAAACGACAAAAACAACAAAAACGACACTATAAACGACAAAAAACAACAAAAACGACACTATAAACAACAAAAAACGACGAAAAACAACAAAAACAACACTATAAACGACAAAAACGACACTATAAACAACAAAAACGACAAAAAACAACAAAAAACGACACTATAAACAACAAAAACGACAAAAACGACACTTTAAACGACAAAAAACAACAAAAACGACACTATAAACAACAAAAAACGACAAAAAACAACAAAAAACGACACTATAAACAACAAAAAACGACGAAAAACAACAAAAACGACACTAAAAACAACAAAAAACGACATTAAAAACGACAATAAACAAAAACGACACTATAAACAACAAAAAACGACAAAAAACAACAAAAACGACACTATAAACAACAAAAAACGACAAAAAACAACAAAAAACGACACTATAAACAACAAAAAACAACAAAAACGACACTATAAACGACAAAAAACGACACTTTAAACAACAAAAAACGACAAAAAACAACAAAAACGACACTATAAACGACAAAAAAAGACAAAAACGACACTATAAACGACAAAAAACGACACTTTAAACAACAAAAAACGACAAAACAACAAAAACGACACTATAAATGACAAAAAACAACAAAAAACAACAAAAAACAACACTATAAACGACAAAAAACAACAAAAACGACACTATAAACGACAAAAAACGACACTTTAAACAACAAAAAACGACAAAAAACAAAAACGACACTATAAACGACAAAAAACGACAAAAAACAACAAAAACGACACTATAAACAAAAACGACAAAAAACAACAAAAAACGACACTATAAGCAACAAAAAACAACAAAAACGACACTATAAACGACAAAAAACGACACTATAAACAACAAAAACGACAAAAAACAACAAAAAACGACACTATAAACAACAAAAAACGACGAAAAACAACAAAAACGACACTGAAAACGACGAAAAACTACAAAAACGACACTATAAACAACAAAAACGACAAAAAACAACAAAAAACAACACTATAAACAACAAAAAACGACGAAAACGACACTATAAACAACAAAAACGACAAAAAACAACAAAAAACGACACTATAAACGACAAAAAACAACAAAAACGACACTATAAACAACAAAAAACGACAAAAAACAACAAAAACGACACTATAAACGACAAAAAACAACAAAAACGACACTATAAACAACAAAAAACGACGAAAAACAACAAAAACAACACTATAAACGACAAAAAACAACAAAAACGACACTATAAACAACAAAAAACGACGAAAAACAACAAAAACGACACTAAAAACGACAAAAAACGACAAAAACGACACTATAAACGACAAAAAAAGACACTATAAACAACAAAAAACGACATTATAAACGACAAAAAACAACAAAAATGACACTATAAACGACAAAAAACGACACTTTAAACAACAAAAAACGACAAAAAACAACAAAAACGACACTATAAACGACAAAAAACAACAAAAACGACAAAAAACAACAAAAACGACACTATAAACAACAAAAAACGACGAAAAACAACAAAAACGACACTAAAAACGACAAAAACGACACTGTAAACAACAAAAACGACAAAAAACGACACTATAAACGACAAAAAACAACAAAAACGACACTATAAACAACAAAAACGACAAAAAACAACAAAAAACGACACTATAAACAACAAAAAACGACGAAAAACAACAAAAACGACACTAAAAACGACAAAAAACGACAAAAACGACACTATAAACGACAAAAAACGACACTATAAACAACAAAAAACGACAAAAAACAACAAAAAACAACAAAAACGACACTAAAAACGACAAAAACGACACTATAAACAACAAAAACGACAAAAAACAACAAAAAACGACACTATAAACAACAAAAACGACACTATAAACGACAAAAAACAACAAAAACGACACTATAAACAACAAAAACGACAAAAAACAACAAAAAACGACACTATAAACAACAAAAAACGACGAAAACGACACTATAAACAACAAAAACGACAAAAAACAACAAAAAACGACACTATAAACGACAAAAAACAACAAAAACGACACTTTAAACGACAAAAACGACAAAAAACAACAAAAGACGACACTATAAACGACAACAAACAACAAAAACGACACAATAAACGACAAAAAACAACAAAAATGACACTATAAACGACAAAAAACGACACTTTAAACAACAAAAACGACAAAAAACGACACTATAAACAACAAAAAACAACAAAAACGACACTATAAACAACAAAAAACAACAAAAAACGACACTATAAACAACAAAAAACGACGAAAAACCACAAAAAACAACAAAAAACGACACTAAACAACAAAAAACAACAAAAACGACACTATAAACGACAAAAAACAACAAAAACGACAAAAAACAACAAAAAACGACACTATAAACAACAAAAAAAGACAAACAACAAAAAATGACAACAAAACAACACTATAAACAACAAAAATGACATTATAAACGACAAAACAACAACAAAAAATGACAGTATAAACTACAAAAACGACAAAAAACAAACGACAACAAAACGACACTATTGTTTTTTGTCGTTTTTAAGTGTCGTTCTTTTGTCGTTCTTGTTTATATTGTCATTTTTGTTGTTTTTAATGTCTTTTTGTTGTTTTTGTTGTTTATAGTGTCGTTTTTTTGTCATTTTTGTTGTTTTTAAGTGTCGTTCTTTTGTCGTTCTTGTTTAGTGTGTTTTTTGTTGTTTATAGTGTGGTTTTTGTTGTTTATACTGTCGTTTTTGTTGTTTTTAATGTCTTTTTGTTGTTAATAGTGTTGTTTTTTGTTGTTTATAGTGTCTTTTTTTGTCTTTTTTGTTGTTTTTAGTGTCGTTTTTGTTATTTATAGTGTCGTTTTTTGTTGTTTATAGTGTCGTTTTTGTTGTTTTTTTGCCGTTTTTGTTTATAGTGTCGTTTTTGTTGTTTATAGTGTTGTTTTTCTGTCGTTTTTTGTTGTTTATAGTGGCGGTTTTTGTTGTTTTGTTGTTTATAGTGTCGTTTTTGTTTTTTGTCGTTTTTGTTTATAGTGTTGTTTTTGTTGTTTATAGTGTTGTTTTTTGTCGTTTTTATCATCGTTTTTGTCGCTTCTGTTGTCGTTTTTGTTGTTTATAGTGTTGTTTTTTGTCCCTTTTTTGTTGTTTTCTGTCGTTTTTGTCTGCGACTGTAACAAATTTTCCTACGTTCTGATGTAAAATCACGTATGAGGAGTGAAAATTGTGGCACTGGGAGCAATTTGAGTAGAAATTTTTGAGTTGAGTTTCAGTCTCCTCCCGAATCGACCAGGTAGGTCCCCACTCTAGCTTTGAACATTCCACCACACACACTCATGGAAAAATGTCATAAGGGCTGAAATTTTCATGATTTTTGAAATGAGGTTGTGTAAAAAGTATGAATGATCTGGAAGTGTTGAATTTATGCCAGAAAGTCCAAAGTGGTGCGTACGTTTTAATGTTGGAATGACGTTTCTACGTGAAAGTATGAAGGATTTGGAAGAATTTGAAGATGAGTGGTTTTGAATGTTTTTCTCATTGACTTTCATTATAACTAAGTTTTAAACAAAGTTAAATATTTTTATATAAAGTATTAATGGGATTTGAATGTTGAATAATACCTTGAATGTACGAAAGATGTGGAACTTTTACAAGTTTGAATGGCGTTTGCAGCTGAAAGTATGAATGAGTAGAGAAGAGCATGAAAAAGTGGGAAAATGTGGAAATTTTGAACAATCCGCCCATTCATTTGAATGGAGCAAATGTCCCGGAAAACGTTGAATATTTCAGAAAGTATGAATGTTATGAAAAAGTTGAATTCAAGCAATAATGTAGTAATTGAGCTGAACGTTTTGATGTTTGAATGAAATGAAGTTTCTACGTTGAATAATGTGGAAGGAGAAGACTCCCAAAAAAAGCGGTCTGAAGAATAATAATAATACATTTTGAGAATGTATGTAGAATAACATATAACATATAACAATTACAGGTTTCTCCTCACTGTTTGAAGCCGGCCTCCCCGTGCAGGCTGGAGCCGGCCCCCCCTGTGCAGGCTGGAGCCGGCCTCCCGGTGCAGGCTGGAGCCGGCCCCCCCGTGCAGGCTGGAGCCGGCCTCCCGGTGCAGGCTGGAGCCGGCCCCCCCTGTGCAGGCTGGAGCCGGCCCCCCCGTGCAGGCTGGAGCCGGCCCCCCCGGTGCAGGCTGGAGCCGGCCTCCCGGTGCAGGCTGGAGCGCGCTCCCGCGAGCTGCGCGCAACAGATGTCGGTGCGGGTCTGAGCGCCAAATAGGAAGAAGAAGAAGAAGAGGAAGAGGAGGCAGCAGCAGCTGTTCGTGTCGGCTCCGCTCCCGTTTCTCTCTCTATCACCACAACAAACCCGCACCACCCGGCCTCACCCTGACTCACCTATGGGCGACCTGACGTGACGTCGCGGTTTCTGCACGAAGACAAACGGCAGAAAGTAAGAGCGGTCGGAGCTGAGCTAAGCTAACGGCGGCTAAGATGACGTTTAGTTAGTTTGAAGTTCAGTTTGGGTAAAAACAGCTCGCTCGTTTCCTCCAGCGGTCTCTCTCATTTCACCGCAGTGATACGGGAGTTTCGTGCATATTTATCCGCCGTCTGACCGGATCAGTTTGTTGTCTTCAGTTGGTAAAGTTGTTGTTGTGATGGCAGGTCAGGTGTGACAGGAGATGTGTGTCACCATGTTGATTTAACCACATGTAAATACTTGTTTTTCTCAGCCTTTGTGTTATTGTGCACCAGCCTTACTGCAGCTGGTGATTGGGTTCAATTAGAAATACAGCGTGCAAGGTTAGTTTATTGTCATTGTACAACACAGGGTTGCACAATGGGATGCGAGTTATAGTCCTGTTTGCTACATGAGAAAATAACTTTGCATGGTGGAGTTTGGAGGATGAGCCCGAGGAAGGACAGCGTCTTTAATTCATCCCTCAAGGGGCAGCTCAAGGCGAGCGAGCAAACAGAAATGCACATAAACGACTCATTTACACACACAAAGAACAATCTAAAAGTACAAATATGTTAGAGAAGACATGCGCAAAGATTAATCTCAGGGGTCATTTCACAGATGGCCAACAAGATCACAACAACACCACAAACGCACATATTATGTCAGAAAGAAAAGATGTAAATGGTCAAAATGTGCATTTATCAGTCTACACACCACAGTCTATCTCTAAATGTAGTTTCTAGGAATATAATGCATTCATTGCACTGTGATGTCATGTAAATCAAAAGTTTAAATTTCAGCAAAGTCTTTTCTACTCGCATATCAGTGTATCATGAGTCCGACTTCCACATCTTTTTTTTTTTTGTATGTTTCCTTTCTCTTCAGACATGGAGGCCGACAGTGTGAGCATATGGCCACGCATGGAGCCCTTCTTACTGGGTGCCCTGCAGGTGAATACACGCCTCCCACCTGTTTAATGTAAGATATCAACCAGTGGATGCAAATGTTGTAAAATAACTGGAGTTAATGCCATTGTAGGTGGCTCCCTCCTCCAAGCTCAGCCTGCACTATCTTCGCAAGATGGCGATCTATGTGCGAACACGAGATGGCTGTTTCCCCGTTTTGGGCTGGCCCATGTGGAGGCACATTGCCTGTGGAAAGCTACAGCTTCCAGAAGACCTCGCCTGGCTCTACTTTGAGACCTTTGACCTTCTTATTGGCCACACTCCAGAGGAGAGGCTGGAGTGGGCAGAGTGTCTTTCCCAGTGCTCTTCCAAAAGCGAGCTGGACCAACAAAGGAACAAGGTAAGAAAAATGAAGGGTGGAGTACAATTTAGGTAAAGATTACGTGTGCAAATGGCTCAGTTTACCTTCAAATGTAATACTATCTCTTGACTCTTTCATGAGGGTGTGCTAGTCATTGTATTGTTGTGTTTTGCCCCAGGCAGAGGTTGATATGCACTGTCCCCCCTTTTGTTCCCTTTTTTCCTTTTCACTCCAGTTGTCTGTGGACACGCTGCAGTTCGTCCTCTTCCTCTACATCCAGCAGCTGAACCGCGTGTCTCTGCGCACCTCTCTGATCGGCGAAGAGTGGCCCAGTCGTCGCACTCGCTCCCCGTCTCCGTCAGACCGAGAGGCCAAGACCAGCTCTCAGAACAAGGTCCATGTTTTGCATGTTTCACTTATTCTGATCACTGCCTATCGCCCAGTGCAAAGCATCTACATAATCTCATCCCCGCTCTTCCTGATGTTCCACTGATAGTCCTTTTTTTTTGTTTCCTGTTTGTTTCAGCAGAACTGGGACGATCAGGCCCACCTGTCATTTGTGCACAGCCACCTAGCTGAGATCCTGGAGCTGCTGGTGGAGCCAGGCCAACTGTCACAATCTGGACAGGCCCTGAGAGACTGCCAGGTATGTGGACAGTTGGCTCGCATCCTCTGTTACTTAACAGCAATACATTGAAAGTCGGTATTTTCATAATAACAATGTGTCAAATGACAATGTGACGAGTCGCTCGTAGTGATAAAAGTACAGAGAATTATCATCTGAGTCTGCAGCTCCGACTGCACCCGCCACTTCACTCTCACAAGCTCCGATAAACTCACTGCAGCAAACAGCAGACAGACACAGTTCTGGGCCGGCTGGTGAACACAGGGGAGCATTTAGCAGCTAAAGAGCCAGATATTTCCTTCAGGAGTTGGTGGAGACCAAAAACTGAGCTAAAAGAGAGAGAATATTGGACCTACTATCAGATGACACAAACACGACTCCAAATCATTATTCATTTATATGAATTAATATTAATATTTAATAGCGCTTTAACTGCTGGATGTGTAATCAAGCAACTGAGAATCATTACAAATGAGAATCCCATCAGAGTAAAGAAAACTGATGTAAAAGCAAAGCTAGCTCGCTTCTGTATGTTTTGCAGATACAATCATCTGTCCTTTTGAAATTTGGACTGAAATGAATGAAACAAATTACCATTCACATCTTATGATGCATTACAGCTGATTTTACCATTCTCCTTAACCAGATATCCCTGGAGGCAGTGCGGAGCTTGGGCCTGCTCCTGGAGGGCTCGGTTTGCCAAGGCAGAGCCGTTCAGCCCGTCCACCGGCTGCTGACCAAAGGTCCACTCCAGACACAAGCTGGCTACTCCACACTCAGCCGCTCCTTCCCCCTGCACAAGCTGCTGTCGTGCCTCCAGTGCAGCCTCACACTCAACCCCTTCGGAATAACCGCCTGCCTGCGCTCTGGCAAGAAACTAGCCTGGGCTCAACAAGGTATCCTCAAAATCTTTTGGATTAGGTTTTATATTGCAGTTTCTGTTCTGCTATTTTGAGACATTGTCTCTGAGGGAATGCAGTATCGTATGGGTGTGTCAGTGTGTCTCTTTCTCTACCTGTCAGTCTACAGTTCTTTGACTATCTTGTTTGTTTTCTGTTTCTGTTTTCCAGTCGAAGGGGCCATGAAGAGAGCCAAAATAGCCCGAAACACCCACATGGCTCCACCTGGCAGTAAGATGGTGCTGATGTCACAAGTTTTCAAACAGACCCTGGCTAAAACCTCAGACAAGCTGACCGGGGCCAACATCAAAATCCACAGATGCTCAGACGCCTTCATATACCTCCTCTCACCTCTCAGGTAAGGTTAGCTTCCATTACTATTGTCTGTGTTATGGACTTTTTGGGACGCAGCTCCATCATGGCTCCTGTTCGTCTGCTCCTTCAGATCGGTCAGCGTGGACAAATGCCGTGACAGCACGGTGGTCCTGGGTCCTGTAGAGACCAGCGTCCACATCCACAGCTGCCAGAACGTGCGGGTGGTGTGTGTGGCCGGCCGGATCGCTGTGGGAGCCTCCTCACGTTGCACCATCCACGCCTTGACACCCACCCGCCCCTTGCTCCTACCTGGAAACACAGACATTACACTGGGGCCTTTCCACACTTTCTATCCCTCCCTGGAGGATCACATGGCCAGCGTGGGGCTGGCTGTAGTCCCCAGCGCCTGGGACCGACCCTTGCTTCTGGGAGCCGAGGGCCTCGTCAACCCTTCACTCAACACATCGTCCACCCCAGAGCCTGCCTGCTACCGCCTGCTGCCCCCGGCTGAGTTTCACACACTGGTTGTGCCTTTCCAGATGGAGGGCGACTCGTGTGAGGTGCCGGGGGGGTTGCCTCCTCCATATCAGGCAGCACTTGATGAAAAGCAGAAGAGGATACAGAACTGGCAGAAGACTGTGATGGAGGCCCGGCTGAACAAGTGAGTGCCAACAGGGCCTCTTCACACCGTTATTAATGTGGAATCATTTGATAGACTAATAGAACTTAAACACTCGATGATCTATGTATGTAAAAAAATAAGTTATTATTCCATTATACAGCGAGCTATTTTAACCAGTGGAAAGTTGTAACGGAACAGCCATTCTAAAGATCAATAAGAATGTGAGTATGCCACTCAGCTGGTGAGATATTATGTAGTTCAGTGACAGTATTGGGGGCTGAAAACTTGCTGGAGGGGCTCTACACTCTGACCCTGACACACAGGAAACAACAGTCCCGGTCATCATACGATGCTATTTCCTGAGGGAAAAATCCTTTGATTGATTTTTATATTACAGCATTTTAACACTCATCTCTCCCACGTCCCGCCTCTTCCCTGCTCTGTAGTTTACCTCTTTTTTTGTTTTGTCTATATCTCTGTTGTAACCGATTTCTCATTCATGTTCTCAAGGGAGCAGAAGCGGCAGTTCCAGGAGCTGGTGGAGGTCAAGTTCCACGAGTGGCTTCTGGAAACGGGACACAGGCAGGAACTTGACAGCCTCATCCCACCTACGATAGCCTCTTTAAAGGACTCTGATGGGCCTGCAACGGACACGCACCAAGATAATGACACCAAACATTTTAGGAATGGACGGGCAGTGGGACAATCCCCTATGGCTTGTTGAATCGTTGGGTTAGTCTTGTGTGGGTCATAGCCAGCAGGGTGATTGTACCTGTAAATGAAGGCTGTATGCAGACAGGTTACAAAAGGTGTTACTGACATTTGGAGCTCCTGTAAGTATTATTGTACAGTATGTTTGTGGTTATTTACACCTTACTTAGGTCTGGAGCTGTTGAACCATCTTTTATAGCAGCATATGTCCCACTCATTCTTGAGTGAAAGCTGCTTTACAATTCCTTCTTAAGAAAAGGCAGCTAAGTCCTTGAACAGGGTTCCACTGAGGCCAAGTAGGGAGTGGATTGGCATGTTGTAAAACAACATTGCTGTAGACATTACAAAAACACGGGTGTAGTGTCTGGGAAGTCACCACAGGCCTTTAAAGGGGCATTTTGAAAAAGCTTCGATTGGGTTTGCTGCTGAATGGAGACAGAAAATCTCAATGTTGTCAAAATAAGTGGGTGCAGCTGAGAGGGGACAAGGCAACGACGGACTTTCCTGGAGAACCATGACGTCTGGGAACACTCTGACCCAGTCTCACCAGTCTTTCCCAAACTGCACCCAAGCATGTAAACACACTTTCAGAAAGGGAAGTCGTTACTTGGGCATTTAAAGCTGGAGAATGTAGACGCGGATTAATTTAGCACTTTGGGTATTAAGGACATGTTAGTGCACATACAGTTAATAGCTCAGGTCATAGCGATCAACTCCGTTTTCCATTATGGGGAAAAAGGAAGGAATATTAACATAATTTATTGTAGGTATGTGGTTGCACCGTCCAAACTTGCATCTTTCATATTTTATGTTTGTAGTGGGTAAGTCAGCAGTACCTGTAGCCACGCTGCCCCCCCCCCCCCCCCCCCAACTGGCTGAATCTTTCCTGCATGTCGTCACCCAATGTCACACCCCAATTATTGATATTCCAGCAGGTGTGTTCACCAGGAAATATTTGCTCTGACTAAGAACTAAGTGAGAGCGCGGCGGCAATGTTTCCGCTCTGTGATTTATTGCGGACTTATCCTTTACTTTCTTCAGTACAACGGAAAAAGCTGAATTGCAGAAGTGCCAAACCGGGCAAAATTTAACAAGCGTTTGGTCAGTTGGCAGAACTGTTGCCTAAATGTATGTATATTTTTGTACAAATTCACCTGTATGTATATTTTAGAAATATAGTAAGATTATTTTCATAACTCTTCCTTGCCTCCAAAACCATTTTTTTGTATTTAATCCAAGGGTACGTCAGGCTGTTAGCTTCCTCTTTCCACTCATTACAGCATACATGCAATAGAGCTGCTGCAGGGTTCCTCAGGGCAGCATTTTATTATCTATGGGAAGTTAAAGGGAAGATGGACTCGATAAAAACGTGCTGTTAAAATGTTGTTACACATTAGAGAATACTACTGTAAAAGATTTCAAAATGCTGGGATGTGTCTCTTTACTCTTTCAGGATGTAAGTGACCACTGTAAAATGCCTTTCTGCTGTTGCCTCCTTTGAAAACTTACCCTGATTTGAACTTGTGCACCTTTATGCAGCTACTATCTGAAAAGCACAATATAGTTTTTAAATTGTTGAAAAAATAAAAATTAATTAAGGTTTTGACTAAAACTGCTTATTATTTTGATTCTGTCTTTACCTTTGGACACAGCAATATGCTCCAAATCTGGTGTAATGGGAACAAGTCGTTAAGTTACTTGCATTTTACTTCCCATTTACTTCCCATTTTATGCCACTTTATTACTCCCCCCACCACAATAGTTACAACTTGCTTTGCTGTTATACACTTAAAATACAAAATGTGCATAGTTTTAAACTTGAGACTATGTAATTAGTTCAAGTGGTTCATCAGTAATAATAATCCAATATATAATAAAATATATGCAATATATAATATATACCACTCACAAGGGCCTTTCCTTCCAGCACTGAACGCTGCTCTATCTGGATTCATCCATAAGGCAGAAATAAGTCATGAGTTGGCAGGTCCTCACCAAGTGAGGGCAAGCTGGTGGATCTGGCATGGTGCGAGAGCTGGAGTGGGAGGGTGGGCACTGGACCCAGCCAGTAGAGAAGTGGGGTCAATGGACGCTTACCATGTCCGCCCATTATGCCGTAATCCTTCCTCGCTTTTCTGGAAAAACTGAATAGCACTAGAATCACTGACTCAATTTTTTGGATCTCATTTTCATGACAAAGCGATTGTTCCCCATTTGCCTTCTCTGTTGCTGTTTATGAACGTGGGAAAGCGGGGATATAAAAAGGGACCGACGGGGGCCAGAGCAACATCGAGACCTCAGGGGAACCACCACCACCATCACTTAACATCACCAAGGCTGTCCCACATAGTGCATCCAAGATGGGCAGGGTGAGTCGAGACAAAGCCGGTCTGGCATTGCCATAGAGCCAGGTACCACTGTGGCAAGTATGAATGTGGAGCTTCAAGTCTTATTATTGGGGTGTGGAGCTGTTTGAAGTTGGTTAACAGGTGAGGCAAGTTTCAAACGTGTAGCAGACTGGACTGGACTTTTTTTTGCAGTACTAGGTGTTGATGGCTAAATGCAGAGAGAATGTCTGACCTTTCTAAGATGATGACACGAAATCTGGATGACAGCTAAGACTCTCTTCGTGTCCCCCCCCCCCCAGATCATCTTCTACGAGGACAAGAACTTCCAGGGCCGTCGCTACGAGTGCGACAGCGACTGCTCGGATTTCCACACCTACCTGAGCCGCTGCAACTCCATCCGGGTGGAGAGCGGGGCCTGGGTGGTGTACGAGAGGCCCAACTACATGGGCTACCAGTACGTCCTGACCAGGGGGGAGTACCCGGAGTACCAGCGCTGGATTGGCCTCAACGACCGCCTCAGCTCCTGCAAGATGGTCCACTTTGTAAGTCTGCCATCACCTGCGATCAGATGAGATCTGACATCTATTCCACAGTCTGAACTCTTTTACTGAATGTGCTGAACGTTGCGTGCAGATCTCTTAATTAACCACTAACCTGTATAACAGTGAGACTTTGTAGGATTTTAGTTAGTTGATCTGATAAAAGCCACAGTGAGTTCAGAGGACAGTAAAACCAACTAGTGGGCACATAAAATAAAGAAGAAAAAAGGTCACATCAGTGACTTTGGGGCGTTGTCGATGGAGACCAATACCTGGGTCAGCCTATTTGTATGATCAGGCTTTTGTCCAACCGACCCGCAGCCTGCAGGCGGATTCGGGGACGCCCAAATCAATCCCGTTAGTACAAACTGCATGTGTACAGTTTTGCACTATTTATAAAAGGCGAACGAGTGGGCCAACAGTGAGGGATGGTGTTTGACTGAAGTAAGTTAACTAATTGATGTGGTCATCATGCCAGATACACAGACGAGGCTGGTTCAGCATGATGCTCATATTATTGTGCTAAACATATTTTCCGTTAGATGCAAATGTCATCTCCCTATATATCCCCCATTCCCCTTTTCTTTTGCCACACATCCCCTCCCTATTCTTTCCCAACCCCTTGCACTAACTACCACCTCCCCCCCCCCGTCGTCTGCTCCCGTACCCCTGCCACCTCCCTCACTTCCTCCCGCCACCTTCCAGACCAGCGGGACCCTGTACAAGATGCAGCTGTATGAGAAGGCAGACTTCGGGGGCCAGGCCTTCGAGGCCACAGAGGACTGTCCCTCCCTCCTGGAGAAGTTCCGCTTTAGGGAGTTCAACTCCTGTAAGGTCTTCGACGGCTGGTGGGTTTTCTACGAGCACCCCAACTACCGTGGGCGCCAGTACTTCTTGGAGAAGGGGGAATACCGCAAGCCTGGTGACTGGGGTGCGGTCGGTCCTGCGGTCCAGTCCTTCAGGCGCTTCACTGAATGATTTAACCTCCAACCAAAAAACGAGGTCAATATGTGACTATAATTTTCATTGACTATTTTGTGATTTTGAACTGAAGTCTCACAAATAAAAACCTGTCCATTAAGCAGACTGAAGACGTTTCTTTGGATTTTTCATACATGATTTGTTTAATGTCTTTTGAACCTTTTGTGCCCGTACATACGTGGACATCCACACTTCAGGGAACAATAACACTCCAGGCCTGAAGTGAGCCAGTCAAACTGTCCCAAATAATCCCAGTTTGGATTGCATAGCTTGAGCTTTAAGTCACTGATTTGAGCTGCTTAACAGTTTCCTTGAAACAATTAAGGCTACCTCATCCCAGCGCAGGTCTGAGGTCCACAGTGACAGGCTGAAGGTTGAAGTGAGTCCCAAAGGAGAAACAGTTTCCTCCCCCACCTATCAGGAGCAGCTGTGGTTCTTCTGGGTCTGTCAGCTCAGAGCAGAATGAGTGGAGCATCAGAGGCCAGGGCACCGAGGTCTAGAGACGGCACAACACGCACTGATTTGTGATTCACTATCTTGTTGAATAGATTTATCATGTGCTAAATGATCAATGGAAATATTACAACCTGGGGTGGCTGCATCAATACAGTGAGTGACACTGAATTTCATTTAAATGATTGCAGTGAAATCTGTGTCCATTAGGTCTAGTAAACGCTAATAAACTGACCGTGTCCAGACTGAACTCCACACTGCTGCGTGTGGTGAGGCTGATCACGACAACACCTGGAACACCGTCTGAATGCAGCCAAACTCCACCAACCACGACCAGCTTGTCACCGATCACATGGGCAGAATGAGAGTACCTAAAACAGAGCAAATCATTTCTTATTGCCCTTTAGTGGAGCAGAAACCTCGTGACATGGTCTGAATGATGTGAAAGCTTTTGTGAATGCTCCAACAGACCTGGGAACAGGAGGCGGCTGCACTGCTACTCTTTCCCAGGAGAAACCCCTCTCAGTTGGCCTCAACACGACTGTGTCCCCCAGTGGCACCCCGCTTCTGTCTAGTCCTCCAAACACCACCACACCTCCCTGATATGAACACGCTGAGTGTGAATGGCGGGCCTCTGGTGCGGCTCCCTCTACTGGGATCTGTAAATAATACATAGACACACATGCAAGAACATTTTTGTATCTTCCCCTAAAGCTCATACGAGTCGGATTCTCCAAACTCTATTAACGGGACAAACTGATGCCTGATGAGTTTCATAAACTACGCCCCTAAAATGATCACATAAAGACGCTGAAGTTTTATTCATTAATTATGATTTCAGGTTACGTGTGGAAAGAAGCAGATTATATTGGACATGACTCTTAGGACAGACAGAGGATTTTGGATAAGCACCTCATACAACTGGGGTTGTAGCCATCTATTGCAGGTAACATACTGACTATGGATAAGTACCTCATACAACCCCACTTCAAAAGAATCCAAATACTGCCTTTAAGGTAACAAATGGCCTGAAAACGGTTGTTTGTGCCACTTAAGAACAAACTTCTTTGTATGATTGGTTCTCCCAATGTAATGTAAAGTTGACATACAGTTAAGTTAAAGAGAGACAACATAATTTAAGTGTCAGCAGTGTGTGTGTGTGAAATTAAAAACTTCTTTATAAAGATAACACATGGATGGAGACTAAGCAAACCTCAGTCCAGTGCTGCTGGTCCAGACACAGGAAGTAGCTGTCACTCAGAACGGCCTCTGATTCATTCTTTCCACCAAAGACAAACAGGAAGTCTTTGCCTAAAAAAAAAATGAGAATGCTTTATTGTATAATAAATGAAGGATGAAAGTGAATGAGAAATCAAGTGAGACGTCCTATTTTATCTGACCTTTGTGACTGAGCACAGTAGCAGTGTGCCTCCATCTTGGTGGTGGAGGATCACCTGTACAGACCATCTGCTCTGTGCAGAGTTTCACGGCGTCCCGGTCCTCGGGTGGACCACCAGGGTCCAGGATTACTCTGAAAAGGCCTCTGATTGGGTTGAGCGGAGAGGAGCGACCACCGTATACCACAGCACCTCCTCCAGGCAGACAGGTAACAGTGTGGTAGAGTCGAACACCTGGGAGGAGGCAACACAACAACCAGCTGTTGCAAGCAAAGTTGTCTTGCACGATTTCGATAGTTCGACTAGAAAAATAATTAGTAACGGTAACACCCGCCAGTTCTGATGCCTCGGTGTGTGACCGGGAGATTTACTTCATGAATGTAACATTTCTGATTCAAGCTGAAACAAACTTTTTATGGATTAACCAAAACTGTAATTGCCTGTAACAGAAAACAAAAAAATCAGAGGCAGCAAACCCCCTCACCAAAATCTACTGACGCTTCCACACTGACGGATCTCCAGCCTTCCTGGGTCCTGAGGAGGATCCTAGTCGCTGCGCCCCTGCCTCCTCTGTTAGAGCCTCCTGTCAGCAGGACCTGCCCCGGGCTCACCGTGGTGGCAGCCATCCCCAACCCCTCCATACACACTGGTGTGGTCTGCACACTCAGGGCTGTGGGGCTCTGAGATGGGCGAACGGATCGCACTGGGGGCAAAAACAAACAGTGTCGCAAAATTTTATGTGTATTTTTGACCAGTTTGATCTGATCCGTGGTCGTTTTTGTTCACTTTGGTTCTGGCTGCATCTGGCACGGCTCCATTTAGTTACTTTTTTTTTTTTTTTCTTCAGTCAGTCTCACACACTTTTAACCTTGTGATCTGGAAGTCATTATGCAGACTGATAACACACACACACACACACACACACACACACACACACACACACACACACACACACACAGGAACACACCTCCCTTACTGCGCCTTTCACCTAATGTGTGACACACAAATGAAGGCATAAATAATCCACCCAAAAATGTGTTCTGAGTTGTTGTATTCAGGGTTTAAATTATACATGGAGTCTAGATGAGAGTAGTAATCTCTGTAACTAAAACATCTCTATCTGTATCTGGGTGGGACTGTGAATACTAATCTGCTACAGAAATCTTATGGTTATTGATTTTTTAATTAAGTTTTTGATTAAGGACTAATGGATCATGTTTGCTATTTGCTATAATCACATATAATGAGTATATTTACCCCTTTAAATTGATTTGAATGATGTGATGTATACTTATATAACTCAGATAACCACTGGGTGCGTTTTTGGGTTTTTTCTTCTTTTTTGGCATTTGGAGGTTTTTTATCCTTTTGTGCTGTCTAGAGAGTGAAGTTAGGCACGTGAGTCTTTTGCCTGTTTCCAGACAGTTTCTAGACATAAGTAAAAAGGAAAAAGGGTGTTTGTCTCAGCATGTGACCTATGACCTCTGTCAGAGATGTATAGATGTGAAGGGATGTTTTATTTGTGCATTAACATGGTTAGTTGACCTGTTAGGGCAACTTCAGGTTTTTCTATGAAAGGACAATAAAGTGATAGTTACCTGGAGTGTGTGTGAGTAAAGCCTGTCCCATCAGAGAGCCTCGAGACGCAGTGAGGATGAAGTAATGGGAACATTTCTGGTGCCACTCCTGAAGGTAGACAGATATAGAGTCATTCTGTTCAATAGTATTACTAGGAATGGTATGATTTTGTAAAGGGAACCGCAGAGAGGCCACCACTACTACCTCACACAATAAAAAGATGCAAACAAACTTCAACAACTAACCTCGTGTTCATCGAAAGGCTCCAGGCTCTCCACTCGGCAGCGCTCCTCCTCAGGGACCAGCCTGAGGTAGAAGTCATTCATGTCCAGACACACACAATGCTCCCAGCCCTGAGGACAAAAACACATATTTATTGAAGCAATAAACTGATTAAATATTTGTGCGTACTTCCCAATAAATTAAAAAAAACAGAGCAATCATATCACATCATATACTTCTGAATGTACCCAATCATCGTGGAAATACAGAATACACTCCTCTGTTGCACAAACCATTTGATTAAAAATGTGTCCACTACAATTTAAAAGCAACTGTAACAACGTGCAGTAATAAGTATATACAGTATTATCTGAATACTGGCCTTGTCCAGGAACCTGTGTCTCTGCGCAGCAGCGTCCGGGTATTGTCGAAGGGCATGCAGGGTTGAATTTAGTTTCAGGAAATGATCTTGCATGATCCGACCAAAGGGATCAAGTGGACGGATCTGCTCATACATAACGAAGAGCGACTGCGGCAGGAGCTTTGCTGTCCAACTAATGACCGCATCTGACCTGGAAGACACACAACATATAACCACTGCAAACACAGTCGCAGTCCCCTCATTATTGTACCTCACCTAAGATCAAAAAACAGTACAAGATTTTACAAGTCTATAAGTATGTATTATTTATAAACTAAAAGGGTGATAGTGTCCCCTTAATAGACCAAACTGCAGTCCTTACCATTGTGTTTCCATGTAGGTAAGCACCACTTCAGAGAGAATGAGGGTTGGGGCAGCCCAGTCCAGCCCAGCTGCACCGAGAGCCTCCTCCACCTGGGCCTCCTCTCTAACATCCACCCCCAGCAGCCGGTACTGACCAGCAGACACGTATACAGGTCCTGCACACACACAGGCAGACATAAGCTTATGAATTCTAACTTTTTTTCTTCCCTAGACTTCGGCGAAGAAAAGAAAATCTCTCTGAATCTCAGTGAAGTGGGAAGGAAATGACAAACCTGTAAGAGAAGGGAAATGGGAGTCTAACATCCCCCTCAGTGTAATGTCAGAGTTGATCAGGGCAGCCTTTCGCCGGGTGACATCAGGAAAATCTACCTCAAACACCACAGCCCTGTCAAGTGCTTCATCTGCACGTAGGCGAAAATACATGGAGTCGAACCCTGCGCCCAATGACAAAATCTAAAAACAAAAGGAGGAAGAGAATGAGAGAGAGACAGCGCGAAAGAAAGACAAATTATGGATTATAAAATATGCAACACTTAAACCATACCATAATGCAAACTTTCTATACAAAACAGTGTTGGACAATACACAGTTAACTTGCCTGTCTCTTGGGGCAGTGTTCAGTAATGTGTAGGAACCTCCTCACACAGTGGTCCACAGCTCTCCAGCGCACATAGTAGCCCCTAAAACATGCAAATACACTTAACACTTCCACTTGTTTTTAGTTTAGTTTATATAAGTGGATTTACATGTAGGTATCCGTATGCATGGATCAATGTACGTATGCACACAGGGATGTATATATGTACGTATGTGTACATATGGATGAATTTGTAGTTAATTTAATTTTATTTAATTTTATTTCTTTTTTTGTTGTGTTTGTGTTTTCCGGTTGCACAAAAAAACGAAACTGTAACTGTAAATGCAAGGACATGAAATGATACTGGACATTGTGTGGTCATTCTTATGAATTAATTGCAATAAAAGTATGAAAAAAGACTTTCATTTGTACAATACATTATTATTGCACATGAGAGTAATCCCATCTGATTGTGAGTATTGTGTATTTATCGCTGCATAACTTTGAGTGTTCAACAAAGGGATCACAAAGTCTCGTTGCTCAGCCGAGTGTGACGAGAGGAAGATTCCCTGCCGACCTGTTGATGAGTGGGGCTCTCCTGGCCACTTTGCACACAAAGCGTTGGAGGAAGACGTCCTGGAAGTAGCCCTGCGCCGCCGCCGACACCTTGCTCACCACGCTGCTGTCGTTGGTTCCCTGCACCTGGGTCATACAACAACAAGAGCCATTATAAATGTTAATGCCTGTGAGCAGTTTGGTGGAAGTATTAGTAGCAATATCACACTGTAAAACAAACAGAAGTATATCAAGTATGCAGGTAGTTTTCTTTTGGTAAATGTACTTGGAGTGTAGGTGAAAGCACTCAATGCAGAGAAATGGCTTCATGTGAGTGTTTTTATTATTATTATAATAAATAATAAATATAATATAACAAATAATAGTACTACTACTACTACTATTATACTATACATTCAGTTATTGGATTACTGATGTATTTATGTGTAAGTAGCAGTAGTAATAGTTAATATCTTATAAAATCATCCTGTTCTGGGGGCGAACTCTTCATCTGTAGAGTAATTTAGAGGAGTAAAGAGTGCAACACTCCCCCTCTGCACTGCAGAGAAATAGAAGTATGCAGTGGCGTGCAGTGGAAGTACTCAGGTGAAGTACAAGTACATGAAGCAACCCTCAGTAACATCCTCCGCTGGTGTTTACATGGTGCCTGACTGCGGCTGGGAGCTGCCGGTCGTACCGCGGTGTCCCTCCGCTGCTTCTTCCTGCCCGTCGTCGGCATGATGTCGGCGAGGTGTCACATTACACCTCGCAGGTAAACTCCCGCACGCGCTGTGCGGGTTATTAACCACGCGTTTATGTGAAGTTTTCGGTGTATCGATGAATCTGCCGATGAAAACAATTCAAACATCCTGCGTGTTGTAAAGACTTCCGGGTGCCGTCCTGTGTGCGTGCTGGCGCCCCCCCTGCGGCCTGGAGGTGTACTGCAACCACACACCGTTCAGAACCCGGTTCGGATTATCGACACATGAAGGGTAATATTTGTGAGCACATTTCCGTGCTTAAATGCGTGGCTGCGCATTGATTATGACCACTATCCATCACTCACACGCATTCTCTTGTGATCGGCTACAACAAAACACTGATAAATGTTTTGCGCACACGAGTAAAGTGAGTGGAAACTGCCGCGCGTGAAATTGTGAGGAGTCACCGTGGGGGGAGGCGGTTCACAGGCTGACACTGCGGCAGCCAGTGCGCCTGCGCAGCTGTACAGGAAGCGTTAACGTCTTTAACCAGCTGATTGTCAACAGTTAAAACCTGCGATACCCGCGCCGCTGAAACGACACGATATACGGTAAATATATTTTTAAATTCTCCTCTCGGTGGCTGTGTGTTGTTCACACGGACAGGTGGTGCTTGTGTGTTTAACTGGGCGTCGAAATGTAAAGCTTTGGTTCAGTTTAGTGTCGGGTCGGAGCGGTGTCCCGTTAGCACATAACGCCAGATATAAAGAGCTGCTGGTCTGATGACATCTGCTGTGGGAGCGACCTCGGCGCTAACGGTGCCGGGACGCCGGGACGCCGGGTGTCCTCCGGCCGGGGACATCGAGCCAACGAGCCCTGGGTCTGAGCGACGTTTCAATACGACTAATGTGCTGCAGTGATGGACGTTGAGCGTTGTTGTCTGCGAGGAGGGAGACAGCAGTGTGAGGCGCAGCATCCCTGTTAGGCTCAAGTTTCGCTGCAGGATCGTGGGACACAGCGTGGGTTTTCACACATGGATCCAGTAAACAGAGTGCATGTTTAGAGCTGGTGCAGCAGGACAAACTTCTGGTTGGGTTCATGCCAAGGAAGTCTCCACCCTTCCTTACAAGACACTCTTTTTTTTTGGTTGAGATTATGCATGCACTGGATGTGTTATGTGAGGCAGGGTGAGTGGCACATCCAGGGCTAGGGAAGTGTAAAGCAATGCAGTTGCAATGCAAACTTGTGTCTTGCTGCTGCACTGGAGGGAGGCGTGTTGCCTTGAGACGGATGAGAGGACAGTGTGTGTGTGAGATAAGGTATGTACCAAAATAAACCTTTCACCTCTTCTTTCAGACAAAACAGGGAGTGAAGAGAGGTCGAGGCACCAGCGGCGAGCCCACACCACTCTCTGTTTGGAAGGCAGTGCGAGTGCTCCACTCCAGGGAGGAGGCCCAGCCACCCCCCCACCCCCTGCCGTCCCCTACGCCGGCCAGCATGAGCTCCAGAGGGAGTGGAGGCCGCTCCAACGGCACACTGCCCCAGACCAAGATCTGCCAGTTCAAGCTGGTGCTCCTGGGCGACATGGCCGTGGGCAAGTCCAGCCTGGTGCTGCGCTTCGTCAAGGGGCAGTTCGATGAGTTCCAGGAGACGACCATAGGAGGTGGGGGCCGGACGTGGTGTGGTGTGTTGGGTTGGTCAAAGTGCTAATCAGGGACTTGGTTTTTAACCTGTGATTGTCCCCCTTTTACGTCCAGCGGCGTTCCTGGCTCAGTCGGTGTGCCTAGACGACACCACAGTGAAGTTTGAGATCTGGGACACCGCGGGACAAGAGCGATACCACAGCCTGGCTCCTATGTACTACCGCGGCGCTCAGGCTGCCATCGTTGTCTTTGACATCACCAAGCCGGTACAGTATGAACAGATCAATTCATTAGTTACTTGTTTATGTCCTGAATATCATTCTGGGTCATAACGATAGCTGCCTGCAGAAGTGTTGGTCAGACATTCATGGTTTATTTGACTCAGCTAAAAGAGTATTATAGAAGTATACTCCCCAGCTCTGTGCTTCACTTTAAGAGGTGAGCAGCTTGTCCCCTAACTGATGAATAAATTCCTATATTGTCGTATTATTCACGCACAGCATTCATGCCGTTTTTGCTGGTGTGTGTGTGCTGGTAGCTCATCTGACCTTGGTGCTGTGTTTGTGCAGGAGACTTTTGAGAGGGCCAAGGCCTGGGTGAAGGAGCTGCAGAGGCAGGCCAGTCCCAACATTGTTATCGCCCTGGCCGGGAACAAGGCCGACCTTGCAGAGAGGAGACTAGTAGAGTACGAGGTAACACACATACTATACTTTATATGTACATCTATGGCTAAACTGTGGGGACGGAAATCAGGTTAATCAAATTGTTGTGGTGCCTGTTCGGCTGCATTCAAGTCCTCATGAGTCAGCTGCTACCTGACGATGTTGCATTCAAGAGCAGTTTTGTCAGAACCTTATCTGTTGTTGTGAAGGCGGTGCTTCTCAGCTCAGAGACTTGTGTTCGGTGCTCCACTGAGAGCCTGCTGTTAGTAGATAAGAAACATTTTAGTTCCTTTTTTTCAGCTTTTCTTTTTTTTTTGTTTGTAGCGTTTCTAGTTTTTCAAATTAGTGCTGATGTTATATTTGTATTTGTTTGTGTGCTGCGTGGCAAAGGAAGCCCAGACATATGCTGAAGACACCGGCTTGCTCTTTATGGAGACCTCTGCCAAGACGGCCATGAACGTCAATGAGCTCTTCCTGGCCATTGGTGAGTGACCTTTCTTTCACATTTAAACAAAATGTCTCACAGACTTGCATGGAATTCAGATTCAAGAATTTTTTGAAAGGATTACCAGAGACATTGTGAGATAAGAGGATTTTCAGTATTTCCTTCTTACAGAAATAGTTTTCTTTGAAAAAATGAGGCACATCCATGATTGCTCACTCATTGTGGATTTCGGAACAGAATGACGATATTTGAAATCTCCACCTTCATTATTTTCTGACTGATTACTGCACTTATCTGAATTAAAAAAAAGTCGGATGCATGTTTCCATGAATATCATATTTTTTTTGGTGTAGATTTGAATTCAGATGCAGATACAGGGATTAAAAAAAATGATTTCTTAACAATATCAAGAACATTTCTGTTATTTTCTCCAGAATTAATCCTAAATTAAAGAATTGGAGATCTGTTCTTGTTGCACTAATTTGTCTGTTTAGATTGAAATGTCAAAATATTTTACTTTGTCTTCTTAATGTAGCAAAGAAGATGCCAAAAACAGACACCCAAAACCCTACACATGCAGCGCGACATCGGGGAGTCAACCTCCAGGACCCAGATGCCCACTCTAGCCGAGCCTGCTGCGGCGGGAACTAGACCTCCTCGACTCCCACCAGTATCCCACCACTCACACCACCACAGCCCTTCAACCATCTTACAGGGGGTGGGCCTGATGCGGGGAAACCCAGTATCCACTCACCCCCTTTTACCCTCCATTCATCCTCCTGTCCGAGCAGACAGAAATTCAAAGGAGAGAATAAGGGGAGAGGAAGAGCAAGCAGAGGTGGAGGAGAAAGACGCGTCGGTCTCTCTTGACCAACAATTGAGATTCTGCATTTGGAATTTACAAGGGGATAGTGAAGACTGAGATTGAGAGGAGGGAAATAAAGAATGTGGAAGACAGTGGCAAGCCTGTTGTATTTAGCACTAATTGTGAATTTCCTTTCGTTTTTCATTCTGCCTTGCATCATTTCAGTTGCAGCCCTGATTGCGTAGAAATGCACAAAATAAGCAGAACATGCTGGCAAGTGGCCAAGAAAGGGAAGGAGAGACAAAGAAAAAAAAAAAAAACCGGTCAAGATGTAGAAATAAAAGAAGCCAAATGATTAGGTTGTGGCTGCTTTCTTCTTCTCTTTCGTCAGAGCTGGCGCCTGATTGCTTTGATCCTCCTAGTGCTGAATCAATCCAATCCTGCTGTGAATAACGCCACATACTGTACCACTGGAATGATCCCCATAATTCGTAATCCCCCCGTGTCCTGCCCGACCTTCCCCGGTGTCGATTGCACTGTCCAGGCCCACATTAGATAAGACCCGTGGCACCGTCTGCCTGACATAAATCAGTTTGTACATAGTTATCGTCCAGTGTTTTGACTTCTCTTGACCGCTGGTAGTGATGCTCCAGTGTCTCTCGAGGCGCTGCTTCCACTCACATTTCCTCACATTTAAACTTCTATAAAGATCTGATTTGATGATATTGTTTATCTTAACAAGATTGATGATTTTTACATTGTGTTTCTCATAGACACATCTGGTCCAACAGACTTGCTTGTGTCATGAAAGATTGCTGAAGTGCAGTGTTCCTCGAGTATTTTGGGTTGCTTGCTCCTCTCATAAAAGGAAAACTGTGCATCACCACAGGCTATGGCTCTTTAAAGCAACAATATAGACTTGATATGGAGTGTATGTCGTCACATGACTTTAATATTGCTATGTCTGAGCAGGAAACTAAGCGCTAACTAATTACATGCCCGTAGCAGAGGAAAAACATATCCCTCAAACCCAAAGAAAGTAGTATTGCATCAAATACAAGACTTATAAGTCTCTGTTTTGAATAAATATCTTAATCTCATTAGTCAATTATCACAGTAAGTGATGGGCATAATTGTAATGGCAGGAAATGTAGTAGTCCATCTATGGCTCTGATTGGATGAAATTACTGGCATCAGATAAATGATATGTTGGGGACCGGTGTCCTTGGAGAAGCTCTGCCCATCTTGTATTTGTATCCTTCACCTGTCCCTTGTCCTGAGGCTAAGTTGTTGGTGCACATGAAATCATTGTGATCTTAAATGGTTTTGCTGATTCGTTTAACTTGATATGATGCTCTTAAAACTACAACTACGAGTTGCGTGCTTGGTTTCTGTCCAAGGCTTGGTTGAAGAAAAATGAAGAAGGAATTGATGAAAACACAAAAAAAAGTGCCTATTCCCAGTTTTTCTTTTTCTGTGAATCATGTTTGGGGCGTTCATTAAGTGTGTGCTTTGTAGGCAAAGTGCAGGAAAACCATTTACCTGACACTGGCTTGTACTATAAACCAATAACTTGGCACCCTGTCATTAGGCTATATACTGTATTGGCTCTTTGTATGGATGTAAAGAGATCTTGATGAATACACTGTATGTTATATTATTGTCTTAATTTTAATGAAAGTGTATGTTGATTTTAGCAGAGCACTCTTGTGAACCTGGAATGGATCGTTTAAAAAAAAAAAAAAAAAGACTCAATCAATGTTATAAATCTGTTTGATTTAAACAAATATTGGTGTCCAGGAAAATCTTTTGTGGTGTTTTATTTTCAGATTGATAAGCATGCATATTGCTAAAAATAAAGTGAACTAATTAATAGTCCCAAAATAAGATTGCAAGTATAATGCTGATTTCAATCAGTATTCCAAGAAAAGCTAAAATGATTTGTTCTTCCCCCAGGACACTAACGGCTCATTACATACATTATATACAGCATTCACTTATTCATTCTTCAGTGATCACACGTAGGTTCAGTGTTTCTGTGCAATTAAGATGACAAATGTGATTAAAACAAGATTTTTCATCAGCAACTTGAATATGTATAATGTTCAATAAAGCTGTGAATGGCTCTTTGAGTGCAGAATGCTGATTGCTTTTCTTTCACTTGCCTTGGATAAGTGAAACAAAAGACGTTAACAGCCACATTTTATTCTTTTGAAAATTTGCCAAGTGGCTGCACAGTGGTGTGTGATGTCTTTAATTTGTTTAAAAAGAAAAAGGATATTTAAGTTTTCCAGTCTCTTGAAATTACATGTACAAAAACAAATTAACATAAAACTCAAATCTGCTTCCTAAAATGTTCTTGTTTGATTAAAATATATTTTTAAAAAAATCATATTTTAACAAAAGAGACAACATTTTCATGGCTACATGCCCTTCTCTAAAAACTGAATCCAGAAACTAGAACTCTTTTGTTGTGTACAGTCTGTTTTTAGGGCATTTCAATACAGCCTTAACTTCTGCTCTGTACGGTTCATGTCAGTATCTGTATAAAAGGCAGACAGTAAATACATAAATTAATACCTAAGTTTTGCAAATCAGTATAAAGTAATAGGGAATCGTACACTCTGTGACGAATGGTATAGGATGAGTCCTCACCTTTTGCCCTAATCTCACCCTGACCTCTAATCCTCACCCTCCTCATCCTCCACTGCTGTATAGATGACCTGGTTCCTGCGTTTGATTCTGGGAGTTGTGCCTCTGCTGCCAGGATCCCCCGTCTCATCGCTGGTACGTTTGAGGATCCGTACAGCTGCGGCATCCTCGTCGTCGCCCTCACTCTCTCCTTCCCCTTCTACTGCAGAGTGAGAGCGGGCCACCGCTGGGGTGGAGTGTGAGGGAGGTGGCAGGTTCATTAGGTGGGACAGGCGAGTGGGGGAGAGGTCGGATTTGGGCTCGGGCAGAACCATGCGACTGGGAGTGTTGATTTCACCTACAGGTGCATCTGAGAGCTTATCTCCCTTTGCTTCTGCTTTTGAGGTCAACCTGTCCTCAACCTCCTCCTTTCCCTCCTCTTCCTCCCACTCATCCTCTATTGTGATCTCATCGGGGTTATATGAACTCGACAATCCCGAGGTGTCGGTCGGGTACTCGCTGGGCTCGTCTGCGCTTACTATGCTGTGTTCATCCTCGTCATCATCCTCCCCTCCTGTACTGCCCTGAACTCTCCCAAACTCATCCCCTCCCTGCCCAGCCCAGGCGTACATGTCTGTGAGGCCTAACGTGGCGCAGAGCTCGGTCGTCTGTGGGTTGGTGTTACAGCATGGGGAGGCGTGGGGTTGGGGCTTGCTGGGGTCATAGGCTGGCACAGTCCGGCTAAAGTTTTCTGGAATGCCAAGTTCACCGCCGAGATCCTCTACCACCTGCATCATAGCTGCTTCCGAAGCGCTGAAGTCCCACCTGATGGTTATAGATAATCCATATCATAAAAGACAGTATGACTCTCAACTATAAGCCCAAAAGCTGTGTCATTATGTTTATGTAAACTGCAAAAATATTTAAGCCGTTGGCCCATTGAGTGCTGAGCAAAACGTTGCTCCTGTCAGTGTTAATAAAAGAATCAATTGGCAGATTAATTGATAATGACAACAATCGTTAGTTGTATCCCTAAGATATAAAAATATATCTAAATATATCTAACCTCTCCAAGACAAGAGCATGATGCAAGCAGAAGATTCCCTTCTATAGGGCAACAATTCACTCTGTACATGAAGTCGGCTGTAAGTTCAAGCAGGTAAATCTTGCCACGCCTTAACTGTAAGAGTCGGTCTCATTTCTAGAAGAAATAGGTGCAACTGGAATAATGACATGCTGCTTGAATATTATGTGTTTTGATTTTGTCAGTAGACCTTCACAAACACCTATTCATATCCATGAGTGATGCTCGTGGCACTCTCGGGTCCTTTTTACTTGGATGACCTCCGTTCAACTGACTGTATTTACTCTGCCTGTAATTTTGTGTCTAAATATCTGTGTACCGTTCATGCAAGCCATTGTTCTCTGGGGGGTTCCAGGGGTGAGGGGTGATCCTTTGTAGGCTGTTGGTGGCCTTCAGAATAGCAAGCCACTCTGGATCGTACTCAAGGCCCTCAGATGAACCCGGCCTCTCTGGAACATCCACAATCTGCAACAACATGTTATTTATACACACCTGAGGGTATAATGTTATCAGAACATATGGAAGAACTATCACCCCTACACCGTCACCAGACTTTGAATTTGAACTTGGTCACCTTTGAATATTTAACAATAAAACTTTCTCTCACCTGTAAGAATTCCCTATAGGGCAGACATTTATCCAGGGACAGGAATTTGGTTACACGTGGGGCAGCATTACCTTTAGGCTGCAGACGAGAGAGTTGGTATAATACATTGGTATATTAGAATGATACCTAGAATAATTAAAATCACAATTTTAAATGTATCAGCTGTGACTGACATTAGCAGCAATACAGTTAAAACTGTCTAAAACTGTCACTCTCACCAGATGTTGCATAACAGCAGCAAATTTCACATGAAGATGTGCAGAGAACCAGTAGGTGGGTTGGAGGTGAGCCAGGAGCTCTTCAGCCGCAGGACTTCCCAGAGTGTTGGACTCCACTTCCTGACGCAGAAACTTCTTCTTTCGCAACAACTCCCCTGTACTTCCGTAGTAGTAGATTCCACGAGGCCAGTCATGGCTCATGAAAATGTCTACGGGCATCTGGATCTTAGTGGGAACAAACATTTATGAATCAATATACAGTGTTTGGATAAATAAATGAACAATCTTTTGAGCGGTTGCAAAGAGAACAAGTTGAATCTATGATATTTACCTGTTTTAATTTGAACACCTCAATATTTCGGATGTGGTATACACTTCGAAGCGTATCAGGATTGTATGGAGGGAATTCATGGTGACCTTAAAGAACACACATTTCTTGTAAACATGCTGCATAGAGTGTTTTAACTTCACACATTTAGACAGTAAAAAAAAAAAAAACTCACCCTTTCTGTAGTCACGTGATTTGAAGATTCCAGATAAGCCACCAATTCTAATCCCCTTGTAGCGGATAACACCAGCATACCCTAGGGAAATATGTCAAGTCAGGCCTGGGAATGAACGGATAGAGGTAGACAGAATAATCACATCTACTGTCTGCTGGTCCCTACCCAGATAATATATGTTGGGTGCTACCCAGCCTCCATACGGCAGCTCCTGCAGGTGGTTGGACGCCTCATGGTTCCCTCCAATGAAGATGGTCAGGACCGGAGCCTTCTTCTCTCCAGAATAATATCTACATAAAAAATAAAAAAAAACAGAAATATTACAGTTTTAAATGCTCTTGCTTATTTCTTGCACTTTTTTTTTAAGATGAAAAAAACAACACAAACAGAACTGACTTGTAAAAGGTCTGCATCGTTCTGTACTTGGCTGGTACCGCCATGCACTTCATGTCTCCTTCATTTCGCACCGCTTGGAAGTCTCCACAGCAGAGCAGCAGGTCCACTTTTACCCCTTCCTTCTTCTCCAGATATCCGATGGTCTCGTAGATCTTGTCCAGTTCGCCATGGCAACAGCCTTCCACTGCGATCTTCATGCTGCAGATTTCCCAGAGAAAATCACAGCGAGGATCGGTCCGTAGTCTGTGCCCACCCAGGGGCTTTCAGCCTCCGAACACAGATGCTCAGGCCGGCTCCTTTGGTGATCTGTAGGGAGACAAACAGAACAAAGTTTAAAACATTGACGAGGCTATTGTTTAATAACTATCAGTCATGGTGAGAGCATGACACTATTTTCAGTGAATGGATGTGACAATTACATGTCAAGCTTGTACAAGTGGACAATTACTCGCTAGACTGCTATAACGGTGACTCAATCAATGTCTAGAGAGTTGACACAATAAGTGTTTTTATCTTAGATTATCTAGATTGAATGTGATAGAGGGAGCAGAAGCTAATAAACTGCTGCTGCTACTTTGAACCTAATAAGCGTGTCCACATGTCCTTTGCAACATTGTGTCTACGTCCAGTTACAAGACGCTTTTAGAAACGTAACTGATAAAATTAACCACAAAACAGAACATGCAATAGCTTAGCTGGGCTATCTAATGTACCATAACGTGCTGAAACGACCCGACAGTGAACCGTATTTCTCGCACAAACACACCAGAGCCACGTGAAATAACATGCTCGAGTACTTACGGCGATGGGTGAACAACTGGGGAGGATGTTTGTCCCGGTTTGTCCTCCGTGAAGTCACGAACTTCCTCTGGAAACCATGTTTATGCTACAGGTTAGCAGAGCCGAACACGACAGGACGAATTTTCCCACCTCGCGTCTGCCACTCAGAGCGCATGCGCGGAACGTCACCAACGTGCGTAAACCAGTGTTGATCCTCAGCCGCAGATTCCACAAAAATAACAAAATACGGATTTCAACTTTTTAAATGTACGTATTGTTAGGCAAACATATAGCTTAAATGAGCATCTGTTACGCAGTCTCTATTTTTTAACTTGTATTTGTGTATCCATCGCGTGCTTCGTACGGCTGAAGTTATTGTAACGAATCTAACTCACAGAGACATCACCTACGTCACATTTATAAACACAATTTACTTCATTGACAAATCCGCGGAGTGACAGACGCTCGCGGAGTTACTCTCCCTCTGTACCGCCGCTGTTCACACAGAGGGATACCACTGTCTCTTCTTTATTTGATCATTTCTTTTATTCTAACGTTAGCGAGGAGTTGCGCGCTTTAGCCGCAGTTTTTACTTCTTTTTTTTTTTTTTTTCTTTTTTTTTTTTGAAAAGCCGCTCACAGCTGCTCTGGGGGGGGCGGAGTGTCTGCACAGTGCTGCGCCGATTGGGGCGCTCGATCGGGGGGAAGAGAGATGGCGTGCTTGCTGGAGGCCCCTCTCCGCATCAGTGTGCTGTCCGTGAGTGTCGCCCTCGTGCCTTTCCAGTCGCATTGTCACATTTACAGCATGTCGGCGGCTGACGTCGCTCGATCGGTCGCCTGAAGAAGCTGAAAGCCGCCAAACTGTGGAGGTTTAACGTCCTCCGTTAGCTCGCGGGGCTAAAACGCTTCGCAGCATGTAGCTCCGCAGCGGTCCGCCTACGTAGCCGAAGGTGGGATCGGTTTTTTCGCCGACGTCGCCCGGGCGGGCGGGAACGTTCTGAACACGCGGAGGGACGCGCGGGTTCAGCGTGTCCGCCCGCCCCGTCGGCGCGTCCGCGGCACTGAATCGAGCGGCCGAAGGACCTGTCAGTGTCACTCAGGATGAGTTAGCAGCTATCGGCTAAGAGGGAGGCTGCTGTCACCGCTCTGCGCTCAGGGAAAAGAGCCAAACGCGTTTAAAATACTGCATAATGCTCAGTGGGAAATTAGAGGCAGGAATGAACTTTATATTCCGGTTAAACGAGAGGATTTGGCCCCACTTGCAGCTTGTTAATTACAATATCAAAGCTAACGTTGCTACCCAGGTGCTAACCAGCAGGTTGAGCCGCCGAAGCGAACATAAGTCAGGGATTGTTTCAAAATAACTCTAAAGTCTTCCAACTACTGCGGTGTGGTCATTTATTCAAGTAGCCCAGGTGACAATGGCTGCCAGGGGTAACTTGGCTGAACGCTGCTGTAGTGAAACGCCCCCACGTTGGGTTCATGCAGAAAGGACACAGTTATGGAGCTGATATCTGAGCAGGTTATCATTCTGAAACACAGGCAGCGTTGTTGTGTGTGTGGTGTTTGTAGGATAAACATTTAGTGTAAACTGTAATGAATGTAAAGGCAGGTTGGTGCAGGTAAAGACACCTGGTCAGTCTGTTAGCTCCTCGGGGGTCATGTGGAAAGTTCGGGTTAAAGCTGTCAATGATATAAACAAGGTTTTCTGGTGTCGCGTGTGTGTGTGTGTGTATGTATATGTATATGTGCTTTTAAAGGGCCCTGCCATGGATGCTGCTGTATGTGTAGCTGTGCATGATTGTGGGTCTAAAAAGTCTTTATTTAGTTAAATAATCCAAAATCAATGATTTAATATTGTGTTTGACTTCAGTTGCATTTCTATATTTGATGTTCTTTAAATGCTGCCACTTTTCCAGCTTGAAACTGACATAATTGTGCAGATATATAGTCTGACAGGCTGTTTCTCTCAGCTTTTTACCTTTAGTTTGTTGTTAAATAAAAGGTTAAAAGGGTCATTAAGTATGCTAAAATCTGTACACTATATTTGTTAATTTCTTCTGTGTGTTTGTGTGTGAGAGAAACTGTGGAAGATGCAGTCTTTCTAGCAAGGTAGCCCCAGCTGTAAAATGTCTGTCAGTGAATTTTATCACTAACGTTTCTGTTATATTTGTCCTCATGCAGGAAGTCACTGCCACGAGTCGCCATTATGTTGACAGACTGTTTGACCCCGACCCACAGAAAGTGCTGCAGGGAGTCATGTAAGTCCAGCAGCGCCTCATATATGTACATGTTGTCTCCCTTTGTGCAGGGAGAGGATATACAGAGTGTGAAGTGTGTTTTTGCAGTAAATGACAGCCTGTTCTTTTAGGTGGTTGACTACATTTTGTACACCAGCCAGTTTAGTGAAAGAGTTTGGACTTTATTCAGCCAGTGCCATTTACCAGATTTCTTTTCTTCTCTTGATAAACACTGATGAAGGTCTTGTGCTAGAATGTATTAATTGAATAAAGTCCACACTCTTCCAGTAAGTCAACTGGTGTTGCTGAATTGTCTTTCACACATTAAAATAGCTAATAAAATATTTCTTCTTAATTATGAGACATAGACTTTATTCTGCAGAAAAACCTCACAGATGGTGGTGTTCCCTGAGTGATGACCTCTGTGTTTACATGCGCACGCTTTCATGTGACGGTCCATTTCTAAATGCATTTCACTCTTCGGTGTGACTTCATAACTCTCTCTCTTTCACTCTAACTCTCACTCTCTGTCTCAGCTGTGGTGACTCCGACTATTTCGTTGTTATTTTTAACTTCTGAAGTGACTAGCTCTGGTTACGGCTCGTACCGCTCCGCTAGCTGAGCACCTGACTTGACTTGACTGCCTGCTCCAGCTGTACTTTTCCACTAGCCTCACTCACCTGCTATGTGATATCATCTGGGGCACTTGTGGACCAGAGGAAACACTGCATGGATTACAAAATGCAGTCCATACAAATGAACAGGCTCATTCTGTGTCCGTCAACAATAAGTGGTACATCTGCTTAATGTAAAGCTTCTCTGTTCCAATTTGGCAATGTCAGCCTGGCTGACCTCTGTCTGCCTGGTGATTTCTCAGATGATCTGGCCCATGGCCTCTGCTGTGCCTCAGAGTGCCCCTCACAATCTCTGAACAGTCTGACGACTATTAACTAAGCTTATCTTATTAAAGGACACCACTGGGTGAAATGCATCTTAAATGAAACCTGCTGTGCTGTACTTGCATGCATGTTTCTTATTTTTCTGAATCAAAAAAATAGTTTTTTTTTTTTTTTCAAACCTGTTGCAGAAGTATAGCAACAGTAACACTCCTGCAGGGTAGAGCTCAATGTATGTATCGGTACGTGTCATACCGGTGTAATCTAAAGTGCTATCATATCAACTCTTAAACCTTCGTTGTTGATGGCGAAGTACATTTGTCACAGTTGCCTCAAATAGATTGCCAAGAAGGGTCCTCATCTTGTGTGTATGTTTGATTTCAGTGACATGAAGAATGCTGTCATAGGAAACAACAAGCAGAAGGCCAATCTGATCGTCCTCGGAGCTGTGCCAAGGTAAGTCTCTGCACACCTTTCCACTTCCGCTCCTTCCCAATTTATCTTTCTTCCTATTTCCCACTTTCTAAACCATCAAACATTTCATTTAAGTAAACTCAAGAAACATATATGACATTGGTTGTACTTTATACTTAAGTGGCCCCTGAATGTTAAAGCTTAAAGCTTTAGTGTGTGGGACTCATATGACGGTCTGCCTATTAATGAACGCCCATTACATTCAAGCCCTCACCAAAAGAGTTTGCACGCCACCGCCAGGTAAATCTCTCTGTGGTTCTCAGTATACCAGAGTTTTTAAATCTGGTGTCTGTGATGACAGTTTTACGTCAGCAAGCAATGACTGGTTTGCCAGAGCTGAAGGGGGGAGCGACTGTAGCGACGGCCTAGGCTACAGCAACTAGGAGTATGATGGAAAAAACTTCATTAGTGTCCAAGAAAAATGTCTGATACACCAGATAAAAAAGAAACTTCGACTGTGTTTTTGTGTAATTACTCTCACTGCCAGAAGGGGGAAACAAAAGTTCCTCACTGCACATTTCAGAGTTTAACCTACTAGCATCCTTTACCCTGCACCTTACAGGTGACTTAGAAGCACCCTCTACAGAGAACTTGCTTCAGTGTGTGTGTTTGTTCATTGGGTCCAGGTTACTATACCTGCTGCAGCAGAACTCGTCCAGTCTGGAGCTACGGACAGAGTGTGCCGTGGTGCTGGGCAGCCTCGCCATGGGCACCGAGAACAACATCAAGTCCCTGGTGGACTGTCACATCATCCCTGCCCTTCTTCAAGGTTGGGGCGCGCGCACACACACACACACACACTCATGCATGCAAATGCTCACTGCAGAGGACGACTTCTGCGGTGACTTGCAGATACACACAGATACACCTATACACCACCTGTGCTCTGTGCTCGCAGGTCTCCTGTGTCCGGACTTGATCTTCATTGAAGCCTGTCTTCGATGTCTCAGAACGGTCTTCGTCAGTCCAGTCACCCCTGTGCAGCTGCTCTATACTGTAGGTTGTCTTGTACATGTTCTGCCTGCTATATAAAGGAGCAACAACAGGATTTTGGACATAACTTGTCTGATTAGCAAGCACACTGAGTGCAGAGTACCAGTCTCAGTGAATTAAACTAGTTATATTGTTGTTATTATACCATTAAATGTAATAATTACATGAATGTGAACGTCAAATACATGTATTGATTCATATAGGAGCCTGTCTTAAACATAACTGTGTAGCTTAACATACATTCATCCTGTTATTTATACCTGACAGAACTATGGAGAAGCCTGTGTAGTGTACTAATAAAAATGTAGAGCTGCATTAGTTGATTTTTGGCCACTAGTTGGCCAAGATTCAGCCATTCGGTAAGTGTGTAGGCTGTGAAACCAGCTAAAAGAGACAAAAAGCTTCAGTTTTAGTTGTTTAGATAACATGAGCTACCCAGATTTAAATGCATAGCCCAAGTGTTTGTTTTGTTTTGCATTTTAAATGAACAAATCCATGCAGAGTTCTTATAAGCTGATATAGGTGCTTCAGATAGTATCAGTTCAGTGTAATTGTTTATAATAGCAAGTGAAGGCAAATTCTGACTATTCCTGTTTTTAAATTATATTTTCTTTGTGTGTTTTTTTTTTTTTTTTTATTTTTATTTCTTTAATAAGGACCCCACTGTGATCCCCCATCTAATGTCACTACTGAGCCGCTCACAGAGAACCCAGGAGTACATCACACAGATCTTCTCCCACTGTTGTAAGGTATTTATTAGTATTTGTTCGTACACAAACACAGCGGAGTCCATCACACTCGTAGCCAGACGTAGATTCATTGTTGACTGGACGTTTGTTCTCTCCAGACCCCCGAGCACCAGACGGTTCTTTTCAACCACGGCGCCATCCAGAATATTGCCCCTCTACTTATCTCACCCTCTTATAAGGTATATGGCCGTCTCTCTGTGAGTGTGTACGTACTGACCCTATTGGATGATTCAACCTTTCTGGCACACACCACTCTGTTGCCTTTGTGTATCAGTCTCACCTCTCAACTTCGTTCCCTCTCCAGGTCCGGATGCAGGCGTTAAAGTGTTTCTCAGTCCTGGCCTATGAGAACACTCAGGTCTCCATGACACTTGTGAATGGTGAGGAGCTTCTCTTCTCTTTTCTACTCTTTGTATGAACTTCACTTTTCAACTTAGTTTCTCTACCTTTTTGTTGCCAGTGCTGGTGGATGGTGAGCTGCTCTCTCAGGTATTTGTCAGAATGATGCAAAGGGATCAACCCATTGACATGCAGCTAACAGCAGCCAAATGGTGAGTGACATAAAAACCATATTAATTACAAATGTTCGACTGTATTTCCTGTATATTTTCTCTTTGAATATGACCTGTTCTCCTTCTGTCCCAGTCTAACGTACATGTGTCGAGCGGGTGCTATCAGGACAGACGACAGCTGCATAGTCCTAAAGGTCCGGCTTTTGTGACACCTCTGCAATCGCTCCTCTATTCATCATTATAGTTTGACTGCATCAGTGGCATTTCTTTATTTAACGTGCATGTGACTTCCTGTTTTTCACCCAGACCCTGCCGTGCCTTGTCCGCATGTGCAGTAAAGAACATTTGCTTGAGGAGAGGGTGGAGGGTGCAGAGACACTGGCCTACCTGATGGAGCCCGACGTGGAGCTGCAGAGGATCGCGAGCACCACCGACCACCTGGTGGCCATGCTGGCCGACTACTTCAAGTACCCCAGCTCTGTGTCTGCCATCACTGACATCAAGAGGGTGGGTCAGCGGGCCGAGCCGGTCCTTTTTTCATGTGACGTTATTTTAGCGAGGTGAAAGAGGCAGGTGTTTGCCAAGTGTTTAATTTCTGTGTTAGGGCTACATCATTACTAACTAGACTAATAGTCTACAGCTTAATGTGAATGTCAGCATGCAAACATGCTCACACTGACAAAGCTAAGCTGGTATAATCTTTTACATGCTAACATTTGTTAACTAACACTAAACACAGAGTACAGCTGAGACTTAGTATTACACGTATTTAGTCATAAACCAAAGTAGTGGACTTTGACCTGATGGTGACGCTCAATGAAAAGTCACCAGTTCATCCTGAGGCGGTCTTAATGTGTGTGGCAAATTCCACGGGATCAGTTTCAAAATGTCAACCTAACGTTGGCATTAGAAAAAAAGTGAGGGGATCACCAAAGTTAGGAGGATTCTTCATCTCGGGAACATATATGCAACCCATCCAATAGTTGTTAAGATATTTCAGTCTAGACCACCCACTGACATTTAAATCCCAAGAGCCTCCAGTGTGGCAAAAATTATAATCACAATTATGTTTCTTAATAAGGCCAATTAAAGAATTTTTTTTTTAATTAAAATGGATCATTTTGCTCAGACTTCCAGACAGCACTTTGGCCAGTCTAGTTATGCTGTTATAATCAGGTATGACTCAATAATCCAAAGTGTCATTTGCAGCTCTCGTTTCCCAGCAACTAGTAAATGAGGCTAATTATTAATGCATTTAACATATTAAAATGCTTTATCAGGACGTGAAAACGGAGCCTTTAATGCCAAATGTATGACTCTTTCCTAAACTTTAAAGATATCAGAAAGTTCGGTCACCTGTTGACATTATGCACCAGTTGATTTTCTGTGCCCTCTGCCGTTTACAGCTGGACCATGACCTGAAGCATGCACACGAGCTGAGACAAGCTGCTTTCAAACTTTACGCCTCACTAGGCTCCAACGACGAGGACATCCGCAAAAAGGTGACCTTTCCCTGGGTGTATTTATGTTTGAATATATAATTACACACATGAATGTTTATATTCTAATCCCTCCCCTGCGTTTTGTGTTTTTGTCTTTAGATCACAGAGACGGAGAACATGATGGACAGGATAGTCAGTGGCCTATCAGAATCCAGCATTAAAGTCCGTCTGGCAGCTGTCAGGTACGGTGCAAAGCGGTTCTCTTTTTCAGTTATGGTGCAAATGTTGTTATATAATGAATGCTGTATCAAACCAAGTTTTTAACTTTTCAACTGTAACCAAACTCCGTCCCGTGTTTGTTTGTCATATTTGTTTTTTCTGTCCAGGTGTCTTCACAGTCTTTCTCGGTCAGTGCAGCAACTGAGGACCAGCTTCCATGACCACGCGGTGTGGAAACCCCTCATGAAGGTCAGTGGAGTTTGAAGTTTTTCTGTGTGTGTGTGTGTGTGTGTGTGTGTGTGTGTGCAGCAAAGCACACCTCTGCACATCTTTGTAGGGGAAGAAATTGTATATGTATTGTGGATACTTGTCAAGTAAAGCGACAAGCGTCAGCTCTCAGGCTGGATGTGTGTATGAAATGTGAAAATAAATGAACACACACTGACTAAGGTGTTGTGTTGCTGTTGTGTGTAGCTGTTGCAGAACGCCCCTGATGAAGTCCTGGTCATGGCTTCCTCTACACTATGCAATCTACTGCTGGAGTTCTCACCCAGCAAAGAGGTACACACTCACACACTCACACACATGCTCACAACATAACAAAGAGAATATATTACTTTAATATTGAGACCATTCGTTTCTGTTTATCTGCAGCCCATCCTGGAGTCGGGGGTGATTGAATTACTATGCAGTCTGACCCAGAGTGACAGTCCTGCACTGAGGGTCAATGGGATCTGGGCCCTGATGGTAAAAAGATGATTTTACACTTTTATTTATTTATATATATGGTTGCAGTGAGTTAAAATATAATAAAGTTGATCTGTTTTACATGCGTACGCATACTGCAAGATTATTTCAGTATAAAACTTGTCTGTGTGTGTGTGTGTGTGTGTGTGTGTGTAGAACATGGCGTTCCAGGCTGATCAGAAGGTGAAGGTGGAGATTGTTCGGTGTTTGGGTACAGAACAGTTGTTCCGCCTGCTATCAGACCCCGACACCAATGTGCTGATGAAGACGCTCGGTTTGCTGCGCAATCTACTGTCAACACGCCCAGTGAGAGACACAAACACACACACAGACACAAGCATGATTAGAGACTTAAAGCATTTTTAATTACAGTAAATTCAACATTTACGTGGGAGCTTTCTTGTGTGGATAAAGTTTGGAAAATCGTTTGACAAAAGTATAAAATCATAGCCTTGAATGAGCTGGATAAACATAATGTGAGAGATGTCCCACACTTTTATGGCACGTCACAGAAAAGTTGTACTAATTCACCAGAGTGGCACCCTTGAACACTCTGTACTGTCTTACCTATCCGTTGATATTAATACCCATACCCCGGTATGAGCTCGATTTGCATAAATTCTCCAGAAATCCCAAATACAGCTTGCATACTGATTCTCTCCTGCTTTCTCCCCACTCTTGACTCTTATGCCGTCAGCACATTGACCAGATCATGAGCTCTCATGGGAAGCAGATCATGCAGGCAGTGACCCTCATCCTGGAAGCCGAACACAGTATAGAGGTCAAAGAGCAGGTGAGCACCCCCTCCTCACAAGTGGTTTTCATACAAAATTCATCCTGCAGCTGCACGAAAAACCCGCATTGCAGAGTAGTTTTAACATTCTGCAGATATGATCATAGGCTGTCCACCTGGGGGTCAGCCTTTGTTCAATTAGGCATGTTCAGCGGTGTTGTGGTATTTGTAGAGGTGGAAGCACATCAGAGAGAATCACTTGTCAACTTGGATTTAGTTCTGAATCACAAAACGCAAAATGTTCAGATAAAAGCACCGGTGTAACACACCTTTCTTAACCGTCAGACGCTGTGCATCCTAGCCAACATCGCCGACGGCAACACAGCCAAGGAACTCATCATGACCAATGACGACATGCTCCAGAAAATCAAATACTACATGGTACTGTATATTATACCATCTACTGTAGCTCATCCTTGTTCTCTGCTGATCCGATCAAATGTTTAGTGTTGGTGCTGCACGCATACTGATTCTCCGCTGCTTCCCCTTCACTCTCTCGACCACATGAGAAGCAGATTATGCAGCATGTTGCACCCACTGAAGGCTACACTGATGGTTGTGTTTCTTGTAGTTGTCTCGTCGAGGCCATGTGACCTGTGCTTTTGTTCTGTTTTTCCTCACTTGTAATCTCTCTGACTTTTGCTCTTCCCTGCAGGGGCATTCGAATGTGAAACTGCAGCTCGCTGCCACCTTCTGCATCTCAAACCTTATCTGGAACGAGGAGGACGGTAAGGGACACACTACACAAGTGGACGGAGGACTATAGAAAGGGGCCGGGTTCAGAGAGAGGAGGAAGAGGGACGTGAGGAAAGCTGAAGTCTTTTCTGCTGAAATGTTCACATTACAGCTGAAAAATTAGGGTCTTGAACACCAGTTAGACTCCTGAACTCCCAGTGGCGGAACATTAGCTACAATGTCAATGGTGCCAGCAGGAGATCGCTATGTTTCAGAGACTCCAACAGTGTTTTTGTAACAAACCTGGTAGCTCCAACTACATGCTGATATTGCGCCAAACACAATCTTTTCCATCTGGTCTCGATATAAAGCCAATTTGTTACTGTAAAGTCCTGAAAATTCAGAAACACAAATAATTTGTTTTTCGTCCATTTTTCAGTTCAAGCAGTGGTCAACAGTGATTGCGCCCACAAAGGTCAGCACAGCTCAAATTTGAAATTTTGAAGTTTGTGATAATGTGACTACACCTTGAGAGTGGTTGAGAAAACCCACCTGCTCAGTTCAAGATTATGGTGCAATAAATGCTTAAAGAAATGACAAAGCCATTCTTTCCCTTTATGGACCGTGGTCATTTTCCATTAGCACAAAGCTGAAATGGAACTTTAGATGTTTGCCGATATTGGTAGATGATTGAATTAATTTTCCTCTCGGCTTTAACGTGTGTCTCCAGGTTCTCAGGAGCGACAGGACAAGCTGAGGGAGATGGGATTTGTGGACATCCTGCACAAACTCACCCAGGCCTCTGACCCCAACCTCAGTGACAGGTGGGCCAGGATAGCAACTCACAAAACACAGAACATTGTCATTATTTAAATGTCTGAGCCTGATTCTGTCTGTGTCTCAGGGCGAAGACGGCGATGCAGCAGTACCTGGCGTGACTACAGCGGAGAGAGATCCCCTACTGCCAGCCTAACTAACAATCATCGGGAGGACGCCCGCCATTGGTTCTTTGGTTTCTGGTTTTGATTAATCTCGAGGCTTGTTTTGTTGCACAAAGACACCTTTTTTTTTGTTTTTTTGTTTTTTGGACCTGTGGCTGGCCTCCCCTCACCCCCCCCCCCACCACCACCACATCAACCCAGCCTAGACAGTTTTTCTCACTCCAAACCTCATCTCGGAGACTCTGAGACCGTGGTTGTTGGGAAATCAACGGTTAGGAGGGGGTCCTCTTTGTTTTTCTTCTTATTTTTATTTTTATTTTTTTCAACAATGAAGTGAAATGTTTCCTTTCGGGACTTTGTGATTTGAGATTTGCGATCCGTTTTTCTTTTTTGGAGTGTAGCAGCTTGACACCAGCGCCTCCTTGGTGCTTTTGGACTCCCGTGAGTGGAGATTCTGGTCTCAGCAGAACCGGACTACGATGTTGGACAGCAAAGCTTCCCAGTTTTATTTTTTTAATTTTTAATTAATATTACTATTAATATGAATATTTCCTTAAGGCATCGCAAGCAAGGACACATTTGGAAAAAACACAGAATGCCTATTTTGAAATTTTGGGTGTTTTCTTTTTTGTGGATACATACCTCGTAAATATATAAATATATATAAATATAAACATAAATATATATATTTTTGGATTCTTATTTTCCCCTGACCCTCTTGTTTGTTTTCATTCATCCTCTCTGAACCATGTTTCTTCGCACAGTCGGGTGAATCCACTGCAGTTTGATTCAAGTGTGTATCTGACTTTGAACATGGTCTGCAGAAAAAGGAAATAAGGAAAAGAAAAGTAATTCCCCTGGTTCTTTTTTCTTTACCGTCGTGGTCCTGTGTGCACTGGAACCTGTCACCTTTGTCACTATCCATATAATCCCAATGGGAGATGTAGATCCAGAGTTCTCACTCTGACCTGCCCAGTTACTAATTAACAGGCACGAGTACACAGACCCCCAGAGATAAGAGGATGCATGTATCCTCACGCCTCTAATGAATAAGACTTAGTGTCTGTTGCCATTTCTGCGTTCTCTGCAGCCCCCCCCGTGTGTGTGTGTGTGTGTGTGTGTGTGTGTGTGTGTGTGTGTGTGTGTGTGTGTGTGTGTGTGTGTGTGTGTGTGTGTGTGTGTGTGTGTGTGTGTGTGTGTGTGTGTGTGTGTCAAAAGGGATAAATGAAAACCCCAAGCTCCTGGGTTTCTTCTTCCCTCTGATGTGTGTTGAGAAGCGAGTGAGCGAGCGCCGAGTCCACGTAAGGAATAAAGGAAGAACATTTTGAGACGGGCCCCTGGAGGGTAAGGCACTAAGTGCATCCACAGCAGCAGAGTCAAGTGCTGCATTGTGTTTCATCCCTCTGTCATATCATTTCTTCTCCCATCAGGATATTTCTTGATGTTGTTCCCCTCGCATTTCAAACCTTACTGAAACTCTGATAGAATGAATGTTACCATTGAAAATATATGCAGACCTGAAGAAGGATTTCTTCTGTGTTGCGTCTTATTTCTCCTTGGAGGGTGCGGTACGGTACTTGTAGTTAAAATTGCCACGTTTCTGTGTCACCTTTTTTAAAAACAAAATCTAAAAACAGTCTAAAGAAAGCACAAATATAGACAAGTACAGTGGACTTTCCATTTAGTTTGTATTGCAGTGTTCGAAAACCTGAGGCTTTTTTAACAACACTCTTAAGGGTTAATCTGGAAAAAGAAGAGTGTTCACTGAAGGACAAAAAGGTTTTTAACCCGTTTCCTAATCCAAGAAAAGACTGTAGCCGGAAGTAACCCATGTCTTTGCTTAATTTACACAATGCAAACCAACATTATGAAATGTATAAAAAAAATTTGTTGATAGATAGAGCAATAACACACTATTTTTTTTCATCCAAATGGTTACAAGAGTCTTTAACAATTCTCAAAATACCTTCACAACAGCGGTATGTGCTGTTAAACGTCCTTCTGGCTTTTTCAAACATCCCCAGTATGTTTTCCTGTGTGACGTGAATGTAATGTTGATGCATGAGAGGCAGAAACTGGGGCTGCTGGTTCCCAAGAGGAGCACAGGAGTCTGACATCTTACAAAACAACACTTCTTTATTGTTGTACAGTATGTAATCCTGGTAAAGTTTTTTTATGTAACAGCAGTCTTTAATAAAACACATCTGAAGCCCGACAGCCTGTATAGGGCAGGTAGTTTGTCTGCTCCCATAAGCCCCCCCACCCCCACCCTCCACAGCTCAAAAGCAGGCACATTTTCATGCAAAAAAAAGCTGTGACATGCATTTGATTTAAAACTCTTTAGTGTACCCAAGACCACCCCCCACCCCCCCAACCCTTCCTCACCTCAGAGCGACCCGCAGGTCCAGAGCTCCACAGACATCAATGGGAGTTCTGCTCAGTGAATCTTTTGTATTTCAGTGTAAAGAGTCCAAGTCGTCCCTTCCCTGCTCCCGTTACAGAAAATAGAAACCAGAAATCTGACTGTGTATATTACAAGTAACGTGGTGCACAGAGCACCTCGCCAAAGAAAAAAAAAACATACAGAAGTCCTGAGACCTCCATAGTGATGCAGCCTTGGTATTGTAGTTTTAGGGTTAGACTGTTGTCTCGTACTAGCAAAAAGCTCAGTTGGTTGGTTGGCAAAGGGGTTGGAGATGATGAAAACTGTGTGTGTGTTCAGGATATGCTTTATGTGTGTGTGCTACATAAGAATTGGGAAGCTTACACTCAGTCTGGAGTGTGTCCAGTTACGTAGTTGGATAGTAAACCTTCCTCCCCAGCCTGTTTCTGTTAGATCTCCCGGACACACGCAATATATTTCCTCATTGCTTTCGTCAACAAAAATAAATAAATAAATTACATTTTTTTTTAGATAGTGTGCAAGTGTTTTCTGTAGGTGACGTTGATGGCTTTCTATGTAAATTTTGATCCAAATGCCTGTAATGAACAGGTGAAGGACTTTGGGGAAGTCTGTGTCTTTATATGGAGAAGGCACGAATGGCTGGATGGCTAAAGCTCAGGAGTGACGTGGGAGTTTGCTATACAATCTGATAGGCTGGTTGTAAACAGTCATGATGATGATTAACAGTTATATATGGGTGCTGTTTTATGATATTAGTATTTCCCACCACTTTCTCCATAAATCTTGCTTTCGACTTTGGCACACAACCCAACTGCTAACCCGACGTTTAGGTCCACACTCAAATAGAAGCATTCCTGCTCCTCGACACGCTGCAATCTATTGACTAGACTGTGTGCTTCCAACTTCTTTTACAGGGAAAGAAAATGTGGACATTTCTGTCAGAAGTTAAAACCAATTCAAACATATTTTTTATGTTTTTTGTTTTTTTTTTTTAACACGAGTGACGGCCGAGAGTATGACTCTGAAGAGGTGGTTCGATGTCGGCTGAGTGTTTCCTCCACCGGCACAGGAGGCTGATGGTCGCATCCCTTTTGAAAATGATCCCGTTGATGAAGCAAACTGGCTTTGCCGGTGAGGCGACCTGATGGGACTGAGACTGGATGAAGAGTTTACATTCCCAGTCACAGTGTGGCGACCACCTGCTGAGATGTGTTTGTACCTGCCCTTTGAGGAGGAGGAGACATCTGTACTGGGTTTTTAAAAAGCAATATTGTAATGTTCAGGTAGCTGGAAACAGCTGAATTAGGCTCCAGAGATTAATGGAACCGGCTAAAAAGATGTGGTCTCTGGTCTTATGTGTCCCAGTAGCTGCGGGGGGGTCGACTGATGCTACTGAAGGGTGGATACTGTAAGACAACTTGTGCTGTTGTAGTTCTGTGGTTCATCAGTGCTCCTTCACACTGATTTGCCGACAGCTGGCAATGTGTCTCGGCCTCCCAGGTGTGTTTCCGTTTACCTGTCTGTCCTTTTCCGCCTCACATATGAGAACTTCCTGTGAGAACTGGACCAGCGGTCAGTTTTCCTGTTGGTTTTCATTCCATCATCCGGCCGTCACTTTCCCTGATCTGGTCTCCACTGGACCCCTTTTTCTGGCCCTTTCATTCTCTGCTACTCTGTTCTTGTCTCTTGTTTTCGCTCAGTTTTAACCCCGTTCATAACGCCGGCTCTTCTTCATCGATGAAGCTGATGTGCTCTGTGGAGGACCTGCCCTCCTCCACCTGTCGCCCCCACTCCTGCATCTCCAGCTCCTGGGGATGAGTGACGGGTCTGGACTCCCTGTGGCGCCGCTGTGAGTTACACCAAGGTGCAGTCTGGGTCTCCCCCTGACCTCTCCTTGCACTAACGAAGTCCAGAGACAAGGGCAGGGAGACGGTGGAGGGATGGAAGGGGGCAGCGGGGGAGACGGCGGAGGTTACAAGAGGGACGAAAGGGGGTGGCCTCACCTGAAGGTCTCCGAGGGAGGATGTGAGCGACGGGGGAGCGGAGCAGTGGGAGGACCGGGGAGGAGGAGTGTCCTGGGAGGGAGGTGGGGGGAGCAGGCCTCTGCTGGCACAGCTGCCAGGCCGGGACAGGTGGGGGCCTTGGCAGGGGGAGAGGGACGGCGAGGAGGAGAGGGACATGGAGAAGGAGAGGGAAGGTGAAGGTGTGTGGGAGGCCAGGGGAGGCTGGTCCTGCAGCGAGGGCAAAAATATCCCATTACTGGAGGAGGCGTGGAGGCTTCGGAGGACTGGGGATCCCTCAGGAAGTCCCTCCTCAGGTGAGGGAAGGTTGGAGTAGGTGGGGCCTTTGATGTTGCCCCCCGGGGGTTTGGACGGGGTCTGTGGCGATGATGAAGAGGATGAATTAGGCCTTTTTGGTGAATGATGAGTTGGGAGAAGGCATCCTGGCAAATCCACACCCTCTATGTCTCCAGTGTCCAACAGGGAATGAGCGTGAGGTCTCTGAAGGGAACAAGGCGTGGCGGCGGGGGGCGCCACGAGACAGGCGCTTGTTGATAGCTGGCTGGCACTGCTAGGGGGCGGGGTTAAATTTGGCATCATGGTCATGAGGATCGGCTGAGGGGCTGCTTGGAGGAGGGGCTTAAGCAGGCGTGTCATTTCCTGCAGCTCCTGGCTGAGCTTGAAGACTTGTTTAGAGAGAGTGTTCATCTGTATGGTGGACACACACACACACACACACACACACACACACACACACACACACACACACACACACACACACACACACAAAATGAGACGAAAGTCAATCCATGCAAATGCTGTATCGAGTTTCTTATTGCTCAGGAGGATAATGGGATAGATGCTTACAAAAAGTTAATCCTTATTTGTGTAAAGCATTATCTGACACACACTCAGCATACATAATGTTGACTGAGCAACACCATTTATTTAGACCACCGAGTGCATGCTGCACACTCAAAGAGCTTGTACCTCTGCTAAGGCAGCACGACCCCTCTAAATCTGTTATTTTAATAATAGAATTTCATTTAATTTGCATCTGGAACTGGATCTGCAACAACACACACACACACACAGTGATAATAGACAAGGATGCAAACTTAAATGCAAATTTCACGTGAGTCGGACTTTAAAAGTTAAAAAGTTAATGGTACAGAAGTAAAAATACTTCTTTGTATCAATAATCTTACAAGTATTATCAGAAAAAAAATTTAAAGTATTTAAAGTAAAAGTATTCTTAAGAAAAATGTAAAATAAGCCACATCTTGAATTTGTATGCCAATTATAGGAAAAAGATGTGGTTTATTAAAAGACAAATAAAAAATATATTTTGTGCTCCCATAATATTGTATGTGCAGTACTAAATTCGGGGACGAATGGATGAATTTATATGAACGACAGTATTTTTAGGAAGAAATGCGACTTTAGTGAAAGACTGAACCAAGAAACTGTTGAATTTTGCTTGTTTAGCTCACATTTAAGAGTTATGAGCCGAATAAAAAGTGCATGATAAATGGCCACATGGTGGTGCAGCATTCACCAAAAACCAATCTGTTTTTTCTAAGCAGATTGCCTAAATTTCCACCAAACAGCCCTTTCTTAGAGGGGACATTTTGACTTGTTGTTGTAGGAAAAGCACAGATGTTAGTACTGACATTAACGATGGCTCTGTTCTATCCAAATGTCCCGGTAAACCATTAGAGTGATACCAGGACCCTGAAACTGAAGCAGCTAAATGGAATTGAGCCATTGTTCTTTTACTGACGTGTCAAAATGTCTCCTCTGAAATACATATCATTTCTGAAACATTCAGCTGACTAACAGAGAAACAAACAAATCTCCTTTTGCAGAGATAAAACAATCAGAGGCTTCAGGTGTAAACAGGCGTCATTATCCTGTATCAACACTCACCTCCTCACTCAGTTTGGACACACTCTGCTTGATCTCAGAGTGCTCCCGGATCCCTGAACGCAACACAAACAAACAAACAAACAGGCATGAACATAAATCCTCCAGGAAAAAAACAATTATTCTGACAGAGAGACGAAATACTGTGTGTGTGTGTGTGTGTGTGTGTGTGTGTGTGTGTGTGTGTGTGTGTTACCTGTGTGGGGGGAGGGCGGCGCTGCAGGTGACAAACTGGGACTGAACTCAAACTTCTGTGATGAGGTGGAGTTGCTCTCTGTTTCAATGCCATCCACGAATCTATGCAGAGAAAGAGGGATTAAAAGAAAGAGAGGGCGCACAGGGGGAGGAAATGTAAATCAGAGAAGGAAAAAACTGAAAGAGCACTAACGACAGTATGTGCATGTCTGTGTTCAAACATAAAAACCGCCTCCATCAGCAGCTTCTATTCACACACCACCAGAGTCGTTAATCTCTGTGCACACACGGACACGTTTACCTTCCATGTGCACACATCATCAGTACAGTGTTGGAAATCTATACTCCTTCCATCAGAGGCCATGTGATCCTCCAGCACTACATCCTACTGGTTACCATGGCAGCCTCTGCTGCAGCATGCCGCTCCTCTGACTGCGAGGTTGTGTTTTCAACTGGTTTCCTTAATGTTTTTTGATTATTGATCATACTCAGCTGTGTGTGTGTGTGTGTGTGTGTGTGTGTGTGTGTGTGTGTGTGTGTGTGTGTGTGTGTGTGTGTGTGTGTGTGTGTGTGTGTGTGTGTGTGTGTGTGTTACCTGGGGCTGAGTTCAGGTGGTGCACTGCTGAAGCTGACCACGGGTATCTGCAGGGTGGAGGGGCGGGAATGCTCGGAGGGAGCACGGAACGGCCTGGGCGGCAGGAGGGGGGAGCGCAGGGGCGAGTTGAACCCCCTGCCGAGGCGCAGCGGGGAGCGAGGAGCGCGGGACACAGAGTTCTGCTCCTCGTCGCCCTCCTCGTCCTCACGGATGGACGGCAGCTTCTTCACCAAGCCGCCGTTGCTTTCCCAGTCCACCTGAGAGACGGAGAGGATGGGCGTGTTACTGACACAGGGAGGTTGGAAGCTGTTCTGTCATGTGTTGAGCACAGTTGTATTAGACAGTTTGGGTAAATAGAGCGTAGTGACACCGTTGTGCCAGTGAGTGGCAGACAAACATAAGAGTTTTCTACCAGTGAACATTGACAACACTCACACCACCTCCGTCCAACATCCATTCCTCACACCTGTAAGTGAGCAATCAATTATCATATTTATTTATTATAAGACTTTTGAGCCCCTTTTCTTTCATAGTTGTGAATTTACTCACATGTAGAGGTGATGTCAGGCAGATTTTATTCCTGGATGAGTTTCCTCACAAGAAAATCCAACATCTCAATTTTGTGACTTTTTCCCTTTTGACCCCATTTGACCTTACGGTATGTTTGCATTGTGTTATTTTATGATTTATTGTCTGGTGCTAGTCTGTTTTGCTTTTGTGTCTCTTGGCATATGGAGAATTAAAGTATAATTCATAAAGTGGGCAAAGCGAGCACACATAGACAAACTGTTCAGACTGGAACATGTAGAGGTCAGCGGCTGCTGAACTGTGACTTTAAAGTGCAACAACAGTGATATGAGCTTAATTTCTTTGGTTCCTGATATTACAAGCAGCTGCTCATGAGAACTTCAGGGGTCTGAACTTCTCGTGCCACCCTCGAGGGAGCGTGGTCTGACGTGGGAAAAGTTAGAGAAAAATCAGAGAGATGGTTCAATTCCAATTATTTCTTATTTTATCTTGAGTGAATATTGTTTTGCCTCCGTCTTTGCCAGACTGCAAAAAGATGCCTGTCATGCTACATTTAATACAGACTGCTGCGTCTGACTTTTCCTCATAATTTTCTCCCAGGCCCGTGCACGCACACACACACACACACACACACACACACACACACACACACACACACACACACACACACTCCCCCGGCAGTTACACTCGTCCCTGTTCCCCATCAGCAATGTCCCTGCTTATGAATTGAATAATTTAGGCTGTCTTCAGTGTTGATGCTGCGTCGTTGAAACTTCCAGAAGCGACCAGTGAAATGAAACAGAAGATGTGCAAGTTAAAAGTTCAGTCATCATCATCATCTCAGACGAGGCTGGATGTTTGGTGTGTATGAGTGTGTCAGTGTCTAAATGTCTCATTGTGTTGGTAGCCACGATTTTAAAAATATCCTTAAGTGAGGCGCACAACCCCATCCCACAAATATCCCAAACCGGGGATCCTGAATGGTGGCCCTCAGGACTCAAATGCTTACTTCTTAGTTTCCAATGATGAAGAGGAAACAGAACAATTAAAAAGTGATATGCATATGCATTGTGCTAAAAAAAGAACAATGATATTGTTAATAATAATAACATCACTCATGCCCTAACATGGAGGGACTGGTGCAGTGACTAATGAATGTATTTCATATCTCATCATGCAGAAAAGCCAACGCCCTCCACGTTCCCTGTCCCCCCCGCTGCTCTCTCCCACTCTGAGCCTCCTCTTGGAATCAAGTCTCTCTGCTCCCTCCTTCCCTGCCTGCTCAGCGCACTCCTTTTTTTTTTGTCCTCCTCCTCCTTCCCCTCCTTTACACCCCCTCCCCTCCTTTACACCCCCTCCCCGTGCCACTGTAATGTATTTTTAGCTCTCTTGTTCTAATCTTAGCTCCCAGCCCCGGAGGAAGCCAAGGAGCACTCTGCGATGCGGGGGCGTGATAAGCGTGCACTTGCCGCGTGTCGGCCTGTACTCGTGTGTGTGTGTGTGTGTGTGTGTGTGTGTGTGTGTGTGTGTGTGTGTGTGTGTGTGTGTGTGTGTGTGTGTGTGTGTGTGTGTGTGTGTGTGTGTGTTGGTACTGCAAGTTTGCATTCACATCATGTATGTGTGATCTAGTCAGGCTGTGTGCAGGCACGCATGTAAGTGGATGTATGTAAGCTGTGTGTGACAGGAGTGAACAAAGTGCTCTTTTTTTCTTATTTTTGGTGCAGTGGTGTGTGTGTGTGTGTGTGTGTGTACACACAGTATGTGCAGGTGCAGGCAGTGTGTTGTTCTCCCTGTCATGTTTCTGGTGCAGAGATTGAACAGGAACATGGGGTACGAAACATGCTGTAAAATCCCCTTCGTTGTGTGGCACAGCTCAGAAACCCAGCCGGCTGGTTGCTCTGGCACATCGCAGTGTTTCGCCCGAGGCTCCGGGGTCATGACAGTCGGTCTGCAGCCTGTCAATCAGCATGGAGCAACACTGAAAATACAACTTTCCCTTAGATGATGGAGCCTTTCCTTTGTTTCTGACAAAATCTGCTGCTTAGTAAACATTTGGTGCCCCAGTTTTTCAATTCCTACTTTCCCCTTTCCTCTATATCATCCTTTTTTTGTATTTTTTATTAAGTCTACACCGTGTTTGTTTACTTGAAAATTATCATTCATCCTTTGAGATCGCGTCTTGAATTATCTGTTTACTGAGCAAGTAGGTGCTAGATATCTGCAGGCTTTTCTTTCCCTCTCATTTTCCAGCTCTCTTGTCTTGCATATACATATGCAAACACACTCTCCTGGGCTGCTGGTACCAGAAGGGTTTTGCATATATAACCAGGATGGACATCTGCAACCCAGACCTAAAATATGGGCAGCAGCTCGTGCATCTGCAATCATGTCTCCTGTAGATCCTGCTACACACTGATATGTGCACACATTTGTGCCCTACTCACACTCTGCAGTAAGTGTGTTGGAGAAACAAACGGCACTGCAGTGGAAAAGGAATTGAAGAAGAGCAAAACAGAAAATGAGATAGCCAAAGTTCCCCCTCCCATCCGTCTCTCCTCCTCCTCCTCCTCCCCCCTCTCTTCTCCTCGGCTGGCTGGGCTATTTATATCGAGCAGGATCCAATCTTAGCAGCGGCTGCGAGGGACTCAGCCAGTCAGGGACAGCCCGTGCTTCCCCCCTGCACTATTTTTAGCAACAGGACAGCTTCAAACAGCAGCACTAAGCTATTCTTGTCACTGTGTTTTGCTCCTTCTGCTGCTGCTGCACCAGCCAAAGGCAGGAGTGTACACAGAGTTTTTATCCATGAGACCCCTCTTTAGGTGAGATTCTTTGCAGGCCACCCATTAGCACCATATCAAATTTCATATTCGATTTGTACTTCCACGCCTGTACATGGAGCGGTGTGACCGATCTGCTGGATTATATGCAGCAGCATATTGCTGCTACCATGACACAAAAGAAGGGTATTCAGGTGGCATAGGGACCGTCTGTAGATGGTGCATAAGTGCAAAGTCGACGTCATACAACTACGGCTTAGTTTCTTGTTTTTACACGACCTCTTTCACATTGTAACAAGATATGTTGCACGTTAATACTCAAAATATTTATCATATTGTTATAACGAGATACCAACTTATTCTGTTTTTACAAGAAACCTTTCTTGTTATAACAACACGTCACTTTATCTTTTTGATTAAGTGATAAAATGACTCGTATTCCTTCCTCAGTCCTCCATATTGAATTGAAGTCACATTGATATTTACATGGTCATAGATTTATATAATGTTTAGAATTAAAATGATCACAATCAGTATAAAAGATGATTTAAGTCTAAATAAAGCTGAAATATTTTGTATAAATTCTGCCTCTGCCTTCTAATTGCCACTTTCCAACACATTATCTGCTGGCCAACCCAGGCCACAAGGGGGCAGTCTATCTGTTCAATTCAATCAAAAATACTTTATTTATCCCTTTTTATTGGGCAATTTGAGGCAATGGGGTTTGCAAGCATAAAACACACTTATAATTCATTTACAACTCTTAAATACGTGGTGTCTCTACAGTAGTGTGTGTACTCACGTCGGCCCCGTGGCCCTCTCGCAGGTTGTACGTGAGGTCGTGCTGTATCTCGCTGATGAACTTCTGGGCGTACTCGGGGTAGAGTCGGAGGACCTCGCGGAGGCCCTTGAGGCTGATATACTGCAGGTCGCAGTAGGTCAGGGCCTTGACGTTGGCGTTGGTCTTGATCACCTGCTCCTTCGTCAGGGAGTCGGAGCCGATCAGATCTCCTTTACCTGGGGAGCCCCGACATGGAGACAGGCGTGAGACATGACCAACATGCAGAGCAGACACATTTATGTGTTCAGAGCGATTTCACTAACTGTCTCCACCTGAGGGAATCCGTGAAGTTGGTTAAATAAATTAAACACACAGACTGTCTGAGCTGCAGATCATCAAAGACAGACGATCAAAGTAACGCACCCGCATAGTCATTTCAACAAAGACAAATGGGAGAAGGTGTTGGCTTGTATGTTTGATGTACCCATGGATTCACTGCTCAGACTTGATAGACTTGATACACCACCTGCACACAGCAGCATTGAATAGATTCAGTATCAGATTCCTGAAAGTCAAAGTTGGCCTTCTGCATGTATTACTTGCAGTAGTAAGAGGCCCTGGGTAGGTTTTTGAAAAATAATTGTCTTTACTTCTTACTTCTTTTTACAGTCTGATTATTGGTCTTCTGTGGCTCTGAAGGAGCGTCTTCAAGACTACACATTTCAACCAGGCAGGGAGGGTCTTTATTGGAGTATCTCTACTTTTATTTTCACCACATTAATGACTTACAGGACATCTCAGCTTCGGCTTCTTTGATTTTTTTTTCTGCTTTTAATTGGACTCTTGTGAGTCCTCCGACCTTATGGAAGTGCAATACTAGATTGCTGGAATATTCCTTTAATATACAGTATAACTGGACTTGCGATCGTTCTTGAACTCTTTTTTTAAAGTGCAGTGACAGACATTTTCCCTTCTGGCTCTCCTTCCACCACTCTGCAAATCCACTGCAGGATCTGTGCATATGACTAATTTCAGGCAAACGAATTTGGGCACCATCCACTGTTCATTTTAAGGGGTTTGAGAGGATTATTTTTGAAAACCCTGATGACGAAGAGAGTTTTGTCAGTAAATACAAAGCAGAAAAAGCTGTCTGTCGGCATTTCACAGAATAATTAAACCAGTGGGAGGAACAAAGCGAGGGTGTTATTGAAGATAAGAGCAGTCCTGCTCAGGTTAGTATTCGTCCCTTTATTCTTCAATAGTTTATAAACATACAGAATTCCCATGCAGTATTTTCATAAAGATTATTAACTGAGCACACAGCATGATGTCAAAAAGAAAATTGAAATGTATTATAGTCTAAAAGGGGGAACATTAATTTGAGGCTTTTGACAGACAAAGCCCCCCTCAGTATTAGGAAACAAAGACTGCTGCGGTGCTGCACAGCCGAGAGCAGAACAGCGAAGAGAAGAAAAGAGAGGGCAGGAGAAAAACAAGCAGAGAGGGAGCAGAGGCAAGATGGAGGGAGGCAGGGCAGGGCAGGGTCGGCCAGGGACCTAAAATGGGTGATGGGAGTGGGAGAGGAACAGAAGAGGGACGCAGTGTGGGGGTGGATGCAGACTGGCATGGGCTGATTGAGTTGAAATGGATGTGGTGGGGGGTGAGAGAGCGAGAGGGAAGGGGGGGGGGGGGGGGGGTAGTGTGAGCATATTAGCATATATAGCTATTGGACACGGCCCTCTACCGCTCCTGCGAACCTTTAACCACCTCCACATCCTGCTGTCGCTGCGCTCGTCGCTGTCCAACAGTCTTCTGCATCCTCATTTCTTGATTACCCCCCACCCCCCCACCCCACCCCCAAATCTGTGCTTCTACTTCATTTTGCCTCTTCAGACGCTCTGTCTGTCTCTCTATCTTTGTCACATCACTCACACTTGTGCTCTGCTCCTCCGCTTCTTTTCATTCCCTCACCACAGTTCAGCTCAAAACTGTCTTTTGTCGCACTCAGATGATGGGGGGGGGCGACGGAGGCGAGAGCGACAGAGGCGTCGGGGGGGGTTGGGGGGAGCTTTTGCTCGTAATCACAGCAAAATGTTAAGCTGAGCAGGAGGTGAATACTTGAAAGTGACATTTAAGAGTGTGTACTTGTCTAGTCTTCAGTGTGTCTGTATCTGCAGGTCTGAGTACAGGTGAACAAGACGAGGGGAAGGGACAGAAACTTATGAAAGAAGGTGAATTATCACTGCCAGTGAGTTTAAGCCTTTAGTATGCACTGAAGGCTCTATGACAGTTTTCTCTCCGGTATTTCTTTGGTCTTTGCTCTTTTTTAAATGTGAAATTTCAGCAGATATTTCATACATCACCAGTCTTTGGGAAAGAAATAATGACTTTTTGGGAAGATCTTTGCACTGTGGGACAGCGTAGGCCCAATGGAGGGGGGGCGGGGGGGGCTTCTCAAACCTGCTTTTCTCCTTCAGCCATGCTAACAAATTAGGCAGCTTTGCTTAGCAGGGGGCGTAATTAAATAAAAGGTCAATTTGTTTTACTTATGTCACATACCATTAATTTAATTTTAAGTAATATTTCCTCCATACACTGATTTGGTGTGATGGTCGAAGTAAAGGTCAATTTAAGATCACATTTACGGGCTGATGTAAGCGTTACATCACCGTTTTAATGACATTTGAAGAAAACTGGTCTTGGCGTTGACCGGCCCAACAGGTGCCTGCATCATCTGTAGTGTCATTTGTCATGCATGGATCCAGATGTTTTATATAGCCATTATAAATTACATTTTGAGCGGGCACATAAACAGTGTGCATGCTGTAGTACACCCAGAGATTTTCAGCTGCAGCCTAGAATATATGGAAAAAGATACTCTGTGGCTCATGGATGGCATAATTTGGACCTCTGCTGAGTTAACCAGTTTTTAAATGGTGGAAATAATTAATTTCAGTCTGTAAATCATGACATTGCTGTTCCCTGGTTGCTCTCTCTGTGGGGGTTCAGCTTTGATAAAAATGGATCTAACTCATAATGATGTTTCTGGTAATTGCTGTGTGTGTGTGTGTGTGTGTGTGTGTGTGCATGTGGACGACTAAATTGAGAGTGTGTTCATGTTTCAGAATTCGTAAACATGTGCAATATGAGGTTGGAAATGTCTACTTTGACTCTAATTGACTAAATGCACGGTTGCGCTTGAACACTCAGAGATCTGTTGGGTCAGACTGACCGTCAGTTTGAAATGAGCCTTTTTAACATCAGCACAGACACAGTGTAACTCCTGGAAGAGCCACAATGGGCTGCATGCACACACAAAGACGGACCTCAAAGCGGGGCTTGATTACCAGCTGTTTGGGAGAAAATAAATAAATAAATTCCTGCCCTGCCAAACAAATATATATTGATTGAATCCAGATATCAGGTTGGGAGATTGGTGCCTTCTACCCTCCCTCGCCTCCTGGTTTCCTGCCACGCTGTGTGGGCAGCGAGCCTTTCTCTGGTGGAACAACATGCGAATCACACGCACACGTGAGTCAGTCAGTGTGGTGCGTTACTTTGAGGCCGACATCAGGGATGTGGCCAAGTATATAATATACTGTTCATTTACATTTTATATGAATATTAATGGGCTTTAGGAATTTCTTGACACTGTTAATATCCCTTTAACAGTCATTCCAGGCTTATATTTATTTAATTATTTGCAAAAATCGCCTTTTATGACTTTGGGCCCCTGTAACATCTCGTGCACGTCCCTGATGGGCTGTACCCAGAGAAGAGCTTTCTGGGCTCTGCTCCATGCACACTTCAGTATGAATAATCAAGGTGCTTTAATAATGTAAAATCTATTTATTATTTATACCAGCACAGCACCGCATTCCATCTATTGATGTGTGTGTGTGTGTGTATGTGTGTTTGTGTGTGTGTGTGTGTGTCCTGATCAAGATCAAATATGGGCCGGGGGCTTGGCATTTGAAGATAAATCCACTTCATGACACACACACACACACACACACACACACACACACACACACACACACACACACACACACACACACACACACACACACACACACACACACACACACACACACACAGATCTGCACACGCACAGGTAGAGACCATTAATTCAATACATCTTGACCTTTTGAGAAACTGACTTTTGAGATGTATACATCTGTTCTCGCCACACACACACACACACACACACACACACAGACACACACACACACACACACACACTAACGCCCACATAATCCTGCCCCTGTCTCCCCGCCATCTCTCCGTCTATCACGTTGTCTAATACACACTCACACAAACACACCTCAGAAAAGCTCGCCCAGTTTGTTGGATTAGTGTTGCAAAGCCTTTGAAGCACATCCAGAGGAAATTAGATTTCCGGCTGCGAGACAGCCAACTTAAAAAAAATTAAAATATTCTGAGCTGTAAACTTTGTGTCCAACCCGACAATTTCCAAGTCTTTAATGTTCGCTGGTTGATTCAGTAGTTTTGTCTTTTCATTTGCAAAGATAACTACTATGTGTTATGTAAACTTCTCCACTGTGTTTGACCAGGATCTTATTCAGCAGTGGGCAGATCGTTAAGAACCGCAGATTAGCAGCATTTTGACTGATAGAAAGGCTGCGAAATAAGTTATTTATCAAAATTCCTATTATATACATTCAATACTTCGTCAAACTAATGACGTTCCCATCAGCCTCTGCTGTGTGCTGAACTAAGATGGTGAACATTATACTTGCTAAACAGGTATAAAACACACGTCATTTTGGGGCAGAAACAACTGATGCTGTCATTTTCTTTCGGGGGGACCAAGTGCAGCTGCCACATCAAGTAGACTAGAAAAGATGGAAATTAGCAGAACAAAAGGAAAGAAGAAAAGACCCCAGTGTCCCTTTAATTAAAGAATACAATGGAGTAAATGAAGTGTGACTTGTATTAAGGTACAGAAATGACATGTAATGTGATACTGGTAGATATCGTATATTCGTGGCAGTGGTAAAAGCGGCCGTGCAGAGCATGACTCTGTGGTTTTTCCACCCACACGATGTCTGCAAACCAGTCCTGTTTAATATTAGGCTTCACTGCAACACAACGCCCCCTTCACATCCTCAGAGACCAACATGAGTGAGGACATATGATCACACCACCACACACACAAATGTTCTCCCATCTTGCCATCTATTCCAACTGTCGAGCTGCATTCAAATGCATTTATTTATATACACGTTCAGACTATTCAAGAAATTATTTCCCAAGACATTTTTAAGCACTTTAAGCAAACGTTTCTTTTTGTGGCTCAAAGATCTCACCATTAGTAGGTGTGTTAAGCTGGGCAGACAATGGGCATGCTTTTGTGATCTTGTATGTTGCGTTAACTTATACAATTTATGCACAAGCGTAACTTCTACATTCACGCAGTGCGGATGCTCACGCTGATCATAAACACAACGCCGTCTGTCGGATTTGTCCACTGCAAATTTCCAAGTTTTATTTGAACAAGACCGTCCTCAAAGATGTTGAAAAAAGGAGAAAAGCAGCGTAAATTTGAGAAACACTATGTCCACTCAAACTGACCAAAATTTCAGGCATTTGGGAAAATCCAATCCAACCACAGTTTTGATCTTTTGGTGAATTAATCAGGCGCTGTGACCCTCAAACTGTACGTCAAACAGCCAATCTGCCGGAAAATTGGAACAATTCTAAAATTAGTCAGGGGCAACCAATTCATGGTTGAAATTGGGCTTAATTTCTACAGTTTCTGCCCTTCTGAGTTAAATTAAAACAGGTATAAATCCTTATATATGGATGGCTCTACAATATGATTGTATTATTAAGTTGAGTTAATATTTTTTCTAATTTTCATCAAATTTTTTGAGAAATCTACATTTTAAAGTTTAAAGTCTCTCTTACTTTGTTAATAATGGAGGTTATATTTTAAACCACGACCATACTACTAAGATTTCATATTGGCATGCACCTAGTTACAGAAAACATAACTGAAAACCGCCCACGAAACATCTACTTCACCCTGAACACTGTTAATTAGAGCTGCTGGCTGCCAGTGAGGACATCTGACAAATAAATATTTTGAAAGCGTCCAACTCCTGTGACAGCTCTAATAACCACACCGATCAATTCTGCTGCACCTTTTTTTTTTATGTTTCTGTGACTTACTGTTAAACATAAACACTGTAGAGATCTATTCTTCTTATATTGAAGTCTTATAAGTCATTGCTCATGCAGGCACGTATAAAGAAGATAAAAGCCTTTGAACTCTCTTTGGTGCTGTGCTCTCTGATCTGCTTACTGGATATTTCCTCAAACTTTCAGCCACTTCTTGTTTTATATATATTTTTTTTATATTTGCCACAGATATCTCTGTGGAAACTACAGCAGAGTTGGGATTGTGTAGATGTGGAAAAAGGCTCTCATGCATCCACGCTACCTGCAGCACAACGTAGACGAAGCAGGAGTGTCCAACCACAAACATCCTCATTCATTCATCTCTTATTCAGTGTCTATACTCTGCCATATGTGAGGTCTGATAGCAAGACTTTCTACCTCTCTGTGGGACTGAAGGATTATTCTGCACGGCTCGCAGGCTCGACACTGTGGGAAGCCTCCACTGTGTGTGTGTGTGTGTGTGTGTGTGTGTGCGCAGATGTGTCAAGCGTGGTAATAACTCTTTAAAGCAGCAGAGCACAAACAACAGCTCTTTATCAGCTCGCTCTCAGCCCTGCCTTCCCTTTCATTTGAGCGACACACACACACACACACACACACACGTGTCGCTCTGTCCTTTCCTTCGTCTCCCTCATCAACCTGATTTCCACTCAAACCCAGATCAAGTTGCTCGGCAGGTCTGATTGGATGAAATCAAACCCGGCACTGTGAAATTATTTCAACTGTAATCACTGAACTGAGGGACGATGTCTCTCTCTCTCGTGTTCTCTCCAAAGGCCATACTTCATTAACAGCATTTGATATCAAACAGGCACACATTTGTGGTCTTTATCCCAGTGTTCCTCAAATTAACGATTCTCACCTCCATTAACGATGCAACTCGGGGTCCCGCGGATCACAATCATCCCACATCTTCTCATTAAGTCCCAGTTTGACAAGTAAATGGCTATCAAAGCCGCGGGGGTGCTGTGTGGTTTTCATCCAATTCTGCATCACAAGTTTACACATAATTTCCTTCAAATAATAGATCACCCTTGTTGCATTTTAGTCTAATTAGGTAACCAGCATGTAATATTGCAATCTGACAGTCACAAAATCCAATTTTGCACTTTCTAAAACCACAAGATTTTCAGCTGACGCCATTTCATTATCAGGTTCTGACCCCGTCTCTAAAATTTGAAATTTAAAAATACCATTGTTGTAATTTGGGGAAACATATTGGAAAATAACTTGATTATTGAAGGAAAGTAAGTTGAAGTAAATTGAAGCAAGTATGTTGTACGTATATTTTTACGTTTGGCTCAGAAGACCCACCACCATAATAAATGGATACATATACAGATAGAGAGAGGCAAATAAATAGAAAATGGAATAAAAACATCTAAAAAAAGAGAAGCACATTGAACCATATCTCTGTAAAACACGTACATGACAGTGAACTTTTCCATCTGTAACCATCATCCTGCCCCCCTGACTCACCCAGTATGGCCAGCACAGTGTTGTCCT